>CAJZCY010000004.1:0-1200000 GCA_914969975.1 Anopheles atroparvus
CATGAGAGCCCATAGAGAGAATACATAGAGAGATAGTATTCGGTTGGCCACGTGACCCCGAACACCGGTTGGCCACGTCTCACGTGACCCCGCAGAACCACCTGAACCGGTTGGCCACGTGACCCCGAGAACCGGTTGGCCACGTGACCCCGAACACCGGTTGGCCACGTCTCACGTGACCCCGCAGAACCACCTGAACCGGTTGGCCACGTGACCCCGAGAACCGGTTGGCCACGTGACCCCGAACACCGGTTGGCCACGTCTCACGTGACCCCGCAGAACCACCTGAACCGGTTGGCCACGTGACCCCGAGAACCGGTTGGCCACGTGACCCCGAACACCGGTTGGCCACGTCTCACGTGACCCCGCAGAACCACCTGAACCGGTTGGCCACGTGACCCCGAGAACCGGTTGGCCACGTGACCCCGAACACCGGTTGGCCACGTCTCACGTGACCCCGCAGAACCACCTGAACCGGTTGGCCACGTGACCCCGAGAACCGGTTGGCCACGTGACCCCGAACACCGGTTGGCCACGTCTCACGTGACCCCGCAGAACCACCTGAACCGGTTGGCCACGTGACCCCGAGAACCGGTTGGCCACGTGACCCCGAACACCGGTTGGCCACGTCTCACGTGACCCCGCAGAACCACCTGAACCGGTTGGCCACGTGACCCCGAGAACCGGTTGGCCACGTGACCCCGAACACCGGTTGGCCACGTCTCACGTGACCCCGCAGAACCACCTGAACCGGTTGGCCACGTGACCCCGAGAACCGGTTGGCCACGTGACCCCGAACACCGGTTGGCCACGTCTCACGTGACCCCGCAGAACCACCTGAACCGGTTGGCCACGTGACCCCGAGAACCGGTTGGCCACGTGACCCCGAACACCGGTTGGCCACGTCTCACGTGACCCCGCAGAACCACCTGAACCGGTTGGCCACGTGACCCCGAGAACCGGTTGGCCACGTGACCCCGAACACCGGTTGGCCACGTCTCACGTGACCCCGCAGAACCACCTGAACCGGTTGGCCACGTGACCCCGAGAACCGGTTGGCCACGTGACCCCGAACACCGGTTGGCCACGTCTCACGTGACCCCGCAGAACCACCTGAACCGGTTGGCCACGTGACCCCGAGAACCGGTTGGCCACGTGACCCCGAACACCGGTTGGCCACGTCTCACGTGACCCCGCAGAACCACCTGAACCGGTTGGCCACGTGACCCCGAGAACCGGTTGGCCACGTGACCCCGAACACCGGTTGGCCACGTCTCACGTGACCCCGCAGAACCACCTGAACCGGTTGGCCACGTGACCCCGAGAACCGGTTGGCCACGTGACCCCGAACACCGGTTGGCCACGTCTCACGTGACCCCGCAGAACCACCTGAACCGGTTGGCCACGTGACCCCGAGAACCGGTTGGCCACGTGACCCCGAACACCGGTTGGCCACGTCTCACGTGACCCCGCAGAACCACCTGAACCGGTTGGCCACGTGACCCCGAGAACCGGTTGGCCACGTGACCCCGAACACCGGTTGGCCACGTCTCACGTGACCCCGCAGAACCACCTGAACCGGTTGGCCACGTGACCCCGAGAACCGGTTGGCCACGTGACCCCGAACACCGGTTGGCCACGTCTCACGTGACCCCGCAGAACCACCTGAACCGGTTGGCCACGTGACCCCGAGAACCGGTTGGCCACGTGACCCCGAACACCGGTTGGCCACGTCTCACGTGACCCCGCAGAACCACCTGAACCGGTTGGCCACGTGACCCCGAGAACCGGTTGGCCACGTGACCCCGAACACCGGTTGGCCACGTCTCACGTGACCCCGCAGAACCACCTGAACCGGTTGGCCACGTGACCCCGAGAACCGGTTGGCCACGTGACCCCGAACACCGGTTGGCCACGTCTCACGTGACCCCGCAGAACCACCTGAACCGGTTGGCCACGTGACCCCGAGAACCGGTTGGCCACGTGACCCCGAACACCGGTTGGCCACGTCTCACGTGACCCCGCAGAACCACCTGAACCGGTTGGCCACGTGACCCCGAGAACCGGTTGGCCACGTGACCCCGAACACCGGTTGGCCACGTCTCACGTGACCCCGCAGAACCACCTGAACCGGTTGGCCACGTGACCCCGAGAACCGGTTGGCCACGTGACCCCGAACACCGGTTGGCCACGTCTCACGTGACCCCGCAGAACCACCTGAACCGGTTGGCCACGTGACCCCGAGAACCGGTTGGCCACGTGACCCCGAACACCGGTTGGCCACGTCTCACGTGACCCCGCAGAACCACCTGAACCGGTTGGCCACGTGACCCCGAGAACCGGTTGGCCACGTGACCCCGAACACCGGTTGGCCACGTCTCACGTGACCCCGCAGAACCACCTGAACCGGTTGGCCACGTGACCCCGAGAACCGGTTGGCCACGTGACCCCGAACACCGGTTGGCCACGTCTCACGTGACCCCGCAGAACCACCTGAACCGGTTGGCCACGTGACCCCGAGAACCGGTTGGCCACGTGACCCCGAACACCGGTTGGCCACGTCTCACGTGACCCCGCAGAACCACCTGAACCGGTTGGCCACGTGACCCCGAGAACCGGTTGGCCACGTGACCCCGAACACCGGTTGGCCACGTCTCACGTGACCCCGCAGAACCACCTGAACCGGTTGGCCACGTGACCCCGAGAACCGGTTGGCCACGTGACCCCGAACACCGGTTGGCCACGTCTCACGTGACCCCGCAGAACCACCTGAACCGGTTGGCCACGTGACCCCGAGAACCGGTTGGCCACGTGACCCCGAACACCGGTTGGCCACGTCTCACGTGACCCCGCAGAACCACCTGAACCGGTTGGCCACGTGACCCCGAGAACCGGTTGGCCACGTGACCCCGAACACCGGTTGGCCACGTCTCACGTGACCCCGCAGAACCACCTGAACCGGTTGGCCACGTGACCCCGAGAACCGGTTGGCCACGTGACCCCGAACACCGGTTGGCCACGTCTCACGTGACCCCGCAGAACCACCTGAACCGGTTGGCCACGTGACCCCGAGAACCGGTTGGCCACGTGACCCCGAACACCGGTTGGCCACGTCTCACGTGACCCCGCAGAACCACCTGAACCGGTTGGCCACGTGACCCCGAGAACCGGTTGGCCACGTGACCCCGAACACCGGTTGGCCACGTCTCACGTGACCCCGCAGAACCACCTGAACCGGTTGGCCACGTGACCCCGAGAACCGGTTGGCCACGTGACCCCGAACACCGGTTGGCCACGTCTCACGTGACCCCGCAGAACCACCTGAACCGGTTGGCCACGTGACCCCGAGAACCGGTTGGCCACGTGACCCCGAACACCGGTTGGCCACGTCTCACGTGACCCCGCAGAACCACCTGAACCGGTTGGCCACGTGACCCCGAGAACCGGTTGGCCACGTGACCCCGAACACCGGTTGGCCACGTCTCACGTGACCCCGCAGAACCACCTGAACCGGTTGGCCACGTGACCCCGAGAACCGGTTGGCCACGTGACCCCGAACACCGGTTGGCCACGTCTCACGTGACCCCGCAGAACCACCTGAACCGGTTGGCCACGTGACCCCGAGAACCGGTTGGCCACGTGACCCCGAACACCGGTTGGCCACGTCTCACGTGACCCCGCAGAACCACCTGAACCGGTTGGCCACGTGACCCCGAGAACCGGTTGGCCACGTGACCCCGAACACCGGTTGGCCACGTCTCACGTGACCCCGCAGAACCACCTGAACCGGTTGGCCACGTGACCCCGAGAACCGGTTGGCCACGTGACCCCGAACACCGGTTGGCCACGTCTCACGTGACCCCGCAGAACCACCTGAACCGGTTGGCCACGTGACCCCGAGAACCGGTTGGCCACGTGACCCCGAACACCGGTTGGCCACGTCTCACGTGACCCCGCAGAACCACCTGAACCGGTTGGCCACGTGACCCCGAGAACCGGTTGGCCACGTGACCCCGAACACCGGTTGGCCACGTCTCACGTGACCCCGCAGAACCACCTGAACCGGTTGGCCACGTGACCCCGAGAACCGTTCGAAAAACTTGGCAACAGATTGCCGGAAAATCCGCTACCTGTTCCTACCGGTCGGAAAACCCGGCAACAGATGGCCCTGGCATCTCCGGAACAGGTCGTAAAACCCGGCACCAGTTGACCACGGCATTCCCGAAACAGGTTGGAAAATCCGGCACCATTTGGCAACAGCATTTCTGAATCCTGTGGGAAACCCCGGCACCAGTTGATCACGGCATCCCCGACTCCGGTCGGAAACATCCGGCAACAGATGGCCCTGGCATCCCAGGAACCGGTCGGAAAACACGGCACCAGTTGACCACGGCATCCACGAAACAGGTTTGAAAATCCGGTACCTGTTGGCTATGGCATTTCTGAATCCGGTCGGAAAACCCGGCAACAGATGGCCCTGGCATCTCCGGAACAGGTCGTAAAACCCGGCACCAGTTGACCACGGCATTCCCGAAACAGGTTGGAAAATCCGGCACCATTTGGCAACAGCATTTCTGAATCCTGTGGGAAACCCCGGCACCAGTTGATCACGGCATCCCCGACTCCGGCCGGAAACATCCGGCAACAGATGGCCCTGGCATCCCAGGAACCGGTCGGAAAACACGGCACCAGTTGACCACGGCATCCACGAAACAGGTTTGAAAATCCGGTACCTGTTGGCTATGGCATTTCTGAATCCGGTCGGAAAACCCGGCAACAGATGGCCCCGGCATCCCCAGAACCAGTAAAAACCCGGCACCGTGATGCCAGAACTAATGTCAAAATGTTCAAAAGCTATTTCGAGGGACAAATGAGCGAGATGGAAAAAATAGTGGAAAAATGTCCAGCATTACTCGTTCGATTCGGCATCCCCGTAACCGGCGGAAAATCCTGCACCAGTTGGCCACGGCTTTCCAGAAACCGGTCAGAAAACCCGGCAACAGATGGCCCCGGCATCCCCGAAACCGGCGGAAACGCGGCACGCTGATGCCAGAACTAATGTCAAAATGTTCAAAAGCTATTTCGAGGGACAAATGAGCGTGATGGAAAAAAGAATGGAAAAATGCCCATAATTATCCATTCGGTTAGAATCGTCAGAATAACGACTGAAAGATTCAACGACTTCAACGCAAGAGAAGTGAAGCACGTACTTACGTTCGTGAAGAAATAAAGATCGGATGCAAAGTGGATGTGTTTTACCCGTTCGGTTGGGATCGTCAGAATAACGGCTGAAAGATTCAACGACTTCAACGCAAGAGAAGTGAAGAACGTACTTACGTTTGTGAAGAAATAAAGATCGGATGCAAAGTGGGTGTGTTTTGTCTATTCATTCATTTTGCTCACTCTTCTGAGACATCGAATGAAACTTGTCAGTAAATAATATAATCCCAAGGAAGAATTCAACGCACATACGCATTATCTGTGGCCAATGTGTGTGTGTGCGATATTCAATCATTTTGGTTAGCAAAATATGTCCACGATTTTTACCAATAGGATCGAACAGGGAGCCACATCCGTTGCCAATTTTTTTCTAAAGAACCCCATCTCATGCGCAACATAAGCCCGTTTCTAATCAACCTTCACTTGTGGGGCTTTAGCGAAGAGAATAGAAATTTAAATATAATGTTCAATAGCTATTCCGAGGGACAAATGAGCGTGATAAAAAAAAATATGGAAAAATGCACATCATTACCCATTCGGTTAGGATCGTCATAATAACGGCTGAAAGATTCAAGGACTTCAACGCAAGAGAAGTGTAAAACCGACTTTACGGTCGGAAAATCCGGCACCAGTTGACCACGGCATCGCATCGGGTTTGGGTTTTGGAAACCGGTTGGAAAACCCGGCAACAGATGGCCCTGACATCTCCGGAACAGGTCGTAAAACCCGGCACCAGTTGACCACGGAATCCCCGAAACAGGTCGGAAAATCAGGTACTTGTTGGCCACAGCATTTCTTAATCCTGTCGGAAAACCTGGCCTTCGGAAGGCCTTGGTCATTGGAATCGCAATGGATGCGATATAATTTACAACAATACAAGTTCTTCATGCCGTTTGCCAGAAAGTATTTTAGCGTGTATGCAATTTCCATAATTCCAAATCCATATTTTGCATTCGTCTACCATTACACAATCCTTTTTCTGGATTAAGGTTGCACATTTGCTGTACTGGTGCAAAGCGCTTCAATTAAATTTCATGAACTGGAATGTTAAGTTCATGAAGCTTATGTTCATTCTGTGATCATATTTGGTAGGAATGTTAAAATGTTGAAAGCCTTCCTGTTGGAACAATGCATCAATGGATATCAACACCTTTTACGTCTTGTTCAGGTAAGCGCTCCAGAACAGCATTGTTGATAGAAAGCACGTTCATGTTCGATCGCGAGAGAATAGCTCGATCCGAAAGTGGCAGGGTTAGTGTAGTGCAATTCAACGCCAGGATAAATGTTATATTACTATTTATTATTTATCTTTTTTTATTTTAGTTTGAAGGTCGTATTTAACATCCGATGTGTTTGGTAAAACGATGTCGCGAGGAATTTTACGATAAGAAGGGGGAATAATGTTTTTCATTGTTTTCCGTGCAATATACTGTTGCATGGCATAAGGTTGTTTTCGATTGATTCCCATGCAAACTATAGTTGCATGGCATCTGTTCGTACAATAACATCTTGCATGCAAGCCTGTGTGCTATTCTGACTGAGACTCGAGAGTGCTCATATCCAGCCGCAGGCAAACGGTTGCATAACAAACTTGCATGCAACATGATCTTGTGCAATGCTGCGGTGCGTTTCTAAATTTTATATTTAAAGGATAGATGGATAGATAGATGTTCAAAATTTATTTCGAGGGACAAATGAGCGTGATGGAAAAAAGAATAGAAAAATGCCCATTATTATCCATTCGGTTGGGATCGTCAGAATAACGGCTGAATGATGCAACGACTTCAACGCAAGAGAAGTGAAGAAACATCTTTACGTTTGTGAAGAAATAAAGTGGATGTGTTTTGTTTGTTCATTAATTTTGCTCACTCTTCAAAGACATCGAATAAAACTTTTCAGTAAATAATATAATCCCCCAGAAGAATTCAGCGCATATTGATTAGTTCTTCTTTTTTTTTTTTTTTTTTAGGGGAGGGAAAGATGCTTGTAAGCACATTGTGACAACAGAAGGTGGTTCCCTTAAACTTGCTTCATGAGAAGGGACTCCAGGGGCTGCATGAACTTTTCGGCAGTTCGATTGTCTTACGCCCGCTAAATACCCCCTACAAAACCCTTCCTTAGTCCTTTGCTTCGGGAAGCTGCTAAGGGCAAAAGCAAGCAGCTTCTCGAAAGAAGGAACCCGCGCATTAGGGCTATGGTCTTTGCATCTTGTCAGAGTATGCCTCGGCTGAAGGTAGACCACCTTGCGTCCTGCTGGCTGGTTAGACACGCACGGTTCTACAACGGAGCAGCAATACGGCTGTTAAAAAAGAAATAAAAAATCATTGAAATGTTGATCTTATTGTAATACGCTATTATATGACGGCAAAGCAATAAAGCTGAAAAAACAAAAAAGATTTATAAGCCATACAGCTGTTAAAAGAGGCATAAGAATTTTACGAAAAATATTCTAAATGTTAAATATGTTTTTGTTCCGAATACTTACTTTTCATCAATTTCGATTACAAGCAGGCATTGATTAGTTCTTCTTCTTTTTCTTTTCTGCGGAAAGCGGATGTGTTTTGTTTAGTCATTAATTTCGCTCGGTGCGCGTCATAGCTTTTTTTTTTTGCCAATGGATCCTAACCTTCCCAGTGAAGTGAATGAAAATAAAAATACGATAATTTAACGAAAATATTCTAAATGTTAAATATATTTTTGTTCCGAATACATACATCAATCTCGATCACAAGCAGGCATTGATTAGTTCTTCTTTTCTTTTAGGGAAGGGACAAATGCTTTTGAGCACATTGTGGCCACGACGAGATCGAGCGCTGCCACATCAAATTACCACGGTGCGCGTCATAGCTTTTTTCGCCAATGGGTCCTAACCTTCCAAGTGAAGTGGCTGAAAATAAAAATACGATAATTTAACGAAAATATTCTTAATGTTAAATATATTTTTGTTCCGAATTCTAACTTTTCATCAATCTCGATCACAAGCAGGCATTGATTAGTTCTCCTTTTTTTTAGGGAAGGGAAAAATGCTTTTGAGCACATTGTTGCCACAAGGAGATCGAGCGCTTCCACATCAAACTACCTCGGTACGCGTCATAGCTTTTTTTTGCCAATGGGTCCTAACCTTCAAGTGAAGTGGCTGAAAATAAAAATACGATAATTTAACGAAAATATTCTTAATGTTAAATATGTTTTTGTTCCGAATACTTACTTTTCATCAATCTCGATCACAAACAGGCATTGATTAGTTCTTCTTCTTTTCTTTTAGGGGAGGGCAAAATGCTTTTGACTACATTGTTGCCACAAGGAGATCGAGCGCTTCCACATCAAATTACCTCGGTACGCGTCATAGCTTTTTTTTGCCAATGGGTCCTAAACTTCCCAGTGAAGTGGCTGAAAATAAAAATACGATTATTTAAAGAAAAGATTCTAAATGTTAAATATGTTTTTGTTCCTAATTCTTACTTTTCATCAATCTCGATCACAAGCAGGCATTGATTAGTTCTTCTTTTGTTTTAGGGAAGGGAAAAATGCTTTTGAGTACATTGTGGCCACAACGAGATCGAGCGCTTTCACATCAAATTACCACGGTGCGCGTCATAGCTTTTTTCGCCAATGGGTCCTAACCTTCCAAGTGAAGTGGCTGAAAATAAAAATACGATAATTTAACGAAAATATTCTTAATGTTAAATATGTTTTTGTTCCGAATACTTACTTTTCATCAATCTCGATCACAAACAGGCATTGATTAGTTCTTCTTCTTTTCTTTTAGGGGAGGGCAAAATGCTTTTGACTACATTGTTGCCACAAGGAGATCGAGCGCTTCCACATCAAATTACCTCGGTACGCGTCATAGCTTTTTTTTGCCAATGGGTCCGAAACTTCCCAGTGAAGTGGCTGAAAATAAAAATACGATTATTTAAAGAAAAGATTCTAAATGTTAAATATGTTTTTGTTCCTAATTCTTACTTTTCATCAATCTCGATCACAAGCAGGCATTGATTAGTTCTCCTTTTTTTTAGGGAAGGGAAAAATGCTTTTGGGAAAAATGCTTTTCATCAATCTCGATCACAAGCAGTCATTGATTAGTTCTTCTTCTTTCTTTTAGGGAAGGGAAAAATGCTTTTGAGCACATTGTGGCCACGACGAGATCGAGCGCTGCCACATCAAATTACCACGGTGCGCGTCATAGCTTTTTTCGCCAATGGGTCCTAACCTTCCCAGTGAAGTGGCTGAAAATAAAAATACGATAATTTAACGAAAATATTCTAAATGTTAAATATGTTTTTGTTCCGAATGCTTACTTTTCATCAATCTCGATCACAAACAGGCATTGATTAGTTCTTCTTCTTTTCTTTTAGGGGAGGGCAAAATGCTTTTGACTACATTGTTGCCACAACGCGATCGAGCGTTTTCACATCAAACTACCTCGGTGCGCGTCATAGCATTTTTTCGCCAATGGGGACTAACCTTCCTGGTGAAGTGGCTAAAAGAAAAATACGATAATTTAACGAAAAAGATTCTAAATGTTAAATATATTTTTGTTCCGAATTCTAACTTTTCATCAATCTCGATCACAAGCAGGCATTGATTAGTTCTCCTTTTTTTTAGGGAAGGGAAAAATGCTTTTGAGCACATTGTGGCCACAAGGAGATCGAGCGCTTCCACATTAAACTACCTCGGTACGCGTCATAGCTTTTTTTTGCCAATGGGTCCTAACCTTCCAAGTGAAGTGGCTGAAAATAAAAATACGATAATTTAACGAAAATATTCCAAATGTTAAATATGTTTTTGTTCCGAATTCTTACTTTTCATCAATCTCGATCACAAGCAGGCATTGATTAGTTCTTCTTCTTTCTTTTAGGGAAGGGAAAAATGCTTTTGAGCACATTGTGGCCACGACGAGATCGAGCGCTGCCACATCAAATTACCACGGTGCGCGTCATAGCTTTTTTCGCCAATGGGTCCTAACCTTCCAAGTGAAGTGGCTGAAAATAAAAATACGATAATTTAACGAAAATATTCTTAGTGTTAAATATGTTTTTGTTCCGAATGCTTACTTTTCATCAATCTCGATCACAAACAGGCATTGATTAGTTCTTCTTCTTTTCTTTTAGGGGAGGGCAAAATGCTTTTGACTACATTGTTGCCACAACGCGATCGAGCGTTTTCACATCAAACTACCTCGGTGCGCGTCATAGCATTTTTTCGCCAATGGGGACTAACCTTCCTGGTGAAGTGGCTAAAAGAAAAATACGATAATTTAACGAAAAAGATTCTAAATGTTAAATATATTTTTGTTCCGAATTCTAACTTTTCATCAATCTCGATCACAAGCAGGCATTGATTAGTTCTCCTTTTTTTTAGGGAAGGGAAAAATGCTTTTGAGCACATTGTGGCCACAAGGAGATCGAGCGCTTCCACATTAAACTACCTCGGTACGCGTCATAGCTTTTTTTTGCCAATGGGTCCTAACCTTCCAAGTGAAGTGGCTGAAAATAAAAATACGATAATTTAACGAAAATATTCCAAATGTTAAATATGTTTTTGTTCCGAATGCTTACTTTTCATCAATCTCGATCACAAGCAGGCATTGATTAGTTCTTCTTCTTTCTTTTAGGGAAGGGAAAAATGCTTTTGAGCACATTGTGGCCACGACGAGATCGAGCGCTGCCACATCAAATTACCACGGTGCGCGTCATAGCTTTTTTCGCCAATGGGTCCTAACCTTCCAAGTGAAGTGGCTGAAAATAAAAATACGATAATTTAACGAAAATATTCTTAATGTTAAATATGTTTTTGTTCCGAATACTTACTTTTCATCAATCTCGATCACAAACAGGCATTGATAAGTTCTTCTTCTTTTCTTTTAGGGGAGGGCAAAATGCTTTTGACTACATTGTTGCCACAACGCGATCGAGCGTTTTCACATCAAACTACCTCGGTGCGCGTCATAGCATTTTTTCGCCAATGGGGACTAACCTTCCTGGTGAAGTGGCTAAAAGAAAAATACGATAATTTAACGAAAAAGATTCTAAATGTTAAATATATTTTTGTTCCGAATTCTAACTTTTCATCAATCTCGATCACAAGCAGGCATTGATTAGTTCTCCTTTTTTTTAGGGAAGGGAAAAATGCTTTTGAGTACATTGTGGCCACAACGAGATCGAGCGCTTTCACATCAAATTACCACGGTGCGCGTCATAGCTTTTTTCGCCAATGGCTCCTAACCTGCCCAGTGAGGTGGCTGAAAATAAAAAAACGATAATTTACAAAAAATATTCTAAATGTTAAATATATTTTTGTTCCGAATACTTACTTTTCATCAATCTCGATCACAAGCAGGCATTTACTAGTTCTTCTTCTTTTTCCTTTCTTTTAGGGAAGGGAAAAATGCTTTTGAGTACATTGTGGCCACAACGAAATAGAGCGCATTCACATCAAAATACCTGGGTGCGCATCATTCCTTTTTTTTCTCCAATGGCTCCTAACCTTCCCAGTGAGGTGGCTGAAAATAAAAATACGATAAATTAACGAAAAATATTCTAAATGTTAAATATGTTTTTGTTCCGAATACTTACTTTCCATCAATCTGGATCACAAGCAGGCATTGATTAGTTCTTTTTTTTTTTTTTAGGGAAGGAAAAAATGCCTTTGGGCACATTGTGGCCACAGAAGGTGGTTCCCTCGAACTAAGTTCTCGGGAAGGGACTCCAGGGGCTGCAAGAACTTTTCGTCAGTTCGATTGTCTTACGCCCGCTGAATACCCCCTAAAAAAACCTTCCTTAGTCCCCCCCCAAGAAGGGACCCGCCCATTAGGGCTATGGTCTTTGCATCTCGTCAGAGTATGCCTCGGCTGACGGTAGATCGCCTTGCGTCCTGCTGGCTGGTTAGACACGCACGGTTCAACAACGGAGCAGCGGTACAACTGTTGAAAAAGAAATAAAAATGCATTGAAATGTTGATCTTATTGTAATACGCTATTATTTGACGGCAAAGCGATAAAGCTGAAAAAACAAAAAAGATATATAAGCCATACAGCTGTTAAAAGAGGCATAAGAATTTTACGAAAAATATTCTAAATGTTAAACATGTTTTTGTTCCGAACTTTTCATCAATCTCGAACACAAGCAGGCATTGATTAGTTCTTCTTCTTTTCTTGTAGGGAAGGGAAAAATGCTTTTGAGCACATTGTGGCCACGACGAGATCGAGCGCTGCCACATCAAATTACCACGGTGCGCGTCATAGCTTTTTTCGCCAATGGGTCCTAACCTTCCAAGTGAAGTGGCTGAAAATAAAAATACGATTATTTAACGAAAAAGATTCTAAATGTTAAATATGTTTTTGTTCCGAATTCTTACTTTTCATCAATCTCAATCACAAGCAGGATTTGATTAGTTCTTCTTCTTTTCTTTTAGGGAAGGGAAAAATGCTTTTGAGCACATTGTGGTCACAACGAGATCGAGCGCTGTCACATCAAATTACCACGATGCGCGTCATAGCATTTTTTCGCCAATGGCTCCTAACCTTCCCAGTGAGGTGGCTGAAAATAAAAATACGATAAATTAACGAAAAATATTCTTAATGTTAAATATGTTTTTGTTCCGAATACTTACTTTCCATCAATCTGGATCACAAGCAGGCATTGATTAGTTCCTCTTTTTTTTTTTTTTTAGGGAAGGAAAAAATGCCTTTGGGCACATTGTGGCCACAGAAGGTGGTTCCCTCGAACTAAGTTCTCGGGAAGGGACTCCAGGGGCTGCAAGAACTTTTCGTCCGTTCGATTGCCTTACGCCCGCTGAATACCCCCTAAAAAAACCTTCCTTAGTCCCCCCCCCCCAAGAAGGGACCCGCCCATTAGGGCTATGGTCTTTGCAGCTCATCTGTATGCCTCGGCTGAAGGTAGACCGCCTTGCGTCCTGCTGGCTGGTTAGACACCCACAGTTCTACAATGGAGCAGCGATACAGCTGTTAGAAAAGAAATAAAAATTCATTAAAATGTTGATCATATTGTAATACGCTATTTGACGGCAAAGCGATAAAGCTGAAAAAACAAAAAAGAATTATAAGCCATATAAGCCAAAACAAGAAATAAAAATTCATTGAAATGTTGATTTTATGGTAATACGCTATTTTACGGCAAAGAAATAAAACTGAAAAAATAAGAATTATAATCGAGTTGAGCGTCGATCAGAAATACTGCTTGGAAAATGCGAAACTGAAAAAGAATGTCCAATTATTTTTATCACTGAACCCGTTTTTTAAAACGCACTGTAAAAATTGGCAAAAACGGAACTTACTACCGTTTCTGAAGGGAGATCGTGTCGCACGCGCGCCCATATACACACACATCCCCGTGAGCAAGAGATCGCATTCACACTCGCACCCATCCAAGAGAGCAAGACATGGCACACACACAACAACAAATTCGCTACTCGGTACCTTTCGATACATTCGAGATTTCGGGGATTCGACAAACTACGCATTCATTCGAATAGAAACGCATTCAATCGAATAGAAACGCATTTGCACTCTCTTGCTCTCTCGCATTCTTTCTATCTCATTCTCACACACATTTTCTTCTCTCGTGCATACCTTCTCTTGCTCACACATTACTTCATTCTCGCTCACACATTAATTCTCTCGTTCATTCATACCCGGGCGCGCGTGCGATCACTCATACAAACCAAAAGGAATCAGCCACGCGGTTTAAGCGAAGTAACAGCGCTCAACACAAGAATCGATGCATCTGAAAGAAACATAAGATGTACAATGATTACTCACTCTAGTTTTATATTTCTATGCTCCACTACATGAAACCTCACCTTAACCAGCAACTGAAGGAACAAGTCAAATTATGTTACAGTACACTTTGCGGTTCCACTGCACACACGCACACATAACACACAAAAACCGGAATCGGCCACGCGGTTTCAGGGCAGCAAAGACTACGGCGCAATAGGTTGAAAGCTGAAAGAAGCATAAGGTAGATATTAATTGCACTATCTAGTTTAATATTTCCATGCCCTGGCACACGAAAACTCACCTTAACCAGCAGCCGAAGATAAACGAATTTATTTTGTAAATGTGCACTTTTTAGGTCGCACTTCACTTAGTATAGCTAAAGCTTCTTTTCACTATATTGTACACTTTGCGGTTCAACTGCACAGACGCACACATAACACACAAAACCGGAATCGGCCACGCGGTTTCAGGGCAGCAAAGATTACGGCGCAATAGGTTGAAAGCTGAAAGAAGCATAAGGTAGATATTTATTACCCTATCTAGTTTAATATTTCCATGCCCTGGCACACGAAAACTCACCTTAACCAGCAGCCGAAGATAAACGAATTTACTTTACTACTTTGTAAATGTGCACTTTGTGGTCGCACTTCCCTTACTATAGCTAAAGCTTCTTTTTACTGTACACCGGAAAGCGAACTCCTCATTTTTTTATGGTTCGCGTTCATTTTCTGACGTTTCACTCTTCTACTCCCTTCAGAAACGGAACACAACGACTGCCGTATAGAACTTAGCTCTTCGCTCCATGAACTTGAATAAACTGCGCATGTCGATTTTGTTGAATTTCTATGATGGTACAGGAAATTCTTCTGCTTAAAAGCACATGTATTGATGCCAAAACGGATTTTTTTATCATTTAAAGGGAATGTGAAAGTGATCAACTCAATTTAATTTCTTTTAGAACTGCACATAAATTTCTGTTTATGTGCAGCTACGTAGTGCTACGAGGTCGCAAACATTGATAAACGTAATCTCTCGTACGCATCTCTCTTAGGTTCCAATTAACAACGCTTAGGTTCCAATTAACACGTTTCACTCTTCTACTCCCTTCAGAAACGGAACACAACGACTGCCGTATAGAACTTAGCTCTTCGCTTCATGAACTTGAATAAACTGCGCATGTCGATTTTGTTGAATTTCTATGATGGTACAGGAAATTCTTCTGCTTAAAAGCACATGTATTGATGCCAAAACGGATTTTTTTATCATTTAAAGGGAATGTGAAAGTGATCAACTCAATTTAATTTCTTTTAGAACTGCACATAAATTTCTGTTTATGTGCAGCTACGTAGTGCTACGAGGTCGCAAACATTGATAAACGTAATCTCTCGTACGCATCTCTCTTAGGTTCCAATTAACAACAATTTTCAATATTAATTGTTGATTTACTTTGGTTGATAATTGCAAATTATTATATTTATACATTTTTTTTTAATCACATATATCCAGTTATATTATGACAATGGAGAACTGATCTTTTTCAGAAAAACATTACATCATTTGCGTAGATTGTGATATTGCTGTTTTCTTTTTTTTAACCACATATATCCAGTTATATTATGACAATGGAGAACTGATCTTTTTCAGAAATACATTACATCATTTGCGTAGATTGTGATATTGCTGTTTTCTTCGGAATTAAATATTGCCATAATACTATTTGAAAACGAGAGGCGCGTGTGCTAATGCCCGTTAAACCGTACCTTTTTGTCGTGTTGAGATCGCTACTGCAGATGCATTACTGCAATCGACCTTAACCAACATATATATCATTCTTGCGAAAAACAATCAAAGTGTGAAGTAAAGAACTGCAACGATGAACAGTAATGCTAGAATCAACACTTCTTCGTTATTCTATTCTCAAAGAATATTACAACCTCAACCAGATACAGAGGAAATGTGCGCAAACGCTTTAGAATGCCTGCTAACCAGCCATTTGATTTTGTTACAACCGAAGCGAGAAGGTGGACAATAAAGCAGCTAAAATTAATGCGCCGCCGAAGTGAGAAAGCGGGAACTTTATATTGTTCTCAAAGAATATTATAACCTCAACCATACACAGTTCCGATGTGCGCAAACGTTTTAAAATGCCTGCTAACGAGTCATTTGTTTGTGTTACAACCGAAACGAGAAAGCAGCTAATAAGGCAGCTAGAATCAAGAGATCTACTTTATTCTTTTCTCAAATAATATTACAATCTGAACCAAACACAAAGGCACTATGCGCAAATGCTTTAAAATGCCTTCTAACTAGTCATTTGATTGTGTTACAACCGAAGCGAGAAAGCGGTCAATATGTTTTCATTTTGTTGGGGTGTAGGAATGTATTATAGCACAAGAAGATTGTGGTACTAATAATTGCAGTGGTGAATGCAATTCCCCACTGAATGCATGAATATGAATATGAATGGTTCCAATTGCGCTCCAATGTGTACTAGGTCTAACAGAAACAATCATAATCTTTGAAGTGCAAAATAACCAATTGGTTGTTTCTATTGGAATGCAACGCTTGTCAATGGTACAGGATGGTACAGGAAATATTTCTGCTTAAAAGCACATGTATTTATGCCAAAACGGATTTTTTATCATTTATAGGGAATGTGAAAGTGATCAACTCAATTTAATTTCTTTTAGAACTGCACATAAATTGCTGTTTATGTGCAGCTACGTAGTGCTACGAGGTCGCAAACATTGATAAACGTAATCTCTCGTACGCATCTCTCTTAGGTTCCAATTTACAACAATTTTCAATATTAATTGTTGATTTACTTTGGTTGATAATTGCAAATTATTATATTTATACATTTTTTTAAACCACATATATCCAGTTATATTATGACAATGGAGAACTGATCTTTTTCAGAAATACATTACATCATTTGCGTAGATTGTGATATTGCTGTTTTCTTCGGAATTAAATATTGCCATAATACTATTTGAAAACGAGAGGCGCATGTGCTAATGCCCGTTAAACCGTACCTTTTTGTCGTGTTGAGATCGCTACTGCAGATGCATTACTGCAATCGACCTTAACCAACATATATATCATTCTTGCGAAAAACAATCAAAGTGTGAAGTAAAGAACTGCAACGATGAACAGTAATGCTAGAATCAACACTTCTTCGTTGTTCTATTCTCAAAGAATATTACAACCTCAACCAGATACAGAGGAAATGTGCGCAAACGCTTTAGAATGCCTGCTAACCAGCCATTTGATTTTGTTACAACCGAAGCGAGATGGTGGACAATAAAGCAGCTAAAATTAATGCGCCGCCGAAGCGAGAAAGCGGGAACTTTATATTGTTCTCAAAGAATATTATAACCTCAACCATACACAGTTCCGATGTGCGCAAACGTTTTAAAATACCTGCTAACGAGTCATTTGTTTGTGTTACAACCGAAACGAGAAAGCAGCTAATAAGGCAGCTAGAATCAAGAGATCTACTTTATTCTTTTCTCAAATAATATTACAATCTGAACCAAACACAAAGGCACTATGCGCAAATGCTTTAAAATGCCTTCTAACGAGTCATTTGATTGTTTTACAACCGAAGCGAGAAAGCGGTCAATATGTTTTCATTTTGTTGGGGTGTAGGAATGGATTATAGCACAAGAAGATTGTGGTACTAATAATTGCAGTGGTGAATGCAATTCCCCACTGAATGCATGAATATGAATATGAATGCTTCCAATCGCGCTCCAATGTGTACTAGGTCTAACAGAAACAAACATAATATTTGAAGTGCAAAATAACCAATTGGTTGTTTCTATTGGAATGCAACGCTTGTCAATGGTACAGGATGGTACAGGAAATATTTCTGCTTAAAAGCACATGTATTGATGCCAAAACGGATTTTTTTATCATTTATAGGGAATGTGAAAGTGATCAACTCAATTTAATTTCTTTTAGAACTGCACATAAATTGCTGTTTATGTGCAGCTACGTAGTGCTACGAGGTCGCAAACATTGATAAACGTAATCTCTCGTACGCATCTCTCTTAGGTTCCAATTTACAACAATTTTCAATATTAATTGTTGATTTACTTTGGTTGATAATTGCAAATTATTATATTTATACATGTTTTTTTAATCACATATATCCAGTTATATTATGACAATGGAGAACTGATCTTTTTCAGAAAAACATTACATCATTTGCGTAGATTGTGATATTGCTGTTTTCTTCGGAATTAAATATTGCCATAATACTATTTGAAAACGAGAGGCGCGTGTGCTAATGCCCGTTAAACCGTACCTTTTTGTCGTGTTGAGATCGCTACTGCAGATGCATTACTGCAATCGACCTTAACCAACATATATATCATTCTTGCGAAAAACAATCAAAGTGTGAAGTAAAGAACTGCAACGATGAACAGTAATGCTAGAATCAACACTTCTTCGTTGTTCTATTCTCAAAGAATATTACAACCTCAACCAGATACAGAGGAAATGTGCGCAAACGCTTTAGAATGCCTGCTAACCAGCCATTTGATTTTGTTACAACCGAAGCGAGAAGGTGGACAATAAAGCAGCTAAAATTAATGCGCCGCCGAAGTGAGAAAGCGGGAACTTTATATTGTTCTCAAAGAATATTATAACCTCAACCATACACAGTTCCGATGTGCGCAAACGTTTTAAAATGCCTGCTAACGAGTCATTTGTTTGTGTTACAACCGAAACGAGAAAGCAGCTAATAAGGCAGCTAGAATCAAGAGATCTACTTTATTCTTTTCTCAAATAATATTACAATCTGAACCAAACACAAAGGCACTATGCGCAAATGCTTTAAAATGCCTTCTAACGAGTCATTTGATTGTGTTACAACCGAAGCGAGAAAGCGGACAATATGTTTTCATTTCACTGCAGATGCATTACTGCAATCGACCTTAACCAACATATATATCATTCTTGCGAAAAACAATCAAAGTGTGAAGTAAAGAACTGCAACGATGAACAGTAATGCTAGAATCAACACTTCTTCGTTGTTCTATTCTCAAAGAATATTACAACCTCAACCAGATACAGAGGAAATGTGCGCAAACGCTTTAGAATGCCTGCTAACCAGCCATTTGATTTTGTTACAACCGAAGCGAGATGGTGGACAATAAAGCAGCTAAAATTAATGCGCCGCCGAAGTGAGAAAGCGGGAACTTTATATTGTTCTCAAAGAATATTATAACCTCAACCATACACAGTTCCGATGTGCGCAAACGTTTTAAAATGCCTGCTAACGAGTCATTTGTTTCTGTTACAACCGAAACGAGAAAGCAGTTAATAAGGCAGCTAGAATCAAGAGATCTACTATTCTTTTCTCAAATAATATTACAATCTGAACCAAACACAAAGGCACTATGCGCAAATGCTTTAAAAAGTCTGCTAACATGTCATTTGATTGTGTTACAACCGAAGCGAGAAAGCGGACAATATGTTTTCATTTGGATTTGGTGTAGGAATGTATTATAGCACAAGAAGATTGTGGTACTAATAATTGCAGTGGTGAATGCAATTCCCCACTGAATGCATGAATATGAATATGAATGCTTCCAATCGCGCTCCAATGTGTACTAGGTCTAACAGAAACAAACATAATATTTGAAGTGCAAAATAACCAATTGGTTGTTTCTATTGGAATGCAACGCTTGTCAATGGTACAGGATGGTACAGGAAATATTTCTGCTTAAAAGCACATGTATTGATGCCAAAACGGATTTTTTTTATCATTTAAAGGGAATGTGAAAGTGATCAACTCAATTTAATTTCTTTTAGAACTGCACATAAATTGCTGTTTATGTGCAGCTACGTAGTGCTACGAGGTCGCAAACATTGATAAACGTAATCTCTCGTACGCATCTCTCTTAGGTTCCAATTTACAACAATTTTCAATATTAATTGTTGATTTACTTTGGTTGATAATTGCAAATTATTATATTTATACATTTTTTTAAACCACATATATCCAGTTATATTATGACAATGGAGAACTGATCTTTTTCAGAAAAACATTACATCATTTGCGAAGATTGTGATATTGCTGTTTTCTTCGGAATTAAATATTGCCATAATACTATTTGAAAACGAGAGGCGCATGTGCTAATGCCCGTTAAACCGTACCTTTTTGTCGTGTTGAGATCGCTACTGCAGATGCATTACTGCAATCGACCTTAACCAACATATATATCATTCTTGCGAAAAACAATCAAAGTGTGAAGTAAAGAACTGCAACGATGAACAGTAATGCTAGAATCAACACTTCTTCGTTGTTCTATTCTCAAAGAATATTACAACCTCAACCAGATACAGAGGAAATGTGCGCAAACGCTTTAGAATGCCTGCTAACCAGCCATTTGATTTTGTTACAACCGAAGCGAGAAGGTGGACAATAAAGCAGCTAAAATTAATGCGCCGCCGAAGTGAGAAAGCGGGAACTTTATATTGTTCTCAAAGAATATTATAACCTCAACCATACACAGTTCCGATGTGCGCAAACGTTTTAAAATGCCTGCTAACGAGTCATTTGTTTGTGTTACAACCGAAACGAGAAAGCAGCTAATAAGGCAGCTAGAATCAAGAGATCTACTTTATTCTTTTCTCAAATAATATTACAATCTGAACCAAACACAAAGGCACTATGCGCAAATGCTTTAAAATGCCTTCTAACGAGTCATTTGATTGTTTTACAACCGAAGCGAGAAAGCGGTCAATATGTTTTCATTTTGTTGGGGTGTAGGAATGGATTATAGCACAAGAAGATTGTGGTACTAATAATTGCAGTGGTGAATGCAATTCCCCACTGAATGCATGAATATGAATATGAATGCTTCCAATCGCGCTCCAATGTGTACTAGGTCTAACAGAAACAAACATAATATTTGAAGTGCAAAATAACCAATTGGTTTTTTCTATTGGAATGCAACGCTTGTCAATGGTACAGGATGGTACAGGAAATATTTTTGCTTAAAAGCACATGTATTGATGCCAAAACGGATTTTTTTTATCATTTATAGGGAATGTGAAAGTGATCAACTCAATTTAATTTCTTTTAGAACTGCACATAAATTGCTGTTTATGTGCAGCTACGTAGTGCTACGAGGTCGCAAACATTGATAAACGTAATCTCTCGTACGCATCTCTCTTAGGTTCCAATTTACAACAATTTTCAATATTAATTGTTGATTTACTTTGGTTGATAATTGCAAATTATTATATTTATACATTTTTTTTTAATCACATATATCCAGTTATATTATGACAATGGAGAACTGATCTTTTTCAGAAAAACATTACATCATTTGCGTAGATTGTGATATTGCTGTTTTCTTCGGAATTAAATATTGCCATAATACTATTTGAAAACGAGAGGCGCGTGTGCTAATGCCCGTTAAACCGTACCTTTTTGTCGTGTTGAGATCGCTACTGCAGATGCATTACTGCAATCGACCTTAACCAACATATATATCATTCTTGCGAAAAACAATCTGTCGAGACAATTGGGTCGTGTTTACGCGTTAGGATTAGGAGCTTTAGTGTTTAGAGCGAGTTATCTTGTTACCATCAGCCGTTGTTCTCGCTCTATAAGTAGCTCAGTTTTTTGTGCATCGTCATCGTTTTAGTTAGTATGTGTGATAGGGACACCGACGCGGGAAACCATTTTTTTGTTACTTCTTCTTCGTCAGCTCTCGCGTCGGTTGGTGGCAAAGTCGTTCGTCTTCAATGTAAATTTAGATTATAATAAGTAAATTAAAATAAAAGTACACAACGTAGGGAAATTCTTCAACATAAAAATGGTGCCGTGACCAGGATGCTTATCAAGCTGTAATTTACGTGAAGAAATCTTTCGGACATTTTTCGTATCGCGTCCCAAGATCGAGGAAAGTGCAAGTGAAGGGACCAACGGATATTAAGCACGGAAGGTTAACTGCCGCGTTAAGCGTTCGACTGCGCAACGTCGAACCATCAGAGAGGATTTGGAACGCCAGTAACTTTTCCGTCCCAGTTTTTGTAGCAAAATCCGTGTTCGTGAATTGTGTCCGAATCAATCGACGCTGACGAGAAGGAGCCCTGGACAGCTGAACGAAGACGCCATCGCAAAATTGCCATCGTGATCGGTTCGAGGATCGTTTGTCCGTTTATCGTTTCGCGCGTCTTTTCGTTCATCGTATCGTATGCAAATGGCAAATCGTCCGGGACTTATCTCAAGAAGAACGACGCTGGTGGAACAGGTCGAATCGGCAGAAGCATTTTGTGTTAATTTTAATGCTGAAAGGGATGCCATCCAAATCGAACTAAGAATCAGCCGTTTAGTGGAAACTGTTAAAGAATATGATCGCGTTCAGCAGAAGCTTATCGACTTGGCTGAAAATGCAGAAAGTGAGATGGCAGAACGAAAAAATCGTCGGGACTTTGAAGAGCGTCATTTTGTGTTGCAAGCGAAGCTCGGTGCGCTTCGAAAAGAGCAGACTTCTTCGAATGCCAATGGCTCAGCGCTCACAAACATACGGCTACCTACTTTTCAACTTCCAGAGTTCTGTGGAGAGGAAATGGAGTGGTTAGCTTTTCGAGATACATACATGGCATTGATTCATGACAATAAGGAGTTGCCCGATATCCAAAAGTTTCACTACTTACGTGTATCTTTGAAAGGTGAAGCCGCTAAGTTGATAGAATCGATACCGCTGGCTGCAACTAATTATGAAATGGCGTGGTTAGCCATTAAGGAGCGATATTCGAATGAATATTTGTTGAAAAAGCGCCACTTGCAGGCCATGTTTGAAATGAAGCAAGTGCGCGTGGAGGGAACGGCGTCTCTACACCAGCTTGTCGATGAATTCGACCGCCATCGAAAAATCGTGCATCAGCTTGGTGAAGCCACCGACGAGTGGAGCACTATATTGGAGTATTTGCTGTGCACCAAGCTTCCGGATGACACTTTGAAATTATGGGAAGACTATGCTTCTACGGTGGAGGATCACAAGTATGGCAATTTGATGGTTGATGATTTGATTTAAACCACATATATCCAGTTATATTATGACAATGGAGAACTGATCTTTTTCAGAAAAACATTACATCATTTGCGTAGATTGTGATATTGCTGTTTTCTTCGGAATTAAATATTGCCATAATACTATTTGAAAACGAGAGGCGCATGTGCTAATGCCCGTTAAACCGTACCTTTTTGTCGTATTGAGATCGCTACTGCAGATGCATTACTGCAATCGACCTTAACCAACATATATATCATTCTTGCGAAAAACAATCAAAGTGTGAAGTAAAGAACTGCAACGATGAACAGTAATGCTAGAATCAACACTTCTTCGTTGTTCTATTCTCAAAGAATATTACAACCTCAACCAGATACAGAGGAAATGTGCGCAAACGCTTTAGAATGCCTGCTAACCAGCCATTTGATTTTGTTACAACCGAAGCGAGAAGGTGGACAATAAAGCAGCTAAAATTAATGCGCCGCCGAAGTGAGAAAGCGGGAACTTTATATTGTTCTCAAAGAATATTATAACCTCAACCATACACAGTTCCGATGTGCGCAAACGTTTTAAAATGCCTGCTAACGAGTCATTTGTTTGTGTTACAACCGAAACGAGAAAGCAGCTAATAAGGCAGCTAGAATCAAGAGATCTACTTTATTCTTTTCTCAAATAATATTACAATCTGAACCAAACACAAAGGCACTATGCGCAAATGCTTTAAAATGCCTTCTAACGAGTCATTTGATTGTGTTACAACCGAAGCGAGAAAGCGGTCAATATGTTTTCATTTTGTTGGGGTGTAGGAATGGATTATAGCACAAGAAGATTGTGGTACTAATAATTGCAGTGGTGAATGCAATTCCCCACTGAATGCATGAATATGAATATGAATGCTTCCAATCGCGCTCCAATGTGTACTAGGTCTAACAGAAACAAACATAATATTTGAAGTGCAAAATAACCAATTGGTTGTTTCTATTGGAATGCAACGCTTTTCAATGGTACAGGATGGTACAGGAAATATTTTTGCTTAAAAGCACATGTATTGATGCCAAAACGGATTTTTTTTATCATTTATAGGGAATGTGAAAGTGATCAACTCAATTTAATTTCTTTTAGAACTGCACATAAATTGCTGTTTATGTGCAGCTACGTAGTGCTACGAGGTCGCAAACATTGATAAACGTAATCTCTCGTACGCATCTCTCTTAGGTTCCAATTTACAACAATTTTCAATATTAATTGTTGATTTACTTTGGTTGATAATTGCAAATTATTATATTTATACATTTTTTTTTAATCACATATATCCAGTTATATTATGACAGTGGAGAACTGATCTTTTTCAGAAAAACATTACATCATTTGCGTAGATTGTGATATTGCTGTTTTCTTCGGAATTAAATATTGCCATAATACTATTTGAAAACGAGAGGCGCGTGTGCTAATGCCCGTTAAACCGTACCTTTTTGTCGTGTTGAGATCGCTACTGCAGATGCATTACTGCAATCGACCTTAACCAACATATATATCATTCTTGCGAAAAACAATCAAAGTGTGAAGTAAAGAACTGCAACGATGAACAGTAATGCTAGAATCAACACTTCTTCGTTGTTCTATTCTCAAAGAATATTACAACCTCAACCAGATACAGAGGAAATGTGCGCAAACGCTTTAGAATGCCTGCTAACCAGCCATTTGATTTTGTTACAACCGAAGCGAGAAGGTGGACAATAAAGCAGCTAAAATTAATGCGCCGCCGAAGCGAGAAAGCGGGAACTTTATATTGTTCTTAAAGAATGTTATAACCTCAACCATACACAGTTCCGATGTGCGCAAACGTTTTAAAATGCCTGCTAACGAGTCATTTGTTTGTGTTACAACCGAAACGAGAAAGCAGCTAATAAGGCAGCTAGAATCAAGAGATCTACTTTATTCTTTTCTCAAATAATATTACAATCTGAACCAAACACAAAGGCACTATGCGCAAATGCTTTAAAATGCCTTCTAACTAGTCATTTGATTGTGTTACAACCGAAACGAGAAAGCAGCTAATAAGGCAGCTAGAATCAAGAGATCTACTTTATTCTTTTCTCAAATAATATTACAATCTGAACCAAACACAAAGGCACTATGCGCAAATGCTTTAAAATGCCTTCTAACTAGTCATTTGATTGTGTTACAACCGAAGCGAGAAAGCAGTCAATATGTTTTCATTTTGTTGGGGTGTAGGAATGTATTATAGCACAAGAAGATTGTGGTACTAATAATTGCAGTGGTGAATGCAATTCCCCACTGAATGCATGAATATGAATATGAATGCTTCCAATCGCGCTCCAATGTGTACTAGGTCTAACAGAAACAAACATAATATTTGAAGTGCAAAATAACCAATTGGTTGTTTCTATTGGAATGCAACGCTTGTCAATGGTACAGGATGGTACAGGAAATATTTCTGCTTAAAAGCACATGTATTGATGCCAAAACGGATTTTTTTTATCATTTATAGGGAATGTGAAAGTGATCAACTCAATTTAATTTCTTTTAGAACTGCACATAAATTGCTGTTTATGTGCAGCTACGTAGTGCTACGAGGTCGCAAACATTGATAAACGTAATCTCTCGTACGCATCTCTCTTAGGTTCCAATTTACAACAATTTTCAATATTAATTGTTGATTTACTTTGGTTGATAATTGCAAACTATTATATTTATACATTTTTTTAATCACATATATCCAGTTATATTATGACAATGGAGAACTCATCTTTTTCTGAAAAACATTACATCATTTGCGTAGATTGTGATATTGCTGTTTTCTTCGGAATTAAATATTGCCATAATACTATTTGAAAACGAGAGGCGCGTGTGTGCTAATGCCCGTTAAAAAAATATGCCCCAAGCGACATCAAGTTTATTCTGTTCTTCAATAATGTAACCTTTTTGTCTTGTTGAGATCGCTACTGCAGATGCATTACTGCAATCGACCTTAGCCAACATATATTTCATTCTTGCGAAAAACAATCAAAGTGTGAAGTAAAGAACTGCAACGATGAACAGTAATGCTAGAATCAACACTTCTTCGTTGTTCTATTCTCAAAGAATATTACAACCTCAACCAGATACAGAGGAAATGTGCGCAAACGCTTTAGAATGCCTGCTAACCAGCCATTTGATTTTGTTACAACCGAAGCGAGAAGGTGGACAATAAAGCAGCTAAAATTAATGCGCCGCCAAAGTGAGAAAGCGGGAACTTTATATTGTTCTCAAAGAATATTATAACCTCAACCATACACAGTTCCGATGTGCGCAAACGTTTTAAAATGCCTGCTAACTAGTCATTTGATTGTGTTACAACCGAAACGAGAAAGCAGCTAATAAGGCAGCTAGAATCAAGAGATCTACTTTATTCTTTTCTCAAATAATATTACAATCTGAACCAAACACAAAGGCACTATGCGCAAACGTTTTAAAATGCCTGCTAACGAGTCATTTGTTTGTGTTACAACCGAAACGAGAATGCAGCTAATAAGGCAGCTAGAATCAAGAGATCTACTTTATTCTTTTCTCAAATAATATTACAATCTGAACCAAACACAAAGGCACTATGCGCAAATGCTTTAAAATGCCTTCTAACGAGTCATTTGATTGTTTTACAACCGAAGCGAGAAAGCGGTCAATATGTTTTCATTTTGTTGGGGTGTAGGAATGGATTATAGCACAAGAAGATTGTGGTACTAATAATTGCAGTGGTGAATGCAATTCCCCACTGAATGCATGAATATGAATGCTTCCAATCGCGCTCCAATGTGTACTAGGTCTAACAGAAACAAACATAATATTTGAAGTGCAAAATAACCAATTGGTTGTTTCTATTGGAATGCAACGCTTGTCAATGGTACAGGATGGTACAGGAAATATTTCTGCTTAAAAGCACATGTATTGATGCCAAAACGGATTTTTTTATCATTTATAGGGAATGTGAAAGTGATCAACTCAATTTAATTTCTTTTAGAACTGCACATAAATTGCTGTTTATGTGCAGCTACGTAGTGCTACGAGGTCGCAAACATTGATAAACGTAATCTCTCGTACGCATCTCTCTTAGGTTCCAATTTACAACAATTTTCAATATTAATTGTTGATTTACTTTGGTTGATAATTGCAAATTATTATATTTATACATTTTTTTTTAATCACATATATCCAGTTATATTATGACAATGGAGAACTGATCTTTTTCAGAAAAACATTACATCATTTGCGTAGATTGTGATATTGCTGTTTTCTTCGGAATTAAATATTGCCATAATACTATTTGAAAACGAGAGGCGCGTGTGCTAATGCCCGTTAAACCGTACCTTTTTGTCGTGTTGAGATCGCTACTGCAGATGCATTACTGCAATCGACCTTAACCAACATATATATCATTCTTGCGAAAAACAATCAAAGTGTGAAGTAAAGAACTGCAACGATGAACAGTAATGCTAGAATCAACACTTCTTCGTTGTTCTATTCTCAAAGAATATTACAACCTCAACCAGATACAGAGGAAATGTGCGCAAACGCTTTAGAATGCCTGCTAACCAGCCATTTGATTTTGTTACAACCGAAGCGAGAAGGTGGACAATAAAGCAGCTAAAATTAATGCGCCGCCGAAGTGAGAAAGCGGGAACTTTATATTGTTCTCAAAGAATATTATAACCTCAACCATACACAGTTCCGATGTGCGCAAACGTTTTAAAATGCCTGCTAACGAGTCATTTGTTTGTGTTACAACCGAAACGAGAAAGCAGCTAATAAGGCAGCTAGAATCAAGAGATCTACTTTATTCTTTTCTCAAATAATATTACAATCTGAACCAAACACAAAGGCACTATGCGCAAATGCTTTAAAATGCCTTCTAACGAGTCATTTGATTGTGTTACAACCGAAGCGAGAAAGCGGACAATATGTTTTCATTTCACTGCAGATGCATTACTGCAATCGACCTTAACCAACATATATATCATTCTTGCGAAAAACAATCAAAGTGTGAAGTAAAGAACTGCAACGATGAACAGTAATGCTAGAATCAACACTTCTTCGTTGTTCTATTCTCAAAGAATATTACAACCTCAACCAGATACAGAGGAAATGTGCGCAAACGCTTTAGAATGCCTGCTAACCAGCCATTTGATTTTGTTACAACCGAAGCGAGATGGTGGACAATAAAGCAGCTAAAATTAATGCGCCGCCGAAGTGAGAAAGCGGGAACTTTATATTGTTCTCAAAGAATATTATAACCTCAACCATACACAGTTCCGATGTGCGCAAACGTTTTAAAATGCCTGCTAACGAGTCATTTGTTTCTGTTACAACCGAAACGAGAAAGCAGTTAATAAGGCAGCTAGAATCAAGAGATCTACTATTCTTTTCTCAAATAATATTACAATCTGAACCAAACACAAAGGCACTATGCGCAAATGCTTTAAAAAGTCTGCTAACATGTCATTTGATTGTGTTACAACCGAAGCGAGAAAGCGGACAATATGTTTTCATTTGGATTTGGTGTAGGAATGTATTATAGCACAAGAAGATTGTGGTACTAATAATTGCAGTGGTGAATGCAATTCCCCACTGAATGCATGAATATGAATATGAATGCTTCCAATCGCGCTCCAATGTGTACTAGGTCTAACAGAAACAAACATAATATTTGAAGTGCAAAATAACCAATTGGTTGTTTCTATTGGAATGCAACGCTTGTCAATGGTACAGGATGGTACAGGAAATATTTCTGCTTAAAAGCACATGTATTGATGCCAAAACGGATTTTTTTTATCATTTAAAGGGAATGTGAAAGTGATCAACTCAATTTAATTTCTTTTAGAACTGCACATAAATTGCTGTTTATGTGCAGCTACGTAGTGCTACGAGGTCGCAAACATTGATAAACGTAATCTCTCGTACGCATCTCTCTTAGGTTCCAATTTACAACAATTTTCAATATTAATTGTTGATTTACTTTGGTTGATAATTGCAAATTATTATATTTATACATTTTTTTAAACCACATATATCCAGTTATATTATGACAATGGAGAACTGATCTTTTTCAGAAAAACATTACATCATTTGCGAAGATTGTGATATTGCTGTTTTCTTCGGAATTAAATATTGCCATAATACTATTTGAAAACGAGAGGCGCGTGTGCTAATGCCCGTTAAACCGTACCTTTTTGTCGTGTTGAGATCGCTACTGCAGATGCATTACTGCAATCGACCTTAACCAACATATATATCATTCTTGCGAAAAACAATCAAAGTGTGAAGTAAAGAACTGCAACGATGAACAGTAATGCTAGAATCAACACTTCTTCGTTGTTCTATTCTCAAAGAATATTACAACCTCAACCAGATACAGAGGAAATGTGCGCAAACGCTTTAGAATGCCTGCTAACCAGCCATTTGATTTTGTTACAACCGAAGCGAGAAGGTGGACAATAAAGCAGCTAAAATTAATGCGCCGCCGAAGTGAGAAAGCGGGAACTTTATATTGTTCTCAAAGAATATTATAACCTCAACCATACACAGTTCCGATGTGCGCAAACGTTTTAAAATGCCTGCTAACGAGTCATTTGTTTGTGTTACAACCGAAACGAGAAAGCAGCTAATAAGGCAGCTAGAATCAAGAGATCTACTTTATTCTTTTCTCAAATAATATTACAATCTGAACCAAACACAAAGGCACTATGCGCAAATGCTTTAAAATGCCTTCTAACGAGTCATTTGATTGTTTTACAACCGAAGCGAGAAAGCGGTCAATATGTTTTCATTTTGTTGGGGTGTAGGAATGGATTATAGCACAAGAAGATTGTGGTACTAATAATTGCAGTGGTGAATGCAATTCCCCACTGAATGCATGAATATGAATATGAATGCTTCCAATCGCGCTCCAATGTGTACTAGGTCTAACAGAAACAAACATAATATTTGAAGTGCAAAATAACCAATTGGTTTTTTCTATTGGAATGCAACGCTTGTCAATGGTACAGGATGGTACAGGAAATATTTTTGCTTAAAAGCACATGTATTGATGCCAAAACGGATTTTTTTTATCATTTATAGGGAATGTGAAAGTGATCAACTCAATTTAATTTCTTTTAGAACTGCACATAAATTGCTGTTTATGTGCAGCTACGTAGTGCTACGAGGTCGCAAACATTGATAAACGTAATCTCTCGTACGCATCTCTCTTAGGTTCCAATTTACAACAATTTTCAATATTAATTGTTGATTTACTTTGGTTGATAATTGCAAATTATTATATTTATACATTTTTTTTTAATCACATATATCCAGTTATATTATGACAATGGAGAACTGATCTTTTTCAGAAAAACATTACATCATTTGCGTAGATTGTGATATTGCTGTTTTCTTCGGAATTAAATATTGCCATAATACTATTTGAAAACGAGAGGCGCGTGTGCTAATGCCCGTTAAACCGTACCTTTTTGTCGTGTTGAGATCGCTACTGCAGATGCATTACTGCAATCGACCTTAACCAACATATATATCATTCTTGCGAAAAACAATCTGTCGAGACAATTGGGTCGTGTTTACGCGTTAGGATTAGGAGCTTTAGTGTTTAGAGCGAGTTATCTTGTTACCATCAGCCGTTGTTCTCGCTCTATAAGTAGCTCAGTTTTTTGTGCATCGTCATCGTTTTAGTTAGTATGTGTGATAGGGACACCGACGCGGGAAACCATTTTTTTGTTACTTCTTCTTCGTCAGCTCTCGCGTCGGTTGGTTGCAAAGTCGTTCGTCTTCAATGTAAATTTAGATTATAATAAGTAAATTAAAATAAAAGTACACAACGTAGGGAAATTCTTCAACATAAAAATGGTGCCGTGACCAGGATGCTTATCAAGCTGTAATTTACGTGAAGAAATCTTTCGGACATTTTTCGTATCGCGTCCCAAGATCGAGGAAAGTGCAAGTGAAGGGACCAACGGATATTAAGCACGGAAGGTTAACTGCCGCGTTAAGCGTTCGACTGCGCAACGTCGAACCATCAGAGAGGATTTGGAACGCCAGTAACTTTTCCGTCCCAGTTTTTGTAGCAAAATCCGTGTTCGTGAATTGTGTCCGAATCAATCGACGCTGACGAGAAGGAGCCCTGGACAGCTGAACGAAGACGCCATCGCAAAATTGCCATCGTGATCGGTTCGAGGATCGTTTGTCCGTTTATCGTTTCGCGCGTCTTTTCGTTCATCGTATCGTATGCAAATGGCAAATCGTCCGGGACTTATCTCAAGAAGAACGACGCTGGTGGAACAGGTCGAATCGGCAGAAGCATTTTGTGTTAATTTTAATGCTGAAAGGGATGCCATCCAAATCGAACTAAGAATCAGCCGTTTAGTGGAAACTGTTAAAGAATATGATCGCGTTCAGCAGAAGCTTATCGACTTGGCTGAAAATGCAGAAAGTGAGATGGCAGAACGAAAAAATCGTCGGGACTTTGAAGAGCGTCATTTTGTGTTGCAAGCGAAGCTCGGTGCGCTTCGAAAAGAGCAGACTTCTTCGAATGCCAATGGCTCAGCGCTCACAAACATACGGCTACCTACTTTTCAACTTCCAGAGTTCTGTGGAGAGGAAATGGAGTGGTTAGCTTTTCGAGATACATACATGGCATTGATTCATGACAATAAGGAGTTGCCCGATATCCAAAAGTTTCACTACTTACGTGCATCTTTGAAAGGTGAAGCCGCTAAGTTGATAGAATCGATACCGCTGGCTGCAACTAATTATGAAATGGCGTGGTTAGCCATTAAGGAGCGATATTCGAATGAATATTTGTTGAAAAAGCGCCACTTGCAGGCCATGTTTGAAATGAAGCAAGTGCGCGTGGAGGGAACGGCGTCTCTACACCAGCTTGTCGATGAATTCGACCGCCATCGAAAAATCGTGCATCAGCTTGGTGAAGCCACCGACGAGTGGAGCACTATATTGGAGTATTTGCTGTGCACCAAGCTTCCGGATGACACTTTGAAATTATGGGAAGACTATGCTTCTACGGTGGAGGATCACAAGTATGGCAATTTGATGGTTGATGATTTGATTTAAACCACATATATCCAGTTATATTATGACAATGGAGAACTGATCTTTTTCAGAAAAACATTACATCATTTGCGTAGATTGTGATATTGCTGTTTTCTTCGGAATTAAATATTGCCATAATACTATTTGAAAACGAGAGGCGCATGTGCTAATGCCCGTTAAACCGTACCTTTTTGTCGTATTGAGATCGCTACTGCAGATGCATTACTGCAATCGACCTTAACCAACATATATATCATTCTTGCGAAAAACAATCAAAGTGTGAAGTAAAGAACTGCAACGATGAACAGTAATGCTAGAATCAACACTTCTTCGTTGTTCTATTCTCAAAGAATATTACAACCTCAACCAGATACAGAGGAAATGTGCGCAAACGCTTTAGAATGCCTGCTAACCAGCCATTTGATTTTGTTACAACCGAAGCGAGAAGGTGGACAATAAAGCAGCTAAAATTAATGCGCCGCCGAAGTGAGAAAGCGGGAACTTTATATTGTTCTCAAAGAATATTATAACCTCAACCATACACAGTTCCGATGTGCGCAAACGTTTTAAAATGCCTGCTAACGAGTCATTTGTTTGTGTTACAACCGAAACGAGAAAGCAGCTAATAAGGCAGCTAGAATCAAGAGATCTACTTTATTCTTTTCTCAAATAATATTACAATCTGAACCAAACACAAAGGCACTATGCGCAAATGCTTTAAAATGCCTTCTAACGAGTCATTTGATTGTTTTACAACCGAAGCGAGAAAGCGGTCAATATGTTTTCATTTTGTTGGGGTGTAGGAATGGATTATAGCACAAGAAGATTGTGGTACTAATAATTGCAGTGGTGAATGCAATTCCCCACTGAATGCATGAATATGAATATGAATGCTTCCAATCGCGCTCCAATGTGTACTAGGTCTAACAGAAACAAACATAATATTTGAAGTGCAAAATAACCAATTGGTTGTTTCTATTGGAATGCAACGCTTGTCAATGGTACAGGATGGTACAGGAAATATTTCTGCTTAAAAGCACATGTATTGATGCCAAAACGGATTTTTTTATCATTTATAGGGAATGTGAAAGTGATCAACTCAATTTAATTTCTTTTAGAACTGCACATAAATTGCTGTTTATGTGCAGCTACGTAGTGCTACGAGGTCGCAAACATTGATAAACGTAATCTCTCGTACGCATCTCTCTTAGGTTCCAATTTACAACAATTTTCAATATTAATTGTTGATTTACTTTGGTTGATAATTGCAAATTATTATATTTATACATTTTTTTTTAATCACATATATCCAGTTATATTATGACAATGGAGAACTGATCTTTTTCAGAAAAACATTACATCATTTGCGTAGATTGTGATATTGCTGTTTTCTTCGGAATTAAATATTGCCATAATACTATTTGAAAACGAGAGGCGCGTGTGCTAATGCCCGTTAAACCGTACCTTTTTGTCGTGTTGAGATCGCTACTGCAGATGCATTACTGCAATCGACCTTAACCAACATATATATCATTCTTGCGAAAAACAATCAAAGTGTGAAGTAAAGAACTGCAACGATGAACAGTAATGCTAGAATCAACACTTCTTCGTTGTTCTATTCTCAAAGAATATTACAACCTCAACCAGATACAGAGGAAATGTGCGCAAACGCTTTAGAATGCCTGCTAACCAGCCATTTGATTTTGTTACAACCGAAGCGAGAAGGTGGACAATAAAGCAGCTAAAATTAATGCGCCGCCGAAGTGAGAAAGCGGGAACTTTATATTGTTCTCAAAGAATATTATAACCTCAACCATACACAGTTCCGATGTGCGCAAACGTTTTAAAATGCCTGCTAACGAGTCATTTGTTTGTGTTACAACCGAAACGAGAAAGCAGCTAATAAGGCAGCTAGAATCAAGAGATCTACTTTATTCTTTTCTCAAATAATATTACAATCTGAACCAAACACAAAGGCACTATGCGCAAATGCTTTAAAATGCCTTCTAACGAGTCATTTGATTGTGTTACAACCGAAGCGAGAAAGCGGACAATATGTTTTCATTTCACTGCAGATGCATTACTGCAATCGACCTTAACCAACATATATATCATTCTTGCGAAAAACAATCAAAGTGTGAAGTAAAGAACTGCAACGATGAACAGTAATGCTAGAATCAACACTTCTTCGTTGTTCTATTCTCAAAGAATATTACAACCTCAACCAGATACAGAGGAAATGTGCGCAAACGCTTTAGAATGCCTGCTAACCAGCCATTTGATTTTGTTACAACCGAAGCGAGATGGTGGACAATAAAGCAGCTAAAATTAATGCGCCGCCGAAGTGAGAAAGCGGGAACTTTATATTGTTCTCAAAGAATATTATAACCTCAACCATACACAGTTCCGATGTGCGCAAACGTTTTAAAATGCCTGCTAACGAGTCATTTGTTTCTGTTACAACCGAAACGAGAAAGCAGTTAATAAGGCAGCTAGAATCAAGAGATCTACTATTCTTTTCTCAAATAATATTACAATCTGAACCAAACACAAAGGCACTATGCGCAAATGCTTTAAAAAGTCTGCTAACATGTCATTTGATTGTGTTACAACCGAAGCGAGAAAGCGGACAATATGTTTTCATTTGGATTTGGTGTAGGAATGTATTATAGCACAAGAAGATTGTGGTACTAATAATTGCAGTGGTGAATGCAATTCCCCACTGAATGCATGAATATGAATATGAATGCTTCCAATCGCGCTCCAATGTGTACTAGGTCTAACAGAAACAAACATAATATTTGAAGTGCAAAATAACCAATTGGTTGTTTCTATTGGAATGCAACGCTTGTCAATGGTACAGGATGGTACAGGAAATATTTCTGCTTAAAAGCACATGTATTGATGCCAAAACGGATTTTTTTTATCATTTAAAGGGAATGTGAAAGTGATCAACTCAATTTAATTTCTTTTAGAACTGCACATAAATTGCTGTTTATGTGCAGCTACGTAGTGCTACGAGGTCGCAAACATTGATAAACGTAATCTCTCGTACGCATCTCTCTTAGGTTCCAATTTACAACAATTTTCAATATTAATTGTTGATTTACTTTGGTTGATAATTGCAAATTATTATATTTATACATTTTTTTAAACCACATATATCCAGTTATATTATGACAATGGAGAACTGATCTTTTTCAGAAAAACATTACATCATTTGCGAAGATTGTGATATTGCTGTTTTCTTCGGAATTAAATATTGCCATAATACTATTTGAAAACGAGAGGCGCGTGTGCTAATGCCCGTTAAACCGTACCTTTTTGTCGTGTTGAGATCGCTACTGCAGATGCATTACTGCAATCGACCTTAACCAACATATATATCATTCTTGCGAAAAACAATCAAAGTGTGAAGTAAAGAACTGCAACGATGAACAGTAATGCTAGAATCAACACTTCTTCGTTGTTCTATTCTCAAAGAATATTACAACCTCAACCAGATACAGAGGAAATGTGCGCAAACGCTTTAGAATGCCTGCTAACCAGCCATTTGATTTTGTTACAACCGAAGCGAGAAGGTGGACAATAAAGCAGCTAAAATTAATGTGCCGCCGAAGTGAGAAAGCGGGAACTTTATATTGTTCTCAAAGAATATTATAACCTCAACCATACACAGTTCCGATGTGCGCAAACGTTTTAAAATGCCTGCTAACGAGTCATTTGTTTGTGTTACAACCGAAACGAGAAAGCAGCTAATAAGGCAGCTAGAATCAAGAGATCTACTTTATTCTTTTCTCAAATAATATTACAATCTGAACCAAACACAAAGGCACTATGCGCAAATGCTTTAAAATGCCTTCTAACGAGTCATTTGATTGTTTTACAACCGAAGCGAGAAAGCGGTCAATATGTTTTCATTTTGTTGGGGTGTAGGAATGGATTATAGCACAAGAAGATTGTGGTACTAATAATTGCAGTGGTGAATGCAATTCCCCACTGAATGCATGAATATGAATATGAATGCTTCCAATCGCGCTCCAATGTGTACTAGGTCTAACAGAAACAAACATAATATTTGAAGTGCAAAATAACCAATTGGTTGTTTCTATTGGAATGCAACGCTTGTCAATGGTACAGGATGGTACAGGAAATATTTTTGCTTAAAAGCACATGTATTGATGCCAAAACGGATTTTTTTTATCATTTATAGGGAATGTGAAAGTGATCAACTCAATTTAATTTCTTTTAGAACTGCACATAAATTGCTGTTTATGTGCAGCTACGTAGTGCTACGAGGTCGCAAACATTGATAAACGTAATCTCTCGTACGCATCTCTCTTAGGTTCCAATTTACAACAATTTTCAATATTAATTGTTGATTTACTTTGGTTGATAATTGCAAATTATTATATTTATACATTTTTTTTTAATCACATATATCCAGTTATATTATGACAATGGAGAACTGATCTTTTTCAGAAAAACATTACATCATTTGCGTAGATTGTGATATTGCTGTTTTCTTCGGAATTAAATATTGCCATAATACTATTTGAAAACGAGAGGCGCGTGTGCTAATGCCCGTTAAACCGTACCTTTTTGTCGTGTTGAGATCGCTACTGCAGATGCATTACTGCAATCGACCTTAACCAACATATATATCATTCTTGCGAAAAACAATCTGTCGAGACAATTGGGTCGTGTTTACGCGTTAGGATTAGGAGCTTTAGTGTTTAGAGCGAGTTATCTTGTTACCATCAGCCGTTGTTCTCGCTCTATAAGTAGCTCAGTTTTTTGTGCATCGTCATCGTTTTAGTTAGTATGTGTGATAGGGACACCGACGCGGGAAACCATTTTTTTGTTACTTCTTCTTCGTCAGCTCTCGCGTCGGTTGGTTGCAAAGTCGTTCGTCTTCAATGTAAATTTAGATTATAATAAGTAAATTAAAATAAAAGTACACAACGTAGGGAAATTCTTCAACATAAAAATGGTGCCGTGACCAGGATGCTTATCAAGCTGTAATTTACGTGAAGAAATCTTTCGGACATTTTTCGTATCGCGTCCCAAGATCGAGGAAAGTGCAAGTGAAGGGACCAACGGATATTAAGCACGGAAGGTTAACTGCCGCGTTAAGCGTTCGACTGCGCAACGTCGAACCATCAGAGAGGATTTGGAACGCCAGTAACTTTTCCGTCCCAGTTTTTGTAGCAAAATCCGTGTTCGTGAATTGTGTCCGAATCAATCGACGCTGACGAGAAGGAGCCCTGGACAGCTGAACGAAGACGCCATCGCAAAATTGCCATCGTGATCGGTTCGAGGATCGTTTGTCCGTTTATCGTTTCGCGCGTCTTTTCGTTCATCGTATCGTATGCAAATGGCAAATCGTCCGGGACTTATCTCAAGAAGAACGACGCTGGTGGAACAGGTCGAATCGGCAGAAGCATTTTGTGTTAATTTTAATGCTGAAAGGGATGCCATCCAAATCGAACTAAGAATCAGCCGTTTAGTGGAAACTGTTAAAGAATATGATCGCGTTCAGCAGAAGCTTATCGACTTGGCTGAAAATGCAGAAAGTGAGATGGCAGAACGAAAAAATCGTCGGGACTTTGAAGAGCGTCATTTTGTGTTGCAAGCGAAGCTCGGTGCGCTTCGAAAAGAGCAGACTTCTTCGAATGCCAATGGCTCAGCGCTCACAAACATACGGCTACCTACTTTTCAACTTCCAGAGTTCTGTGGAGAGGAAATGGAGTGGTTAGCTTTTCGAGATACATACATGGCATTGATTCATGACAATAAGGAGTTGCCCGATATCCAAAAGTTTCACTACTTACGTGCATCTTTGAAAGGTGAAGCCGCTAAGTTGATAGAATCGATACCGCTGGCTGCAACTAATTATGAAATGGCGTGGTTAGCCATTAAGGAGCGATATTCGAATGAATATTTGTTGAAAAAGCGCCACTTGCAGGCCATGTTTGAAATGAAGCAAGTGCGCGTGGAGGGAACGGCGTCTCTACACCAGCTTGTCGATGAATTCGACCGCCATCGAAAAATCGTGCATCAGCTTGGTGAAGCCACCGACGAGTGGAGCACTATATTGGAGTATTTGCTGTGCACCAAGCTTCCGGATGACACTTTGAAATTATGGGAAGACTATGCTTCTACGGTGGAGGATCACAAGTATGGCAATTTGATGGTTGATGATTTGATTTAAACCACATATATCCAGTTATATTATGACAATGGAGAACTGATCTTTTTCAGAAAAACATTACATCATTTGCGTAGATTGTGATATTGCTGTTTTCTTCGGAATTAAATATTGCCATAATACTATTTGAAAACGAGAGGCGCATGTGCTAATGCCCGTTAAACCGTACCTTTTTGTCGTATTGAGATCGCTACTGCAGATGCATTACTGCAATCGACCTTAACCAACATATATATCATTCTTGCGAAAAACAATCAAAGTGTGAAGTAAAGAACTGCAACGATGAACAGTAATGCTAGAATCAACACTTCTTCGTTGTTCTATTCTCAAAGAATATTACAACCTCAACCAGATACAGAGGAAATGTGCGCAAACGCTTTAGAATGCCTGCTAACCAGCCATTTGATTTTGTTACAACCGAAGCGAGAAGGTGGACAATAAAGCAGCTAAAATTAATGCGCCGCCGAAGTGAGAAAGCGGGAACTTTATATTGTTCTCAAAGAATATTATAACCTCAACCATACACAGTTCCGATGTGCGCAAACGTTTTAAAATGCCTGCTAACGAGTCATTTGTTTGTGTTACAACCGAAACGAGAAAGCAGCTAATAAGGCAGCTAGAATCAAGAGATCTACTTTATTCTTTTCTCAAATAATATTACAATCTGAACCAAACACAAAGGCACTATGCGCAAATGCTTTAAAATGCCTTCTAACGAGTCATTTGATTGTTTTACACCCGAAGCGAGAAAGCGGTCAATATGTTTTCATTTTGTTGGGGTGTAGGAATGGATTATAGCACAAGAAGTTTGTGGTACTAATAATTGCAGTGGTGAATGCAATTCCCCACTGAATGCATGAATATGAATATGAATGCTTCCAATCGCGCTCCAATGTGTACTAGGTCTAACAGAAACAAACATAATCTTTGAAGTGCAAAATAACCAATTGGTTGTTTCTATTGGAATGCAACGCTTGTCAATGGTACAGGATGGTACAGGAAATATTTCTGCTTAAAAGCACATGTATTGATGCCAAAACGGATTTTTTTATCATTTATAGGGAATGTGATAAGAATCAGCCGTTTAGTGGAAACTGTTAAAGAATATGATCGCGTTCAGCAGAAGCTTATCGACTTGGCTGAAAATGCAGAAAGTGAGATGGCAGAACGAAAAAATCGTCGGGACTTTGAAGAGCGTCATTTTGTGTTGCAAGCGAAGCTCGGTGCGCTTCGAAAAGAGCAGACTTCTTCGAATGCCAATGGCTCAGCGCTCACAAACATACGGCTACCTACTTTTCAACTTCCAGAGTTCTGTGGAGAGGAAATGGAGTGGTTAGCTTTTCGAGATACATACATGGCATTGATTCATGACAATAAGGAGTTGCCCGATATCCAAAAGTTTCACTACTTACGTGCATCTTTGAAAGGTGAAGCCGCTAAGTTGATAGAATCGATACCGCTGGCTGCAACTAATTATGAAATGGCGTGGTTAGCCATTAAGGAGCGATATTCGAATGAATATTTGTTGAAAAAGCGCCACTTGCAGGCCATGTTTGAAATGAAGCAAGTGCGCGTGGAGGGAACGGCGTCTCTACACCAGCTTGTCGATGAATTCGACCGCCATCGAAAAATCGTGCATCAGCTTGGTGAAGCCACCGACGAGTGGAGCACTATATTGGAGTATTTGCTGTGCACCAAGCTTCCGGATGACACTTTGAAATTATGGGAAGACTATGCTTCTACGGTGGAGGATCACAAGTATGGCAATTTGATGGTTGATGATTTGATTTAAACCACATATATCCAGTTATATTATGACAATGGAGAACTGATCTTTTTCAGAAAAACATTACATCATTTGCGTAGATTGTGATATTGCTGTTTTCTTCGGAATTAAATATTGCCATAATACTATTTGAAAACGAGAGGCGCATGTGCTAATGCCCGTTAAACCGTACCTTTTTGTCGTATTGAGATCGCTACTGCAGATGCATTACTGCAATCGACCTTAACCAACATATATATCATTCTTGCGAAAAACAATCAAAGTGTGAAGTAAAGAACTGCAACGATGAACAGTAATGCTAGAATCAACACTTCTTCGTTGTTCTATTCTCAAAGAATATTACAACCTCAACCAGATACAGAGGAAATGTGCGCAAACGCTTTAGAATGCCTGCTAACCAGCCATTTGATTTTGTTACAACCGAAGCGAGAAGGTGGACAATAAAGCAGCTAAAATTAATGCGCCGCCGAAGTGAGAAAGCGGGAACTTTATATTGTTCTCAAAGAATATTATAACCTCAACCATACACAGTTCCGATGTGCGCAAACGTTTTAAAATGCCTGCTAACGAGTCATTTGTTTGTGTTACAACCGAAACGAGAAAGCAGCTAATAAGGCAGCTAGAATCAAGAGATCTACTTTATTCTTTTCTCAAATAATATTACAATCTGAACCAAACACAAAGGCACTATGCGCAAATGCTTTAAAATGCCTTCTAACTAGTCATTTGATTGTTTTACACCCGAAGCGAGAAAGCGGTCAATATGTTTTCATTTTGTTGGGGTGTAGGAATGGATTATAGCACAAGAAGATTGTGGTACTAATAATTGCAGTGGTGAATGCAATTCCCCACTGAATGCATGAATATGAATATGAATGCTTCCAATCGCGCTCCAATGTGTACTAGGTCTAACAGAAACAAACATAATCTTTGAAGTGCAAAATAACCAATTGGTTGTTTCTATTGGAATGCAACGCTTGTCAATGGTACAGGATGGTACAGGAAATATTTCTGCTTAAAAGCACATGTATTGATGCCAAAACGGATTTTTTTATCATTTATAGGGAATGTGAAAGTGATCAACTCAATTTAATTTCTTTTAGAACTGCACATAAATTGCTGTTTATGTGCAGCTACGTAGTGCTACGAGGTCGCAAACATTGATAAACGTAATCTCTCGTACGCATCTCTCTTAGGTTCCAATTTACAACAATTTTCAATATTAATTGTTGATTTACTTTGGTTGATAATTGCAAATTATTATATTTATACATTTTTTTTTAATCACATATATCCAGTTATATTATGACAATGGAGAACTGATCTTTTTCAGAAATACATTACAACATTTGCGTAGATTGTGATATTGCTGTTTTCTTCGGAATTAAATATTGCCATAATACTATTTGAAAACGAGAGGCGCGTGTGCTAATGCCCGTTAAACCGTACCTTTTTGTCGTGTTGAGATCGCTACTGCAGATGCATTACTGCAATCGACCTTAACCAACATATATATCATTCTTGCGAAAAACAATCTGTCGAGACAATTGGGTCGTGTTTACGCGTTAGGATTAGGAGCTTTAGTGTTTAGAGCGAGTTATCTTGTTACCATCAGCCGTTGTTCTCGCTCTATAAGTAGCTCAGTTTTTTGTGCATCGTCATCGTTTTAGTTAGTATGTGTGATAGGGACACCGACGCGGGAAACCATTTTTTTGTTACTTCTTCTTCGTCAGCTCTCGCGTCGGTTGGTGGCAAAGTCGTTCGTCTTCAATGTAAATTTAGATTATAATAAGTAAATTAAAATAAAAGTACACAACGTAGGGAAATTCTTCAACATAAAAATGGTGCCGTGACCAGGATGCTTATCAAGCTGTAATTTACGTGAAGAAATCTTTCGGACATTTTTCGTATCGCGTCCCAAGATCGAGGAAAGTGCAAGTGAAGGGACCAACGGATATTAAGCACGGAAGGTTAACTGCCGCGTTAAGCGTTCGACTGCGCAACGTCGAACCATCAGAGAGGATTTGGAACGCCAGTAACTTTTCCGTCCCAGTTTTTGTAGCAAAATCCGTGTTCGTGAATTGTGTCCGAATCAATCGACGCTGACGAGAAGGAGCCCTGGACAGCTGAACGAAGACGCCATCGCAAAATTGCCATCGTGATCGGTTCGAGGATCGTTTGTCCGTTTATCGTTTCGCGCGTCTTTTCGTTCATCGTATCGTATGCAAATGGCAAATCGTCCGGGACTTATCTCAAGAAGAACGACGCTGGTGGAACAGGTCGAATCGGCAGAAGCATTTTGTGTTAATTTTAATGCTGAAAGGGATGCCATCCAAATCGAACTAAGAATCAGCCGTTTAGTGGAAACTGTTAAAGAATATGATCGCGTTCAGCAGAAGCTTATCGACTTGGCTGAAAATGCAGAAAGTGAGATGGCAGAACGAAAAAATCGTCGGGACTTTGAAGAGCGTCATTTTGTGTTGCAAGCGAAGCTCGGTGCGCTTCGAAAAGAGCAGACTTCTTCGAATGCCAATGGCTCAGCGCTCACAAACATACGGCTACCTACTTTTCAACTTCCAGAGTTCTGTGGAGAGGAAATGGAGTGGTTAGCTTTTCGAGATACATACATGGCATTGATTCATGACAATAAGGAGTTGCCCGATATCCAAAAGTTTCACTACTTACGTGCATCTTTGAAAGGTGAAGCCGCTAAGTTGATAGAATCGATACCGCTGGCTGCAACTAATTATGAAATGGCGTGGTTAGCCATTAAGGAGCGATATTCGAATGAATATTTGTTGAAAAAGCGCCAGGCCATGTTTGAAATGAAGCAAGTGCGCGTGGAGGGAACGGCGTCTCTACACCAGCTTGTCGATGAATTCGACCGCCATCGAAAAATCGTGCATCAGCTTGGTGAAGCCACCGACGAGTGGAGCACTATATTGGAGTATTTGCTGTGCACCAAGCTTCCGGATGACACTTTGAAATTATGGGAAGACTATGCTTCTACGGTGGAGGATCACAAGTATGGCAATTTGATGGAATTTCTGCATCGACGCATGCGCATCTTGGAGTCAATCTCCATGAACCACGCAACCGAAGAAAAGCCCAGAGCAAAGGCAGCAACGGCGCATCTTGCTTTGTATCCATCGGTTATGGATGCCACTAAAAGGTGCATTCGATGTGCTAGAAATCATCCGCTTAATGAGTGTAGCGTGTTCATGAATCTTTCGCCAATTGACAGACGTCAATTTGTCAGCGAAAAGAAATTGTGCTACAATTGTTTACGGATGGGGCATATTCTTAGCGGTTGCCGTAGCAAACATACTTGCAGACGTTGCAGGAGAAGGCACCATACGCTGCTTCACTTGGAAGAAACAAATAGCCCACCAAAGTGTGAAGTAAAGAACTGCAACGATGAACAGTAATGCTAGAAGCAACACTTCTTCGTTGTTCTATTCTCAAAGAATATTACAACCTCAACCAGATACAGAGGAAATGTGCGCAAACGCTTTAGAATGCCTGCTAACCAGCCATTTGATTTTGTTACAACCGAAGCGAGAAGGTGGACAATAAAGCAGCTAAAATTAATGCGCCGCCGAAGTGAGAAAGCGGGAACTTTATATTGTTCTCAAAGAATATTATAACCTCAACCATACACAGTTCCGATGTGCGCAAACGTTTTAAAATACCTGCTAACGAGTCATTTGTTTGTGTTACAACCGAAACGAGAAAGCAGCTAATAAGGCAGCTAGAATCAAGAGATCTACTTTATTCTTTTCTCAAATAATATTACAATCTGAACCAAACACAAAGGCACTATGCGCAAATGCTTTAAAATGCCTTCTAACTAGTCATTTGATTGTGTTACAACCGAAGCGAGAAAGCGGTCAATATGTTTTCATTTTGTTGGGGTGTAGGAATGTATTATAGCACAAGAAGATTGTGGTACTAATAATTGCAGTGGTGAATGCAATTCCCCACTGAATGCATGAATATGAATATGAATGCTTCCAATTGCGCTCCAATGTGTACTAGGTCTAACAGAAACAAACATAATATTTGAAGTGCAAAATAACCAATTGGTTGTTTCTATTGGAATGCAACGCTTGTCAATGGTACAGGATGGTACAGGAAATATTTCTGCTTAAAAGCACATGTATTTATGCCAAAACGGATTTTTTATCATTTATAGGGAATGTGAAAGTGATCAACTCAATTTAATTTCTTTTAGAACTGCACATAAATTGCTGTTTATGTGCAGCTACGTAGTGCTACGAGGTCGCAAACATTGATAAACGTAATCTCTCGTACGCATCTCTCTTAGGTTCCAATTTACAACAATTTTCAATATTAATTGTTGATTTACTTTGGTTGATAGTTGCAAACTATTATATTTATACATTTTTTTAATCACATATATCCAGTTATATTATGACAATGGAGAACTCATCTTTTTCTGAAAAACATTACATCATTTGCGTAGATTGTGATATTGCTGTTTTCTTCGGAATTAAATATTGCCATAATACTATTTGAAAACGAGAGGCGCGTGTGTGCTAATGCCCGTTAAAAAAATATGCCCCAAGCGACATCAAGTTTATTCTGTTCTTCAATAATGTAACCTTTTTGTCTTGTTGAGATCGCTACTGCAGATGCATTACTGCAATCGACCTTAGCCAACATATATTTCATTCTTGCGAAAAACAATCAAAGTGTGAAGTAAAGAACTGCAACGATGAACAGTAATGCTAGAATCAACACTTCTTCGTTGTTCTATTCTCAAAGAATATTACAACCTCAACCAGATACAGAGGAAATGTGCGCAAACGCTTTAGAATGCCTGCTAACCAGCCATTTGATTTTATTACAACCGAAGCGAGAAGGTGGACAATAAAGCAGCTAAAATTAATGCGCCGCCAAAGTGAGAAAGCGGGAACTTTATATTGTTCTCAAAGAATATTATAACCTCAACCATACACAGTTCCGATGTGCGCAAACGTTTTAAAATGCCTGCTAACGAGTCATTTGTTTGTGTTACAACCGAAACGAGAAAGCAGCTAATAAGGCAGCTAGAATCAAGAGATCTACTTTATTCTTTTCTCAAATAATATTACAATCTGAACCAAACACAAAGGCACTATGCGCAAATGCTTTAAAATGTCTGCTAACATGTCATTTGATTGTGTTACAACCGAAGCGAGAAAGCGGACAATATGTTTTCATTTGGATTTGGTGTAGGAATGTATTATAGCACAAGAAGATTGTGGTACTAATAATTGCAGTGGTGAATGCAATTCCCCACTGAATGCATGAATATGAATATGAATGCTTCCAATCGCGCTCCAATGTGTACTAGGTCTAACAGAAACAAACATAATCTTTGAAGTGCAAAATAACCAATTGGTTGTTTCTATTGGAATGCAACGCTTTTCAATGGTACAGGATGGTACAGGAAATATTTCTGCTTAAAAGCACATGTATTTATGCCAAAACGGATTTTTTTTATCATTTAAAGGGAATGTGAAAGTGATCAACTCAATTTAATTTCTTTTAGAACTGCACATAAATTGCTGTTTATGTGCAGCTACGTAGTGCTACGAGGTCGCAAACATTGATAAACGTAATCTCTCGTACGCATCTCTCTTAGGTTCCAATTTACAACAATTTTCAATATTAATTGTTGATTTACTTTGGTTGATAATTGCAAATTATTATATTTATACATTTTTTTAAACCACATATATCCAGTTATATTATGACAATGGAGAACTGATCTTTTTCAGAAAAACATTACATCATTTGCGTAGATTGTGATATTGCTGTTTTCTTTTTTTTAACCACATATATCCAGTTATATTATGACAATGGAGAACTGATCTTTTTCAGAAATACATTACATCATTTGCGTAGATTGTGATATTGCTGTTTTCTTCGGAATTAAATATTGCCATAATACTATTTGAAAACGAGAGGCGCGTGTGCTAATGCCCGTTAAACCGTACCTTTTTGTCGTGTTGAGATCGCTACTGCAGATGCATTACTGCAATCGACCTTAACCAACATATATATCATTCTTGCGAAAAACAATCAAAGTGTGAAGTAAAGAACTGCAACGATGAACAGTAATGCTAGAATCAACACTTCTTCGTTGTTCTATTCTCAAAGAATATTACAACCTCAACCAGATACAGAGGAAATGTGCGCAAACGCTTTAGAATGCCTGCTAACCAGCCATTTGATTTTGTTACAACCGAAGCGAGAAGGTGGACAATAAAGCAGCTAAAATTAATGCGCCGCCGAAGTGAGAAAGCGGGAACTTTATATTGTTCTCAAAGAATATTATAACCTCAACCATACACAGTTCCGATGTGCGCAAACGTTTTAAAATGCCTGCTAACGAGTCATTTGTTTGTGTTACAACCGAAACGAAAAAGCAGCTAATAAGGCAGCTAGAATCAAGAGATCTAATTTATTTTTTTCTCAAATAATATTACAATCTGAACCAAACACAAAGGCACTATGCGCAAATGCTTTAAAATGCCTTCTAACGAGTCATTTGATTGTGTTACAACCGAAGCGCGAAAGCGGACAATATGTTTTCATTTCACTGCAGATGCATTACTGCAATCGACCTTAACCAACATATATATCATTCTTGCGAAAAACAATCAAAGTGTGAAGTAAAGAACTGCAACGATGAACAGTAATGCTAGAATCAACACTTCTTCGTTGTTCTACTCTCAAAGAATATTACAACCTCAACCAGATACAGAGGAAATGTGCGCAAACGCTTTAGAATGCCTGCTAACCAGCCATTTGATTTTGTTACAACCGAAGCGAGAAGGTGGACAATAAAGCAGCTAAAATTAATGCGCCGCCGAAGTGAGAAAGCGGGAACTTTATATTGTTCTCAAAGAATATTATAACCTCAACCATACACAGTTCCGATGTGCGCAAACGTTTTAAAATGCCTGCTAACGAGTCATTTGTTTGTGTTACAACCGAAACGAGAAAGCAGCTAATAAGGCAGCTAGAATCAAGAGATCTACTTTATTCTTTTCTCAAATAATATTACAATCTGAACCAAACACAAAGGCACTATGCGCAAATGCTTTAAAATGCCTTCTAACGAGTCATTTGATTGTGTTACAACCGAAGCGAGAAAGCGGACAATATGTTTTCATTTCACTGCAGATGCATTACTGCAATCGACCTTAACCAACATATATATCATTCTTGCGAAAAACAATCAAAGTGTGAAGTAAAGAACTGCAACGATGAACAGTAATGCTAGAATCAACACTTCTTCGTTGTTCTATTCTCAAAGAATATTACAACCTCAACCAGATACAGAGGAAATGTGCGCAAACGCTTTAGAATGCCTGCTAACCAGCCATTTGATTTTGTTACAACCGAAGCGAGAAGGTGGACAATAAAGCAGCTAAAATTAATGCGCCGCCGAAGTGAGAAAGCGGGAACTTTATATTGTTCTCAAAGAATATTATAACCTCAACCATACACAGTTCCGATGTGCGCAAACGTTTTAAAATGCCTGCTAACGAGTCATTTGTTTGTGTTACAACCGAAACGAGAAAGCAGCTAATAAGGCAGCTAGAATCAAGAGATCTACTTTATTCTTTTCTCAAATAATATTACAATCTGAACCAAACACAAAGGCACTATGCGCAAATGCTTTAAAATGCCTTCTAACGAGTCATTTGATTGTGTTACAACCGAAGCGAGAAAGCGGACAATATGTTTTCATTTCACTGCAGATGCATTACTGCAATCGACCTTAACCAACATATATATCATTCTTGCGAAAAACAATCAAAGTGTGAAGTAAAGAACTGCAACGATGAACAGTAATGCTAGAATCAACACGTCTTCGTTGTTCTATTCTCAAAGAATATTACAACCTCAACCAGATACAGAGGAAATGTGCGCAAACGCTTTAGAATGCCTGCTAACCAGCCATTTGATTTTGTGACAACCGAAGCGAGAAGGTGGACAATAAAGCAGCTAAAATTAATGCGCCGCCGAAGTGAGAAAGCGGGAACTTTATATTGTTCTCAAAGAATATTATAACCTCAACCATACACAGTTCCGATGTGCGCAAACGTTTTAAAATGCCTGCTAACGAGTCATTTGTTTGTGTTACAACCGAAACGAGAAAGCAGCTAATAAGGCAGCTAGAATCAAGAGATCTACTTTATTCTTTTCTCAAATAATATTACAATCTGAACCAAACACAAAGGCACTATGCGCAAATGCTTTAAAATGCCTTCTAACGAGTCATTTGATTGTGTTACAACCGAAGCGAGAAAGCGGACAATATGTTTTCATTTCACTGCAGATGCATTACTGCAATCGACCTTAACCAACATATATATCATTCTTGCGAAAAACAATCAAAGTGTGAAGTAAAGAACTGCAACGATGAACAGTAATGCTAGAATCAACACTTCTTCGTTGTTCTATTCTCAAAGAATATTACAACCTCAACCAGATACAGAGGAAATGTGCGCAAACGCTTTAGAATGCCTGCTAACCAGCCATTTGATTTTGTTACAACCGAAGCGAGAAGGTGGACAATAAAGCAGCTAAAATTAATGCGCCGCCGAAGTGAGAAAGCGGGAACTTTATATTGTTCTCAAAGAATATTATAACCTCAACCATACACAGTTCCGATGTGCGCAAACGTTTTAAAATGCCTGCTAACGAGTCATTTGTTTGTGTTACAACCGAAACGAGAAAGCAGCTAATAAGGCAGCTGGAATCAAGAGATCTACTTTATTCTTTTCTCAAATAATATTACAATCTGAACCAAACTCAAAGGCACTATGCGCAAATGCTTTAAAATGCCTTCTAACGAGTCATTTGATTGTGTTACAACCGAAGCGAGAAAGCGGACAATATGTTTTCATTTCACTGCAGATGCATTACTGCAATCGACCTTAACCAACATATATATCATTCTTGCGAAAAACAATCAAAGTGTGAAGTAAAGAACTGCAACGATGAACAGTAATGCTAGAATCAACACGTCTTCGTTGTTCTATTCTCAAAGAATATTACAACCTCAACCAGATACAGAGGAAATGTGCGCAAACGCTTTAGAATGCCTGCTAACCAGCCATTTGATTTTGTTACAACCGAAGCGAGAAGGTGGACAATAAAGCAGCTAAAATTAATGCGCCGCCGAAGTGAGAAAGCGGGAACTTTATATTGTTCTCAAAGAATATTATAACCTCAACCATACACAGTTCCGATGTGCGCAAACGTTTTAAAATGCCTGCTAACGAGTCATTTGTTTGTGTTACAACCGAAACGAGAAAGCAGCTAATAAGGCAGCTAGAATCAAGAGATCTACTTTATTCTTTTCTCAAATAATATTACAATCTGAACCAAACACAAAGGCACTATGCGCAAATGCTTTAAAATGCCTTCTAACGAGTCATTTGATTGTGTTACAACCGAAGCGAGAAAGCGGACAATATGTTTTCATTTCACTGCAGATGCATTACTGCAATCGACCTTAACCAACATATATATCATTCTTGCGAAAAACAATCAAAGTGTGAAGTAAAGAACTGCAACGATGAACAGTAATGCTAGAATCAACACTTCTTCGTTGTTCTATTCTCAAAGAATATTACAACCTCAACCAGATACAGAGGAAATGTGCGCAAACGCTTTAGAATGCCTGCTAACCAGCCATTTGATTTTGTTACAACCGAAGCGAGATGGTGGACAATAAAGCAGCTAAAATTAATGCGCCGCCGAAGTGAGAAAGCGGGAACTTTATATTGTTCTCAAAGAATATTATAACCTCAACCATACACAGTTCCGATGTGCGCAAACGTTTTAAAATGCCTGCTAACGAGTCATTTGTTTGTGTTACAACCGAAACGAGAAAGCAGCTAATAAGGCAGCTAGAATCAAGAGATCTACTTTATTCTTTTCTCAAATAATATTACAATCTGAACCAAACACAAAGGCACTATGCGCAAATGCTTAAAAAAGCCTTCTAACGAGTCATTTGATTGTGTTACAACCGAAGCGAGAAAACGAACAATATGTTTTCATTTGGATTTGGTGTAGGAATGTATTATAGCACAAGAAGATTGTGGTACTAATAATTGCAGTGGTGAATGCAATTCCCCACTGAATGCATGAATATGAATATGAATGCTTCCAATCGCGCTCCAATGTGTACTAGGTCTAACAGAAACAAACATAATCTTTGAAGTGCAAAATAACCAATTGGTGGTTTCTATTGGAATGCAACGCTTGTCAACGATCAAAGTAGACACAACTGTGAGTTAAATGCCCTCTTCTTTTAACTTCGCATTAATTTGTAAGCACGTAAAGCAGATTTGAGATATTTTTTGATAACAGATGATGATCTTACAGCACCGCCGTTTATAACGTTGGTATTGGTTGGTATTCTTTATGCATCAAATTTGAGTTATCACGTTACGATACTTTTACTGCGTACGCCTGCTAAGAAGCAACGCCGCGTTAGTTCGTGTGCTTGCCCACGTGAGATTAGTGCATATCATTATTATCAGTGAACCAGTGCTAAGAGAAATTTTTGAAGGTAAGCAACATGCGAGGTGCAGGGTCTGTTTAACAGATAATATTCCTTTAACTCATCGTGGTCGTGACTAACAGCACAAATTTGGATCGACAATGTAAGTATTAAAAGTTTTTTAATGTAAATTCGTTTCAGTAAGGTAAGCAATTTTTTTCTAGTTTGCTAACCCATTCGTATGCGACCTTCGAAAATTGTGATTTTGTGCAAAAAAAGTGTCTACGATGTCCAACGACCTAGTAGAACGGAAGCGGCAACGCTGGTGCAAGGCCTACGCCGATCGCAGAGCGCAAGGGCCAGCAGCAGGGCCATCGATGATGCAGGAACCTCCAGTACTTCCGCGCCCAGCATCAAAATTCGTTGCAGCAAGGCCGCCAGTGGTATTTGATAGGCAGGCAGGAATAGCTGCCGATCGTTTGAGCTAACGCCGGTTCAGCGCCAACGCCGGGAGATCATGGCACGTCGTGTTTTGGCCGCGAATACACGGACCAGACCTAAACGGCGTTTTTGCATTGCACATGGCTTCCACAATGATTACATCCATCCACCGGAGGGGCGCCACCTGCTGCCGCCTCGCCGACCGTGCGAACATTACGGAGCTTAGCGTTGGCCTTCCGAAACTGGCACGATCTGCTGCAGCTCGGGGTAAGTCGTTCTTTCCGCCTTCGAGGAACCGCCCACCGAATTGACCGAACTGTTCGATAGGTCCGCGTTTATGGACAACATTCGCCAGTACAACAGTGCGTTTGCTTTTACATCGATGGGAGCTTCGGTGAAAGATGTCGTTCGGGTACGGCGGGATGAAACCGTTGCTGAACGGAGGAAGAGGGCCGGTTTCCTTCCGTATTCAGGGAACTCTCTGCCACTGGATTGGTTCGCTGGACCCGATCGGACACCTGCTTACGCCCAGCTCTACTATAACGATGCGCAGGAAGAGCAGCAGGCCACCTCGGTGCAACGGTAAACGTACGGACCAACATATTCCCGCAAGTGGAGCTCAACAGCGGCATCGTTCCCAAAATTGCATGCATCCTGGCCGAACACCATCAATTCGCCGCAAGCTTCCAGTACGCGTATGAGCGGTTGCATGACCGTGGGCAGCATGGCGGAGAGGAGAGAAATGAAAAGAGTCTTCATCCGCAGCCGCATACCAGCGCTCGACCGACGTCGCTACAGCCGCGGATGAAGTGGCGGGCATCTTCATCGTTCCGCCAGAACGATCTATCACGTACGGTCGCGATCCGGTCGCGCAGGAACGGAACACCTTGCGTCTGAAACAGGTGTTCGAGCAGAACCAAATGTTCGACACGATGCAGTATCCGTTGTTGCACTCAAACGACGTAGCAAAACGAGATGGCGTACGTACGGGAAGTCGGACCTGTTCACAATGGTTACGTGCAATCCTCGAAGGTCCGAGATCACGCAACATCTTTCAGATTCTTCCAACCAACAGAGTCCTGCTGCCAATGAACGCGCGATAGTCGCACAAGGACTGTTGGTGAATCCCGTGAGAACCGCAATACCTACAGAGGAATGAAGCACAGGTTTGATGAGAAGAGGATATAAATTAAATTAAATATTAATTAACTAGCTGTCCCGACGAACTTCGCCCCGTCCAATATCTTTGATTGTATGCAATAAGGTTTTTCTTGAAGGTTTCTAATTTTAATGAAAATAAGTTTGAATTTATTATAATGGGAATCATTGATGCTGACTAAATAATGTTTCCAAATGTACAGAGAAGCCGGTTTACAGAAGCGTTAACATGCCACATACAGCATGGTCTTGTGAAAAACATGGCACCTTCCATCGACTGTTGAAAATTGAAAACGCTTTAATTGAAATGGCATATCGTTGGAACTTAAGGAAATTCTCGGAGTTAAACATGCTGTCCCCTTATAAAACTCTATCACATTGTTCGAAAGCTGCGTGACAAACAGTCATGTTCCATTACATAATTTTGAGGCATGAAGGTTTCGAAGCATAATAATAACACTTCCATTGTTATGTCGCAAATGTTGCGGTGGCATACCCGGCAAATCCATGAAGTTTAAAATTTTCACATATAATTTGTTCGCTGAAAAGTGTTCAATGATTCCCCGGCTGCACTCTTTAAAGCAATTGCTCATAGTAGGCTGCGAAAGAAGAGCACGATTGCTCTCATAGCCTCCTATGTTTTGGAAAACTCGAAATTAAGAATTTTCTAATTTTCAAGCTTTTCCTCCGGAATTTTCCAATTTTCTTTTTTCCTAAACCTTCGTTGGGCAAAAACGAACAAATTCTTCGAAGACATCATCCAGATTGGTTCAGCCGTTTTTGAGTTTTAGCGTTACAAACAAACATACATCCATTTTTATATATATAATCTACTAGTAGAAGAGATCTACTTTATTCTTTTCTCAAATAATATTACAATCTGAACCAAACACAAAGGCACTATGCGCAAATGCTTTAAAATGCCTTCTAACGAGTCATTTGATTGTGTTACAACCGAAGCGAGAAAGCGGACAATATGTTTTCATTTCACTGCAGATGCATTACTGCAATCGACCTTAACCAACATATATATCATTCTTGCGAAAAACAATCAAAGTGTGAAGTAAAGAACTGCAACGATGAACAGTAATGCTAGAATCAACACTTCTTCGTTGTTCTATTCTCAAAGAATATTACAACCTCAACCAGATACAGAGGAAATGTGCGCAAACGCTTTAGAATGCCTGCTAACCAGCCATTTGATTTTGTTACAACCGAAGCGAGAAGGTGGACAATAAAGCAGCTAAAATTAATGCGCCGCCGAAGTGAGAAAGCGGGAACTTTATATTGTTCTCAAAGAATATTATAACCTCAACCATACACAGTTCCGATGTGCGCAAACGTTTTAAAATACCTGCTAACGAGTCATTTGTTTGTGTTACAACCGAAACGAGAAAGCAGCTAATAAGGCAGCTAGAATCAAGAGATCTACTTTATTCTTTTCTCAAATAATATTACAATCTGAACCAAACACAAAGGCACTATGCGCAAATGCTTTAAAATGCCTTCTAACTAGTCATTTGATTGTGTTACAACCGAAGCGAGAAAGCGGTCAATATGTTTTCATTTTGTTGGGGTGTAGGAATGTATTATAGCACAAGAAGATTGTGGTACTAATAATTGCAGTGGTGAATGCAATTCCCCACTGAATGCATGAATATGAATATGAATGCTTCCAATTGCGCTCCAATGTGTACTAGGTCTAACAGAAACAAACATAATATTTGAAGTGCAAAATAACCAATTGGTTGTTTCTATTGGAATGCAACGCTTGTCAATGGTACAGGATGGTACAGGAAATATTTCTGCTTAAAAGCACATGTATTTATGCCAAAACGGATTTTTTATCATTTATAGGGAATGTGAAAGTGATCAACTCAATTTAATTTCTTTTAGAACTGCACATAAATTGCTGTTTATGTGCAGCTACGTAGTGCTACGAGGTCGCAAACATTGATAAACGTAATCTCTCGTACGCATCTCTCTTAGGTTCCAATTTACAACAATTTTCAATATTAATTGTTGATTTACTTTGGTTGATAGTTGCAAACTATTATATTTATACATTTTTTTAATCACATATATCCGGTTATATTATGACAATGGAGAACTCATCTTTTTCTGAAAAACATTACATCATTTGCGTAGATTGTGATATTGCTGTTTTCTTCGGAATTAAATATTGCCATAATACTATTTGAAAACGAGAGGCGCGTGTGTGCTAATGCCCGTTAAAAAAATATGCCCCAAGCGACATCAAGTTTATTCTGTTCTTCAATAATGTAACCTTTTTGTCTTGTTGAGATCGCTACTGCAGATGCATTACTGCAATCGACCTTAGCCAACATATATTTCATTCTTGCGAAAAACAATCAAAGTGTGAAGTAAAGAACTGCAACGATGAACAGTAATGCTAGAATCAACACTTCTTCGTTGTTCTATTCTCAAAGAATATTACAACCTCAACCAGATACAGAGGAAATGTGCGCAAACGCTTTAGAATGCCTGCTAACCAGCCATTTGATTTTATTACAACCGAAGCGAGAAGGTGGACAATAAAGCAGCTAAAATTAATGCGCCGCCAAAGTGAGAAAGCGGGAACTTTATATTGTTCTCAAAGAATATTATAACCTCAACCATACACAGTTCCGATGTGCGCAAACGTTTTAAAATGCCTGCTAACGAGTCATTTGTTTGTGTTACAACCGAAACGAGAAAGCAGCTAATAAGGCAGCTAGAATCAAGAGATCTACTTTATTCTTTTCTCAAATAATATTACAATCTGAACTAAAAACAAAGGCACTATGCGCAAATGCTTTAAAATGCCTTCTAACGAGTCATTTGATTGTGTTACAACCGAAGCGAGAAAGCGGACAATATGTTTTCATTTCACTGCAGATGCATTACTGCAATCGACCTTAACCAACATATATATCATTCTTGCGAAAAACAATCAAAGTGTGAAGTAAAGAACTGCAACGATGAACAGTAATGCTAGAATCAACACTTCTTCGTTGTTCTATTCTCAAAGAATATTACAACCTCAACCAGATACAGAGGAAATGTGCGCAAACGCTTTAGAATGCCTGCTAACCAGCCATTTGATTTTGTTACAACCGAAGCGAGATGGTGGACAATAAAGCAGCTAAAATTAATGCGCCGCCGAAGTGAGAAAGCGGGAACTTTATATTGTTCTCAAAGAATATTATAACCTCAACCATACACAGTTCCGATGTGCGCAAACGTTTTAAAATGCCTGCTAACGAGTCATTTGTTTGTGTTACAACCGAAACGAGAAAGCAGCTAATAAGGCAGCTAGAATCAAGAGATCTACTTTATTCTTTTCTCAAATAATATTACAATCTGAACCAAACACAAAGGCACTATGCGCAAATGCTTAAAAAAGCCTTCTAACGAGTCATTTGATTGTGTTACAACCGAAGCGAGAAAACGAACAATATGTTTTCATTTGGATTTGGTGTAGGAATGTATTATAGCACAAGAAGATTGTGGTACTAATAATTGCAGTGGTGAATGCAATTCCCCACTGAATGCATGAATATGAATATGAATGCTTCCAATCGCGCTCCAATGTGTACTAGGTCTAACAGAAACAAACATAATCTTTGAAGTGCAAAATAACCAATTGGTTGTTTCTATTGGAATGCAACGATTTTCAATGGTACAGGATGGTACAGGAAATATTTCTGCTTAAAAGCACATGTATTTATGCCAAAACGGATTTTTTTTATCATTTAAAGGGAATGTGAAAGTGATCAACTCAATTTAATTTCTTTTAGAACTGCACATAAATTGCTGTTTATGTGCAGCTACGTAGTGCTACGAGGTCGCAAACATTGATAAACGTAATCTCTCGTACGCATCTCTCTTAGGTTCCAATTTACAACAATTTTCAATATTAATTGTTGATTTACTTTGGTTGATAATTGCAAATTATTATATTTATACATTTTTTTAAACCACATATATCCAGTTATATTATGACAATGGAGAACTGATCTTTTTCAGAAAAACATTACATCATTTGCGTAGATTGTGATATTGCTGTTTTCTTTTTTTTAACCACATATATCCAGTTATATTATGACAATGGAGAACTGATCTTTTTCAGAAATACATTACATCATTTGCGTAGATTGTGATATTGCTGTTTTCTTCGGAATTAAATATTGCCATAATACTATTTGAAAACGAGAGGCGCGTGTGCTAATGCCCGTTAAACCGTACCTTTTTGTCGTGTTGAGATCGCTACTGCAGATGCATTACTGCAATCGACCTTAACCAACATATATATCATTCTTGCGAAAAACAATCAAAGTGTGAAGTAAAGAACTGCAACGATGAACAGTAATGCTAGAATCAACACTTCTTCGTTGTTCTATTCTCAAAGAATATTACAACCTCAACCAGATACAGAGGAAATGTGCGCAAACGCTTTAGAATGCCTGCTAACCAGCCATTTGATTTTGTTACAACCGAAGCGAGAAGGTGGACAATAAAGCAGCTAAAATTAATGCGCCGCCGAAGTGAGAAAGCGGGAACTTTATATTGTTCTCAAAGAATATTATAACCTCAACCATACACAGTTCCGATGTGCGCAAACGTTTTAAAATGCCTGCTAACGAGTCATTTGTTTGTGTTACAACCGAAACGAAAAAGCAGCTAATAAGGCAGCTAGAATCAAGAGATCTAATTTATTCTTTTCTCAAATAATATTACAATCTGAACCAAACACAAAGGCACTATGCGCAAATGCTTTAAAATGCCTTCTAACGAGTCATTTGATTGTGTTACAACCGAAGCGCGAAAGCGGACAATATGTTTTCATTTCACTGCAGATGCATTACTGCAATCGACCTTAACCAACATATATATCATTCTTGCGAAAAACAATCAAAGTGTGAAGTAAAGAACTGCAACGATGAACAGTAATGCTAGAATCAACACTTCTTCGTTGTTCTATTCTCAAAGAATATTACAACCTCAACCAGATACAGAGGAAATGTGCGCAAACGCTTTAGAATGCCTGCTAACCAGCCATTTGATTTTGTTACAACCGAAGCGAGAAGGTGGACAATAAAGCAGCTAAAATTAATGCGCCGCCGAAGTGAGAAAGCGGGAACTTTATATTGTTCTCAAAGAATATTATAACCTCAACCATACACAGTTCCGATGTGCGCAAACGTTTTAAAATGCCTGCTAACGAGTCATTTGTTTGTGTTACAACCGAAACGAAAAAGCAGCTAATAAGGCAGCTAGAATCAAGAGATCTAATTTATTCTTTTCTCAAATAATATTACAATCTGAACCAAACACAAAGGCACTATGCGCAAATGCTTTAAAATGCCTTCTAACGAGTCATTTGATTGTGTTACAACCGAAGCGAGAAAGCGGAAAATATGTTTTCATTTCACTGCAGATGCATTACTGCAATCGACCTTAACCAACATATATATCATTCTTGCGAAAAACAATCAAAGTGTGAAGTAAAGAACTGCAACGATGAACAGTAATGCTAGAATCAACACTTCTTCGTTGTTCTATTCTCAAAGAATATTACAACCTCAACCAGATACAGAGGAAATGTGCGCAAACGCTTTAGAATGCCTGCTAACCAGCCATTTGATTTTGTTACAACCGAAGCGAGAAGGTGGACAATAAAGCAGCTAAAATTAATGCGCCGCCGAAGTGAGAAAGCGGGAACTTTATATTGTTCTCAAAGAATATTATAACCTCAACCATACACAGTTCCGATGTGCGCAAACGTTTTAAAATGCCTGCTAACGAGTCATTTGTTTGTGTTACAACCGAAACGAGAAAGCAGCTAATAAGGCAGCTAGAATCAAGAGATCTACTTTATTCTTTTCTCAAATAATATTACAATCTGAACCAAACACAAAGGCACTATGCGCAAATGCTTTAAAATGCCTTCTAACGAGTCATTTGATTGTGTTACAACCGAAGCGAGAAAGCGGACAATATGTTTTCATTTCACTGCAGATGCATTACTGCAATCGACCTTAACCAACATATATATCATTCTTGCGAAAAACAATCAAAGTGTGAAGTAAAGAACTGCAACGATGAACAGTAATGCTAGAATCAACACTTCTTCGTTGTTCTATTCTCAAAGAATATTACAACCTCAACCAGATACAGAGGAAATGTGCGCAAACGCTTTAGAATGCCTGCTAACCAGCCATTTGATTTTGTTACAACCGAAGCGAGATGGTGGACAATAAAGCAGCTAAAATTAATGCGCCGCCGAAGTGAGAAAGCGGGAACTTTATATTGTTCTCAAAGAATATTATAACCTCAACCATACACAGTTCCGATGTGCGCAAACGTTTTAAAATGCCTGCTAACGAGTCATTTGTTTGTGTTACAACCGAAACGAGAAAGCAGCTAATAAGGCAGCTAGAATCAAGAGATCTACTTTATTCTTTTCTCAAATAATATTACAATCTGAACCAAACACAAAGGCACTATGCGCAAATGCTTTAAAATGCCTTCTAACGAGTCATTTGATTGTGTTACAACCGAAGCGAGAAAGCGGACAATATGTTTTCATTTCACTGCAGATGCATTACTGCAATCGACCTTAACCAACATATATATCATTCTTGCGAAAAACAATCAAAGTGTGAAGTAAAGAACTGCAACGATGAACAGTAATGCTAGAATCAACACGTCTTCGTTGTTCTATTCTCAAAGAATATTACAACCTCAACCAGATACAGAGGAAATGTGCGCAAACGCTTTAGAATGCCTGCTAACCAGCCATTTGATTTTGTGACAACCGAAGCGAGAAGGTGGACAATAAAGCAGCTAAAATTAATGCGCCGCCGAAGTGAGAAAGCGGGAACTTTATATTGTTCTCAAAGAATATTATAACCTCAACCATACACAGTTCCGATGTGCGCAAACGTTTTAAAATGCCTGCTAACGAGTCATTTGTTTGTGTTACAACCGAAACGAGAAAGCAGCTAATAAGGCAGCTAGAATCAAGAGATCTACTTTATTCTTTTCTCAAATAATATTACAATCTGAACCAAACACAAAGGCACTATGCGCAAATGCTTTAAAATGCCTTCTAACGAGTCATTTGATTGTGTTACAACCGAAGCGAGAAAGCGGACAATATGTTTTCATTTCACTGCAGATGCATTACTGCAATCGACCTTAACCAACATATATATCATTCTTGCGAAAAACAATCAAAGTGTGAAGTAAAGAACTGCAACGATGAACAGTAATGCTAGAATCAACACTTCTTCGTTGTTCTATTCTCAAAGAATATTACAACCTCAACCAGATACAGAGGAAATGTGCGCAAACGCTTTAGAATGCCTGCTAACCAGCCATTTGATTTTGTTACAACCGAAGCGAGAAGGTGGACAATAAAGCAGCTAAAATTAATGCGCCGCCGAAGTGAGAAAGCGGGAACTTTATATTGTTCTCAAAGAATATTATAACCTCAACCATACACAGTTCCGATGTGCGCAAACGTTTTAAAATGCCTGCTAACGAGTCATTTGTTTGTGTTACAACCGAAACGAGAAAGCAGCTAATAAGGCAGCTGGAATCAAGAGATCTACTTTATTCTTTTCTCAAATAATATTACAATCTGAACCAAACTCAAAGGCACTATGCGCAAATGCTTTAAAATGCCTTCTAACGAGTCATTTGATTGTGTTACAACCGAAGCGAGAAAGCGGACAATATGTTTTCATTTCACTGCAGATGCATTACTGCAATCGACCTTAACCAACATATATATCATTCTTGCGAAAAACAATCAAAGTGTGAAGTAAAGAACTGCAACGATGAACAGTAATGCTAGAATCAACACGTCTTCGTTGTTCTATTCTCAAAGAATATTACAACCTCAACCAGATACAGAGGAAATGTGCGCAAACGCTTTAGAATGCCTGCTAACCAGCCATTTGATTTTGTTACAACCGAAGCGAGAAGGTGGACAATAAAGCAGCTAAAATTAATGCGCCGCCGAAGTGAGAAAGCGGGAACTTTATATTGTTCTCAAAGAATATTATAACCTCAACCATACACAGTTCCGATGTGCGCAAACGTTTTAAAATGCCTGCTAACGAGTCATTTGTTTGTGTTACAACCGAAACGAGAAAGCAGCTAATAAGGCAGCTAGAATCAAGAGATCTACTTTATTCTTTTCTCAAATAATATTACAATCTGAACCAAACACAAAGGCACTATGCGCAAATGCTTTAAAATGCCTTCTAACGAGTCATTTGATTGTGTTACAACCGAAGCGAGAAAGCGGACAATATGTTTTCATTTCACTGCAGATGCATTACTGCAATCGACCTTAACCAACATATATATCATTCTTGCGAAAAACAATCAAAGTGTGAAGTAAAGAACTGCAACGATGAACAGTAATGCTAGAATCAACACTTCTTCGTTGTTCTATTCTCAAAGAATATTACAACCTCAACCAGATACAGAGGAAATGTGCGCAAACGCTTTAGAATGCCTGCTAACCAGCCATTTGATTTTGTTACAACCGAAGCGAGATGGTGGACAATAAAGCAGCTAAAATTAATGCGCCGCCGAAGTGAGAAAGCGGGAACTTTATATTGTTCTCAAAGAATATTATAACCTCAACCATACACAGTTCCGATGTGCGCAAACGTTTTAAAATGCCTGCTAACGAGTCATTTGTTTGTGTTACAACCGAAACGAGAAAGCAGCTAATAAGGCAGCTAGAATCAAGAGATCTACTTTATTCTTTTCTCAAATAATATTACAATCTGAACCAAACACAAAAGCACTATGCGCAAATGCTTAAAAAAGCCTTCTAACGAGTCATTTGATTGTGTTACAACCGAAGCGAGAAAACGAACAATATGTTTTCATTTGGATTTGGTGTAGGAATGTATTATAGCACAAGAAGATTGTGGTACTAATAATTGCAGTGGTGAATGCAATTCCCCACTGAATGCATGAATATGAATATGAATGCTTCCAATCGCGCTCCAATGTGTACTAGGTCTAACAGAAACAAACATAATCTTTGAAGTGCAAAATAACCAATTGGTGGTTTCTATTGGAATGCAACGCTTGTCAACGATCAAAGTAGACACAACTGTGAGTTAAATGCCCTCTTCTTTTAACTTCGCATTAATTTGTAAGCACGTAAAGCAGATTTGAGATATTTTTTGATAACAGATGATGATCTTACAGCACCGCCGTTTATAACGTTGGTATTGGTTGGTATTCTTTATGCATCAAATTTGAGTTATCACGTTACGATACTTTTACTGCGTACGCCTGCTAAGAAGCAACGCCGCGTTAGTTCGTGTGCTTGCCCACGTGAGATTAGTGCATATCATTATTATCAGTGAACCAGTGCTAAGAGAAATTTTTGAAGGTAAGCAACATGCGAGGTGCAGGGTCTGTTTAACAGATAATATTCCTTTAACTCATCGTGGTCGTGACTAACAGCACAAATTTGGATCGACAATGTAAGTATTAAAAGTTTTTTAATGTAAATTCGTTTCAGTAAGGTAAGCAATTTTTTTCTAGTTTGCTAACCCATTCGTATGCGACCTTCGAAAATTGTGATTTTGTGCAAAAAAAGTGTCTACGATGTCCAACGACCTAGTAGAACGGAAGCGGCAACGCTGGTGCAAGGCCTACGCCGATCGCAGAGCGCAAGGGCCAGCAGCAGGGCCATCGATGATGCAGGAACCTCCAGTACTTCCGCGCCCAGCATCAAAATTCGTTGCAGCAAGGCCGCCAGTGGTATTTGATAGGCAGGCAGGAATAGCTGCCGATCGTTTGAGCTAACGCCGGTTCAGCGCCAACGCCGGGAGATCATGGCACGTCGTGTTTTGGCCGCGAATACACGGACCAGACCTAAACGGCGTTTTTGCATTGCACATGGCTTCCACAATGATTACATCCATCCACCGGAGGGGCGCCACCTGCTGCCGCCTCGCCGACCGTGCGAACATTACGGAGCTTAGCGTTGGCCTTCCGAAACTGGCACGATCTGCTGCAGCTCGGGGTAAGTCGTTCTTTCCGCCTTCGAGGAACCGCCCACCGAATTGACCGAACTGTTCGATAGGTCCGCGTTTATGGACAACATTCGCCAGTACAACAGTGCGTTTGCTTTTACATCGATGGGAGCTTCGGTGAAAGATGTCGTTCGGGTACGGCGGGATGAAACCGTTGCTGAACGGAGGAAGAGGGCCGGTTTCCTTCCGTATTCAGGGAACTCTCTGCCACTGGATTGGTTCGCTGGACCCGATCGGACACCTGCTTACGCCCAGCTCTACTATAACGATGCGCAGGAAGAGCAGCAGGCCACCTCGGTGCAACGGTAAACGTACGGACCAACATATTCCCGCAAGTGGAGCTCAACAGCGGCATCGTTCCCAAAATTGCATGCATCCTGGCCGAACACCATCAATTCGCCGCAAGCTTCCAGTACGCGTATGAGCGGTTGCATGACCGTGGGCAGCATGGCGGAGAGGAGAGAAATGAAAAGAGTCTTCATCCGCAGCCGCATACCAGCGCTCGACCGACGTCGCTACAGCCGCGGATGAAGTGGCGGGCATCTTCATCGTTCCGCCAGAACGATCTATCACGTACGGTCGCGATCCGGTCGCGCAGGAACGGAACACCTTGCGTCTGAAACAGGTGTTCGAGCAGAACCAAATGTTCGACACGATGCAGTATCCGTTGTTGCACTCAAACGACGTAGCAAAACGAGATGGCGTACGTACGGGAAGTCGGACCTGTTCACAATGGTTACGTGCAATCCTCGAAGGTCCGAGATCACGCAACATCTTTCAGATTCTTCCAACCAACAGAGTCCTGCTGCCAATGAACGCGCGATAGTCGCACAAGGACTGTTGGTGAATCCCGTGAGAACCGCAATACCTACAGAGGAATGAAGCACAGGTTTGATGAGAAGAGGATATTAATTAAATTAAATATTAATTAACTAGCTGTCCCGACGAACTTCGCCCCGTCCAATATCTTTGATTGTATGCAATAAGGTTTTTCTTGAAGGTTTCTAATTTTAATGAAAATAAGTTTGAATTTATTATAATGGGAATCATTGATGCTGACTAAATAATGTTTCCAAATGTACAGAGAAGCCGGTTTACAGAAGCGTTAACATGCCACATACAGCATGGTCTTGTGAAAAACATGGCACCTTCCATCGACTGTTGAAAATTGAAAACGCTTTAATTGAAATGGCATATCGTTGGAACTTAAGGAAATTCTCGGAGTTAAACATGCTGTCCCCTTATAAAACTCTATCACATTGTTCGAAAGCTGCGTGACAAACAGTCATGTTCCATTACATAATTTTGAGGCATGAAGGTTTCGAAGCATAATAATAACACTTCCATTGTTATGTCGCAAATGATGCGGTGGCATACCCGGCAAATCCATGAAGTTTAAAATTTTCACATATAATTTGTTCGCTGAAAAGTGTTCAATGATTCCCCGGCTGCACTCTTTAAAGCAATTGCTCATAGTAGGCTGCGAAAGAAGAGCACGATTGCTCTCATAGCCTCCTATGTTTTGGAAAACTCGAAATTAAGAATTTTCTAATTTTCAAGCTTTTCCTCCGGAATTTTCCAATTTTCTTTTTTCCTAAACCTTCGTTGGGCAAAAACGAACAAATTCTTCGAAGACATCATCCAGATTGGTTCAGCCGTTTTTGAGTTTTAGCGTTACAAACAAACATACATCCATTTTTATATATATAATCTACTAGTAGAAGAGATCTACTTTATTCTTTTCTCAAATAATATTACAATCTGAACCAAACACAAAGGCACTATGCGCAAATGCTTTAAAATGCCTTCTAACGAGTCATTTGATTGTGTTACAACCGAAGCGAGAAAGCGGACAATATGTTTTCATTTCACTGCAGATGCATTACTGCAATCGACCTTAACCAACATATATATCATTCTTGCGAAAAACAATCAAAGTGTGAAGTAAAGAACTGCAACGATGAACAGTAATGCTAGAATCAACACTTCTTCGTTGTTCTATTCTCAAAGAATATTACAACCTCAACCAGATACAGAGGAAATGTGCGCAAACGCTTTAGAATGCCTGCTAACCAGCCATTTGATTTTGTTACAACCGAAGCGAGAAGGTGGACAATAAAGCAGCTAAAATTAATGCGCCGCCGAAGTGAGAAAGCGGGAACTTCATATTGTTCTCAAAGAATATTATAACCTCAACCATACACAGTTCCGATGTGCGCAAACGATTTAAAATGCCTGCTAACGAGTCATTTGTTTCTGTTACAACCGAAACGAGAAAGCAGCTAATAAGGCAGCTAGAATCAAGAGATCTACTTTATTCTTTTCTCAAATAATATTACAATCTGAACTAAAAACAAAGGCACTATGCGCAAATGCTTTAAAATGCCTTCTAACGAGTCATTTGATTGTGTTACAACCGAAGCGAGAAAGCGGACAATATGTTTTCATTTCACTGCAGATGCATTACTGCAATCGACCTTAACCATCATATATATCATTCTTGCGAAAAACAATCAAAGTGTGAAGTAAAGAACTGCAACGATGAACAGTAATGCTAGAATCAACACTTCTTCGTTGTTCTATTCTCAAAGAATATTACAACCTCAACCAGATACAGAGGAAATGTGCGCAAACGCTTTAGAATGCCTGCTAACCAGCCATTTGATTTTGTTACAACCGAAGCGAGAAGGTGGACAATAAAGCAGCTAAAATTAATGCGCCGCCGAAGTGAGAAAGCGGGAACTTTATATTGTTCTCAAAGAATATTATAACCTCAACCATACACAGTTCCGATTTGCGCAAACGTTTTAAAATGCCTGCTAACGAGTCATTTGTTTGTGTTACAACCGAAACGAGAAAGCAGCTAATAAGGCAGCTAGAATCAAGAGATCTACTTTATTCTTTTCTCAAATAATATTACAATCTGAACCAAACACAAAGGCACTATGCGCAAATGCTTTAAAATGCCTTCTAACGAGTCATTTGATTGTGTTACAACCGAAGCGAGAAAGCGGACAATATGTTTTCATTTCACTGCAGATGCATTACTGCAATCGACCTTAACCAACATATATATCATTCTTGCGAAAAACAATCAAAGTGTGAAGTAAAGAACTGCAACGATGAACAGTAATGCTAGAATCAACACTTCTTCGTTGTTCTATTCTCAAAGAATATTACAACCTCAACCAGATACAGAGGAAATGTGCGCAAACGCTTTAGAATGCCTGCTAACCAGCCATTTGATTTTGTTACAACCGAAGCGAGATGGTGGACAATAAAGCAGCTAAAATTAATGCGCCGCCGAAGTGAGAAAGCGGGAACTTTATATTGTTCTCAAAGAATATTATAACCTCAACCATACACAGTTCCGATGTGCGCAAACGTTTTAAAATGCCTGCTAACGAGTCATTTGTTTGTGTTACAACCGAAACGAGAAAGCAGCTAATAAGGCAGCTAGAATCAAGAGATCTACTTTATTCTTTTCTCAAATAATATTACAATCTGAACCAAACACAAAGGCACTATGCGCAAATGCTTAAAAAAGCCTTCTAACGAGTCATTTGATTGTGTTACAACCGAAGCGAGAAAACGAACAATATGTTTTCATTTGGATTTGGTGTAGGAATGTATTATAGCACAAGAAGATTGTGGTACTAATAATTGCAGTGGTGAATGCAATTCCCCACTGAATGCATGAATATGAATATGAATGCTTCCAATCGCGCTCCAATGTGTACTAGGTCTAACAGAAACAAACATAATCTTTGAAGTGCAAAATAACCAATTGGTGGTTTCTATTGGAATGCAACGCTTGTCAACGATCAAAGTAGACACAACTGTGAGTTAAATGCCCTCTTCTTTTAACTTCGCATTAATTTGTAAGCACGTAAAGCAGATTTGAGATATTTTTTGATAACAGATGATGATCTTACAGCACCGCCGTTTATAACGTTGGTATTGGTTGGTATTCTTTATGCATCAAATTTGAGTTATCACGTTACGATACTTTTACTGCGTACGCCTGCTAAGAAGCAACGCCGCGTTAGTTCGTGTGCTTGCCCACGTGAGATTAGTGCATATCATTATTATCAGTAAACCAGTGCTAAGAGAAATTTTTGAAGGTAAGCAACATGCGAGGTGCAGGGTCTGTTTAACAGATAATATTCCTTTAACTCATCGTGGTCGTGACTAACAGCACAAATTTGGATCGACAATGTAAGTATTAAAAGTTTTTTAATGTAAATTCGTTTCAGTAAGGTAAGCAATTTTTTTCTAGTTTGCTAACCCATTCGTATGCGACCTTCGAAAATTGTGATTTTGTGCAAAAAAAGTGTCTACGATGTCCAACGACCTAGTAGAACGGAAGCGGCAACGCTGGTGCAAGGCCTACGCCGATCGCAGAGCGCAAGGGCCAGCAGCAGGGCCATCGATGATGCAGGAACCTCCAGTACTTCCGCGCCCAGCATCAAAATTCGTTGCAGCAAGGCCGCCAGTGGTATTTGATAGGCAGGCAGGAATAGCTGCCGATCGTTTGAGCTAACGCCGGTTCAGCGCCAACGCCGGGAGATCATGGCACGTCGTGTTTTGGCCGCGAATACACGGACCAGACCTAAACGGCGTTTTTGCATTGCACATGGCTTCCACAATGATTACATCCATCCACCGGAGGGGCGCCACCTGCTGCCGCCTCGCCGACCGTGCGAACATTACGGAGCTCAGCGTTGGCCTTCCGAAACTGGCACGATCTGCTGCAGCTCGGGGTAAGTCGTTCTTTCCGCCTTCGAGGAACCGCCCACCGAATTGACCGAACTGTTCGATAGGTCCGCGTTTATGGACAACATTCGCCAGTACAACAGTGCGTTTGCTTTTACATCGATGGGAGCTTCGGTGAAAGATGTCGTTCGGGTACGGCGGGATGAAACCGTTGCTGAACGGAGGAAGAGGGCCGGTTTCCTTCCGTATTCAGGGAACTCTCTGCCACTGGATTGGTTCGCTGGACCCGATCGGAAACCTGCTTACGCCCAGCTCTACTATAACGATGCGCAGGAAGAGCAGCAGGCCACCTCGGTGCAACGGTAAACGTACGGACCAACATATTCCCGCAAGTGGAGCTCAACAGCGGCATCGTTCCCAAAATTGCATGCATCCTGGCCGAACACCATCAATTCGCCGCAAGCTTCCAGTACGCGTATGAGCGGTTGCATGACCGTGGGCAGCATGGCGGAGAGGAGAGAAATGAAAAGAGTCTTCATCCGCAGCCGCATACCAGCGCTCGACCGACGTCGCTACAGCCGCGGATGAAGTGGCGGGCATCTTCATCGTTCCGCCAGAACGATCTATCACGTACGGTCGCGATCCGGTCGCGCAGGAACGGAACACCTTGCGTCTGAAACAGGTGTTCGAGCAGAACCAAATTCGACACGATGCAGTATCCGTTGTTGCACTCAAACGACGTAGCAAAACGAGATGGCGTACGTACGGGAAGTCGGACCTGTTCACAATGGTTACGTGCAATCCTCGAAGGTCCGAGATCACGCAACATCTTTCAGATTCTTCCAACCAACAGAGTCCTGCTGCCAATGAACGCGCGATAGTCGCACAAGGACTGTTGGTGAATCCCGTGAGAACCGCAATACCTACAGAGGAATGAAGCACAGATTTGATGAGAAGAGGATATTAATTAAATTAAATATTAATTAACTAGCTGTCCCGACGAACTTCGCCCCGTCCAATATCTTTGATTGTATGCAATAAGGTTTTTCTTGAAGGTTTCTAATTTTAATGAAAATAAGTTTGAATTTATTATAATGGGAATCATTGATGCTGACTAAATAATGTTTTCAAATGTACAGAGAAGCCGGTTTACAGAAGCGTTAACATGCCACATACAGCATGGTCTTGTGAAAAACATGGCATCCTTCCATCGACTGTTGAAAATTGAAAACGCTTTAATTGAAATGGCATATCCTTGGAACTTAAGGAAATTCTCGGAGTTAAACATGCTGTCCCCTTATAAAACTCTATCACATTGTTCGAAAGCTGCGTGACAAACAGTCATGTTCCATTACATAATTTTGAGGCATGAAGGTTTCGAAGCATAATAATAACACTTCCATTGTTATGTCGCAAATGATGCGGTGGCATACCCGGCAAATCCATGAAGTTTAAAATTTTCACATATAATTTGTTCGCTGAAAAGTGTTCAATGATTCCCCGGCTGCACTCTTTAAAGCAATTGCTCATAGTAGGCTGCGAAAGAAGAGCACGATTGCTCTCATAGCCTCCTATGTTTTGGAAAACTCGAAATTAAGAATTTTCTAATTTTCAAGCTTTTCCTCCGGAATTTTCCAATTTTCTTTTTTCCTAAACCTTCGTTGGGCAAAAACGAACAAATTCTTCGAAGACATCATCCAGATTGGTTCAGCCGTTTTTTGAGTTTTAGCGTTACAAACAAACATACATCCATTTTTATATATATAATAGAAATAGAAATAGAAATAATAGACAAGAGTTATGTAGAACACACCGGACAACCTGCTACGTCAGCAGCCTCGTGCATCCATCGGTCAAGCGGGAAACGTGAGAACATATCGCCGCCAGCCGCAGCAGAAGCATAGCAACGGAATGTGACTTCGACACAGCAGACGCATCGTCAACACCTTTGGAACATCGATGCGAGAACCGCGGTACATTCTGTAGGAAATTAGCTTGGCAGTTCTGAATTAGGGCTCAAATGAGCACGACGTTAGCTAGGTAGAAAATAAAGTTTTTTTAAAACTTTAGGTGCCAAAATTGCGGTGGAAAAATATCTTAGCTCACCTCTCAAATCTCGCCAGTAGTCGGTAAACCCATCCGTACCATCCAAATTAACTCTTTTAGATCATTCCAAACCACCTAAAATGAAATTATGTTGTTTAAATCTTTGTAAATATCACACTGATATTTAACATTGTCCCACAAATCATCCATGCCGTACCATCCATCATCCGTTGCAAAATTCAATCTTTCGACTTCATGATGGTTTTTTAAGGTTGGAACCTTTATTATCTTTTGCCTGGCGATGTTTAGAGAAGTTTTCAATGATCGTCACACAGTTGTTTGCTGACGTCCTACATTAAATCGTCTTTAATACGATGACAACCCTTCGTAGAATTCGATGCCGCTGCGATTATGCTGCGTTCTTCTCTTGCAGAAAGCTTTTGCGGCCGCCTGACGACATGTTTTGCCCGTATGAAGTTAGATCTTTCGTATAGTTATTAATTACTTTTGGAGATCTTTTTCAATGAAAATCCCATCTTAAAACAGTCCTATCTTAAAACAGACTTTACTCAAGATAGTGAAGCAACCAGAATTTACAGCGCAAATGACTTATAGCCACTGAAAATTAATTTGGTAGCGTTTACCTATCAAAATTGACAGATATGCACATGTGAGGCTATCATTATGGGACACCCTGTTTTTGTTTTTTGGCTCCCAAACCCACAATTATTTTTATATTTCAAAAATTCAATCATCATAAGGCTTCTAATCATAAAAGAACAGTTTTCTATTATTCAGATTATTTTCAGGAGGCTTAATACCAGCGCGAGATAGAAAAAAATAGGGTGAGGCTATCATTATGAAACACACTGTATATATACTATAGTGGTAACTAACTTTTCAACATTTCATCGATCACTAAAGATATTATTCACTCTGCGATCGAGTTTGTCGACCTATTAAAGCTGGTTCAGCTGTTTGAATTTAGGTACGAAAACTGGTTACTTCGGTGATATCAAGTATCTAGTGATTGGGATGCTATCTAAATCCTCCTACGAATTATGGCAGATGATCTGTAGAATACTTTGGTCAAAAATAAATCTAATTCTATATATATAAAACAAAGTATGGAATGTGTGCGACCGCGCATCACTCGAGAACGGCTGGACCGTCGGTATCGTTTTTGGTTCATTCTGTTCGTCTTGATCCAAAGCAGGTTTATGTGGCGGAAAAAGTCGTAAAAATCCAATAGTTTCCACAATATTCACAATTGTCTCCGAAAAACTCGCGCCTACTAAGGTCCCAAGAACTTTTGACTTGAATTTTCCGCTTTACCTCGCTTACTATGGTTGTTGGGAATGAAGTTTTCAAATCTCTACAAATCAAAGCCAAGGAAAAGAAAGACAAACCAAAGCAAAACTGCCTTTCTGCCCAACGCTCAGTTATCAATTTTTAGTTGAAATCCAGAATATTACAAAAGGCAAAACAAAATTGATTTTATTTTGCTTAGAAATTCTCTTTTCTTCGTTCCTCGCGTAACGACCATTTTGATCATGCCTACCAGTATTTCGGGCTTACGAGACTTTTTCCCCTTTAACGTACGGATTGCCAATCCTTTGTAACGGGGTGGTCCGGTCTGGATTCGAACTTACTGTGCTAATCAGGAGTCCACGAGTTCACAGAACGCTACTCATAGAGAAAAAGGATATTTTAACGCTAGGGCCTAGGGTAGCTCAACCTCCCAGAATATCAATGTTGAGAATGACAGACGTTCACGAGGTCAGTAGCAAATGAACCACGGGGACTCGCAGATCGAGATTTTTTATACTAGCCAACTAGCAACGAGCTACTACCAACGAGCAACGAGCTAAGAACGAATAATGCTGTATTTAAAGAAGCACGTGAATTAAAAAATTTATCTGGTTTTGCTACTCAACAGTCAACGTAATTGCAGGGAACTGACGTCGAAAAATATAGGAAAGACGTGTAAAAAGTTGAGTAAATTTTTATTGAAAAAATCCCTTAGTCAAAATTTGCCTATGTTGAATAATCCCTCATTTCCCGAACAAAGCCGGGTAAAAAGCTAGTTATTAAAAAAAAAACAGGATTATCATTGCAAAGGGCCAACACATAACGAAAGTCAAAGTGGGGAAGAAAATTTAACCCATTCTATAAGGAAATTTAAATGCCTTCGGTGCGACACGGTGATTTTAGAGTCAATTTCTGTTAAAACTCCGAAATGCTATGTGGATGAAAATACAAACTTGAACGCTGATCAAACTAGCGACAAAAGCTCCAGCACATTGAAGTTAAGCGCACCATTGAAGTTAATTCCCCAACCCCTTTCGCTGAGTTGAAATATAACGATAGCGCTCTAGAATTCAAAGACAATATCTGCAGTCTGATTTAGTTTTAAATTGCTTTTCTTGATATGATTCTGTACAAACCGAAAAATAGGTTATCGTTCCATACGTATAAACTAAATGATGAAAGATTTTGAAAAAAGTGGAACTGTGCTCATTCATTGACGATAAAATATAAACTTTTTACTTGACTACAAAATGAGAACGGACTCAGACCCTTTTCTCTTCATAACTACCTGTTTTCCGGTGCTTTGTTCCCAAGCAACCATCGTTTGTTTCCCATGCTCGAAATCACTGTTTCTGCTCCTCTCTGCTCTCCTGGTGATTAATAAGGGAACAGAGTGCTGAACACAGGACCAGCAAACAAAGACATTATTCGTCAAATAATTATTCCGGAAATAAACCACCAATGATAAAATGATTAGAAAGAAATTCGGTCTAATAGTTGACTATAAAGTAGTTAAGTAAAACCTTCATCTACGACGTTGGAGCTTGCACGCGACGTTGGAGAGTGCAATTTATTACCTTTTTTTAAAAAGAAAAGTTAAACTGGATGATATTGGATTTGTTAATGTACGTGGCGTCGACGAATATCAACCATTCCTGGTTGTGTATGCAAAAAGCCCAAAGAGGCATTAAGTACAACCCAAATGAGAATGTAGAATTAAGGCAATTTGATGGTTTTAATAATCTATTTCATTGACAAATATGTGGTTGCTTAGCACTTCATTACTTGTGCATCATTCTTGAACAAGTATTGTTGGCTGTCGGCGGAGATCCTCCGAGCCCTCCGACTAATGACTATTGTGAGCGGTCGGATCTTGTTGAATGCTGTTTTATTAACGTTCAAACGAAACAGATCCCGAAGGACCGTGCAATGAGAAAAACTTGTCATCGCAAATGCAAGTTTCATTGGAAATTGAATACGCTTAAATTGAAATCGCATATCGTCGGAATTCAATGGAATTTTCGGAGTTAAACATGGTGCTCCCTTATAATTCCCTTTCAAAATTCTTGCCTGGTTGCAAGAGAAGAGCACGATTGCTCTGATAGCCTACTTTAAATCATCAGTCTCATCAAAAAATCAAAAAATGTCATCAATTTGGCGCTGATAAAAACGAATAATCAGTTTGCTTTCAACTCATGGTTCGTTTAATGTAACTTTCGCGGAAAATACACGGGTAATCCATCTGCTGTGGTGATGTAAGTCTACCGACCAAAAAATCGTCGAAATATACTACTACATTAGCGTAAGTTTGGGAAAAGAGAAAGTAAGTAAAAAGAATGTTTAACAAAAATAGATTCATTGCTATTGCTGTACACTCGCATGGGGAATGGATATCAGGATAAACTACAGAGAAAGAAGAAGCATGAGCACAATGGATGCATCATCGCTTGTATAATAAAATGTTGTAATACGTTTTCCAAATAAAATGTACTCTTCCATCAAGTGTATGACCACAGCATGATCTTCAATTGGGTGACGCTCGACACATGTTTGGTAGAGGAACGGAGAACAACACGATGTACAAAGCGGGTTTAATACTCATGGGGTTGATTGATATCTTTTCAATGACAGCTGGCGGCAGTTAGTCCACGCGATAAATTACGGGATTGGAATGTTGGATGCGTTACATGGTGATCTGGTTATCACATTGCGTTGACGGGATACACACACACACACACAAACACGCACACATCGGGGCAAGATGCGCGCGTTCATGCAGTTATTAACTAATTCGCATCGTGGGCTGACTATGATCCAATTCGACGCGTGTATGTGTGCTAAAAAAAAGAAACGAAAAAAGATGTCATATTATTCAATATTCGTTCCCGTTTATCGATTGAGCTGCTAACGGGGATATTCACCTCACCCGAATACGCCGACGAAGAATGCTATCACCGTCGCAATGATACCGGTGTTGACGGAGTATGCTACCAGCGCACCGCTTCCGTTGTCCTTCAGTTGATCGACTATAAATATGGAAAAGAAAACATAAACACCGAGAACACACGATTGACGATCTAGGCCTAATATGGACATACGAAGGGGGCATACAAAAACTTACATTTCAACGCATCAACGTGTGACGAAGATGAGAATGATTATCGAATTTGGAACATTCCAGACGAATCGTTGGCAAGTGCAAGGGCACACGTCCCACATGACACTGTAATGCGCAATTGCGAACCTTACCCTATCCCCAAATTATGGTTCTCCCAAATGGTGGACGGCGGACACAGATGAGTGCTGTTAAGTGTTCCCAATGAAGTGTTCGGTTGGATGAAAATGTTTCGAGTTTATTAGACAACAATACTATACCACATTTTACATCAATGCTATACATACTTCCACCGCGCTGACTCTTTACACACTTATTGTCCGCAATTTCGCCATATTAGTTCCTTTCGTTGCATACGCTAAGAAAGTATTTGTTATAGTGACTGTGCGTAGCATTGAATAATGTAAATTTGTTTTCCCCCGAAAGTTGGTTTACTATCTTTCTATGTTTCCATTAAAAAACTTTTTCTAGACGTTTTGCATGTATCTAACTAATAATGAATATCACTATCATAAAAGGATCCGTTCTGGGTTCTGTTAGACAGACGGTTGTGCTACTGTACTGAAAGCTGAATTTCTATTTTGCTCTTGGTCACTTTAGGGAAGCATTGCATATTTTGTTTTTTGTCCTGTTTCATCTTTTTACACATATTTGGGTAAACTGTATTTTACTTGAAATGGTCTCACACAGTTTCAACTAAGAAACAGACGATTGGAAGAACGAGCCGAGACAATGACAGGGTTGAGAATTTTCGTTTATGGTAATTCAATTATTGTTTTCTGGCATCAGATTTTGATGCATAAACGGTGAACTAATGTATTAGAAAACGGCAGATATTTTTTTATCTTGTCAAAGAAAGAGACTCGAAAGCAAATCTTTGAAAAAAAAAATTTCTGCAAACTGAGGTCATTTCAATTATTCCGCTGTTATTAGCACGCTGTCGCTAATATTATTAGCTCAGTAGCACGAACCATCCTAGAAAACACGCTGCAGCTTCCTTCCTTCTCCTTCCTCATTATGAAATGGTGTCCTCTGATGTTTGAGAAAACATTAAACTCCAACAGAAAAGGTACGTATATATTCGGCGAACCCAGGATAAAGGGGACTCGGGAGAAATACTACAACTGAAAAAATGATCTCCCTTCTTTAAAGGCTCAACTTGGAAATAAAAATGCGAGTGTTCTGAGCCTAGAGATTGTTCAAACTATAATGTAAGATAAGTTATAGATGGGTTTCCTAATCGCCGATCGTATGCACATTGAATGAGCTTCGTCGAATTGGGACACGTGTCCAGTATGATGGAATATGATGTCGATAGACACGCACAGACATACAAACACACACACGTACACGCCTCGTGCGCAGTTAGGACACAAACAAATGACCTTTTTAAATAATACTAAAAAAAGGCTCGAGGTTGAAAGAGGATGGGTTTGCTTCACTCGATCGCACCTGTCGTCATTCTGTCGGCGTACTTGTTCATCAAATCCATCGCAGCTCCGTTCGTCCAGCCGAAGCCGGTCTGCACGTCGTACTCACCGCCGCCACCGTGTCCTCCGAGCTCCTGTGCGTCGTACTGCAAAAGAGAAAGGAAAGAAAAAAGGTAAAAGGGACGACATTATTGACTGTTAGTGATGAACAATTTCTTTCCCTTTAACGCGCGTTCGTTACCTTTTCGAACATGGCGTGCGTTTTGTTGTAGGTAATGTAGTTGCCCCGGACCCAGCGCTGCGCCCACCGGAAGGCCATCTCCTTCGCATCCGAATTGTCGAGCGAGTCCAGGCCCATCACGAGCATATGCTGCATCGGGGCCCACACGTTCGGAAAGTCCCACTGCTCGTTGGTGTTCTGGAGCGTGTTGGGGACGCCACCTGGATAGCGGTCAAGCTGCAACCGGTCAATGTAGGCGAGGATGCGCTTGGGCAGTGCCGTGTCCGTCTTGTCGTAGCAACCGACCCACAGCGGCGAGAGGTTAGTCGGCGTAAAGTATTTGCGCGGCTTGTTGTTTAGCAGATCGTAGTCAAACCAGGCCCCATCGTCCTCGTCCCACAGGACGCTGGTGATGGCCTTCTTGAGCTCCTCCGCCTTGAGGAGATACTCATCCCGCTTGCCGTTGGAGGCGATGTCGTTGCGCAGCCCGTAGAACTCGGCGATGATGACTGCGTTCCAGTAGAGGATCGCGTTCAGCTCGACCGCCACGATCGAGCGGCACTTGAGATCAGTCAGATTGCCGGCGTTCGTGCCGTCCTTGATGAACCAGCGGCTAGAGAAGTCCATCCCGCTCTCGGCGGCCGCCTTCAGCTCACAGTAGTAGTCCTGCTTGTCCTGCTCGTTCTCGAAGATGCCTGCACTGAGCACGTCTTCGCGGTACGATTCGGGGCGCGGCCCGCTCGACTTGTAGCCGTAAGTGGCCAGCTGATGGCCCCTCACTTCCGTCACGTAGTTGTTCATGAAAAACTGGAACTCGCGCTCGAGCGTCTCTACGTTGCTCATCGCGAACTGGGTGTCGTTGGTCGCGTCGACGTACGCCTTGATCATGCCACACAGGAGCGGTGGCTGGGAGCGCATGCTGTAGTAGATGCGACCCCCGTTCGGGATGAATCCGAAGCGCGTGATAATCGACAGGAAGTTCGACAGCATGCCCTTAGTAGTAGTGTACATTTCCGACAGCAGCAGCCCCTTCACGATCCAGTACGAGTCCCAGTAGTAGAATTCGCGGAACCGTCCACCCGGAACGATCACTGGGTTTTCCACGTGGATGATGGAGTACAGATCCGGGTTGAGCTATTGAAAAAAAAACAAAAAACCAATGTCATTATACTGTTACGTTCCATGTGCGATAGTATAACCCTTACCGCAACATCCGGTGTCATCTGGCGGCCCAACTCGTGCCAGATCTGGTTAAGCTTGCTGGCGAACTCGCGCAGATCGGAATCGCGGATACGGCTGAGGAACGCTGGGTTGGCCGTCCAGTCCTCGGGGGTCCAGTTCACGAATTCTGCACCCGGCTTCTCGAAGTTCGCCTCGACCCACTCCTGCAACTTCGCCTTGGACGGACTGTTATTCTCTGTGCTCATGAAATTGTGGAACGAGTCGAGCGTCTCGTTCGGCGGCTTTCGCATCTTCATGTCCACGAATGTCTTGGAGTCCGCGTAGATCTCGCTCATTTGCACCGTCTTCAGCAGTTCCCCATGGCAGAAGATTTCGCTGTGGTGTGAGAGATAGAGTAACGGAGGGATGAAAAATGAGTAAAATGCGATTGATTAGCCGTCGGCGACTCCTATCTGTTCGAGAAGCCCTTTCGTTGCGTTTCGATGACAGCAAATATTAGAAAAAAAAGTGTAAAAACCATCGTTATTCACAGGAAATACTCTCCAGATAAATGTATCATATCAATGGAAATGAGTGCACGGAACGAAAACCTTTCACCACCAGGAGGCAAATAAACGCCAAACACTTGTGTGGCTTCATTCCCATGTCTAAGAGACTATGTATCCACATCTCCGTTTCTGTACTTGGGCAACAATTTCACATAAAGCCAAACTTAGCGTGATGATGTGATGCTTTGATTAGGAATTCATTTCATCCCCTCGTGTTAAACATTATCGGATCGTATTTTTTTCTTCCTCCCGCATGCTGGACAAACTGGAACAATGGAAAATTTACTTAATTCGATGACTAAGCACATTGACTGAGCCAATACGCCTAGGCGCAACAAACGGAAGGGCTTCTGGTGCTAAAACTCAAGCACTTTATATTAGAACTAGCCGACTTTATTTCATTTTTTTTTTTTGCCCAATTCAACTCTCTATTGCCGTGGACACGTGCCAGCGAAAGAAAGGTCGAAGAACAGTGGGACATTTATTGAAACAATGTGAATCGATGGTCATATTCCACGGTCATCAGTGCCTCTTAACACATCGACATGTTTACACGGCGTTACCGAAGTGTTTATGAACGGTTTAAGTCTTATCAACGTTTTATAGCTTTTCAATGATTATATCAATAGTGTTTTTTATCCCTATTTTGTCACTTTGGTAACTGAAAGTTTTTAGTTGATTTTGTTTGCTTTTACTCTTTGCTTTGCTTTTACTTCTCAGGCATTAAAAAAATAAATAAAATAATAAATACATTGTTTCAAATTCCGCATTACCACAATGATTAGCCAAATTACGCGAACAGGCTTGACCTTCCACACCGCCTCGTACCACATTCCTGCTGTTAAAAGGCAATATTTGCATATTTGACTTTGCATCTTACGTCGGGGCAAGGTACTAACAACTTTCAGAAAATTATCATCATTTATTCGTCGTCGAAGTTACGTGAAGCAGCCAACAATTGTTTTCATGATAATTTTAAAGGCATTGCAAATAACTTTACTTATGATAATGAGCGAAGGTTTCATACGTCCAATAGACACGTGAGTTTTAACGGCTGCAATATTGGTCCTCACGCCGGACGCAATCACCATCTTACCTCGGACAGGAAGGCTCAAGGTTTTCCAGCTGTCGATTGTCGACAATGTAGGACACCTCTTTGGCAAGGAGGGCTGCACCGTGTACGGTGGCGGCAGGAACACTGATTAAACAAGCAAGGAGCGCAACCCATTGCGGCACCAGGCGCCTCCGTTCGTCTGCCGAGCGTCGCGTTTTTAGCATCACTGTGATTTTCTGCACCCTAGCCCTCACTACACTATGGCTCTATTTGGGCTACACTTCGATCCACGCAAAATTGGTTGATGCTTCTATCACAGGTAAGCAGGAATCTGTACCGCACGGAAAGGGGATAAAACGAACTGTCGTCGTAAGAGGATATCCGTAAGCCGCGAGGAACTTCTTCAGCGCGGGGCAACGGCTATTTTTACATTCCCACGAAAACAACCGCGTCCAAGAAGGTCTACGGACTAACTGACCTGAACCGCGGTGTGCATTGCGCGACTCTCCCTCCTCGTCGCAGTTCTGTTGGGCAAGTCCCAAGGAGATCACTTTAAGACTCGTTTGATCGCGTTGGAAACTTGCCGCGAAGTCAAGCCAGGAATGAGCATACGACTACCGCAATCAAACGGCAAAGGATTATTGCATTTACAGAAAAAGTATCGGTGGGAAGTTTCATGTCGATTTGGACGATGGGAACTGGTTTTTAACTGACAAAAATCCCCTCACCACATGGAGGGTGTTGCAAAAAAATATGCAAAAGTGATCCATCTAAGTTTTTCCCAGTAATTCCCATCTGTTGCTTATTTATTCAAGAAATGTTTTCGCACCAAGTATTTAAATAAAATCATTTGAAACGTTTAAAACATGAGGGGGATTTCCCTTTCTGTTGTAGGAATCCCGAACAAACAAGAAAAAAAGGCTATAAGCGGCATACGTAGAAAAACGTCCTTCCATCAGATCAATCAGATTCCCTACATCAATCAATCAATGACGTTTTCGCATAAATTGATTTGTTTTTTAGCAAAAATTTAATCCGATTCAGATTGATTTATTAGAAACAATGAAAAACCTAATCAAATTGAAAGGTGCGCTGATATGAGCTGTCATTTGCTAGAGGTAGAATGTCGAATACATTCTTGCGCTATTCTACCAATACAACCAGTTAGCAGTGTTGTTGAGCCACAATCTAACCTCTGCTGATAAGGTAGAAGGATGAGAGTGCTAGATTTATCAGATGTTTTAGGCGAGTTTGCACGACTTGTTATCGTCTAGGGCCTATTAAATTGAACGTCACTTTTTGACTCACTTGCAATAACATTATTTTGAAACCACGATGTTCCAAACAATCTGCTAATGTTCTGCGTCACCTTTTCGTTAGATTGTTTTGAAAATGTTCCAGAAAAGACCCAAGTCCGCCGTCTTTTGAGTGCATAGTTAGTCATTTCATTTGGCACAAGGTGAAGACGCTTCAACAGGAGTACCGTTTGCTTTCCTTGGCATTGAAAAGATAGTTATAGTCGTTGTGCTGCATTGCATTCGCAGGTGGTTTAGATGGATGCTGCCAGAAATGTGCATCTAAGAAAAAACGGCCTTCTGCACTAAAAGAAAACGTTCTTGAAATATTTTAAACTTTTTCAGGACGATTTGTGCATGTTGCTTATTTCTTTGCTTCGATTCCGGTCACACTGGTTAATTTGTTCATCAAACTCGTAAGCTGCACATCCCCGCCCTTTCTGATGAAACGAGAGGACACGTAATGCACTTGATGCAAGTTCACACCACCGACAAACGGGATAACAATCAAAAGTGAAATGTACGAAGAATTTAAGCGCAGGCGACGTCACAATACGAAACGACTCTGCGAGGTGTTTGCACTTTCGCCATTCCTTCAACCGTTCACAGATGCTGATCAGATGATCTGTTTTTCACTGCAACACGAACAAACGAGGGGAGCGCGAATTGATTTCCATCCGGCTAATGGCGACACAAGTCCATAATTCGTGACGGCTTTTGCGAAGGGCTCTCGTTGTTTACTTTCTATCACGTGGTGACGATCGAGGGAAATGTACCGACGATTGCAGGGTAAGGAGTATTGGAGTACACGCCACAAAAAAGGCACCACACCAACTAATTACACCGTAACTTGTACACACCGACCCGGTACGGGGATCTAACCCCAGACGACAAATGACGAGTCTCGAGCGCGGATTATGAGGATGCTTTCGGTTGCGCGACCGTAGCGTAAATGAATTAGGCGAAATTGTCACTCAACCGTTTTATAAACTGATCGGTCTGCGCGAAAGACGCGACTGGAGGGAGACAGACAGACAGACGTAGACGTTAGATACTGTTGTCGGTGGAGTAGTCGGATGCAGTCTCGCGCCTGTGCCAAGGAAATAATAAACAGTCGTGGTTGGTGGTGGAAGTGGTAATGATGGTGAAAAACAATCCGCCAAACACTAGGTCAAGCGAGCAGACCCAAGGGAGAATGAACGGGGTTGGCGAATAAACACGACAAAAAAGAAAAATCCGTGTCCCACACACTTCCCCATTGAATGACGCTCGGCCGACGTCGACGGCTCGTGATAGGGAGGGCGGAGGAAATGTAAAAGGGTCATGTGTTAGTGAGCCACGCAGTTGCGGCTTTAATACACCGCGAAATTAATGTTATCTTTGCCGCCAGTTGTCCGCTGGCTGGTAGCTGTTGTGCGTTTGTGTGAAAAGTGTACCACCCCATTGAAGAAATAAATGTGAAATTCATCTCTTGGCACCGTAACATACACACACGCGCATAAAGGCGATCGCCATAGTACTAGTACTCACTGTAGTACACTCCCTTATTAAGTGGCTCATTGAATATAGTATCATTCGTAGCGTTTTTTTTTTGTCACAAATCAAACCGATTCCTGTACACTACCATCGCATTTAATTCAATAATTGTCTGTTTATAACCTGGAACGACATTTGTTCCGACGGATAGGTCCTGGCGCCAGCAATTTTAAAATTTGCTTCACTGCGCTTTCTACTGACGCACTCAAGCCTTTTACGACCGGAACTGGATCGACTACACCATAATGTGCTTCACAATTCGTGGCCTCGTGGCAGAAGATAATTACAAAGTGTTTGAAGTAACAACCACAGTAAGGACGGGTTTCCCCTTGTGAATTGAGGGCTCTAAAATGCAATCCGTTCTGTTTGGTGTACTTGACGAATGGTGCTTCGTTAGAATAGATAAGGAGAGCAAATAAAGCTGCTTAAAATATTATTGCAGCTTTTTTTCAAAGGATGTTTAAACAGAGCACGGAATGAACTGTTACTACACGTGTCCATATTATCAATCTCGCATGGTCAGCTGATGCAATGGGGCATGCACAATGCCAGCTCATTACTACATCCACGACACAGCATCAACCATGGAGGCACAGTTAGGGCTAATGATCGATTTTGCAGTCGCACATCATCATTCGCCTTACCTCATCAATTCCCAGAGCGTAGGCTGCCACCGCTTGACACTGACACTGCACGGATTCCTCCGACGTTGACTCCCGCCAGCCAAGGCCAAGGCCAAACTGTGCGGTTCCGTGCCGCCGTCAGCTGAGCAAACGCCGGAGCGGAGCAGAACTCGCCGCGAAGCGACCCGCTGCGATCGTATCGAACCCAGAACGAGCGCCACCATGTTTACTCACAACGAACAACTGTCCCGGGTTTGCGCGGCTCAATGTTTTATTCATGTACACGATTCCTCGCGGCCCGGAGGATGCCAACACGTCTCGAGGTGCTCGAACTGGTAACCGCGGGTTGCTTCCGGCCATTACCACGAATGGCACATTTCGGTCGATCCGTCGTTCCACTCGAACCAATCGTCGGTTATCAACTGACCAACTCCCGGTTCTCCGGCTGGCAAATCTGCCTTTCCAGGATAGAATTAAACACGCGTTTGTCCCAGCTCCCGATCGCACTGACGCACACACGTGAATGATGAAATGTGTTTGCCCTCACTGATAACCGATCGCCAATCGAACGTCATCGGTCCAATGGCGTCGATCCTCGCAAATGATAATCCCGCACACACGTGCCACACACTAGGCTGGAATTTTTCTACAAGCAAGCCTTCTCCATCGTCGTAAACGACAACGTGCTGGTTGAAGGAGTTTGCACGGACCTAATTCTGCCCTACCAATTATCGCCCTTCCGAGTGCCAAGCGTGAAAGCGATATCAAGCCTTTTCACGTTCCTAGCACAACTTAATCATCATCATCGCCGGAACCATAACCACATGACTGGAGCCAAAATTTCACGGCCCACCTGGAGGTTGAGAGATAAGGCACACGAACAACAAGGCCGTCGGTGTCGTGTGTTGTGCCGAGCCGCCAGGGAACAAGCCGGATTGACGAGTTAACGGCTTACTAAGGCCTAACTGTGCACACCTTGTTGCACTAATGCCGTTTTTGCTATCTCTATGAGCCATTGCCAACTACCGACCGGTAGAAGGACGGCGTGAGCCTGTTTTTACTGCTGTGGTGTTGGCCATATTGTGTGGGACTGTCTTATCTGCAGTTAAACCCAAGTTCACGTTTGTTTCAGTGAAGGCCAAGAACGCAGGCGGCTTGCGCGCCATTTAGCATTTAGTAGAGAAAAAAAACTACTTGAATTTCCTCTCCTTCTGTCCCAGTAGAAACCATCCTGTCCACTGCCTTATCTACACTTCTACCACAGCTCAACAAAAAACCACCATGTTCTATGTACAGCGTGCAAAACGACATTAATTTTTGTGTGTTTAATTTTTCACGACCGTTTTGTACCAATCCTAATTTGGATGTCCGTTAATTTACATCCGAGGGATTGTCCCCGTGTTTGAATATCTTACGAATTATCTTCCAAAATGCATTAGCCGATTGATGTGTGCAAGATTAATGAGCAATATACGACGTCGTATGAACGTTTAAACGGGCAGTATTTGCCAATATTTTGCTAAAGGTTGTAGTAAAAAAAAAAAACGATAAAAAACCTGTCTTCCAACGTACGTTCGTGCTGATGAGAAATATATTCGTGTTTTACGGCTTTTGTTTCGCTGACAGGTCCCTGGATATTGCAAGCAAAGCAGGGGAGAAGGGTCCTGTTGTTAAATTGACCTCTGTGGTATAAACCACAACACACCGATTGGTAGAGAACTGGTTTTTAAGTTTTTCGGTAAGAAAACAGGTTTATAAATTAAGCGAATTTGATGACATGGCATGAGATGCGCTTGAGATAACCTTTATGAAGGAAACGCTTGTTTTTTTTATTTTTTTTCAAGCAGACAAGATAGCCTTTTTTCAGCACTAAATTAAAAGAGATATTTCATTGTACCTGTCTGGAAAACTCTTGATTGACCCCAATTTGCCGATGGTGCTCTGTACCAGCATCGTCCTGCCGACTTCACGATGTTCACGGCTGATCTTTTTTGTTGACCAACTCACGATTCTATTCCGCCACAAAATTTGCCCTTGTGATGACACCGCCGATCGTTCTACAACGAGACGGCTGCGGCACGAGGTTGCTGACCTTGCTTTTAGCTGCTCATGCTGTTCTTGTTTGTTCCCGAAGCCGTTGCTGGAGGCCTCCTTGCGCAATGGAACGAAGCACACGGGAAATTTGCAAGGCACCACACAAATTTTGATGTTTCTACTTGTCGTAAATCGCTCTCGTCGGCACTGGCAGATAAGCACAAAGCCAAACAGCGATCGGAAAAGAAATTTCCGGTGGCCGATGGAAATGGCCCACAATCTGGGTCGTGACTGGACGAACGCGTACCTTCTTCTTTCACACACTCGCATGTACTGAGGAAGAAAGTGAAACGGTGCAGCCAACCGAGGTGTCAAGGGCCATGTCTAAAAAGCAGAACAAAATAGGCCTTTTGTATCCATGCAAGCTGTGACAACATCAGTGGCAGGCCTTTTCGCTGCCCATGCAGCAAAGGAAAGCACGCGTTAAATTTGTCGCGACTTTTGAACCGCATGCGTTCAGCGTGCATCCAGCGTGCAGGATGCTGGAAATGACGTGTGGAAATGAATCGGCACTATTCGACAGAATAACGCGCACGCGCATCATAGGAAGCGCCGGTCGTATGGCCGCACATTCGTATTCGCACAAAAACAAATTGTTTATAAATGGTTCGTCACGGCAGAGCCGGTGCAGAGCTGTAGCACGTGTGCCTCTGTCAAGGAAAGGCGTTTCTATTTGCATTCCATTATGGCGACGAGACTTCAATTGGAAATATTTACAGGCTCAATTTGTCGGCTGTTTTCAGAAGAATGGAAGGAAAGAAGCACCTACGAACTGAGTGTGAGCCCTTAGAGAGGAAAGAAGACATTTTCCTTCTCCTAGCTTGAATCCTTCAAATTTTTCTGCATTGCAATACTGCGTTTATCCGTTGTGTTCAAGATGCCTCTCTCATCATCACAGATACACAGATTACGATCGAAACTCGTAATGAGGGACAACGATTTGCCACTAAAGGGAATCACTCTCGAATCAATTATGGGCATTATAATGTGTGTGTATGTCGTACGGGGTTCGTAGAACATAAATCAATAGATTAAATCAGGGAGAACGGAACTGTTTGATGGCATTTTTTTAGTAAACTTAACTATGTTTTCCATCACATTCTCATATCAAACATTCCTTGGCCGTGGGTGCGATAAGCGACTGTGTAATTGAAATAATTGTCAGTTATATGAGGAGTGTTGACGTATTTATTTCTTTTTCCTGTCTAGACGATGCGATTGCGATGCTTCTGGGCATGTGCATCGGCGACCTCCTCCATAAAACAATGGTATCTGTTTGCTTACGCAAGCAGTTCATCCGCATTCTTCCCACTGCTTCCGACAATGATGTGATAATCATGGCTAGCTAGACCCAGCACCCAGAATCCGAGCGAAGATAGAAAGAACAAAAAAAAAAACGTGACTGATAATCTAGCTCCACTGTGGAAGCAGCTTCCAAGCTTCAGGATCATGACAGACTGCAGCTGCAGTTAATCAAATTAAACCGGTCAAGTTGGCGGCGCGATTGGATTCTTCCGGGAGTCCCTCGCCTTCTGCAACTGCAACTTCTGGCTCACTTTCACCAGTATTTTCAAGGCTGGGTGTAGCACGAATCGGACGTGATCGCCGCTTCCGAAGCCGCGCCGTTTCTCCAAGGTTGCTGAGGTGGTGCAGCACGACTATAGCAACCCGAGTTCGTGCGAACCACGAAGGAGCTACAGTTAAAGCTTCCAATGTCTGCAAAATAACCATGACATTTGGCCGAACGCGTGCACTAATCGAAAGAAAACAGCCCCGAAACGGAAACGGAAAATTGTCGGCATCGTGCATTTTTTTCAGAATCTAAAAGCTGCTTTTGCTGTGGTCAGCTTGCATTCTGCCGTTTGCTCCGCCGAGAACGAGTGTTACAGGCATAAACAATAGTACCGTTAGCAACCTACCGCCAGGGAGGAAAATTACCCCCTTCTAATAATGTGTGACGTTTCGCGAAAATAGAAAAAGGAGGGAAAATGGCGATGCGGAGGGGTGGAGGACTATTGTAAGATTTCTCAGAATACAAGATCGGGCACGTACGGATGTCTATACTGGCTCCTGAGGCACACGTGACGCGAAAAAACTCGCACTGACCGATTTCGATTGACACGCACACACACACTTGGAAAGCGGAAGACCGAAGGAACCACAAACCGTCGCAGTTAGAGTACGAGGTGTATGGGTGTGTTTGGGGGGGGGGGGGGGGGGTGTAGCTCGCACAATCGCAAAATGATTGTCGTATGATGCAATCGCCCCGTTATCGCCTCCCTCGATTTGTCGAAGTGTATGTGCATTGGACGATCGTTCGATGTCCTGCACACAACCCAACCACGATCAACCCCTTCGTCAGGATTTGAATCGGCCGTCGTGTGTTTTCCTCTTCCTTTGGGGTGGACCACGAAAAGCGCGCGCAACTGCGGAACACGAAACGCTACGGATCTCGCGTCAAACTGTGTACTTCTTGGTTTTTGTTTTCCTGTTGTTTCTGCTTGTGAGACTCGGGCACGATCGCGCGGTCAGTCGGGCCACGACAAACTAACTGACCACGCAGCTTGGCGCGATTGACGCCGCGGTTGCATTTGAAACAGATAAGGGGGGAGCGAGCGCGCCCCCTCGCACTGCGTTCCAAAAAGTTTCTCTTTCACTCTGCCGACAGCCCTAGGGCGGCGGCGCTTTGGCTTTGTGTGTCGCCACACAGTTTCATTCTCGGCCCAACCACACACGCACATTGCCGCTAGGGGCTTTATACGAGAGTGTTGGAGCTGGGGCAAACGGAGTCATGCATCAGATAGCCGGAGGGGGTGGCCAATAGGGATAATGTAATGTGGTCGCTGATAGTATCAGTTACAGCAGCAATCATAGCGGCGTGTACGCACAGTTTCTATTGTATCGACTAATACAGCCGTTCGTAGTTTCTACCTTCGTTTGATCAACATAGTTTGTCGTTTGATCAACATTTATTATCGCTTGATCGACATTTACTGTCGTTTGATCAACCGTACCGTTGTTTGAGCAAACCCTGCTAGCTTCTTTCCAAGCAGTACCGTCTTTGCATTCAGATGCGGGTCTGTCAATAAGACGGTACTGCTTGCAAATAACCTAGTAGAGTTTGCTCAAACGACGGTACGTTTGATCAAACGACAGTAAATGTTGATCAAACGACAATAAATGTTGATCAAATGACAAACTATGTTGATCAAACGACGGTAGAAACTGCGAACGGCTGTAAGTACGTTAATCCGTCCATTTATCCGACGGCGGTGTGACCATGAAGATAAATGTGTTAATACAGTCACCCGTCCCGCTATATTCTCCCACGCCACCAGCTTTGAAGATTTTCATCAGTTGCTGAAAAACATTTGTGAGTATTTCTCGATCAAATCAGATCATAACCATTAAACATTGAGGTAGCGCGTGGAAGAATATATTGCGACGGGTAACTGCACTTACCCATATATGCCTTGCTTCGGCATCCATCTTACAGCGCTGTCAAACGTCCTGTCAATCAACAGTCGCCGAAAAAAGGATACGATGAGATTATCGATGAGCTGTCGAAGATTTGCATTTGATTGTCGAAGATTTTGTCCTCGATGTGTGTCCGTTGGATATGTTACCATTCCTTTTCCTCGATATGACTTACAGCCGTTCGCAAGCCAGTTGTTCAGAAGCTGTCCGCACTGATTGATTGAGACGATCAGGAAGTGCTGGTGACATTTCGTCGTTCGTCCCTCGTACTCCGCATGACATTCTAACGGTCATTGCACCGTTGTAAACATAACAAACGAACGAACGAGCCATCGCACAGGTTTTATTCTACGGATTACGATGTTCCATTCTTCATAAATTGATGCTGGATGAATGAGGAGCTCGAAACGAACGCGCAGCAAAGGGGGATTGGGAAGTGAAGGGCCCGGATTATGATCACATCGAACGATCGCGCAACGTACCGGTAAACGAATCGCTAAACTAACAAGCTAACCTTGCCGGTCAGCGTCAAATAGCACCAAATTGAGAACGAAATTGAAGGTCGAACTAATTCGCAAATTTTGTTTAACGACCTAACAATCGTAATTAAAAAGATTAGTCCTTCATCCGATACCGTGAATATATGAAAGAAATATTTTATTCTAGTTAACCCATGTTCAGTAATCATTTCAAAAACGCTGAGAACATGCGAAACACATGTTTAATTTTTACCGCGTAGCCGTGACGCAAACCGCACGCGTTTACATTCTGTCAAAAAGGAACTTCAACTGTATCGCAAAAGGAACGGATCGAGGTGGTGCTTTAACTTAGGAGTTATTTCTTTTCCACGGACGTTTTAGACGTACAAGTGATTTCGCGCATGGGAGCGAGAAAAAGTTGCTCAGTTTTAGCAAAACAATTTGCCCTCGAGAGCGACAACAATCTATCAAAATGCCTATAGCAATAGTTTGTTTACGTTTTGTGAATCAGTAGCAAGTAATTAATATCGTCCAACATTAAAGCTAAATTGAAAATTGTAACTAAATATCCTTTCAGAAGAATTAATACGGACAAAATATGAGGCTTGGTGAAGAAAAGTTGATCTAGATTGGGTTTGTAAACGTCTCGAAAGACAGCTTAATATCAGCTACGACGACATCGCGCTATCTGTCATGAATTTCAGTTCCTACACGTAGCATTTTTCCCACGGTTTTTTTTTCGCCCCACCAGCGCGTCGTCGCACAATCACGCGCGAAAGCGTAACGTCGCTTGCATGTTTAGGGGCACCGTCACCGAAATATCGGGCTCATCGTACACTTCGCGTAATGCTGCGTCTACACACAGAGCGATTTGGCGAATGATAACGCGAAATTTGGCAAATTGCCTAAGCAACACGACAAACTCTATACACAAAAAAAAACGTCTTCTCTTGGCGCTGTGTGTATGCTTAGGCCGGGCCTTGTAATTCACTTTGAGCTATCATCCAGACGTAAACAAAACAATGTCTTAATACATGCTGTATACTGCTTAAAGTACCTTGTTAAAAAAATTAATTGGATTAAATACAAGTGCTTGAATTTATCAAAATATGTTGTGGATAGTTCTGTGATATTATACTGCATGTATAATTTAGGTTTCACGATACGCGCGGCGAACTGGCGATCCAAACAATCTAGTCCGTGACCCTCTTTCGCGATCGTTGGCGCAGGATGATTTGAACAAACTGAGCTATCTTTTCGCTTGCGAACATCGCGATTGTGTGTAGACGCAGGCTAAAAGAATAAAGCGATGCAGGGTTTTTCTAAATTAATTAAACTAATGTATTCTTCTATCGTTGTACTTTTTTCAACTATCATTAAATTGCAGTAGCTCAAGAAGATTAGCATTTTATAAAGTGATTTGATTATGTTGTATCCTTTTATTCTTCAGTTTAAATATTTTGTCATATCCGAATGCTTGTTTCCGTTTTATGCTGCCAAGGAAGCGAACTGCAAATTTGAAGATGTATGAGTTTGCGTGGTTCGAAGGCTGACCAATACTCGCGGCAACATTCGGCATGGTGTTCGGTGCTATTTTCGGTGGTCAACGGCTGTCGACGATGGTCAAGGTTTTTCGAAATCTTCATATCGACGGCAGGTTGAGGAGCGCAAACAAAACCAAACAGCAACAATCTCGGACACCGGAAGTGAGCCTGTTTCAATTTATCTCGCATCCATTTTTATTTCTACTCTACAACTTGTGCGCATGCTGTTTTTGCGCAGCACCACTTGCTTTTTCCTTGCGTAGGATATGCTCTTCGCAGAGCTGATTGGTGAATTGGTGTCATTTTGTGTCTCGATAGCAAAATTTCATTATTTGCGTCATCAGCGTCCCGTTGGAAGTTGGGAGTTTGCATCATGTGCTGCGTCATTGTCAGCTCAATTGGTTCATAAATGGTAACATATTGGCAACGCCTGACCCATTTCCGATCTCGAAAATATATCATGCTACAGTGGGATGGAACGATTTAATTGGAACCAAACAAAACTCCTGTTTGCACTAAATCATTTGTAGTGCAAAGGTCCATGGTACGGTCATGCCGTGTGGGAAGTTTCTTTCGAATACCTGCGTTACCGATAAGGACCGACACGTGCTGGTGGTCTTGTTCTCGTTCAGTGAACGAGATTGCGGGAAAAGAGGTAAACAATTTCCATCATATCATAACAGATTTGAATCCCTCTTATCTTAATCGATTCAAGCGAATTCGGCCTGCACGGATTTCTTAAACCAGTAAATTCGAGGTTTTGCACCATCGGGAGGACAACATACCATCACTTTGGCTTGGGCAAACAAGCTTGTTACCATATTTAAGCGTGTCTGCTTGATGACAAGCACGACTTACTAGGGCTTTTTAATCGTACATATCATCGCGACCGCCATTGATGGGGCTGACTACATAGACTACATAGGAACTCATGTAAGGAAAAGTTCTAGGAGAACTAGGAGCTTATTAATTTATCTCCCGATTCGAAGGGTATCAATTCGATCATGTAAGCTTGCAGTACAAAATCGATCGTACAAGTTTTAGACAAATTGAAGTGTACTCCTTTTCTATCTCGTTATCGTTAAATTAATTTGAAATGTTCTTAAACACAATGGTCTCATACTGGTTAGGAAACACGAAGAAGTGCTAATGAACTGTGGACATCGCGGCGTGAGTGGCACATTTTATCGGACGTCTTATCTGCCGCATCACCCCCTGCATGACAGAACGTGTGCGAAGTTGCATGTCGTCCGCTGACCGCTGCTTGGGATTTCAGTTGGAGCAACCGCTTGCTCCGGCGCACGTTTCCGCTTTAAGTCCGACTGGCGTGATATCTGATCAAAGTCACGAATAGCGGGCGAGAAATTCGCAAGTGAAGAGTAGAAAAAACGGGTCATGCCACTAGCGATGGTGGGGGTAATTGCAGCAAGCATTCGTTTGCTCCCACTTCTGCTTCCGTCGTGAAGGAATAAGAATTTAACAGCGCGTCGTGAAGGTCAATGAAAATGACCCGCGAAGTAAAGTCGCGGATTGCGTAAAATGCGAGTGACGGAACGCTTGGCACGCTGTAACGCCGCAAAACAGGCAATCGTTGACTTTCAAACTTTACTCACACAGCCATACACACCAATGGCACGTGGTGTTCTTAGGTAGCATCGACTGGCGAGAATAAACAATAAAAACCCACACACACAGTCCTTCCTTCTGGGAGCGTTTGCGCAAATACTTCCTAAAGCACGCAATCACAACGGTCTCAAGCACGTGCGTAGTGTAGTTAGAAATCTCGTTCCCAGTTTCTGCAAAGACCCAGCGTAAAGGCTTTGCTGATCCAAGCCGGATCTTCTGTGCGGTCGTGCGTAAGAGCTCGTACACGGAATAAGTGCGAAAAACAAAGGACAGAAAAGAAAAAAAAACATAGACCCCGGTGGATACTCAAATAACAAGGAAGCGGTGGTAAACAGTGTTGGTGGTGTGCAGAAACAAGAGATAAAAAAAGCTACTCACACAACCGGCCCCAACGTCAACATTGCAAACCGTTGGGTCGTGGTGGATAAACGCTTCTCAGACTTGATTAATTTTAGACCGCCACCCGTGACACGAACAACTATCCGAACGAGGCGGTAACTGGTGACGGAGCGGGTCGGTGGGGTTGACATTCACTGTCCGGTTCAGGGTCAGTCGCACAATCTTTGCGGTTCAAGACGGAACGACTCCCAGAGCTAGCGAGTCTTGACCGATCGGTGAGAGATAAAACATAGGAGAAATCGCTAGCAAGGTATCACCGAAAGGATGATGTAACCATTTTGTTGTGAATTTAGGAAATAATATCAGTAGCAAAAGGACTCCTCATAATCTCGTATGTTTGCTTTGAACACTGGAACCGGAACACCTCAAATTGCTCGCCGAAGACACCAGCTACGGGCTGATGATGATGAAATGGCAATGTATGGCAATATGAATTCTCATCCACTAAGTCCTCTGCTGTACACTCACCTAGCCATCGCTTTAGTAGAAGGTGAGACGCAGAATTTGGCGTTAAGTTGCAGGTTTATAGCACACCGTAACGCACCGTTACGCATCAACTGTAATGCCTTCCGTTCTCAGTATTTGAGTGCGCTCTTTCCGTTGTATTATGCGCGTTTTTCGTTAGGCTTTTCCACGCTCACGCTCCAGAAGCAAGCCTCGCACGTGTTTCCGCCAACGTACACAAAACGAATACACACTGGAGCGGAAGGACCTTCTCACTTGCGCGCTAAGGCTTCCTCCGACTTGTTCGAGCCGACTTGTTTGGGGGTTGAAAGTGTGGCTCACTTTCAATGCCTATCGTTCTTTCGTGCAACGCCGATGATGTCACAAATCACGAGCAGATTATTGCGATATCCTTACGATAAATGCTCAAACCGTCCAACCGACTCGCCGTGAGCTTGCAGACTGTATCCACCCGAGCAGATGGAGCTTTGTTGTTCCTCTCTTCGGAACACGCGCGTAAACTCTTTCGTCTTGTCGGCCCCTTCTCCTCTCTTTCTCTTTCTATCTCTTTGTTGCTCACGCGCGCTTTTTTCGTGTGCGACTTTTTGCGATAAAATCGGAAGCAGTACAATGCTGCCCGCGGTCTCCAACGGGTCGGAAATGACTGATGACCGATCGGGAGCGCGACTAAAAATTTATAACATTTTTCCTTTTGTTTTTCTCCGCTCCACCTTCCACCATCATCTTCTCTTCTGAAGTGACGGTGGCGTTCTCCGCTGTCTCGCTCGTACATCACTTAACAGTTTGCGTTGCCGTTCGCGATACCCTCGCCAACGATACATATGGTACAGTGGTGGCCACAATTGTTTCAAAGAGCTTCTACGGAAAAAAATTCGTTTTATTTGGTGAACGCTTCATTCAAAAATATGTTATTGTACACAACAAAATGGCGAAATTCTCTGAAGCGTTGAAGAGCGTTTGGCGGTTTCTCAATATATTTCCATCAAATGGTATTCTCAGATGACGTTTGCTATACTTGACACACAACTGTAGCTGTTGGGAATAAACATCTATTCCACCTTCCCCCAGCCCCTTGCCCTTCCTCTCCTTCATCATCCAAGCAGGCGCAGACATTTAGTTGAAGGCCGGAAACGTCTCGCGTCGGGGCTTGGTTGTGGGCAAAAAATGTAACCTTAATTTTGTCACCAATCGTGTTCGATTAGGAAGTGTTTGTTGATGAGATTAGATGCAAATAGTCAGAATTTGACAGGGGTAGGATAACAGATTTGATCGATTGTGTATAATAAATATTTGGCGAAAACCAGTAGACCAACTGTAACACGGAACGGTGATCTTTGTAACACTGGCATTCTTAATCAAATGCTAATAAACCGCCTCCGAGTCTAAGTTGTTAATCTCGCGTGATGCAATGTTGCGCCCGTTCGATAAAATACACACTTTAGCGCGACCGTGCTGCCGTAAACATATACGCGCGCATGTGAATCATATTCGTCGCCGGCCGCAAGGTCGAATTATTCACGTCTTGACAATCCGGAGCACCCGAAAAAAAGGCCGCTAAGTTCAACCAGATAAACACGGCGTCGGCGTACCCTTGGACGGCAAATCTTTTTGGTCGCTGTTACACACGTTTTCGATAGAGCACTTGTGCGCGGTGGTGTGCAAACGCGCGGCGTCGTTTGTGACGTCAATGAATGAGAAGTGCATTACGATTACGAACACCACCAGGAACCGCCGTGAAACGTGTTATTTGAAACGTGGAACGCCAATGTGGAGCACATGTGTTACCGCCAAGAGAAGGGAAGGGGCTGCTTAACTGCATCACGATTGACTCGCGTCGGTGGGCTCGTCTCGTCGCTGTAGCGATATGACAAAAAAAGTTACAAGCAACACCATTACCACCACAAACGCGCACGTGCACACTCGCGGCAGTTCTCGTACAGTTGTGTCTATGTAGTGCCATTTTCCGAATTTCACAACCTTGAATGACGATTGGATCAGCTGAAGAGAGCAGAACTGCTTGCGCTCGCGCGTTTCGGTTTTGGAGGTGTGTCCCTTTTGATTGCGCGATTTGACCACCTGCTAGACAAATGTGTGTATGTGTGTGTGTGTTTGCTCGATGGAGAGTGCAGCGATCTTGCTTGTGAGACTGCTGCATCGACTGCAAGGGGGATTCCCCACTTCCAAGGCCTTCCTCTGTCCGAGCATTTGCGTCAATGTGAATTTTGCGTCTTCGGGTTGGTGCAGGAATTACGAAACGCGTCGGCCATTTTTTTATCTTGGACGAGGTTTTTTTTCGCACATGTGGTACAAACTCGCGATGTTCCGCGAATGGCGGTGGAGGTATAATGGCTACGAGGAACTTCGAGCACTCACGTTTCACAAGGTGGCAGTTTTGTTTGCGTGGCTTTGTCGTTCGAACATATTTAATTATTTTTTCTTTCTTCTCCAACGGGTTTTGAAATCAGTCGAAGAAAGTCACACTTTGTAGCGCTTAGCGTTCGCTAATAAAGAGCAGTGAAATGAAAACCATTAAGTGTGCACCTTCTCAACCGACCCCGACGACATTTGCCTTTGCGCTGGGAAGACATGCTTCTTCCAGGTTTTAAGGGAATGTGAATGCTAACTGTCAATTTGATTATCGAGCAAGATTTATTGATTGCACGTTTAGTGGAAACCAGAGTCGGTTCTAGCTCTCGGAGATAAAGCACGATTGCATTTCCGTTCTAATGAGACACCCCAGACCAACTAATGGCAACCGAGTGCACGAGCATTCCATTTCCTGCCAGATTGGCACGTGCGCCTCCGATCGAGAGAATCGAAAATATGCACTTGAGTACGTTGGCGTGTTAGGAGTATGGAATCTACCGTGTGGCATTTGCTACCATTACCTTTTCCACATGCCGTGGTATATAGTCCAAGGACAAGCCGGTCAACAAATGATATCACTACGGTCACGTTTCCATAGACCAGTTGGATGCGAGCTTTTGCGAACGCGACGATAAATTATGCGACGAGCCAGTTGACGGCCCTCGGCTCGCGACGAGAGACAACAAATCTTTATCGATTCAAATTAATTTCCATTTATTTCGATTTCAATCTTGTAGCGGATGGAGAGTGGGTGGCAGAAAGAAGAAAAACATATCAACAGCACGTGTGCTAAGTGAAGGCCACAGAGTGTTCCGACCGTTTTCGATGATTATAAACGCAGCGGGATGATGTGCTGGAAAATAGCAAGTGACAAGTCGGCTGATAAGTCCTGGACATCGTTGGTTGTGGTTGGAGATCGGAAAATTTTAATCATTAGAACCAAAATTAATACTAATTAATTAAATCCGTTTTTAGAAACGGAACTTTTGTAATTTTGAAACATGAATTAAAAGCATTCTCGTTCTTTCAATCGTTGTTTTTCGATGCGCATGATGGCGCGTGGCACGATGCATGTTGAAAGCCAATTCAGGCAATATTCATGTTTGATACCTGGGGTTCAGAACAGCACAGGAGGCAGTCTAAAACTACGGTCACTTGACCCAAATCGACCAATAGTGTCACTGAACACATCATCCAATCAAAAATAGTACTCGAAGAAATCAATGGCTACTACAAATGGTCACCTACACATCTGCTCTCTTTCTACCCAACACAGACCGTGCCTCTTCCGTCGCACTCTGCAGCATCGGCCATAATAAGTAAAATGATGATCTACGTACAGGTGATCGGCCATAGTTAAGTGTCATCCTTTGTTCCAAAATAGACTGCGCTGATTGGTCGAAGTTCGCCGGGGTTGACCTATAGTTGGGTTACCTTCTGCCAAATCTGCCACCCAAACCGACCAAACCGACAAATTGTGCGAACCGATTCTGGGCAAAGAAATTTATTTTCAACGAATCGTTCGACGAGAGACTCGCAACAAGAAAAAACATCGCAGGGTAGCAGAAGGCTAGAAGGACTACACCGAAAATACCAAAGAAGACAACGGCCCAGTCTTTTTATGGGGTTATCAGCCGACGTGCTACCTCTTGATCGACGAAAGATGAAACGAAAGGTGAATAAGATGGAACCGATGGTGATAAGCTGTCAGAAATAGAACGATTCATGACTTTCATAATGGGAGGAACACAATGACCGGAGAAAATAAGAAACAATCATTAAAAACTCCTTTTTTCTCCCATTCCCAAGAAATTATCTTTCTACGGCTATCTCGCGCTTTATTTGCATTACGTTTTTGATGGTTTTTCAATTTTTATTTTTATCTTTATTCTTCTCGTTAGTCGACCTGTCACATTGATAATCCTCCATTCTTCCGTCGTTGTCGGTGCTATCACTTTGTTTCGTGTCCGTTACCTCAACGTTACCTTTCCTCCAACGACGTTCTTTGCCGACCGGCATTCTCGGCGTCGTGCTGGCTTAACATATGCAATTGACGTGTGCAAGTGTGATTGATGTGTCGTCCAGACTGAGATAGTGTTTTTTTTTTCATTTTTCGAATCTTAAACCTTTAAATGTTTCCAACTAAACTCTTGACTGATTGAGCGGATTGCATCGACAGGAACCGATGTGTTTTTACGAACGCGCGGCTGATAGAAGAAACGCAAAACCTGCCTGGCCTTTTACCTCAACAAACGCGCACTAAAATGGTGCCATTGTCTAAAGAAGTGTATTGGTGCTTGCTTAACGATTTTCTGATAGCTAAGTAGTTCTGTGAGTTTGCCTTTTTTTTTATTTATTGTACGATTGTGCTACAACGGCTTTCGGTGCAACACGGGCGGTTTTCTTTTTGTCTCTTTCGTAAATTTCGTGCCTTTCCTTACACTTCGTTTTTTTTACTTTTAATTTCTTCACTCATAAACGCTAACTCATTTTGGCCATTGGATTTGCTTATCAATTTGCTTAACACACCGTTTCTGCCTTTAGCCTGCGATGCAGATGCGGTAAAGAATGGAAGGTCCTTCCATATTACAACCCTTCCCTTCGTTCTGTTGATTGTAGTTAAATAGTTCTTAGAATTATCTCCCTAATAAGTTGTTTTTGCTGGTTATTCGTTCCCCGTACACATACACACACACAACGAGACTTACTTCCCACACAATAAGGTTTATTGAATATTTCCTAGCCTTTTGTTTTGCCTCCCGCGGGGTTTGTCGTTTCGCTATTTACAGCTGGGAACCGCACTGCCAAAACGAGAAGGAATGGACACTTCACCACCCAATCAATATACTACTGCAGCATATTTAGAGCATAGACACGGCGGGGATAAAGATGGACGACTGCCTTCACTACAACTATGTAGGTAACGGTTATGGAGGCCCCTGAAGCCCCTACTTTTAGGCATCCAAGGTACTTCCGGTTCGCCGCGGTAAGAAGTAAGGGGAGGGGAGCGTTGAACCGGCTCGACTCCTTCCTTCCGGTAAGACTCCGGAGATCGTGTGTGTGTTGTTTGTTTGCTTCTCTTTTTTCCTCCTAAAACAGTAAATAGATCCGATGACTCTAAGATAGATACGGTGTATACAGATTTGCAGTCGTTTTAAAACATTGATCCCTGACATTGCACAAAACATGTGTGTGTGTGTGTGTGTGTGTATGTGTGTGTGTGTGTGTGTGTGTGTGTGTGTGTGTGTGTGTGTGTGTGTGTGTGTATGTGTGTTTGGAGTGTGTGGGTAATCTCGTGTTACTTCTCAATGAACATGTTCCTACACACAGTTTCACAGGTAATCATCATCAGCTTCGTAGAGCCATGCGGTTTTAAAAACTGTTACAAACCGAAACGTAACAGGTGCGCCCTGTCCTCTTCGCTTCTTTTCCCTTTGCTTAAAACCCATTCAAAGGTCAACATCAACCAAAGCACAGAGAGACATTCGTGGCAGCGATAGCAATAGACAGTCATCTCCAGAAGGTGGGATTGGTTAAACATTAACGTATTGGATTGGTAGGATGGAAGAGACACAAATGTGGAAATTAATAAAAAAAATCAAAATAAAACATGTGTCTAACTGCTGATTGCGTCTCTTCAGTCCCTCTGATTTATACTAAACTTCTGCCTCTCTGTACGTACGTAGGTTTAAACGTGTTCGCTAGGAACGACTATTTCTGCATAGAGACTACGAAGGTGAAGTTCAATATTTTGATGGTTCTAAGCTTTGTTTATCGTTTGACTTTCTTTTCCCTTCTGACTTTCTACATCTTTCTTACGCTCTAACGACGCGCTTCCTCTCCCTTTTGGCCCTTAAGGTTGGATAGTTTAAGTTGATATTTGTATTTTTCCTCCCATCGTTTGTCATTTTCTTATCCCATCTCCCATCGTTAATCTGTATAATACTCCAATGTACTTTATTATCTATAATATTTCCTCTATTCCTTTCGTTTGTTCCCTCTTTCCGGAATGCCTTTTCCTTAACATTCATGTTCATGGGTTTTTTTAAATCTTAATAATTGACAGTAGAGACTTGTTTGCTTAACATCATATATTTTGTTGTTACGACTTCTCGATGCGTGGAGCTGTGTTGAGTGCTGGGTTGGGATTAGGATGAGTTGGCTTGCTGCTGGAGCATCTATCTTATTCGTGTAAAGTGTGGCGTCACCTTTCAAACATTTACGGTAGGGCTGCAAGGGCTGCAAGAGCTGGTGTACCGCTCCGTTCAGGTTCGATTTGAAGGGTTTTTTTTTTGTATGTAATTCAAGTGCTTCCGGGATTTTCGATCGAGTTTCGAGGAGGGACAACTTTCCCTTTCTGCTCTCACGCGAGAGGAAGTTGAAAGAAATTTAATCGGAGTTATTGGTGCAGTCTAGCCTAGGGATATGTAAGGCCCGTTCTATGTTGCGTTAGACTTTCTCTACTTCGTGTAAGCATTTGGCGCATTGTCTAAGAGGTGCAGTCTATCAAAAAATACTGTTAAAAGCTTACAAACACTTGCCAAGTGTTAGATTTGACTGGATTATGATAGGATGCGACATTCGTCGCAGCTGGGCTCTGTTTAGTATGTTGGTTTCAATGTTTCTTCTTGATAAGTATATACAAGGAAAGTGGAAGATAAATCTATACCGTTGGAAAAAAGACCTTGTATTTAGGAAACTACACGAAATACCAGACAGGATTGTTGAGCTGGGAAACTTTTGGAACAAACACCCACATGAGGTACATCGTATCAAACGCGAATGCAAACGTTTTACTACTGAACACAGAGAAACTCACACCGACTAACAAATCCACCGAAAAAGGAAAACAAACAATGGATACCACTATTTTACTTACCTAGCCTTCACGAACGGAAAAAAGAACGGTAGAGCACCTACAAAAAATAACGATCCGGCCTTTTTCTGCCTAGATACTTTTTTCCCTTTGCCACGACGGGGTGCCACAGTTTTTCACGTTTTCCCGATTGACGATTTACGATGGTGATTGTACTGGTGTTGGTAGTAATGATGATGGTGTTAAAGCACTATTGTTGCTGTGGATGGCGGTTTGTTTGTGTTGGTTGGTGGCTAGTGTTTCTCGTTTGGGTTTTAGTTTCGGAATGAGCTGTATCCTGCTTTTTGCTCGTGGAGAGAAACAAGAAAAGGAGAATTAATAACGTCAAGCATATTTTTCATTCTCCGGGAAACCGGAAACAGAAGAACTCGCGAGTGTGATAGGGGCGAAATTTTAAAACTAAAAAAATCATCTTTAAAAGGAAGGAAGCTGGGGGAAAATGGAGTGAGCACCGAAAAAATAACGGTAAACAACCAACTGAAAACAAAAGAAACAAGTTGGTCGTGTTTTTTTCTTATCTTTAGTGTTTAAATGTATATGCGTGTATTAATGTATTTTGTTTTACATGTAAGAGGGGAGTATTAATTTATACTTTCTAGCGCATAGTAGCATTTTGTATATGTATTCTTATTTTTTTGTTTTGTTTTGTTTTCTGTTTCTGTCTCTTCTGATTTTTTTTTCCTGTTGGTTGATTGGTTTAGTTGGTTGATTTGTTTGCTGCTGCTTCTGGGAGAGTGTTTCATTCCGCCCCAGGCATGTATGAATGTGCGGTTACCCTATCCGCTTCCTTCCGCGTTCCGTCCACCAGCCCTAATGATGCTCTCATCAGAGCACTTGAGGGCGAAGACGAGGACGTTGTGGGGAGACACATCTAAATTTTAGGTGTTAATGTTTTGCACGTGAATGTAAATATGCTGGCTTATGTTGTTGTGTATGGAAGGAGTTCTATTGTTTCTACTTTCACTCTCACACGCTCTTTTGCTTGCTTTCTCCTTCAACTCTGCTGGCCTATCAAAAGTTGGACATGAACTCTTAGGGGGTTTCCGACCCTAACGCACATTTAATTGATCTTTCTACGCTTCTACGGCAACATTCATGTGTAAGTGTGGCTTATGTAGTGTTATGCTGTTCACCGTGTGTATGTAGTGGAGTATTGTATCGTTAAATGTAAATCTATTTTGCTTTTAAATCTTCTTTGCTCCAATCCAACTTGCTGCCCTCTACGCGATTTCTCCACTCAAGGACTACCTGGTGTCTCGTGTGCCGCAAATGTAAAACGCTTCTTCTTTCAAATTCAAATTGAATGGCTCTGTCCACTAAAGCTGGTCCGTGTTTGGTCGTCCACGGTAGCTTTGCACATTTTACACTTTTCAGTAGTTAAGTTGCATGTAATATTTTTACTTATCTCTTTTTTGGTTCGTTTGAGTTGTTCCGTGTGGAACATGTAACAGCGCCGCTAGATGTGCATGCGATGTCGCGCATGGGAGCAAGAAAAAGTAGCTCAGCTTTAGTAAAACATTTTGCAGTCTAGCGCGTCAGTTGTAAATCTTTCAAAGTGCCTTCAGAAACAATTTATTTACGTTTTGTGAATCGGTAGCAAGTAAGTAATATCGTGCAACATCAGAACTTAATTTAAAATTGAAACTAAATGTCATTTCAGAAGAATTAATACTGGAAAAAACATAACTTTTGGTGAATAAAATATTTATAATATTATAATATTTGATCAAGATTGGGTTTGTTTAAGTCTAGAAATACAGCTTGAACTCAGCTACGGCGTGTTCCTACACGTGGAATTTTTTCCCCCTTTTTTTTAATGGAGTTTCTTGCCCACCAGCGCGACGTCACACACATCATGCTCGAAAGCGCGCCGTCGCTTGCACGTCTGGGTATGCACCGTTAGTGTGACTGTGTGTAGATTGTATTTAAGTGTAATATTTATGTCATCAATTTCAAATTTTCAACTGATCGCGCTCGGAGCGTCTTCTGGCCCCAACCGGGACCTCACGAAGGACCAACACCTATCTGCCAAAATTTCCAAATATAAAAATGAGTGCTGCCCTCTTGCGCTACGCCATGCAAGATTGCGCCAAAAGCTAAAAAAACGTCTGTTACTCGGCCGTTGCAGCCCCTTGTGTTGTAGAATGCATAGTTTTCTTCTTTTCGACCAAGCCAAATTTACTAATTTCAAGTCAACAATCCTACTCAGGATACTGCTGCTAGCAAAATTTGCGCAAAATCTTACGTTTTCCTATGATTTCTAGTAAGTTCTATCCCTCCATTACTCTCATGTACTTTTTACTCACGTTATCTTATGTTCGTATGCATTAATGTATGTACTTTATGTTTTTATGTATGTTGTTCTTGTATGTTTGTATGTATGTATGTATGTATGTATGTATGTATGTATGTATGTATGTATGTATGTATGTATGTATGCATGTTTGTATGTATGTCTGTATGTATATATGTATGTATGTATGTTTGCACGCGGCTTGTATGTTTAGTGGAGATGTTAGCGACATCAGATGCAGGAGTAAGAGTAGTTGTAGTAGTAATGAGCACATTCCACCGTCCCGCTCTACGAGATAGTTAAAGATTATTTCCCCTCGCAAACGATATGTTTTGTCCTAGATTTATTTGTTTTCTTATTTCCGATAGCTTTGTTTATATTTTGTTAAATATATCTTATTCATCTCACTTACTAGTTCTAGATTTGCTGTCCTACAACTCCCTTGCCAGCCTTTCTTTCACTTAAAATTTTCGCCTTGGCTCTTTTTTGCAATGACTGCAGCATTCTACTACAAAATGGTGTTGGTCTACCGAGTATGTATGTATGTATGTATATATATATTGGTGTGTCTGAATGACTGTGTTGGTGTATGGGTGTGTGTGTGAAGTGTCATTCGTGCCCTTAGATAGTTTTTTTTGTATATGCCGCACGTTGTTCAGTGATTTTGGCATGTTTCTAGCAGATGTTGTGAATAGTCTGTGTCCTCCCTTTTTTTTCGATGTCTTTTTATCAAACCTTCACAACAGACTGCCCTTTTCCAGCTTCACTCATACTCAACATTATTCAAACTTTACACTGCCTTTCCTCCTTATTTCGTCGGTCTCCTAAACAGATGATACATCAATCAAGTAATAATGTTCAATAGAACGTCGGTATGGAAACAATTTTTCATATTGATTCGTTGTTTTTTCTTCCTTCCTTTGCCGCTGTCGCACAAGGAATGAGACAGCCCGATGAAAAATGAAATACAACGGAGAGTATGATTATTGAGGAAATCTAACACATGACAAATCCATTGAGAAACAATCATGAAATGAAATGCATCTTCTTTTTCTCTCTCTCGAAGTAAAAACATTTGCTAGGTTGTTCAAGTTGTACGTATCTCCATCGATTAAAATTAGCTAGCTTTCTCTAAAATTCGTTCCCTTCCGTTCGTTTCCGGCTCTTTTGTTTGTTGCTTCGTTTCCCTTATTTTGGCACGTCAATGTCTTTAGCTATTGTTTCTATAGGATGATTGTGTTGTGTGGACGTCGTTTGCCAACGAAACAGTTCACCTTCTTACCCCGTGGGACAGAAACTAAGGCGAAATCAGTACCATGGAGCAAGGAAAGGGCTGTGATCAATGTCGGTCATTGCGGCTAATACTTAAAGTATCATTTCTCTAGCACTGGTGGAATCGTACTGAAAAGTTAGCAATGAAAGTGTGTGTGTGTGTGTGTTTTTTTTGTTATGTATGGCTGGCCGTCTGTCAGTCTGTCCGTCTGTGGTTGCGGGTTTATCATTCTGTCTTGCAATGCTAAGGCCCTCTTTGCCATATGTTAGTCGGTATGTATTGTTTGTTTTTTCCTTCAGAGTTGCTTAGAAGTGTTCGTGCGGTATCGAGTTCTACTCCGTAGGCACATACATTTTTTTTGTTCTTGGTAGCATTAGAGAAAAATAATTGACACTTGCCTTTCGCCTTCATACTCGCGAAAAACGTTCTCCGAGAGTGTGAAGGAGCGTGGTGGACCGTGGATGAGGGGAGGTTGTGTTTCTGTATGAAGTTTTATTTTCCTCCGCTTTTCTTGAGCGAGGGGCTTCATTTGAAAGTGATCGCACGTATTTGGCGAAAAATCTCCGTCCAGTTTTTCCTGCTCGAATTCTTCCAACTGGTTTGGCGTTTTATTTTCTTCTCTTGACCCCTCTTGCAGCATGGGATGGACTTTACGGGGTTCATATTGGTCGTTTGTCGTTTGGGTATGTCGGTAAAAGTTTCATTTTTTTTTCGGAGTCATGTTTTGTTCACTGCACACACACGCGATGAGTTTGTTCCCCGTCTTCTCTTATTTCATAATTCGCTGCAGTTTCCATATCTAGCTTTTAAACGGTTTTGCTTTACATAACTTATCTGCTTTACTGTTTCGCACTAACATTTAGCCTAATTCGCCTAAAGTTTTCGTCGATTTCGCTCTAATACATTTGTGATATAGCCTTACACCATACCACGCACGTGCATCTTCTTTGCATCATCTTAAATACACGCAATACAAACATATATGGCCCTGCGCACTTATATAGTGCTACCAAACCCCCATCTGGGCCTTCCACTGCTCTACTTATGCCTTGATGAAGCGATGAACAGTAAATTGCAGTGTAGCTTTGCCTTCGGAAGGATTGCATTACTATTGGTTTTAATGAATGTGTGCCTAGCGCACGACGCCCTATTCACGTTATCCTTCCCACCTTCAGGGACTTTAATTTGACTTTTCATGATTTATGTTTGTTTGGGTATATGTTGCTTACATGGGTTTATGCACCATCATTTGTAAAGGAAAACAGTAGAAGGATAGGTTGGTATTTTGTCTTCATTTTTCACTACTTGCTTTTACTAAACTATCAACACACTACGTACCACTATTCTTACGCAGAAGATAATAAATTTTTCTCGTGCCTGTGAACCTTTTACCAACGCCAATCTTCGCAGTAAACTAAACGGAACCTTTTCGATAATTTTTTTATTCCAATATCGTCCAGCTGAATGTGAAAGGCGAAGGATGAGAAACACGTGCCAGAATTGACATTTATGCGCATCGAGTGCGATCATGTTCGCACGTTAGACCACATAAATAGCGGACATCTGCACGAGTGATATACCACACCATCCGATCAGAGATCAGAAGGAGACTCAATTGAAAACAAATTTATACAGGCATACACAGGCGTTGATGTCGATATGTTCAATTCGTTCACTATCCGCGTTCCTTCGTCATGTCCTTCTAAAGTTCCCCCTCATTTGTCGCTGCCGTTTCTCACCCTTTGACCTACTCAATGGTTTCATCCAACCATGCACGGTTTTTTTTTTTTACTCAACCATCATATATTGTCGTTATTTGCTTCACGAAACGAGCGAACGAACGTTTTATTCGCGCATTTCGCACCGGCTTGGATTTCTTCGATCCTAATTCGCACAAGGTAAAATAATATCCTTCACTATTCACGAACATAGACTTTTCTTTTCTTTTGTTTGTCCTTTGCATCTGCATTTGCTTTGCCTTCCGCTTGAGTTTAATTCATCGAGTTGGGAAGGTTTGGGATGTAGATTTTATCTTCTTGTATATTCAAGGTGGGAATAGATTACAGAGTGTTTTTTTTTTGTGATGCCACCACAAAGCACCCCGGTTGTTTTGTACGACTTTGAAGCCGAAAGGATTGTTAAAGAACGTTAAAGCATTCTTAGAGACGGAAACGAGATGAAATGTTTTTTTGCCGAATGCGGATGGATCCTCCCCGCTTGTTCCTAGCATTCTTACAAGCGTTTCTTACTGCTCACGGATCGCTCAAATTATTCTACTTATGGAGCTAGCAAACATAGATTACTTACAACACAACATCACTAAATCTGCTCGAACCACTGCCCCATTTTGAGAGCTTGTCCGGCCGCGTATATTTCCAGTCTCGCCGATCGACGGGGTCGCTTAGAGGTCGATCGAGGACGATCATATTGCACGTGTGGTGTGACCAGCCCTAGTGGCCGATACGCAGCGTTTGCCTACAAGCCATGATGAAGGGTTACGATGCAGCCTTTGTGTTGAGCAAACAATTTTCCTTTTATGTATACTTATAAATTCCAGTTCCTTCTAATTGCTTAGCGTTGTTCCCATAGCAACATGCGCCGGGAAAGGATAGATGGAAAGTGGGCGAAGGGGAGGGAGTATCGAACTAAGTTAAGAGCCTAAGTTAACAACAAGTTTAACAACACATTGCACCAAATGAAATCATTTTCAAAGAAGAACGGTCTGCAAAAAACAGATCACAAATTAGCCAGGAAAACATATCCTCTCCGGCGAGTGGAGAGCGATTGCACATTAAAATATAGTTATTCAACCGTCGAGCTATCTTAAAATCTTTTTCGCTTCCGCTTTTTACTCTTTTGAATAGCACCCCTTAGTGTAGCAACAAAATAACAAGAAACACCTACACACATCCACAGCCTGTTTGTGGGTACAGAGATTGAACAGAATCACGGCAACGAAAGAAGATAGATTCATGCTTCAGATTGTTGATGGTTTCGGTTTGTTCATGTCTAGTTTTACATGATTGTATAGTCCTTTCTGTTGAAAATAGTTCTAGAGGAAGATTATACACGTTTATCAAGATGCGTTGATGAACATTGCAGGACGTGTTTCACTATGAAGTTAAGTTGTTTTGTATAAATTGAACTGAACCGGGTGGGTAAACTGCATCACGGAAATATTCTGCCCTGGACACTATTTGGTGGGTTCTAAGTGGGCAATGATTTCTTATGGCAAAATATAAAAGAAATTCCAGAAAAATGCTTCTTTTCTGCAGCTGGGTTCATAGTGAATACTTAAACAGTGATTAATAAAATAAATAGTTTTCCATCAGCTTCATGTCGACGATTTTTCTAGATGAAACGGGACTACTCTTACTACTTTGAACTATGACTTCTTCTCTCTCCCTCTTACTGATAAAATTATATTTTTTCAACATTGGACCACCATGCATTATTATTATTGATGATTTAGTTCTGTCGAAAACATGTGTTGTATCATTGCCATCCATAGTCATGAAATTTACAGGCCGTACCGGTGGCTGTTTTCGTTTCGTTTCCTATTACGTAACGCGCGCCCATTCTCCTACTGTTCACGGTATTGGATTTGTCGCACATGCTTTTTTGATATCTTCCTTCTAGTTTAAACAGACCTGTGGGTTGTGTTATTCATTGTTGCATTATGTTTGCACATTACTTGTAAATATAAGTATGTATCTGATGATTTTACTGAACAATCTGCACAGAGCCAGAGATTGTTCGAACCTTTTTATATTGATTTCACTTCGTGTGTATCCGTTAGTAAGTTATTAAGTGTGTGGTGTGCTTTACACGCTACGTTTGGCTAATTTTGCTAGGATATGTTTATTCTGAATAGAAGGAAACTTAAATGGGAACGGGTGTCGTTTGATACCTTTTCGACGCTCCAACGCGCGCAGAATTCCATGCCGATGCCGGCGGTTAACCATTCTCAAGAGATGTATGTCCCAATGCTGTATGTCTTCAGAGCGGATGCGCTAAATTGTTATTCGCTCGAACTTTGAAAGATCGATTCACGTGTTCACGGAAATAACCAGCACAAGATAGAAGTCTCTCCAATGTTTTCACTGCACAATTCCAACTTGATTTCCTCCATTCTTTATTTAAACAATAGAAAAAAGAAACGGAAAAATTATTATTTCAATAAAACAAAAACTGTTTATAAAACAAAACAACCGTAACGAAACTGAACACTTTCTACTCACAACTGCTGTCTACCTCGGCTCCACAGGATCTGAGATTATATCATCCCGGGAAGTAATATCCTTATCCGGCACTTCCAGTCGTGTTGGCTTCGACTGGAGTGGGACCGAGCGACTCTTTTGGCTTGAATACTAACTTTCTGCTCATTTCTATCTGATTCGTCAATTTGCACAACGCCGTAGGGTAAAGTCGTTACCGATTAGGTAGGCTACACTATACTAAACTAAATTAATCGCAGTTAATCATAAAAAGCTCTAACAAAACGACTTAAACATCGAACCTAGCGCTAATAACATAGCATTTTACACGACAAGACGAAAAGTATTTTTAAAAAACACTAAATTGCAGCAAAAACCTGAAGCTGAAAGGATGTCTTTCATTCTGCCGATATTTGTTTCTTTTTTGTGTGATTTTGTTCAGATTTCGTTTCCCCTTAAAGGATGGCCACTAATTGCGCGTGGTGGTTTAAATGTTTGTTGGTGGTGGTGTTATGTTGAAAATGTGTAGTATTGTCCTTCTCTAAGCCTCTTATTAAGTGACCTCCGCGGCGGAGGATGTGCAAAAGGTGTTTCTTGTTGCGTGTGGATGTGGGAGTTTGTTGCATGTTTGTGTGTTCCATGAGAAACTAATGTTTGTTTGGTGCTTTTACGTTAAATAAAAAAAACCAATTACATGTTTAAGCTTAAGAACAAAAACTACTTTAGTTCAGCGAGTTTTCTAGATTCTCACGTCTACCATAATGTTGTTGTGGTTATTTGTGTCATTTTCAATTGGTGTTGCTGTTATCGGTGGTTGTGCTGATTGTGTCATGTGTTGGTTTTCTATCAGCAAGAGTTTCTTTTATAAAGGTTGATTAACAAAACGATATAAATCGAATAAAGTGTAGTTGAAACTAAACTTACTGCATGTGATTTAGACATTGCCTCTCTGTGTGTTTCGTCAAAAGTGTCGTGTGTTTAATTCGTTTAATCTGTTTACCATGGTTGGATGTGTGAATGTATTGACCGCGCGAAAGCCTAATTGATTTTGCCTCAGGTCTCTAACATGTTTATCACGTCAGTTAAGACTCGTTTTGTTCTTGTTGATTTTTCTCTCACGATAGCATGACACGATAGCCGAAAGACTTATTTTCGATTAATCGTACCAGTAATTTTCTACTAAATTGAGTTTAATTGTGAGTTGCACTAAATATATCAAAAGAACTAAACTATGGCGAAAAACTGAATACATTCCCTACATACACTTCACACACACACACGCCCACTCATGCAAATAACCGTTCATCCTGATTTGACCTATTCTCTTTACTTCCGTACACACTTACGTTCGTAACAAACACATGTAGCAAGAGAGGGAGCTGCCTGTCATTTCACTTTTTTTCACATCCCCACCTATTTGCCTAATGAACTCACATTTTTACATTGGACATGTAAATTTTACCGCCGCGACTATCTCTCCCGTGCCTACACGATTGCTCTAGATTAACAAACAATAAATAATGTCTTTTTTCTTGTTCTTGTATCAATATATCTAGAAGGCTCACAGTGGAGAAGAAGTGGGGAAACTAAAAAGAAACGAATCCAAAAATGAACAGTCTAGAGATAATAGCTGAGAGAGAAGATAACGGTAAAAACAAACAAAATAACAATGATCGGCTCTACTGAATGAATCGATAAAAAATAAACACAAATCGGAGTAGAAAACGTCGTTCTAAGAGTTAGGTAATTTTGCACTTATGCTAAAAATCGAACACACAGCGCACGATAACGCGCAAATCTTTACCAATCAAAACCACAGCATATAATGTCTCATATCGTGTTGTATCGATCGACATCGTTCCAGGACTGCGCTTGGCTGTCCTTTCCTTTTTGGTTTCAAAGCTTTCCATAAATTGTTTCCAATCTTTTCCGCCCACGTTCTGTTCTAGAATCGACAGAGGTTGCGGTTCCGAGTCTTTTCTTTTCTGTTTGATTGTGACACTTCTGTAAGGTATGTGTAGTACAAAGTATGAACAAACTTAAGCAAAACAAAATTAAAAAAAAAACGCAGGGCGAGTAGAGGCAAGGCTAATTCTCTCTAGGTCCTCATGCAATGAGAACTTTAATCGCTCCGTAGCGCTGATAAAATAGTTTTCTTCTGTTGCATCTTGTTTCTTCCTCAAAATCAAATCATAATATGCCAATAGGGCACGACACGCTTGCGTGTTTGTCTTTCGCAAAAATAACTGCTGATTGGTTGCTGTTCAGATTGATTGTGGTTCCGGTTCAGGGTGGACTTCATTTTCCACATGTTTCTCATTTGCCGCGTGTTCCTTTGAAAGCGGTTCTCTTGCTGTGTTTCCAATCTGCCGGTGGTACGTTACATTTGTTAATGATTTGCTGTTTGCCTTCTTCATTTGAGAGCATTTGTCTGCAATAAAGTTTAGCTATTTTGCAATGTTGGACGCGATTCCTTCCCCAGCATCACAATAAACGAGAGTCCCCTATCTGTGCATGTCCATTAGCGTTAGCTATGGAAATTGTTACACTCGCTCTCGCTATCGTTTCGTTCACTTCCAAATACATCCTTTGCCATTTGTTGGCTTGGTTCGGTTTCCTTAACGTGCAGCGCGCGGTTAGCTAAGAGATGGACCGTTCTTCCTAACTGTTACACGGTGAGAAGCTGCTAATTCACATCCTTTTTCAACGGCCATGCCTTTCATCGGAATATGCGTGACGATAGCTAAACTAGCGATGAGTTTTTTGTTGATGGGTACCTAAAACCTGGGGTAGCGAGCCTTAGCCGTCACGAAGGGTGGATTAAGATGATCATGATGATTTTAAATTAATATTGGATCTTGTCTGACCGTGCAGGTGGCGCGCAGTTGCCTGGTTGCTCTCTGCAGGTGTTGTAAGCTTCTGATTCTACCTTCCTTCGCTTCATTCGTAGATGATGATTAATATCGACTATTTGTTATGTCCTGCACATCGCACATTAGACGTCCTGGGCGGTGAACTATTGTGGAAATCGTTGTTGTCGAAGTGGACTTGCACACAAAGCAAACAACGCCACCTCTTAGCAAGCGCACGCGGGATGCGGGAACATACCGATAAGGTGGTCGATTTATCGGGCCTGCATCGGCTCGTCCTCGGTGCCGGGCGTCGTAGGAGCCGACGAACCTTGCTTCATATTCTCCATGTTTTCGTTGTTCCACGCACCGTTCATTGTTTTCGACGACGAGAAGCACAGCTTCATGATGAACGGGAATTTTGTGCCTGTAGAATAATCGACGAATATATTGGTTTAGTGTCAACAGGTTTTTGTAGCCCCGAAGCTGGCACTCTCCTGTTTACCTTTGTGATCAATGGCGGTGTGATTACACTTCATGATCGCCTGGACAGCGAGGGCGACGCTCGGGAACTCGACCAGTCCCGACGAGGAACGCTCTGATTTCAGCGGAAACATACGGACTTGCGACGGATGGCAATCGCTGGTGGCGAACGCGGCAATCAGCTGCTCGTCGGTCAGTCCCGGCGGTGTGTTGAAGAAGTGAAGAATCTACAAGAAATTAATCGCCAATCGTACCGGTTAGAGAGGCCGGCTGGGGTGGATTACAGGTATTACAGGTTTACCTTGCTTGGCGGCTGGATGCGGTTCTTGCTCGCCTGGGTCAACGACAGGAACCGATTGTTCTTCGAGCCGGTGTATTCTTTGAAGCTGGGCGTATGATCCGGCAGGGTGTACGGATTGGTCACCTCCGACAGAAAATTCTGCTTGGAAAATCTAGAAAATAGAACAAACTATCCGTTTATCGAGTTCGTGGGTCGTGGCACAAATCCCGTTGATGCTTACGCGATCTGAATTTTGCCATCATTTCCGATTGGAATGTTGTTCAGGTGCTGGACGCAACGTTCGACTGCGATGGCGTCACCCATCTGTACCATGGCGGTGCCTTCCTTGGTCTTGAGAAACTTTATCTGTTTTCAAATAAGAAATAAAAGCGATTGTTTAATGGACATTTCCAATCATTGATGCATATTGTAATACCAAACAATTATTGCAAATTTAATGGGATTGGAATCCGTCAGGACATTATGAGCACACCTTACTCCGCTAATGTGCAGTAATATGATAAAACATTTCATTCGCCCATGTTTCGCGTTGATGGATCCGGGCGGGTGTAAAATATGTCTATTATGATTCTGTTATCAAATCCTGCGCACATAATGGAATTAATTAAACCGTCTCGCAATGGAACGATTTTATTGTCTGGCTTATGGAATGCTGTGGCCAATAGAATGCACAAACTCATTGAGAGGTAGAGATGGTCGGTTTGTTTGATGGTGTTTGTTGTAAGTAGAAAAAGTGTAAAGTCAATCTTGTGTAACAATATGATCAAATCGGTATGGTTTTTTCTGCGATACTACAACTCGCCTTATTGTTGAAAATTCATTCGCCTGAATTTCGGCTCCAATCTGCCTGAGAGAAACTTTACAAGACGACCCAGCAGCAGAAGACATTTGAAGCACTTTGCACATTCATGCGTGAAATGAAAAAGACAACCAGCCAGCGGGAAAGACGAGTTGAAATTACCAGAAAATAATAATGGGAATTAAATAGAATCCGTCGCGTGATCCTTTCGGAAGCACTCACTATCTCGCTTGTGCAGTGCAAGGGCCAGTGTCGAGGGTAGCCACTTGGAAGGGTGCCGCGAGTGGATTGAAATAAATTATTCTGTGGTGGTGCTCGCATCTCGGTGATGTCCAATCCATCTAGCGGTCCATTGTCGTTGCCTACGTCTCTTGGCCACCGCCTGTTGAGCTATTTTCATCTCCCATTTTCCGCCTAATGGTTCGCTTTCGGGTTGACTGGGAACAGTTGGGCACTGGGGCCGGCAATCGAAAACGTGTTCCGCTCGAGCTCCCGCTAGGCCTAGGCGTTCATGTGCTCGCCTGAGCTAAGAATGTTTGCACTCTTTCGTCGCATTGGCAGACGGGAATGTGTACCGACGAATTTCACCTGCTTCTCATGTCTCAAAAGACCTCATTCCCCCGCGCACGACACATAACAGTAAGCTTGAAATTCGCTTAGTGTTCCTACTAGAAGGATTACTTTTTCTGTTTCCGTACCCCAGATGGCCCATTCGACTGCGACTACATGCAGGAAGTGCGAAAGTTCTGCATAAATCAATGTCAATGAATTCATTCGCAACAAAAACGAGCCGCACTGACGTATGCGTTTACAGATCGTTCGGGTCGGTCGATGGACCAGCAACCGGGACATTATGGTTTCGTAGTAAACGAACAAGAACGGGCTCCTAAAACCTACCATTGACGATGCTACCGTTGCACGTTCCTGATCTATCTCAGAAAATAAAAAATGTGCGATTAATTAAAAAAAAATATTAAAAATAAAAAAATTGGAAGAAAATAATCATCTGCTATTCTGCAACTTTAGTATCGTAATCAGTCTAATTGTTATGGATCACTTGCACAAGTGCTGGTCAACTCTAGTGTTTCAAGATCTGTTTGATTCAGTCTAAAGGACTTTAAAGGTTCTTGTTAAAGCGGTCGGGTGGTGTTCGTGATATTCAATTTTACGAAATAAAGACATTTTCGTTCGGTTTTCACACATCACCAGAGATGTCTGGAGCCACAGAAAACCATTGTATTCAGTAAGTACGCAAAAAAGCGCTTCACAACATAGGGTGGGGTTTGAAATTAATTTATAGGATTGAGTTCCCTACAAGCAGGCGTGTACCAGTTAGAGTGGAGGGTTTTGAAACAACACTCATCGACCTGCTTCGTAATATCCTTTTTAGGCACATTTATATGCACTCTTTCCTACAGAACCTCTCGTGCAGGGTCATTTTCCATCAACAAGAGCCGGTGACGGCCAAGCGTGGGAAAAAGACGATCACGGTTGAAAAAGGTGCATAAAAAGCCTGGATGGGATTCGAACGTCGAAATAGATTGTCTAAACTCTTTTCGCAATGGCTTTGCCACGGCAGTTCATTTTTTTATTTTCTTTTTCCACCTGCAGTTTCCGGTTCTGGCTGGCAGCTGGGCGGCCTATGACAGTGCCTCAGACGTGCAAGCGACATCGCGCATGAGAGCAAGAAAAAAGTACCGTGCAATATCAAAACAAAATTTAACTCTACAACGCATTTTTGTTTCAACCCACTTGCCCGCTTTTCGATGACGAAAGCAAGATTTAACATGCCATTTTAGGTGTTGTAGTTGTATGCTTTTAGGAAGCGAAGTTTTGTTGCTTCAAGCACCGCTGAATCAATTTTTACGATCCCCATTTGGTGCGGCTGTGAAAGGAAGCACTAACGTCAGGAAAAGGCCCGTATTAAGCGCCAATGTTATATTAGCTCTGCCCACAATTGGCCACTATCGCATTATTGACTTGTGCTAGACTGTTCTGTTTCGAGTTCATGGACTTCTCAAAACTGCAAACACTTGCAACACGAATTAATTCCATTTGATGTGTATTTATACAGTTTTTTTTTCAATTTCACCACGAGAAATCATTCATGTTAGATGCAGAAGTTGCATTCCAACTGCATGAATAAAAAGAGGTTACTTGATTTAAATAAAAGTACATTCTGTTTCATTTCTTTTGATGTATTCGAAAATACTACAAATACAGGCGCCTTACTTATGCAGAAGTGCAACTCTATTCATTTTTAATAGTTATCAATTGTTTTCGCTCTCATTGTAGACAAGAAAGTAGAATTCCAAGGTATTCATCCAGACAACAACCCGTTCTGTTAAACGGAGGAGAGTTGCAATACTCTACAAACAAAAACGAAAACGCGAAAGTATCTTTCGGGTAGGATGTCATAACGAATTGACGCTAGTCATCTTCATTTGATAAAATATGTTTGTGAAAAAAATGTATGCCTGGAAATATAAAGTAAATTTGATCAGAGTAAAAACGCTGCTTCCTTCCGGCACAATTTGTATTGTTGTTTTGAAGCAAAACAAAACTAAGGCGTATGCATTTTTCAAATCACGTGCCGCGTAACCACTGATGCGTAGGGTAACGAAAATAAAATTGAACAGGAGTAAAACCTCTGCTAGATTATGAGTGAGAGAAAGAGTGCTGGAAAGGAATGTAATACCACAGCAGTAGAATATGAGATGGAAAGTAATACATTGAAGGAGGAACAAAATTATCATAAATTGTCATCAAGAAAAAACAAATTTAGTATTTCGTTAGGTTTTCGGTGTCTCATGGTGGACTACAAAACGTTTTTGGTTGCTAAAAAAAAAAAAAACAAACAGATAAAATTTCGAAAGAAGGAGTCAAGATACGTCGATGCTATTTCTTTACCGAGTTCAGCCATTCATTCAGGCTCTTTACCGTCGAGGAATTTTGTTTGTGAGTGCCGTCCTCTGCTGAAGTAATCACATGTATTCGTGCGTGCAGTAACATACGGCATGTGATTTATTTGATGATGCGGGGATACGAGCATTCACGGTGAGTAAATTTAAAGAAAAGGCAAAAAATAAATCGCCTCACTCACACCCATCCTTGACAGTCGCGTGAGTGACAGGCAATAAAATGTGAACTAATTAGTCACCATTTGCTCTTTTTGCGGTGGCTTCCTGCATCAGCGAGACCAGAATAACTGTTATAAAAAAACTGCCAGCTTCCCCTCAAATCGAGTATAAATATGTGCCAAATTACAATATTAGAGAAATGTTTAGCTTGTGATGGCCACTTGAGCGTTTCCGCAATATAAAGGTTGCCCTGTCACATTCATAAAACACCAAACCGTCGTTCATTATACCACTCCAATGTTTTATGCTAGATAGTTGTTGCACCTTTCACTTACCCGGACCACGTTGCCGTAAAGGCAGAATAAGTTGAAGAGCTTATCGGTGTTGGCGGTTCCGTTGTCGAGGCCGTAAACCATCATCACTGCGCCCTGCGTATTAGAACAAAAAACAAAAGAAAATATTGATTAACTCGCGAAAATATGCTTCGGGAACCAGTATATTTTAACAACAAGAATGGAGCAAACGTGGTACGAACCTAACGTGAAACGTAAGATTTAATTCATTGGTAAAGGATGTAATTTTCAATAAAAGTCCAAGACGTGGAAATTGGTGAAATAATTTATATCGGATTTGTACCGCGGATACGATAGGTACCATAAACATGGCACCTCTCTTTCTCGTTGTGGGATCGTAAACACATCTTTTTCTTACCTTATAATAATCTTATTCTAATAAAAAGATAAATGTAACCATGTTTGTATATATCATGTATATATATATATATATATATATATATATATATATATATATATATATATATATCTTCTTCTTCTTCTTCTATATATATAAAACAAAGTTCAAAATGTGTGCGACCGCGCATCACTGGAGAACGGCTGGACCGATTTGTGTCGTTTTTGGTTCATTCTGTTCGTCTTGGCCCAGGGCAGGTTTATGTGGCAGTCGGAAAAGTGCCATAGTTTCCACAATATTCGCAATATTCAACAAAAAACTCGCGCCTGCTATGGTCCCGGAAACTTTTTGACTTGAATTTTTCGCTTCGCCCCGCCTACTAAGGTTGAAGGGAATGAAGTTTTCAAATCTCTACAAACCAAAGCCAGGAAGGAAGGAGACAAACCAAAGCCTTTCTGCCCAACCTCTGTTATCAATTTTTAGTGGAAATCCTGAATATGTTGCCCAAAAAATGATACATTTATTTTGTTTAGAAATTCTCTTCTTCTTTCCTGTCGTAGCGACCAATTTTCGATCACGCCTACAAATTGTTTGGGCTTACGAGACTTTTTCCCTTTTTAAGCCTTATTACAAACAAAATTTTACTGTTACTGGATTTTGAAAAATAGTATCAAATCGCATTTGACAGAAATATTGTGGTCAGAAAATCGGAACCGGAAATCGATTTGCTTTCGGTTGGAATTTTTCTGTCAAAGTGACTGTCTTTCAAACTACGGACGGACGATTTATTGTTGTCATCGGGGAGTGTTGTTAAATGTTCGCAATATAGATTTCGACGATGCATTGATGGCGCGCGTTATTACACGAGCCAACAGCATTTTTTTGTTAATCGTCCCTACCATAGCCCAGTTTGACATAACATCCCAAAATCGAATGACGGTAAATATCCGTGTGTAATAAGGGTTTTAAAGTACGTGGATATACAATCCACAAATTTTATGCCATGGGAGACTTATATGTGCCCACAGTGCTAATCAGGAGTTCCCGAGTTCACAGATCTCTACTCATAGAGAAACAGGGGATTTTAACGCAAGGGCTTAGGGTAGCTCAACCTGCCAGAAAGTCAATGTTGAGAATGATAGACGTGCACGAGCCGGCGGCTGTCGTATGTCATGTGTTTATTCTAGCCAACTCAAATTCAAAGAATCTCACGTGAATTAAGAAATTAACTTGGTTTTGCTACTCAACAGTCAACCTAATTGCTGAGAACTTACGTCGAATAATATAGGTAAAAATTGATTAAAATTTAATAGAAGAAATCCCTTAGTCAAAATTCGCTTTCATTGTAAAATCCTTCATTTCCCGAGCAAAGCCGGGTAAAACGCTAGTATATATATATATTCTTCTATATATATAACAAAAAGTTTGGAATGTGTGCGATCACGCATCGCTGGAGAACGGCTGGAACGATTTGTGTCGTTTTTGTTTCATTGTGTTCGTCTTAACTCAAGGTTTATGCGGCTAGAAAAGTTGGAAAAATCCCATAGTTTCCACAATTTTCCCAATTTTCTCAAAAAAAACTCGCGCCTACTATGGTCCCGAGAACTTTTTGACATTGATTTTCCTCTGCACCACGCCTTCTTTGGTTGTTGTGAATAAAGTTATCACATCTGTATAAACCAAATCGAAACTGCCTTTCTGCCTATGACTCTTCTACCAGTTTTAAGTGGTAACTCAGAAAATTTAAAGCCAAAGCTCAGAAACCCAAACAAATGTTGCTTTTATTTTACCTAGAAATTCTCTTCTTTCCTGGCGAAACGACCAGTTTTTTTACCCTTTAACGTACGCTGATAGCCAAACCTTCGGACCGGGAGAGGTCCGGTCTGGATTTAACCCCACGCCGTACTTAGAAATTCCTACTGTGCTAATCAGGAGTGCCCGTGTTCATAGAACGCTGCTCTTAGAGTAGAAGTGTATTTTAAAGCAAGGGCCTAGGTAGAAAGTCAACGTCATTGCAGGGAACTTACGTCGAAAAATAAAGGAAAGTCGTGTAACAAGTTGATGATTTTTTTTTTGATAATCCCTCACTTCCCGAGCAAAGCCGGGCAAAAAGATTGTATGTATATATATATGAGCTCGCATCACGCAAAATATACCGGATCGATTTGTACAAAACTTGGCATGAAAGTAGATGATGCTATTTTGAGTCCTTTTCCCAAAACAAACCTTCCTCTTTAAACCCTCCTATACACCTATCTGATAAAAAATAAGGAGAGAAAAAATTCTCAGAAACTATTCCACGGATTTGCACCAAACTTGGCACGAAGATGGGTAATATTACCGGACACTCAATTCAAGTCCTTTTTGTCAGAAAAAACTTCCTCTACACTCCCCCCGTACACCGTTCTGTTAAACAAAGAGAAAAAAATCTCTCAAGAACTATTCCATGAATTTGCACAAAATTTGACACGAAAGTGGACAAAATTACCACATATTATTATTTGGAATCCTATCAGTACCAAAATTAGGGCATTGGTAGGTTAAAAGTAAATCATAAGCCTAAGGTTATCCGTTGTTTTTTAATTTTCTAATTTTCCAGCTTTTCCTTCAGAATTTTCCAATTATCTTTTTTTCCTAAACAAAAACGTTGGGTAAAAACAAACAAATTATCAAAAGACCTAATCAAGCTTGGTCAAGCCGTTTTTGAGTTTTAGCGTCACTAACAAACATGCTTATAAATGATATATACATATATAGATTGTAAGAAATAATGATGAAAATCACATTAAAAATTGCAGACAGCTGTTTCATCAATTCATCGTAGTACGCTGAAATTGAATAGCTTAAGATGGAAACATTTTCAGGAACCCGAGATGCGTGAGTACACGTTAGAAACCGCCATGACGCCACGCCATGACGTACGTTAGAACATAAGGTAGACGAAATCCTAACACATTCAGATGCAACCCATAATGGATGGAAATTGAACCGTTTAAAAAGCCTGTTCTCCAGTGGTCTTCAATCAAGTTCAAATTATTTCATTGACCTTGATAGTGGACATGTATTAACATTTACATCAACTTTCATTCATGGTGTAAAATATGCGTAAAATTATAATTATTCCAAAAGAGCATTATGACAGCCCGTATGTAATCCGGTAATTCAGCTAGTATAAAATAAGACACAAACAAATCAAAAGAAATGTTCAGCTCAGTTCATCAAGGCGTGGAAATGAGAACCAAAGGTTTCGCAATACATTGCCAATCAATTTATTAAGAACCCCCATTGCTATTTTAAAATCATTGTTTTCAGCAAACAACAAACATACATAATAAATCTGTAACTTTAGTAGGTCAAGAAAACGAGTATTGCATTGTAGACGGCAAATAATAATCGTTCGCGAATTAATGTTGTCATCAACTACCATGCGCCTCCATTGGATTCGGCAAGGGCAAGTAAAAAAGTCAAGCAACTTAATGATGTTTACATATCGCAGTGATAGCAGGCAAGCCGAATGACGATGCGAAAGGAAAGATTTGTGTCTTCGAGTATACTAAACAATTTCAGGCCACCTGATTCGTGTGTTTCGCAATGACCTCAAAATTGGGAGCGTTTCCTCAAGGTGTTCTTGTTCCTTTGATTTTAGCACCACAGGCACGTGAGCGCTTAAGAAATCCGCTGACAAATTACCTGTTGCTGTGTTGGCTGGATAAAGTTGGTCGGTCCGTTTCGCGGTAGCGGTGGATCTTTCATGAGACCGACGTGCGTCCCAGCGGCGGCCGGTTTCCAGTTTTCCGACGGGTGGAAGTCCGGTGGTGAAAAGTTCGGCGGAAATCCATTGCCTCCGCCTGTGCCTAGAAGAGCTGGTTCTACACAGGAAATAGAAAAAAAGTAAAAGAGAGTTTTATTAAGGTATGGCGCATTTCGCATCAGTTGTGGTGTTAAATGATCTTTTTTAGTTGCTACTCAAGACTCCATCAACCACCAGTGGAATGGCAAGGGGGAAAGAGAAACATGCGCGAGGAATCGTCCTGGACGATAGATGGACATGGTTTCGGTTGTACGTTAAGCACTACAAAAGATGTGAGCAAAACGAAAGTGCAACGATTTCCATTTGTAACTGGCACAAGACGCCAACCGACAGCTGGTGATGCAGCATGGATGTGAAAAAGAGAAATATTGGATCCCATCAGCAAGTTTCAGGTTATCAGTGGGTGGGTGAAGGTATGCGTTGCAAAGGGATGATAAAACGCTGCTAGTTTTCGAACTGGCAGAACACTCCATTCTATTGTTTCAACTCACGTTTCTGGTCGTGGATACCGCTTCAATCATGGGTTCACGATTTTATTGGTCACACACGGAGAGTTTCTCCGGTTGTCCGTTCAAGAAGGATAGAAAAAAACCTAGCACTTGCAACGAGAGCCATTTCTCACCAGAGGACGCATGCGATTCGGTTCAAGATAGTGCAACAGACGCGGGAGGAGCACTGACAACGAAGAAAATACAATAGAAAACAAAGCTTAGAAATACGATATCTTCCCAACCTTATCTCCGATTAGATACAATGGAGAAGGAATGAGCCGTAGTTGATTACGTGGTTTGCTAGCGCTAGGCAGCAGATGCAGTTTGTGCTCCACAGCATTCGAAGCCCCGACCCGAGTGTACGGAAGCAGCTGGAGTAGTCGTTGTGATGGGACGAATATCAGGGTTCTGCCATAGCGGTGACAGAAACGTGATAAACATCGACCAACCACTACATTTTGGTCCGTTAAATGTCGTTAAATGTTCGTTCTTTCATTTATGTTTGAAAACATCATTTATGTTTGAAAACAACACAGAATGACAAAACGGCAGGAGAAGTGTGTGTTATATATGTGCTAAGCACCCGTTTTTCCCGATTAACCGCTTCGGTTTGTTATTCCGACAGAAGCAGATCACTTACGAAACCCTAGACGAACGGGATAAAAAAGTGAATAGAAACAAAACACAATTTCGTAAATGCCTCACCTTGCACAACTAAAAAGCTCTCGAGAGAATGGCAGATGATAAACAATCAATCCACCAATCAATCATTCAAACTGTTGCATTTGAGTTTGCATTCGGTTGGCAAACCCTTACCATCGTCTGCTCGATCCTCCGATATCACTCTTGCACGATTGTACAAATCTAATGCAGGACACGAACCATTCAACCGGAGCAAGTCCAAAATCGTAAGGTCACGCATTGCGATTCGATGCGCGTTTGATTCTGCATTCGAGTGGTTCAAGTGGTTTTTCTTTCACGCATTTACCAATCGGTTTGGCCGGATCCAAAAGAGAAGTCCTCTGCCCGCCCTTTTCCTTTCTCCTTCTCTCTCGCCTTCTGACTTGACTTACATCACTCCCAAAAAATTGGGAAAAATTGATTGGATTCAGCCAACAAAGAGATTCGACCTCTCGGAAATCGTTCTTTCTGGGTAGTGACATTTCCCAAACACATCTAACCCGTTGTTGGTAGGCCCAAAAGCCGGTGAAGTTGAAACAATTTTGACTTTATCGATAGCAGGAGGAAAAAGGGGGAGGGAATGTCAGAATGAAACATTTATTTCCATTTCGTCACCAATGGCAAAGTCGTTTTGCATACTACTGGTTGCTCTGCAAGATTCACGATAGGAATTAACTAAGCAAAATGACACTCCGGAAAATCTATGCTTGCTCTGAAAGAGTCCATCTATTTCTGCCAGCCTTTTCCCCTCGACTAATAAATACCATTATGTGTTCGTTTTTCCTCTTGCTCTTACAAATCCTATGGACGGTTTTGTTTCACCTCATCCTCATGTGCTCGAACCAACTTCCGAGGGGATGCTTCTTACAATGATTGTATCATGGTGCTTTTCATGGCACATTTTTTTAAATGTTGCAATCCAATTGGGTACCAGAGCGAGAGTAAATCTACATGCAAATATAAGTGTTGGAAAAATATCGAGAAAAGTTTTTACTCCTGGTGATACGTTTATTATTTCTTGTAGAACGGTTAACAATATTGTTAGGAATCTTATGAATCATCTTGTGAAATTGTATTCCTCATCAAATTGCCGAATTTCAAATAACTATTATGTGCCACGCTAATCTCTTCCGTTATTCTGAAAAGTAGACCTTTTGTTCATGGTTTTGCCTATCAGAAGTAGGAAGAAAGTTTGCAGTGAAAGCACTTGCGTTTTAAGTGCATGGAGCAAAGAAGAAGGTTCATAGCTGCACGGGTTTCACCTTGAAACTTTACCACAGTCGCATCACGCATGCAGTTTTCCCCACACAAGCAGAGCGACAGCTAAGGCTATAATGAAATGACGAAGAACTTTGAAGGTGTCAGCGTTGGTTTCGACATGTGCAACGACCACAGCCGACGCATTCTCCCCGATTGTGTCAGCCACGCAGAATCGACCTGGAGAAACCTGCCCGCCGGTAAAAAGGATGCGACCCTATGTCTCAAGGTACACAATTCGGGTAGGATGCACATCGGACGGCGCCATCCTGATCCTGGCCAAATCCGGCAAGCGGGTAGGCAGCATAACACTCCCTCGGACAGCCTTATGCCGCCAGCCAGAATGAGGGCAGTAAAAGTAGTGGAAAGCCCGACAGACTAGGGTAGGGATCCGTGATTACCGTGATGGCCATATGCCATTTGGAATAATAAAGTGTTACCGAATTGGAAAAAGTGGTCGGGGTACGAGACGCGGGTAGAATTGAAAATCGATCGGGAGCCAGGTAATAGCGAGGCATGGTTATGGATAGAAGAAGGACAAATGAAGTGAGGGAGGTGGATGGTTAGGTTTAAGTATAAATAGTGAATAAATTGAAGGATAATTCTTGCTGGATATCATTTCAAAGTCCACGAAGATAGAAAACAGGAACGATCTCCGAGCGTTCGCAAGGATCATCGATACGCCATTTAAGATCGGCCACGCAGCTAAACACACAACGAGACGTTCTTTCCTTCACATCTGGTGACAACGGTGAAATATCGTAAGAGGCGGTGTATTCGCATTTTCTCTACATTTAGTGACAGTGGTGAATATTTCAAGAGTCGACGTATTATCCGCCTTAACATTTCACATGGAACAATTTCTAGATTCAAAGAGCTCTGCAAAGGACACCGTTTGACTCTGGAACTCCCCGGAACACGTATCATTGTTTACTGTTTCACAGCAGCGTGACAATAGAGGATGTTAGTCGCGCAACTCGCGCTTATTGCTATTTTAGAACAAAACAAGGATGTCATGACAAAATTAAATTACTACGCAAACTGCAAGAAGACGATAGGCATTGTTTTTAGGAAGAAAATTTGTTTATTTTCTTTATAAAAGCTCTCACCAACGAAACATGTTGAACGCTGTACGAGACGACATGCCCAAAGAATATAGGACAAAATGTTCTCTCAAAAACCATAGCCTTTACCCCCAACGACGTTGGCGGGCAGGCAATCGAGTGCTTCAATGCTTGCTTTGTTTGTGTTTGTGGCTACTTTTTACTGCTAAAGAAGCGAAGCAAACAACAAGCCGATGGTACATCTTTTTTCGACCTACTATTACAGCGGCGTTACAGAAAAATGAAGAGCCCAATTGTGGCGAGGCACATTTTAAATTATAACTATGGAGAATCCTTCATAATCGGCTTACTTTACCCCTACTGGCTGTAATGCATGTTAAAAGGATTCGTCACGAGCAGGGTATTCCAACCCAGCTCTTGCTCTACGGAGAGAATGTCCTTCGTACTTCGGCATCCTTGGCAAACACGAGTTGCACTTGCACCGGTGAAGGATCTTCCGTTCCGTCTGATGTTGAAACAGCATTCACCTTTTGATGGCGTTGTTAATGCACAGGAATTAAGCCATTTGTTAAGTATTGAACTAAGCGAACGCTAAAAAGCAAAGCAAAACGTACGTGTGTATGGGTAGTAACTAATCATAGTGTAATTGGATAAAAATAAAAGCTCAGTTGCAAATCAAAAGTTGGACGGTTAACACAAATTATACTTTCGTTTTGCCTGACACAATTCGCTTACACCATTTTATGTTAAATTGTTAACGTATCATGCTCTGGTTTCAAGTACGCCTTATGCATTTTAATTTATTTTTCCACCTATCAACTCTCTCAGTCACACACACAGACTCAATGGTAATGTACATGCATGATAAAAAAAACCGTTACAATCCCTACAGTAGAAACAAAGCATGATTTTGCTCGCAAGGAAGAGAAGGGTTTCAAGAGACATCCATCCATTGAAATCTTGCAATCTCGAGGAGGATCCAAGGATACGTCCCGAACAACCCACGTTTAGCACTCCACTTCTCAAGATCCATTTAGGCGACACTCGGAGCGCATGTTGTAATATTTTTCCTCTTTTCACCGCGGGAGCGCCAAAGAAGCGGAACTCTCTCAAGATGCCAAGTCGTTCCGGACGCGTGACGGCGAAAGAGCATTGGCAAACGACTTACAAGTCGTTTCTAGCATCGCAAAATCACGTTCCTATCCTCACAGCATTTTCTTTCCTGGGTTTTTCTTCGTTCCGAGAAGGCTCTTGTAAAATATCGCGTTGCAATCATCTTTATGTGCCCACACAGCATCGTGTCCGTTGCAACAGTTTGCCTCGTGCATGGAGAGATCGTTGGCCTCTTCCTGGGCATCCTTTCGCACAAGACTAGAAAACATCCCGGACATGAGTCGGGGAAATAACAAGGACACAAGGCAAAGCAAGCGTGAACTGGACGCGATTAATAGGCGGTGATAAAGGGAGCTTCTCGATCAATGTGCTAAACAAGCAGACGTGCGTTGCATAATGCGATCATTTACGAGAAGTTGGACACGGTTTATATCCTGGCATCCCAAGGGCAACTTTAATAATTTTATTTCGAGCGTTTTCACACCCCTTTCCAGAACGGTTGATATGGGTTTCTTTTTGTTTTGTTTTTAAGCTAAGGACAATTAACAACCATGAGATCGTTAAGAACCATAAGCTAGAATTTTCAGTTTGTTGTTTCCAATTTGCTACTCGTCGTTGTATTCGTCGCTACTCATTGTTTGGATGTGACTACAGCGAAACTGAAAACATATTTCTCAAAACTCAGATTCCATGTATTGAAAAAGATTGAAACTTATTTAAAACTTCTGAGAAATCGAATGAACATGTAAAACATTGCTATATTATTGTTCTCGTTTTGCTCAGCACAAAACCGGAACTAAAACCAATAGGGCAACAATAGTTTGTTATTCCACCTTCCGCCGGTGTCGCATTTGCATACATACCCTTGTCCGGCAATATAGTCGCGATCGTATTTCTCCAAACATCCGCATTTTCCTTCCTACGTTCCCTACGTTTTTCATGGATGTTACAGACCAAACATTGTGCCGAGATTATTCGCGATATGTACACCGACGGTTTTCGACAATGTCTAGGATAGCTACCGGAAAGCCGCCCGTTTAATTTAAAGCCCCACACTCCTGTGTTCAACGTGTTATTAATTGGTTAGCCACTGGACATAAAACATAGCAGTTCATTCGTGGAATGCGGGACGGAGTCATAGAAAGTGCGATAGAAGAAAAGGAAAAGAGAGAAAGAAAGAGTCTCCGTCTCTTGGTTGCCGCGGATCGTTGTTTAGTAGAGCATGGTTCGCTTCCGGTTTATCATGTTTTTCTCTTTGAATTCTGCCGTAGGCAAACCAGAGTGAACCGTGCGAGCCTTCCCTCTCCTGATGCTTCCGGATATTGTGGCACACTCCTATCTGTGTTTTTGCAATGATTTAGGCTTTTCTGTAACAGCTTCCGGCGGCGGTGATAAAATGTGGTTCATAAAGGCTAGTACGAAAACCAACGAATTCCGGGAAACTCGTAAAGAATCACGTAAGCAAACAATTAGACGCTATTATTTATCTAGCAAGAAAGAGGACACAATAAATAGATATAAAAGCAATTTGGTTTTAATATTGAAGGACGATAATTCCGATCGCTTGTTCCTCAAACAAAGTTTAATTCAATTAGCAAGGTATACATCCCATTCATAAATGATGTTCAAATGGTTCGTTTAATGAATCTTTTTTGTAAGGTTCAACTGCAAGCAAAATATTAATAAGGCCATTGTAACATTAAAACCAACAAAGAGAGAATGAAAGAGAGATAATAAATGGAAATGGTCCAATGGAATGCACAATCAAACTCTATACGTAATCTATCGTTATCTCCTACCCTTTTTTAAATTCTTTTTTTGTCAGCCAATGCAAATTTGTAAGAAAGATTGCCAATTATTTTAACTGACCATCTTTTGGCACCAATCTTACAAAGATAAATTAAAGAAAACAACAACCTGAACAAAAATTGCAAAATTTTAATAGCTATGCCATCGGTTGAGCTCTTAGGTCGGGAACCATAACATTTCAAACTAAGTCTTCTTATGTAGGTATTTGAACAACATTGCTGTGAAAAGTATTCGAGCCTTTCCCTTCATTGTCTCACTAACAAAATACCCAATTGACAAGCCGACAGCCTGTCACTATGGCGAGATCGATGACAGCTGGCCATCTCTATGGCGAGACGTTCAACTGACAGGCTGTTTCCATAGTGAGAATGCTGTTTTGAAAATTTGGCCATAGTGAGGAGCAGGAGTGAGAGGATTTTTGTATGGCGAGATGGTTTTTGCATGAGCCTCTCTTAGTGAGCGGGTACAACCGTGTGCATGGCGAGCTGGCATTGTGTTGTGAGATCGCTGCAGACAGCGCGGTTCGTTGTGAGGTGAGATTTTTTTAACGTGCGTATGACTCGAGCAAGCCTGAATGAGGTGAACGAGCTATATGGCGAGCGAGCTTTGCGTCATGAGCCGGATTGCCGCCCATATGTTTTAGTGAGACGATGAAGTACCCACAGTTTGTTTTGATCATGGTGTTGAATTTTTAATTTCGTTTGTTTTAGAAAAGTCAAGCTGTTCGGTGTGCTTATGATGAGGCCGGCTAACATAGAAGCATCGAAATTCATCCCGTGTAGAAGACGACAACTTGAAGTGAGGAATCGATCTACAACTGGAAGATTGGAGGGTGCTGCGCTGAGCATATCACGTCGGTCCATTGCGTGACTGCTGCTGTCCGATATCGTGCAGGCCAAAGTTTTTTCTTTTTTAGATTATTTAGATGACCGTGCATGATTCCGATGCAGTTGGGTGTGTAAAAATGATGCATAAACGATCTGCCGGCTGTGCATCTTCATACTTCAAGCCCGGGCGGTTTTTTATCGAGTGCACACATTCCTTCATCCGTCGTCCTGTGCTACTGTTCAGCGATAGAATCGTTCCGCCTAAGCTCCAATCCGTGTAAACTGTAGTGTCTCAAGGAATGATACAAATAAAGCTGTTCTGTACTACGTTTATGAAAGTTGTGTTTTGTTTATTGCTCAATTGTTTACTTTACTGTTCACATAATTGATAGTTGCTGCCGGTGTTTTTCGGTTCCACCCTGCTTGTACAGTTTCGCAAGCTCCTGCACAGATTGTTAATCTCTTTTCCTTTCAGTTATATTATGAGCAATCTGGGTGTTATCAGTACGCTAGAGCTCATTTTCGCCACTAGTATTCCACAACAAACCATTCTGCGAGTCATAAATCTGCTTTGAACCATCAACACAGGGTCGATGGTTTTGTTCCTTTGCTTATCCTCCGTTAGACAAAATTTGTGTATTAAAATTTGTCGCTTTAAATACGGGCTAATCCGTAGAATAAACAAACAAAATCGGCGATTCCTTTTCTAGGGAATACCACAGACAGAACGAAAAGAAAATAAAACATTTACAAATACTTTTTTGTGTTATCGTTTTGTGTTATCGCACTCTCACAAATTTTCGACACCTCTCGACGGAAACACAATCGTCGCCTTGCACAATCGGTTGTGGAGTTTGTTATATCACTGTACACCATTCATTTTTGTGGTACCCGAGGAGCTCGTAAACCAAACAAGAAAATAAAGTGGCCCTTAATCATTTGAAACAAATTCGTTTGGTTTTCTTAAGACCTTTAAAAATTTTCATTGGTATCTTAAGTAATTCGAACTTTCATCAAATACAAAAAAAAATACAATGCTCATACAATGACGAACCAAAATAATCGCCGTCCTTTTGTACGTATGTTGCACATTAAATGTTGTCGGCGATGATGGTCACACCTATAACGCGGAGAACTACAACACAGAGAGACACTGATAGATTTGCTTCACACCCATCCGGTAATATACCAAGAAACAGCGCTATTCTTTCCTTCCCATTCCAGCACACGTAATGTCGCCCTAGCTATCATACAACCGAGTGTGGTTGAACGAAGCCTCATAACAAACGCGTGTGGTTGAACGAATTCGTCAAGAATGAGATGAGCTGAGCTGTGAAAAAGAAGGTCGACGGCCTCATGAGTTATTTTTTTCACTCCCGCGCTTTTTTTCTCATTTTTTCTTCTCACGGCCCCGGAACTCCCTTGTTATCTGAAAACGGGAGTTAAAAAAGGGATGTCAAATTGACACCAAAGGTTGCTCGAAAAAAGGTATGCCAAATGTCACATGGGTAGATTGCGATGGATGTGGATTTACGGATCAAAAGATGTTAATAAGGTCAGGAAAGTAATGGGCGGAAACTTTCGGTCCGTGATAATCTACCATGTTCGCGAGAAAGAAGCATAAAATTTACGTGAAATCTGGAGCATAAATGTCGCTGTACAAATAAACTCACGACGAAGTTGTGCTTTGTCCCTCCCTGGAAGCGTATCGCTGTAAGTTGCTTAGTGACACACGCCTATAAGGGAGAGGCTTGATGAAACAGACAACTACGGGGTGGGGGGGGGGACTTTATGCGGTAAAAAAAGAAAGCACGATGGGTTTTTTACTTAAATAAATCCCCCCAATCTTTCGGTTGTAATTTTTCTCCTCGCAGGGCACAATCTCCTGTGACAATGAAATGTCTTATTTTGTGCCTGCCCCCTGTCCGGCTTGCAAAGGCACGGGAAGGAGGGTCGCTAAAATTTCCCGAAAAACCGTGTTTCCCTCTTACTAAATCGGCTAAAGTGTTACGTTTTGAACGAAAATTTCCACAGGGTGCCAGTACGACTTTCTGCCCACAAAACTTCTTGCTTCATTGTATTCAAAGTTACAAAAAAAAAAAAAACAAATCGCAACAATATCCCACTGTTGACCCTCTTCGCACCCTGACTCATAAAATGACTGCATAGGGATACACTCTCAGGAGTTTGAGAAAAAAAGATTGCTTCTGGAGGAAGCAAGTTTATCCCCCATTCCGTTGGATTACCCGCCCTACATAGCAAGAACTAGGAAACATTTTCTAGCTGATATTACATTTTTCCAGGACCAGGTATACTGGTACTCATTTAATTCAATGACCGACGAACCATAGCAAGAGCAATAAACTTTGCTTGAGAAAGACTGCTACAAGTGTTCTATTTGTACATCAAGAATCAAATTTGCTGAAAAATATGGCACAGTCAAAAAGATAAGGCAGCACAACGTTCATAGTAGTGTATTCAGTAAATTCAAGAAACTTTATTCCACAAGAGAATTAAGAGAATCATCATGAAATCCATCAAATGAGGAGACACCACCAACAGTGGTGTGTCCAGCGAGCCATCGATCAATACAGCAATGCAAATATGTTTCACAACTTTTTCCATCAGCAAAACCTATCCTATAGCAATCGTTGGAGGCAAAAGGCTAGAAAGAACGGAATGAACGACGAAGTTGGTTGTGTTGATGACTTAAAACGACATCATAATCCGTCTGATAATGTTAATAAATCAGAATAAAATATATGTCCATGTTCCTGCAGAGCGGTTTGCTTTTTGTACCCTGTTTCGACGTTTTACTCGTTGGATTTAATAATCACCCCGTCTCCCGGATCGACCCCAACAGGCCGACGGCTTGGTTCAATTGCTACACGAGAGTTGGTGCATTTCGTTGCAACGCAACAACGCCACCGGGTTCATCAGATTAAATTCATATAAATAAACATGTCGCAGAATGAATTATGAATTTAACTTTTCCATTCGCTCGTATCGTTTGCTAAGTGAGATGGATGAAAATGCGAATCCCGTGAGAAGTGGCAAATGTGTATCCCGAGGTCTCTTGAGAGCTGCATCCGTCGCTAGCCGATTTGGTTCGCCGGCAGATCACAAACTCATACACACATACACACGATTTTCGAGATGATGATTATGATGGATACAAATTTGCCACCGGTTGAGTTTCATTAGTTCAGCATGTGGATCATATTTCACTCTTTGCATCGAGCAAGTGTGGGGCAGGGATTGGATTGCTTTATCCCAGTAAAAATGGTGATTGAAACCTGGTTCTCCTTCACCTTTCGTGACCTAGTGACCTAGACACCTAATGACCTCTACAGCCGATCAACGGAATTCAAAATGTATACATACTTTTCCTTTTCAGAATTATTTAGTCTGACCAAAAGTAATGGAAACACTTTTTGATAATTTCTTTTCTCAATGCTCCTGAACCAGAACGCTTCTTCCGAAAGCTTATATTTATTCTCGACCCTAAAATTGGGAGACGATCAACAAGGTAACTTTTACCCAGGAGTCAATCCCAAACGCTCCCTCATAGAGGAATCTTCTCCATTACTGTTACTGGCAATAGTTTCATTTCGGGTTTTGATAATGATGAAAAGAGAAAAAAACAAGATAACAAAACATACACGGCAAGGAAATTCTAATGGTTGATGTGCTTCTTTTTGTGGGTGACACATTCATCCTACAGGATACTATCGCCTCGGAATTGAACGTTGCGAACGGATGACAAAACACCCTGTCACTCAGTCAGCAGTTGTGTAGCACCAGGCATGGACATACATTAATATAAGGCAGCATAAAAATGATACAGGGAATCGTTCCCACAGGCCGCGTTGAGGAGACATGTGAGAACAGGAAGACCTTCGGAAGAGAATGCTCCAATTCTCCCTCCTCTGTAGAGCTAAGTGTGTTCACTTTGTTGTAATATTAATGTTGTAATCATGCCTCCAGCTGCCGGGTAGATGGTTTGCTAGCTTTCCACAACCATCCATTAAAAGCAGCCAGGTCCTCAATTACGGGTTTCGTTTGTAACGTATACCCTTTCCGGCCTTTCGTGCCGAGTCTGCTTCCATATTCGCACGCATGAGTCAACCGACTGACCCACTTACCATCACCCGCCTTTTTTGGGATGAGTTTTCATGTTATGCACGCTGATAAGAGCAAAATGATACCGTCCTTAAAGAGGAAACACGTAGGTTTGAAATTACGCCTCATTCGCTTGCATCCTATACATATCTGCATTGGGGCATCGATCTACCTTCGTAGATCGAACCTTCGTATGCCGTACGTTAGCGGTTACATGTTGGTAGCCTAATTATACAAAAACACCTGGAAGAACTTGCTTTGTACACATATGAGTAACATGTTTAGCTGGAAATCATTCCTATCAACTGACAACAATTGGTTTGTTGTAAAGAATTCTAACAGGTAAGTGGATAGAAACTCGTGTCGCAAAAAACACGCTGAAAAATTTGGTTAAACACTTTTCTTAAGTTTCATTTGACCGTTAATTTATTTCCCAAATATCATCCCCATTTGTGAATTTTTGTCTCACACAAACTCTTGTCCTATCAAAACCAAACACGGAGTAAATAAACCCATGAGAGGCATGCAATTTTCTCAACACAAGAAGTTGCGCACGATATTCGGGTGTAGACGGGATAGAAGATAACAGGATTGCATACCGAGGCTGAAAAAACCAAAATTAGGCAGAAGTATAATGTCCACGACGCATAGCCGGCACTTGTAAGGCATCATTATGTCCGCCGACGAAATGCATTTTCATAAAAATATGATCATTCACAGATGCAGAAGAGAGTATGAGAGGGAAATCGTCGGTAGAGAAACAACTGGTTTCGAAATGCAAGCAGAGCATTCGAGAGTCCTTTTGTTTCACTCAAAATATTTTCTTCTTGCGAAACAAAACAAAAAGGGACCTTAAATGAATATTGATGCTCACGCTAAGCGTAAAGTAAAATTTTTGACACAAATTCTTTGCCATTTGTTTTACAAATGACATTATTAATTTTTTTGTGGTAGGCTTATTTTGATTTCGTCAAAAAATTATTTAACAGGGCACAATTGCAAAAAGAGTTACACATCTGTAACACACCTTTAAGAGAACATATAAAAAGGGTTACACAGTATACGGACATTCCAAACATGCAGAAACGTAAATAGAAAAGCAAAGTCCGAATAGTGATAAATACAAATTCAATTCGAGAGCAGCTGGGAAAAATAGTCGGCCTTTGGACGTTTGATTAAATTATTCCATTCGGGTTGGGTTGGGTTAGTCTAAACAACATTCAATCCACCCCGTTGCGCACGAAGACTGTTTATTCTGGAGGATAGCGAATAGAGGTGTGGCCTTGCAAACACATCTACGAACGAGAAACACTGAAACAAGAGTCAGAGAATAAAATCATACGAAACCGACAACCGAAAATGGAGAAAATTGGGCCTCCAGATGTGTCTTCATTTTGCGTTAGCAAAAAAAAAAGGACTAAAAGGACGGCGTTAACCGATCACGAGCACTTGCGTTTGGAGGAAGTTTGACTTTTGATATCGAATACTAAACTTTCATCGGGACGCCTGGATAGAATTTTCTAGTAAGGAATAAATCATCCTTGTTTTTCATGTTGTTTTGCATGTACGAAATTCTATTAAATGTAGGTGCCGAACTCGATTGGAAGCTAAGCCAGCAAGAAACCCATCGACGTTTGCCTTAAGGACGGAATCATTGCTACATGCAATTGAATTGGATAACGGATAACGTCTAGCACCAATATGCACAAAATTTGGCCAGGTAATGAGGGCAAACAGCCCGAACCCTTATGCCAATAACATATCGCTATGATTTATGAAATTTATTTATAGACATCTTTGTATGAAATATCTTGAAATATGAACATTATTCTAAATTACGGTGATCCTGGATATTAAATTTCTCTATCTTCTGTCGTACACGTTGTCTTTTGCTAGGTTTACAATCTCTTGACTATAGACGTAAAGTTGCGCAGTGCCTGTTCGTGGGAAACTTACTTGTTGGAGATATTGACGCCCCAGAGCTGTTGGCTAGAATAGATATTTATGCTCCAGAGCGAACGATTAGGAATAGAGTAATTTTAGCACCTCAACTGTGAAGGCGATTATTTAGCCATAACGAGCCTCTGTCAGTGATGATGCGAACCTTTAATAATTTCTACGAACACTTCGACTTCGGCTCATCAATGTCACGCTTTAAAAATAAATTGTTGCTGTTTTACTCTACATTAAGACATTAGACATTAGACCTAAGCATAGTGTTCAGGCCTTTATGTTCGGCCATACACTCATCACACATAAATAAATAAATAAATAAATATATAAATATGTGTATGTATTAAAGTGATGCTTTCCATTATGGAGCTTTATGCGGACCAGTTTCTCACTCCCATCGCTCGTTGTTGCTTTCGTAAATGTCGTTAATTCTTTCATCTAAAGTGCACATTCCACGATGCCGTGGGTTCGAATCCTGACTGGACCTCCCCCGGTACGAAGGATAGACTATCCACGTTCTGTAAAGGAGAAAAAGTCTCGTAAGCCCTAAAAATGGGTAGGCATGACCAAATTGGTCGTTACGCCAAGAAGGAAGAGAAATTTCTCAGCATGTACGATGAGATACGAAAAACGAAATGGTAATAATTTATGCGGTTGCTTCTGTAGCTGAGCTGTGTTCTGTTCTGTATGCAACAAGGTTCATTTATTCGAACATTTAAGGATTTAGGATTATATTGAATCTGCATGTGATGCAACATCGGGATGGGAAGCTGCGCGCTTGAGCCAATAGATGGAGACAGTGTGTTGAAACGGAGTCGAACACCTGGTTGAATATTGGTGAGTGAGAGAAAAGCAAATATACTTCCTAACATTCGCCGGACAGCGGACACGGGCCGTTCAAGCGTCGAAAACGTCAGTGAGTCGACAATGGAACGTCAGTGGGGATCGGGGCTATTTTTCTCCCAACGTGCATGTGGTGGGTCATTTAATTGAATTTCCATTTTAACGACTTTGGCTGCTAGAGGCGAACTGGACGCAGTGGGTGGCGTTTGGTGGCTTTTATCTTTCGATGGCAAAACACCGTCCTAGCTAGTGCAGGTTTCACCAACAGACAAAGGAATGGACTGTGAAGTGAGCTGCAGCGGATGTTGATCGGTTGAAGCGTCTTTTGAGTTGACAGCTAATTTGGATTCGATTCATCTACGAATAATTGGAGAAGTGTTACGAATGTTTCAACAATGGCGAAACAATAGAGAGCTTAAAAACAGATGAAGAAATGTTGAAAATAATCGAAGAAAAAAAATCATCCAGGGCCAAGGGATAATGGAAAAGGCTGGCAATAAAACAAAGTTCGAAGGAGTTAAAATATGTTTTACCCTTCGTCAAAAGACAAACGTCGTCACAAAAACATAATCATACGAAGGAAATCGTTTGCGACATTCCTTCCCCAGGAATGCATAATTAATCTGTTCGACCTGCTTCAAACCCGACATGTTCCAGCATCGCGGCCTCTCCTTGCAAAGAAGCAGTCTATGTGATAAAGTAAAAGCCAGGTTGACACGCGAACCAACCGCCAAACCTCGATGCAAGGCTTGCCAACCATTTTGTTCGCATAATTTGATGAATCGTCACGAAGGCCGCAGTTAGCGACGGCTGCGTGGAGGAGGAAAACTGTCGAGAGACAGTTTTCCAACAATGTCAGCTGACTGAACGACCTACGGCAGTAGTCTTCTCCAGCCCGAACGTTAATCGTCGTTGAGATGGCACTTTTCAGACGACACCCAAGATGTGCGTTTGCGGAAAAGATTAATTATTCTCGATAACAAATTTGCCTTTCTGCATTCAAATGAACAGAGCACTGGAGGGAACGTCCAACCGGATAAAGGAAACACTTCAGAGCAGCACGGCAACGCACCTTCCAAGGGTCCGATTCTTGGAAATCAACCCGTTCTCGTTTCTGAAAAGGGACTTCCGTGCAACTTAAGCGGAAAAGATGCCACACTCACAATCATACTTTATCGTGGCGCGTTGTTTGCTCGCGGTTAATGAAAGCAAAACATTCGCGCAAGAGATTCGAGTTAATTGGAGTAAAACAAAGTGTGGCTTATCGGGGTACGATTTTTAACACATTCCCTTAACAGTGAAACGATGGAAGCGATGGTAAACAATAGAGTATGTGCCGCACGGTTTGATAACAAGGATTTGCCCGAGATCAAAAAAATGATTGGCTAAGCGGAACTGCTGGTGCCTGGAAAAACGGCAGTGTGTGAACAATTTGGCAGAAACTTCGAAACTAGTAAACTATCAATGCAAAGAGCAGTGAGAAAGAAATTATTCGAGGCTGTTTCAGCGTATCCATCATCATCCGATTAGTTGCCATTTGCATCACCTTCCGCACAAGATGACACGGCTGAAACGGAGTTTCACTCAACGAAATAATTAGACGGTGCAAGTGTTTTGAATTTAGTTCCAGCAATTCTAGCCTGCCGATCCGAGATATGTACTCCCCTGAACCGCCGGTGGCGAGGAATGAAATTTAGTTGATCTACGTCAGCCACCATGCGTCTCCATCATTCTTTCACCAGCTCCGAGAAAGCGACCGGGCGTCTCCACCGTTTGGGATGGCGTTGGTCTGAAAAATGATTAATCGTACACGTCATTCCGGCCCTAAAGAGGGTCACGGACCGCTGGTCATGGATGGTAAGCCAGCGGCATTCCTGGGGCACAAGTTTTGCACTAATTAGTCCCTGCCCTGCGATGACGATGATGACGCCGCCACTGACGCTACCGAAGATTGCCGACGCGGTGTTATCACACACAGTGGCGTTGGATCGTGCGGTTTGACGAATATTTTTGCTTAACGCAAACTGGCTGCAGCTGTGCCGTGCGTCTTGAAGCATGTCAGCAAGCCAGGGTGGGACCAGCGTAGTGTAAAAAGAAACCCAATATTCCGACGATAGTTATTCTCCCCGCTGCTAAGGAGGGCACCGCGTTGGAAACTACATTGAGTGCAGCGATCAGTAATTATAAACTTATTCGGAAGTGGACAAACAAACATTTTGAATGCTTTTGTGCTGAGGGAAAATTATCCATCCCCTTGCAACGTGAGACTAATCAGCGCACTGTCAAAACGATGCTAAGAATAAACCAATAAAATATTCAATAATACACACTGAGACATTTCCGCTTGGCTCGTAAGACCCGGCGACTCGCCCCGGTGATGAAGAGGTAATTGAATCGCAGCAGGAAAGGCACAAAATACCTCCGGAAGGCGCAGTAAGGCTGGCCCCAGACGGTTGGCATAGTTGTAGCGAAATGTTGAATTATTTCTAGACACATTATAAAGGCTCCCGTTCTCCCGTGCTACATGTAATAATATCCTCGTCAAGAAGGGACGCTGTGATAGCCCAAGTCTGATATAACACTGTGTTCATATGCCCAGATGTAAGCGTCCGAGGATTCGAGAATATATCCTCTGTACGAGGGATACACCACCGGAAAGGATACGGTGCGATGGGACATAAAGAGGAGACATTTCAATTTAATTGCATACCTGACGACGGGGCTTAAGAAGGACGTTCCCAAAATGCGATGTAGCAACACCAGCCGGCAACCTTCCCCAGACTTCCCATTGCATATCGTGTCGTTCGTAAGGGTGGGGTCGTGTTTGCGAGAAGATGAGTATGGCTTGGAGGAATTTTATACATGCATAAATATTTTTTTTGAATTGAAAACATGAATTTTTTTTAATGCATGAGCTCTCGTTTTGCTGACATGTGTTTCAAAGTGCCCAACTTTGTGGCATTTTCATGATCGAAGGGTTTGACAGTTTGATTAAAAGTACCTCGAATGAAGTAAGTCAAATTAACCTTACCTTGAACGTATACAAACATGAAATTAGAACACGCACAGAAAATATATTGTTGGTCGACGTTTTTTCATACCAGTGTAAGCATCTTGTCACAATCAAATATGCTCGAAATGGATGCATGACATGTTTACATGCGAATGGCGAAAGAAAATATTCATCCACCGGCGCACAGCATAGCAAAATTTCCATATTCCGATTTATTTCCAAAGGGCATAAATCGGCTATCATCGTTCCGTACTTCGGCATCATATGCCGATGGACCAACTCCATCCTTCTAATCACACCGATCAGGTCGCTGATTTCCACCACCAGCGGCGGCGGAAAATAAAAGCCAACGACAACGATGACGACGGCGCTGATGTTAATGGTTATGGATTTGTTCCGATAAGGATCATCGGCTCGGCGTTCGAATACAAAAAAATCAATCGAAAAGCCAATAAGAGTACTTTTTTTTGGTTTCCCTCCTTCATGGGCCACTGGAACAAAAAACGAAGCTGACACTCTCGTTCCACTCGCCAAATGATACATGGCTTCGGCGGGAACAGTAAGAAACTGAAATGAGGCTTGAATGTGCTTCTATCTCCGCCGCCGAAGGAAATCATCTTTCAGCCTCGGCCCTCCACAGTCGATTCGTCAGCGATGATGTTGGCAAGGGGAATCAATAATGAAACACCAGCTAAAGCAGCTAACCTCAACGCACCATGATGCTATCTGACTGGGCATTTTGTTATCGCTTGCCGAGGGATGAAAGAAAACCGACCGCAACCTGAAAGCCATCGCTGAAAGCTACGACGGTAAATGATGAAGTTTTCCACGCGCCTTGCATCTTTTCATATCTTCATATCGTTTTTCTAAAGCGACTAAACTTTTGGATTTTGAAAAGCAGTCGCACGGATGTGGGCTTATCCAATATATATTTCGATCATTCAATTTGACCCGACTTATCCGCCTCGGTTGTGCCTCATTATGGGCGTGTCTTTCATTTATGGCCTACAAACACGTTTTACAACTTTTTTTCACCGAGTGTTTTCAATTGCGCTTCCCAGCAATCGAAAACCAATTATCGGATTTCTTCGCTTCGGAAGGTTTCGCTGCGATGTACGAAGTGTACGATCAACGTCGATAAGGAGAGTTGTTTTTCGCTTAATAACTGTGCAAAAAAAAAATTGAAAGCCAATGTGAAACGCGGCGTAAAACGCAGAAGGAAGAGCAGGAGGAGGGAAGAAACTGGCCCGTGATTTCATTTTCTTCGCAAGAAATGCGGATACGGTTTCAAAGCCGTCGATCGGAAAAGTGTCAAGTTGTCGTTAATGAGCAGACGAAATGGAGCGTGCATTTTTATAATTTTCTCTAGAAGAACCGAAAAAATCCTCCTTCAAAAGTTCACGGATCGGAAATGGTACAGACGGTGAGGACACCATCAAGAATGTTGGTGCAAATAAAGTAAGCGCCCACTGCTGTCACTCAAAATGGACGATTGAATTTATGAGAGCAAAGAAAACGTATGAACGAATCGGTCACCAAACTTTCCTTTCTTGGTTCCTCAAAACTGCTATGCCCGAGCCAATAAGTTTCCAAAAGAACACTCAAAGTTTCCTCGCAACTTAATGGCCTCCACATCATGTTGCCAATGCATCGGACGAAAAAGCTGTAATATGAGCGACGCACGAAATTGGCGACGATGGATAAAGTTTTCCCATTTCGAAACTTTGCTGCAAAGTGAACGAATTTTGACAAACGCTCATCTAGTCTTTCAACGGATTAGGAGTACCTGCAAATGCAAATGTTATATAAAAGTGCAAATGAAGGTAATCTCCTTAGTTTCGTGATCGCTGTCCAAAGACTATCGCTCAATTTCGTAAAAATAGAAATATATCATTTCCTTTGTCGGTGGCAAAACCCACATACGGCAATTGATGATTGATACCAACCACATTGGCCGGAAAACGTTCAGGATATATTTTCAACCATCAAATAGATTTAGGATTGCCGATATCCAACGGATTGGTCCAGATTTAACACTTATCTAATCAGATGAATAGAAATATAATTGCGAAAACTATATAACATAATTCACTACTTGGTAGTTCTCGATAAATCCAGGCTACCCAGTCACACAGAGAACAGCTTTTGGTAGGACGGGAGGAGAGGCATTTTGTTGTTCCGGAACGTAGTGTTCACCCCATCAGCGATTTATACCAAATTTGATTTTTCGCGGTTGGTCGGCGTAGAAAAATCAGCACACAGTGCCAATGGTTCCTTTGGACCGGGGAAAGCGCACGAGATCAAGTTATGGATCGGTGATTAATCTTTCATTGGATCGAAAAGAATTTTGATTTTTGAACAACGTTTTGCTCGATAATTAAAAAGAAAAAAGAGCTTCAACGGTAAAGGGTAAAACAAGATAACATTTGCAACGGGCATATTGGCATTCTGTTCCAAAGAAAACAACTTTATACCAAAAAGTAAGAGTAAAAGTAAAAATGTTGAATTATGCTTTTCTGCACAACGGAAATCGACTTCATGGTAGTTCTTTTCTGTTGAAAGTTAGTTTTAAAATATCTCCCAACCGCCCATACTAAACGGTGCAACCATGAACATGGAAAGAAAATTGTTAAAGGAAATCGATTGGGTTCATTAAGCAAACCGAGAAACGGAACCATCGGAAGGTTGTTACTTACTTGAACGAGCTCCTTGGGTAGGTGGAGAATAGTCGTTGTAGGGTGTTTGTGATGGTGAAAGGTACTTACCTGCAATTATTAAAGAATATAAAAAATATGTATAACAATTGAGTTCGTTCTTTACAAAACACTGAATAAATCGTTGCCCGTTCAATTCGAACGGAAAGGAAATGGAAATTATAAATGGAAAAAGCCACACAGCACACGAGCAAATGGAAAGAGAAAAGTGACAACGAACATGAAAAGCAATTACATGTTATTTTTAGGACATGTTAAATTGACGACGAATTGGGATGCATTTATATGAACTGAAAACACCCAACGAAACCACATTACGAGCTGTCACACAGCCAAGTGGACCAGGAGAGTGCAAAGAAGCGGCTGTTCGAGGAAAATCCAATAACATTCAAGCGTAAATGACAACGATGATGATGCCCGTGAAAGCCGATTACGAAAATGAATGGAACATGATTGATAAGTACTGGGAAGAACATTAAATCAGGCGTAAGCTTAATGAAGCAGATGGAAAGAAGATAGAGAGGATTGGCTATGAGAAAAGCACTTTATGAGGAATGCCAGAATTAATTGTGCCAAAAAAGGGCCTTGCAAGAACACCGAGCTGAAATTACCGAGCTGAAATGTGTTATGCGTTATCTTTTCGACTTACATATTCAAATCTATTTTCAATGATTTTAGTTGTTTGCCTCTAAATTTAACTCATCATTGGAAACCTAAAACATCAGATGAACTAGAAGAACAAAGGGTAGCAGAAGAACAGCTGCAATATTACTCGTACAATCTTGCCAAAGCCAAGTTGATGTTATGAAACCGTGTTCGTAAGATGAAGCGCAATCTTTCGTTTCGTTTTGATACCACCGTTGCATTCTACAGGAAGTCATTACGGAATGGTTCTCCATCAACCGAATAGCGGCGGCAAAGCGGGGTTCAAGGATTTCCTATCTGAGGAAGTCATCAGGTGGCACCAGGAAAACCAAATGAAAATATGCAGCGATTGGTTGCTTCATTGCCCCAGAAAGAATAATCGAACATGGGATTATAACAGCGAACGGTGCTGGGCATTAGGATTATAATTCAAATTGATACCGCTGATAAGTAAGGCTTGCTTTCCCAAGGGATGGAAGGTGAGAAGTAGGAAAGCAGAAGCTGCTGTAGGTGATTCTCTCTAGGTGTCCCCTGGACGATCACAACTACAATAACGAACGGGAAATTAAAGCCTGGCCGAATGTGATTGCATTAATTGGAATATCTAAGTGGCCACGAGGTGCCATTACCGTACGAGACTCGTTTGTTGGCTAGCGTCATTTTATACCACGTTTGATTGAAAACCCACAATGGAAAAACCCGATGAAAAACGGCTAGATTCGGCTGGAAAGAGGTAAAGGCTTTTTCCTCCGAATCTCCGACACGCATGTACAGGAGTGAACTTAACATTCATAGGGCAGCGCTCGCCTGACGATGGTACGCATACACGCGTCATGGTTTAGTGTCACTCAGAGAGGCTGCAGTAGCTTTATGATTCAATCATTTCAATATCCGTCATCATAATTATCATCACCACCATCGTGTCACCACGCTCATATAATGCAAATCCTTCCGAAGGTTCATTGGTACTGTGCTAGTCTATGGGTGCAGCTCAGGGCAAATCGGGTTTGACTGCCAGCAGCTGTCATGCTGGCCATGAGGAACGTAACTATAAAGGGAGGCAAATTTTATGAGATAAGCTTTTACAGAGAAGCGTAACGTAACCATGGTTTGGTAAATTGTAGGGTGCGACAATGCAAAATAAATGTATGTTTCAAAATAAAGACTCAATTGAAAACTTCGTTTAAGAGAGACCTCAGGTTTGAGATATTAAAAGTATAATTTCTTAATCTAAATCTTGTGCTACCATTATACCCATGCTGTCAGAGTGCTGTGGTCTGTCAGAGTTAACTACCAAAGAGGTGCGACAATTTAAGCATGGCTATTGCAATACAGCCGTTCGCAGTTTCTACCGTCATTTGATTAACATATTTTGTCGTATAATCAGCATGTATTGTCGTTTGATCAACATATATTGTTGTTTTATCAACCGTACTGTCGTTTGATCAAACACTGCCAGCTTCTTTGCAAGCAGCATCGTCTTTTTGCTGTGCAGCTGTGCGTCAAAAAGACGATGCTGCTTGCAAAGCAGCTGGAAGTGTTTGCTCAAACGACGTAATGGTTGATCAAACGACAATACATGTTGATCAAACGACAATACGAAACGACGATAGAAACTGCGAACGGCTGTAAATAAAACTGTTGCGGAACCTACACCTGACACTCAAGACTCCACGTACAAGACACCATTAAGCTATAACGCCTTCCGAAAAACTGGTTCCACGATTCTGTTGGCGACGAGAGTTTGTGACGATGAAAAAAGGAACATAGAAACCAGTCCTGTCCAACCACGCGCATGGCACGCAAAAAAGTGGTTGCAGTCAACGCCTTCGCAAAAACTAAACTAGATCCAAGAGAAAGGCAAGTATGGTAAAACAGGAACCGAAACCTCTTTCACTTGGACTGCGTAAAAGGGCTGAAAGTGAGGGTTGAGGACTAACAGTGTTGCTACCAACGGGCGACAGTTGACAACAAGTTGGTGAGTAATAATTGGCCCCGCCCTTGTAAGAATGAACAGAACGAAACTTGTTATGGTCAACATGGAAACTTGTTTCTGATGTTGATGTATTTATTGCTTCCAAGCAGTAAGACGAAATTTCTGCTTCGTGCAGGTGATCTGGGTGGATTCAAAAAACCCGTTTTCCAAAACAAAGTGCAATTAGGTTTCGTGTTTCTACGAACATACATTTACGAAATAAAACATTTTAATTGAATTACAAAAAAAACTTACGTTCGCCTTCTCTATGACGGTTTACAGTGCATTTATCTTTGTTAGTGCAAAAGGAAGTGATGCAAATGGTTTTGTGAAGGTTGACTGTTTATAGGGTGCTGTTTTCGTAATCTTGAAGTTTTTCATGTTCATACCGGAAAAATAAAATAGTCATGCTTAATTCGATTTAAAACTCAGCTCCGTGTAACCTGATTTCAAATGCTCTGAGCTCTTGGTCAGTGGAACTAAATCGTTCCATGCATCTGCATCGTGGTATGCATCCGCTTTAAGTGTTTTGATTAACCTGATTTCAAATGCTCTGAGCTCTTGGTCAGTGGAACTAAATCGTCCCATGCATCTGCAACGTGGTATGCATCCGCTTTAAGTGTTTTGATTTTGAACCTCAATGATTGACGGAAGTTTCATTCGCCGAATTCCAGTTTCATTCGACCGATGCACACACACTCTTTGCTTTCCAGTACCGTGCATTGAAGAGTTAGGTACGGTACGATTCAAGAATCAGGTGAGCACGATTTGAAATACGATGAGAGAGTGAATATGAATGAAACGTAAGGGTTGGATTGTCTCCATTAGCGCCAGAAAATGAAATTCAATAAAACATGTTTCGAAAAACGAACGAAACATGATCAGTATTCGGAAATGGAAGAGGTAAGTTACTAAATTGGTGAGAAAGTTAGTGAGAATAATGTAGTCATATCTGAGCAGTTCTAAATAAGCAACATAAAAATATAGAATAGATGGAAATTTGCAGGTTACCAGGAGTGTGGAAACCAACAAAATCAAAGGAAAGTTAATCGATCAAGAAAACAAACACAAGCCAACCGATCGAGATCACTAGCAGGTACACAGACACTAGGGGAATACACTAGACTAGCTAATGGAAGAGCTGACAGGATTATCAAACGGCAAAACTACTCACTGTACGGCTGCGGTCGTCCACCGAAGAGCGTTGGATCCTGGAGCAGGGGCGAGCGTCCATTACCGACCTCCTTGACCGTGGTAGCGGCTACTTTTGGTTGAGCATGTATACGTGTATGTATGTTTTTTTAGAGTTTTCAATTAACCGTAGCAGTGGTAGTAATAGAGATAGAACAAGTAGTTGCAGTACGTTTGCAAAGCGTTGTTTTTGTTTGTGTATGTTTCAGTTTTGTATGTTTTGCGTCATTGGTTTGATTTTGTGTATGTTACAATTGCCGTGTAAATGTTTTATCGACATCGCGGCCGCATTTTGTTTGCATTTGCATTTCATAAAAAACACGTTCGGTTGTGATTTTTGGTTTTTTTTTTACGTTATAGTGGTTTTATAGTTTTGTTGGACGGTTTTGCCAGTTGGAAAATTGTACGGGTAGTAGTTTTGATCATTATTATTTTTTTATTTTTGTTGTTGTTGCAGAAACATAGAAAACGGAAACGGTAATGAAAAAGAAAGAAAAGCAGAAGAAAAAAATCCCAATTAGAAACGGTTTGAATGCAATTCTGGAAGGATGTATTGGAGAAGATGAGGGGATACGGGGCATTGTAGTTTGCAGGGATCGGTGCGAACAGTGAAAAAGTAAGAAAAAAGTAAGGACATATAGAACGGACGGACAGACAAACAGAGAACAGAACGGTGAAAGTTATGTGGTAGAGTAAACAAAAGAAAGAGCCAAGGACGATAAAAAGAATGTGAGCTACAACAGACAGCAAGTACATTAGCCAAAACCCTTGCTTCGGAAAAGAACCGAAAATCAGAGAATATAAAGCCATGTAAACGTGCGGCTAGACAGGCCCGCGACTTTTCTGTGACTATTCTTGCGACAAAATTTTTGATGAAATACAGTTCAGTGGCTACCGTCAAATAACGAAGTCGCAACGAATTTTTTTCATGCCGTCTATTGTACACATTTTGCGATCCACGCTGACTGAGATAAAAAAAATCCATTCCTTTAGTTTGTTTGCATTCTTTTTAAACATGAGTATGAAAATAGTCTACTCGAAGAATAGTCTCTTCTTCGACGTTTTTGACCGTTTGACAGCAGGCATTGAATTGTATTTGATTAAAATTTTCGTCGCAAGAATAGTCGCAGAAAAGTCTCGGGCACGTCTAGCCACACGGTAAGAGGTCGATATTTATGAAAAAGAAGAACCACACAGTTATTTTTATTGATAACCAAAGTAAACCTGGCAAAGTAACGGAGCAGTCAAACGATGTTAAGCAAAACGAAACAGTTAGTTATAAACAGAGTAAAACAAACATCCATAACAAATGGTAAATGTAGATTACAAATAAACTACAAAGCTAACAAAACAAAACAAAAAGTTAAGAGTGATGATAACCAGAATAATGCAAGCTTTTATGTGGAATGAAAGTAATTATCCACTGCAAACGAACTTCTCAGACCAAAACAATTCTAATTTAAAATTGTTGACGGTAGTAAAGGATATCTGCTGAACAAGCACAAGGAAAGCGATTCTGAATCATCCATATGAGGTTACTAAAGCCCATATTATGTTACTACATTGCTTCTCGCTGGAAATCTGTAGCATCGTTTCTACGCGGACGTGCGTATGCAATGGGTAAGGGATTTTACTGACGTGCCGTTCATGATCGTTTACCCCTCGAATCGCTAGTCATTTACGTTCCATTTACTTCGGAGCTCTGCATTCCATCACGTATATTTAGTTACAGGGGGGTCACATGAACCACGCAGCTGGCGTCATCTGATAACGTGACGTGCGATGAAGCCAGATATCGTATTTCTGGGAAAGTAATTTTGTTTGTAGTTATGCATACTGTGTTGAATCTTGTGGTAGTGATGTAGATACTGTACATGTAATTTTCTATTGTTGTTTGTGTTATTGACCCCTGGCAGAACTCATTAAAGAAAGAATACGGTTTGCTTGGCATCTTGGAGAGAACGCAGAGGCACACTCCTAGGATCTAAACACTCAAACGACCATGAATGAAATGACCTGGTGCGTATTTGTGGCTATGCAAACATTAATCGATGCGACAGGTGTCTTTCAAGACTGACAAAATTCCTTGTAGTGTGTTTGGATATCATTGTGACGTTGTGACTTTGCGTACGCTGCCAAACACTTACCGTTGCTTGCGTGAACAATGCTACATTTAATAATGATCACATTCAATGTATGTTTTAAATATCCTATGCAGGCTTGCTCCTAGTTTGAAGAGTGTTAACTTATTCATAAATATAAGCATGATATCGAACCCACATGATTTAAACTCTTTCTGATTTTTAAAGGGAAACGGAATATTTCTACCAACTATTGGAATATTAGTAATGAAAACTTTAAAGGTACTACGTTATTACCATCACCACATACTGAAAGTTAACATATAACAGTAAAGGATAAGACGAAAAAACAAACGGATCACCATTTCTACTGAACATTTGAAAGGAGATCGCTGATGTTTGGTGAGAGGGTTTTGAGATATTCAATAGAATAAAACCAACAAATCTTCTCAAATTGAGACGGTTTTCCACTCAATTGAGACTAACACTTTCGTCTGATGAAAACATATGATAACGGTGATAAATTTATGAATTCTTTCCACTTCCATATACGTTAGACCAGGCCCTGTCAGCACAACATGTTCACCTGTGAGCGGGCCAGAAAAGAAGAAGAGAAGATACTTTAAACTCCGTGCATGCGAGCAGAAAAGTTACCAATATGGCTTGATGGAAAATGCTTACAAACATTAACCAAGAATCAAGAACCAAGGTCCAGGTACCAAATGGATACCACGACCGGGAGCCTCCATTGGTCAATCGATCGAGATTCCCCCGTATCCTTGTCAGGTGGCTATTCGAGTGAGAGCAAATCCTCGCTAAAGGTACGGCAAAGACGTTTCGTAAACACACACACTCACAAACTGGCAAATAAACTTCTCCTCCACATAAGTTTGCAAACCACTTTCTGATGGGTTTTTCCTGTGGTTTCAGTACTTCCGGAGGTGGCCATGTGTGAACATTTTTGATGCAAGGAATCGAAAAAATAAAAGTGCACTCTGCGAACTAAACAGAAGCTGAAAAAGAATGGGAGCACGCGGGAGCACGAAAATCCAATAAAAATTTCAATGTTTTCAAACAAGTGCGAGTTGATACAAGGCACACCAGCTTTCGCGTATCTTGAGCGCCTTTGCAGGTCAATTTCTCGTCGATTTATTTAAGTCAACATTCGAGCGTAGCGAATTCGGTGTAGTAACAAGCATGAGCTTGCCTCTCTACGGAACGATTTGTTTTCTCATGTTGGATGCATAGCGAAAAAGGAAACTAAGTGATGGATAAACATGCTTCGTACATGCCTCAGAATACTTTATACTTTATATATGTTTTAACTTCAACTGCATCACGATCTATGGGTGCAAAAGTGACGTTTCTTCGATGAAAGCAAATTTGACTGGTGTGGCAAGTTTAAACCTACAATCAAAAGTTATGCAACAGCTTAGGGTACAAGTTTCACACGCTACTATACGTTGGCCACGTACAAGACGTCTACAAGTTTTGTAAAATAGCATTCATAGCAGTTAACTCGTTCCTTAACATTATCAGCGCCGTCTCGCACGAAGAGTCACATCGGCAAGTGCGATGTCTATTTTTGGCCGAAAGTTCGTGCCCTGACCCCCTCCGTTGGACGAGGAATTTGTCGTCAAAGTTCTGAATATTTGACATACCAACCACCACTGCAGCAAACGTCTGGACGGCAACGTGCTCGGCGATCTTACTTGCGCTAGAGTGAAAGTGAAAAAGCATTCAATTATCAGCGGGATTGACCCGCTTTGTATGCGATACAATGCCCAACAGTTTCGCACACACAGTAATGCACAAGGTTGAACTGTCGAAAGGCAATGAAAGCAAAACGATGCAAATCGTGACTTTGCCAACATTCGCAACAAATCTAACGGGTTAACGACCGATTAAATTTAGACATCTGAGTTCACGATATGCACTGAACAGTACATAGATCTGGGACAATCCATTTTACTAGGATTGTCAGAAGATTTTCATATTAAATCAAACTAAGTGTTGCATTTTGAAAAGATCGGTAGCATTTTTAAGCTCTACTACATATGCGTCGGAACAATTAATATACGTCGTCTGCAAATTTGAGAGACGTAGGCAATAAAAAACAGAAGTCAAGTCAATCTTTCAATCAACCTTTTATCCCTTGCAAGGCTTCAATAAACATGTGTGGTGTTTTGTCACGTTTTTGCTTCAGGTTTTGGGTTTTTTAATTGAGTTTCAAGCTGGTCCAAGAGTCATGATATGTGAAAATTCGATGAAATGCGTATGTTGTCATTTGAACAAATGTCATTTCTGATGGCATTTCTACTTTGCACAAAAAAGTTCACTCGCTTCTGCAGTTCGGGCGTCTCTTCGGGCAAGGCAAACTTCGACAAACGAGAATCATCTTAGCGATAATATCAGCAGTTGGCTCGTCACGTTGTAGAATATGAGCAAAAAAAGGAGAAAGGCCTCCGTCGTCCTGTGAGATGAATCATCATTGAAAACTCGTTCAATAATATTTCCGCACATCCCCTAGCTGGCGTAATGAGTTCTTCGCTACAACGGAACGACACGGATGAGCATATCCCGCTGCCAAGAAGATGGTGTCGTGTGCTCGTGGGTTGCAGAAACTATGCACTTGTTCGAGGAGACCATACATTCAAAATTTCCTGCGGATTGCTACGCTACGAGGCGATTTGAACTCCCTCGTACAACAAAGTCGTGTGAACACGTCCCGCAGGATCCCACCCGATTTCCGGCAGCTATTCTCTTTTTTGGGGAACTTTGCTTTGCTGTTAAAAGCGGTTCAAGGACGATACGGTCAATCTTGACTCGTGAGAACCGGCTTCAAACTTGTTCAAGTTTGTGGAACGAAAGTATGCACGTAACCAATTCATCTCTTATGGAAGAGACGAAGCGGTTCAATGATATATATTCCGTGCAAACGGTTGACGAAGAGGTGCCGAACGGGATGCTGAAGATCCAAAATACCCCCATCAATCAGCATGAAGATGACTTCATCGCAAGCTGTCATCGCTAGCATTCAAAGTATTGTCCGCTGACAGCTGCGAATGCTGAAGGTAACGTGCGTAACCATCACGGTCCTTGGACGTAACACACTTCTCGGTTGGCCTAATGAAGAATTGGTTAAAATTAGACAACGCCACTACTAGCCCGTCTCAAATCTTTGCCGCATTAAACTCGGGTTAAACAAAATTGCATTTTTTAGAAAATGTGCGCGTTATGCAGTCTGAGCTGAGCCTGAAAAGAGCTAGTCTGAACACAGTGCCTTCAATCAAAATCAAGAAATAGTGCACTAATCACCATCCGTTTGAACTCTCTACACAATTTGCCAAATATTTAGCAACTGCAAAGAAAGTACGACGGCGATCATTGGCAACAAATTGCAATTGACCAAATCCAAAATACACGGTGTTGCATTTATTTTACCCAAACTTCCGCTAATTGCAATGACCACAAACTGCACGTATTAAGCGATTCAAGGGGTTTGCCCCATCAATCAATCGGGGCTTGAGCAATGTAATCTCGCAGTACCATGTATCGTCGTGTTGTCCAGACCATTGCCTATGGTTGATCTACTAATGGTGTATAACTCGTGATGCAAACAGCTAGGGAAAGCTACTGAGTGTCGTTGCTTTTGGCGCGCTGGGTGGAAAATAATTCGATAAAATATGTGTTTATGTGTTAGCAATTCATACACCGGGTATCATGCCTCCTCGGAATTCCGAAATCAAACTGCATGCAGATAAACGTTGTCTTCTGCCCGACGCTTCTCTTTCCACGGGATCGGACCGTGAAGGCTATTTTTAATCGGTGGTAGATCTGCCGGCACAAAAACAATTCTATTTCAACTGCGGACGATGTAAATTTTAATTGCCCAATCAAGAACGAATGCTGCCGCGCGGAATGAATTTCTCGTCGACGGTTGTGTGTTTCCAAATCTAGACAAACGGCTCACATCAGTCCTGATTGAACCATTAAATGAACACAAGACGAACACCGCAAACCGAGACGTTCACGTTTTCAAAGCAACTTAAATCAATAAATCGACGAGCTAGGAACGCAATTAATCGCTAGGAATAAATTTGCTCGAGCAAGGGATGCTAATGTAGCATTTCATGAGTAATATTATTCATTCTATCTATATATATATAAACATGGATGTATGTTTGTTTCCATGACTTGCGTTGTTTTTTTTCTTTAGCAAAAACGGCTGGCCAAAATTATCTTAATTACGATTGGTTCAGTGCACGTGCAATTTAAGCTACGAAAAATACCGATATTGATGACTGAAACTGGCCAATTCAAAACCAAATACTTGGATATTCGCGATCATATAAATCGATCGAATGTGTTAAAAATGAAATGATGAGTGGAGTTTCTAAAATCGTTGGTTTTGTCTGGTATACAGCCGCATCACTTGCGACATAAAGAAGGATGTGTTATTATTATGCTTTGAAATCTTCATGCGCCGAAACTGTGTAATAGAATACGACTGATTGTGACGCAGCTTTCGAACAATGCTTTATAGGCAGGTATTTCGAATGGGACTTATAACGGGCCAAATGTTTAACTCCGAGAAATCCCTTGAGTTACAATGATATGCCATTTCGATTTAAACGGATTCAATTTTTAGTGAAACTTGCATTTGCGATGAATATCAACAAGTCACAAGGACAGTCGCTGGAAGTGTGTGGCACAAATCTTTAAATGACTTGTAGAATATACATGTGCAGTAATCTATTTTTTTTGTTAACACAAACTTTACCATACTGCAAAATAACATACAGTTCACAGTCATATAGAAAAATTTTGCGTTTGCGGTTTGCAAAACTAGGAATGGCATGGAGAAGATGGTGCTCACATTATTCGTGAAAAATGAACGAGCAACAGCAACATTTGAAACTATGTCAAAAGAAAATGACGAAGGAAAACAAAAGCTAAAATTGAACGAGCAACAGCAACATTTGATACTATGTCAAAAGAAAATGACGAAGGAAAACAAAAGCTAAATAAACGTGCTCAAAATAAAATAGAACAGAAATAACAAAGAAACACGACAACCATAAGAACACCTTGAGAACTGGAAAGCATAGTGGATTAAAACAACAAAGACAAACCAACAATTCTCATCAAGAATTTGGCAAAATAATTGATTATACACGGAGATATAGACACATAAGAAAAAGGCAACTTAAACGGAAAACTCTATCGACACAGATGGTACGTGGGTACGAATTTGAAATGAAATAAACGAGAAAACAAATACGACAAAAGAAAAATCTTCAAAAGGAGAAAAATATTCTAAATCGCTTTTGGAGGTAGTAGTAGTAGTAGTAGTAGTAGTAGTAGTAGTAGTATTTGGTTGGTATCTTAGAAATGTTTTTTTTTTTTTAAAGAAAGATGATGAGAGTTGGAGGAATAGATGTGAAAATATCAAAGGAAAAAAGAAAATTGAACAAAGTAAAGGAAGAAAACATCCTTACCCAGCGTGTAGTCCCAACTGGAGTCACTGTCGTTTTTGTAAACATTGAGTTTTTCTGGCTGTTGATGTTGTAGTAGTTGTAGTTGTAGTTGGAGTTGTAGTACAATGTTGTTGTAGTTGTTGCATGGTGCAGGTTTGCAAATGTTGCGAGTTTAAGGTTGATGAGATTGTAGTTGTAGTTGTAGAAGTAATTTATTTTAAAATTCATATTTTTTTATGATGAATTTGTATCGTTTGTTTCCCCGCACATCGGAGCGATATGTAGCGGCAAAGGCGAAAGGAGGCCGGGAGTAGTTCGTTGCCGTGTTGATCGTGTTGATGATGTTGGATGTAGTTCATGTAATCAGAGTAGCAGTAGTAGAAGTACGGATGAGTGTGGACCGATCGGCCGGTACGGGAAACAGTTCAGGAGTTGTTGTTGTTTGATTTTTGACGATGTGGTTGTGAGAGTGGTTGATGTTGTTGTTGGTAGTTTGGTGGTTTGATATATTTTGCGACAGATTCGGAAAGAAAAGAAAGACAATAAAATGGACAAAACGATGGAAAAATAAATATTTTGGTTCGATCTGTATTGGGTTATGTTTTAAGTTTTGTAGACATAGAGGAGAGGGGCAAGTAGAGGGTAGGAATGGAAAGGGAACGCTCGGGTACGTGGCAAAAGGATCATGACATATCATTTTCTTTAATTTATTTTACTTGTTTTCGGGTGGAATGAAGGACTTCATTAAAGAACAGCCACACGCTGGTGGTGGAAGAAGAAAAGTTGAAACATTTGCATGTGGGGAGCAAACAAAAGTGAGAGAAAATTAAAGAAGTCAAGGAAAACCAAAAGTGTAACACATAAAGTCCTGCTTGTCGATATAACTAAACTACTTCTCACGGTATTTTGTTTTTTTGGTTCAAAACCCTCGCACTGTCCTTACCCTTGGACAGAGACATATCCAAACATGGGTTAATCTGTTCATGGGTTTCGAACAAGAAAAACAAATCAACCTAGACTAGAAATTAAACATTGATCGCATAGTTTTTACAAAAATAATTTTCTTAGTATCATGAGATGCTAACAACGAGGAAAAGATATACAAATCTTCAGCGTTCACCATAAACATGAATGCAAGAGAAGGATAGAAGGTGTTCGTAACGGAGAAAAGAGGTGACAACTATATTGTTCTAACATCAAGAAACTTAATCCGCACGGTTTGGTAGTTTGTATTATTATAACATTTTTCATGAATGATGTGGTATTTTCCATCTGATTTGATAATCCTTCTGTTTCATTTTTGAGGGAGGGCAAGTATTCGTACGTTTTATCTGTATTTCTGTAGAATGTTTTCGAGAAAATGAAAAGAAATGAAAGAAAATAAACAAATCAAAAAAAGATCAGAATCGAAACAAAACTAATGAGAAGGAAAAAAAGTTAACGAAACTAGTTGAAGAGTAAGGAAAATGGAGGCAGTCGAGTGTTGGGCTGGGGGACGAGAAACTCGAAGCAAAGAAGAGAAAGAAACATGAACAAGTACAGCCAAATGGGGAGGAAGAGAGGGAAACGCTGTCAAATTACCTTAGCATAGTCGATCTTCAGTGTACAACAACCGGAGTAGATGTCGCATCCGTTCAGGCTGTCTTTGGCGCGGGTCGCTGACTCTATGCTGTCGAATGTGTTGGTCCTCCCGGCCGATAGAGGAAGGAACTTAGTTAAGGAAAACAAATCATTTTATTACAAGCCCACTCACCCAAGCGCTCACTTTTACATCGTGTTTCAAAGATCAAAATACGTTAAATAACCAACAATTAACACACTACCTGCTCTGATGAATTTTAATGCCTACTCCGGAAGTTAATTAAGTTATCACCAGTGGAACGGACGCATTGCTTGAGTATCTGATGTCCGATTCCCAAACACAATCAACAGTAGAAACTGGCCCGCAGACTCCGGTTTCTTACAAGCCTTTTCTGGAATGTCTCATTAGAGATTTAATTTTGGACCAACAAATAAAAGGAGAGATTTATCTTGGTGCTTTCGTGGGTAGAGGGTATTTGCATAACGACTTTGCCAGGTGTTAATATTTAAAAAAATTGCACGCATTTTGTTTACAATTTAAAGCATGGTGGGCTCATCCCTTTCAATGATGTTGGCTAGAAAGTTATACCTGTGCATCATGCGCTACTCACGTAGTGGAAATTACTTCCAGTGAAACGTTATGTTTTTTTTCTTTGTTTTAAGAACCATACGCACAATTTTGAACGAGCTTGGCAGTTCAAACACCTAACTAATCAACCTCCCGTGTATAACAACACATTTTAAAAACACATTATCAGTCGTCATCCTCGTCATCACACTCTGTTTAAAGGGGGTTGTTATGCACGTTAAAATACGGTGTATAATTCCCAAAAACGACAGCGATTGTTCATCAAAGCCTACGGTTAGGATAAGATGGATGGATTAACACTGAACTTTCCCTTGAAGATTTTTGGAAATTACACGAACCGGGGACGACCGAGCTTGCCTTAATGGATGATTACTTAGGTGAGTGGAAGTATAAGAATATTCACCATTCAGTCGTGCGGAAAATGAAAACAATTTATTCGTTTATTTTCTAGACAAGAGCTCAACTCTGGGAATTCAAACGAACGTTACATAAATTGGCTCTAGACAATAGAGCAGCGGAACGCCCTGAGGCGAGTCAATTATTGCCTAGCACACAACAAACCGAGACTACACATCATAAGTTTATACACCATATAAGTCATTAGTTTGTAAATCATATAATAAGCGAACACTTCAAATTAAAGAAGCACCTCAAGCGGGGCATGAATGGATGGAGCTTTTTATTCCTAGACCCAACAAAATAATTTTTCTTGAGAAAATCGTCTACAAATAATTTTGAAATTCAAATTCTAATGGCATGAACTGATAATTTTTAGTTTGCTCAAAAGACATTGATCGAAACAGTGAAGAGCTCCTTACTAAACAAATCCCTTCTGCAAGGGACTACTCGACGCCTCCATATTTAAATGGTGTTCTTCAGTTTAGCAAAGATAGATCAGTTAGCATCTTTGCACCTTGTTATCATATCGGTAGCTATTAAAAGTTTCTCATCGCCCACAGTGCGAGGAACATTCAGGAGCCATTGTCATTGTCTGCCTGATTTACCTCCAGCATTTTATTCTTCTACAAGTAGCTATGGCGTACACTTAATTATGCAATAGACGAATAAACTGTTTGTTAAAACATGCAGGTGTCACCGTTGGTTTCACGTCGAGCACTACATTGCGATACGAAGGAAGGGCCCCAATAGCAAACAACTTCTTAACAGACGTTAATTTTTAACAAACAATTTGGAATATATTCGTAAAAATGGTGTCATAAAGATAATCTCGGTTGGATTGAGAGAGTGCTGAAATGAAATGCAAAAAAGACAAATTCTCCACGGCCGGCGCGAGCTAGACGTTATTAAAACGCGTATAGAAAAAAAAAAAACAAATACACACGTGCCATGTGCGAAAACGATAATTGACTGGGTGGAAAATTTCCACATTTGAGGGTTTCCGTACAATTTATCTCATGCTGATGGAGCATCATCAATTAAGAATAAAGCATGACAAGCGGAATTTATGAGGCTTTGAATCTTTAAAAAGCAACTGTTTCAACGAGTTTATCGTCGGTTGGACGCCGCACGCCGTAACACATATATCTGTATGGTTCTCACTAAAACATAAGACGAAACAATATTACAAGCATTGTTGGTATTATGGAGATATTTTACCTAATACTATGAGGGTTGTTAAAATTTATTCAATCGCAATATCTGACACCGGAGTGATTGAAACATTCGAAGCCTTGCATTGACTATCCAAATGTCAAAAATGTTATCTCGCTTCTCACCAGACGACAGAACAGGAAAAAACAAAAACAAAATTTCCCCCAAACAAATGTCAACCAAGAGAAGGCCACATCCCATGGTTACGGGGTATATACATAAGCTAGAATATTTTATTGTAAGATTGATAAAGAGAATAAGAGATAAAGAGAAAAAAAGAAGGCCACATCGGAACATAATTTGAATTGAAATTCGACCTGACGCTATCGTACAAGAGCCATTCGATTTCTACACCAAGGCCCATGAAATGCATAAACTGCTACTTGCATTATGTGCGCTCCGCGTCTTCGCGACCTAACGAATGTTACTGTCAGTATCCTGCATTTGGGTGTTTTTTGTGTGTTTTGGGCAAATTTAGCTGATTATTTTAATGCTTCGTTGTTCACTGACGCAAAATTGAAGATCGCTTTACCATAACATCCCTGGGGGTACGGGAAACAGTTTCCACTACATTCTATTGGTGCGACGGCTCCGCTTGGTAAAAAAAAACTAAAGTCAAAGAAACAGGTTGAGGGTCACGGAGGATGAATATTTTACACTTTTATGTTTATGCTACAGTTGCTTCCGGTGGGTCCTGGCCCGCATATTCAAACAAAGTTCTCCGGCACACCAGATGCGCTGGGAAATTTATCCACCTGTGAAAAGTTAAAATCCCACCTGTTAAGCTCAGTCTGGCAGCAGCCCCAGTCATTTCTGGCAAAATATAAAATAAAAGTACAGCATCACGCGACCACTGCCACTAGCATTTGCCAAGAGGACGATGCAGTAACGCTTAAGAAAATACTTTACTACGGCTATTATCAGCCTCTTCTTTCGAGCATTTTTACGCTGCTTCGAAAGAGCCTGGAGAACGAGAAAGGAACATCAACAAACGGCTTTTAAAATTATCAGAATTTATCACTGATTAAGGCTTAAGCTAGCAGGAGGAAGCTAGGAAGCAAAAGTATTATTAAGGATAAATCTTGCCATCCCTTGGGCTGGGCATTGACAAGCCATCTAACTATCCTTCTGGTTACGTAAGTACATTGACCGAGCTACCACCAAGACCACTAAGCTAATGACATCGCCAGGCGGAAAGAAATAAAGCACACTAGAGTAGCCGTTGGCAAAACGATGAACGGAAACAACGTACCTCGCAACTATTGAGATTAGTGCGAGCTTTGCCCAGAACACGAGCTAGGGTACACAAGAATGTACACACACACACAAAAACAACAGAAAGAGAGTTGGGCTACATTCTCATTTATTACTGTAGCCAGTTTCCAGCCGGCCAACGACGTTGGCCAACCGGCAAGCTGTACCATTGGAACATTCCGACCCGGGCCGCTTAAGGATCGGTGTACAGGATGGGTGGATTTGGCCAACTTATGAGGCACCAATTAGCGTATCACAGTCGGACGAAGGCAACAAATGGAGACCGACTTGCTCGACTTGTCGCATGTTCCATGTTCCGACGACATTTACTACCTTTTCCGAGGGGTTCGCAAATTACAATCACAGGAAGGACGCCATTGTGAAGTAAATGCTATTAAAGCGTTCATTTTGGGCCAACAAGTACTGCGACGAAAGGAACAGCTCACGAAGGAGAACAGCGATCAACATCAAGGATATGGTTGATCCATATAATGAAAAACGAAAATAAAAGAGCTCGCTGATGTGAACGAATGAATTGGATCGTATCCATTTTACCAATGTGCAGGCTGCTTGATTTTTCCGCACGCTCGCTGAACGAACGTTCTTTTGCGTTACGTCATCATCAGCGATAATGATAACGCCAAGCCACACCATCACCTTCAGCAAATGGCGCGACAAAATAGAAACAATCCTGCGGTAGAAGATGAACGAAGAGGCTCACGCAGCTCATTTCATTTTCACCAGCGAATTTTTTAAATGCAAGTGATAAGAGGTATACCTCTCCTAAATCCACATTCCTGTGAGTTATGAACTCCGATTAGAGAGCTTTTCGGTTGCGATTGATATAAATATGATAGTTTGAGTTTTACCTTTATTTGAAAAAAGGCGCAGAATGGACGGTTTAATAATGGTTATAAATTTTGCGTACCCTGCTGATTAGAAATAAGTATCCTCGAAAGCACTATCTTATGAAAACTGATCCGCGCCATGTCTGCCTTTAACGGTCTGAGCCATCTGTTCGATTACCACGACTCCATCCCTTCCTTTCGTTTACGTCTTATCACCCAACCTGTATAATCGCCCGCACCCTTCCTCATGTTGTTTGTTAACTTAGTTTTAATATTAATTTTTAAGTTTTGAATTGTATAGCCCGCGTGGCAAACTTTTTGTAATAAAATAATAATAATAATAATAATAATAATAATAATAATAATAAATTTAATTTCGTTTTCGAATAATCTTTTAACGTTGATGTTTAGTTCTAGTCATGAACGAAGAAATATGAATATTTCTTTTTCAGCAAAAAAGCTCTTGTCAAATTGTCATTCTAGAATAGTTAAAGCAAATAATAACCCTTAGATAACAGTAACGTTTTCTTTAGGCAACAAATCTTGGTCCCTCCATGATGCAGGGCTGTTTCGGTGGTGAACAACAGCTATTACATAAACTTCTTTCGTGCTTCAGGACCCTATATCTGTACGATAGTAATCATTATCTGATGTCCGAATAATTGCCCAATAAATGAGGCAAAAAACATCACTACTAAAGCCAGGAAGCAATCGTTTCACCGATGTAAGAAGATGAACCATTCCAACCAAAATATACGGAACGCTTCGAGATAATTAATTTTTAGTGACAATTTCTTGCAGCAAATTACTTCCTGGTCCGCTTTCCGTTAGCCCCCTAATTACCGTCCATGCCCCAAAAGAGTTTCCCGGATTTGCAGTGTCCTTAATTTAATTTACATGGTTCGACCACCAGAGGGCGTGCTGATAAATGTCCGTCTACCCATACCATGGCGTGAAATGAATTTGTTTTCCAACTTCCGTGGACACTATTCACCAGGCGGAACTGGTAGGAAATGGAGGGCCGCTGTAGGTGTGAAGGAAGATCAGCGGGGAAAATTCATTCAAAGAGGTAGGCAAACTGTGCGTATCCGCGGCGTTCGTTACCTCAATGCGAAACGGCACAATTTACTGCTCCCGGCAACCCACACGGCGTTTTTCAACGATATTTTTCTGTTTTTCTTCGCACAGCTTCCCGGTTAACTTCTTCCAAACAGAACGATCGTTTCGGGGAAGCACCGATGAGTAGTGTTATGTTTAGCCATGCGGCTGGCACAAAATGAGCCTTAATTACGATTCGGTACCCACATAGGGTACACCATTTCAAATTCTTTAGGCCAGGCCATTTCCATTCCTGGTACGATTTACGGAGCAGTAATTTTATTCATTTTTCAAAGCCTAGTATCTTTACACCAGCAAAACGTCGTCGACAAAAAGTTGGGAAGGTAAAAAGAAACATAAATACAACATGGTAGATTCTTCTCCTTTCATGAGGACACATATAAAATAATCAAACCAAGTTATAGACCCAAAAATTTCACTTTGAAAAAGGATATTCAACCATTGCTTGGACGCCATTCTTCTTGAATATAACGATGCGTTGCACCTGGCCATTTGGATGACAGATCGTGTATAGAACGTCCTGAAAAGAGAAATACAGAAAAGGATGTGTTATTTAGATTCCTGACAAAGGTATTATAAGATTTGAATGGTTTAAGGTAATGAGGTACGCAATATACGCACGACAACGAGAAGATAAGTAAACTAAAATAAAATGTGGTATACAAAACAAATAGTTTTCATAATTTGTCGAATATATTCTCCGCCTTCTCTTTGCATCGATCGGACCTCTTGAACTTCCACGCTGACATTAAACTGATCGCACCTTTCCTTGAGTGCCAATTTATTTCAATTTCTCATGATGTTCCCTTCTCATTGAAAGTGGCCGGACGAAAAGCTTTAAATAGAGGAATCTTACGTAAGCCTCACGTTGTTCCTTCCAACAACTTTCAAGTCGCTTGCATGGAGCAGCTACAAATTGAAGCACGTGAACTCAATTAAAATGTCAAACCGTTTGCACACCATCGGAGTAGTTGGCAGGGGAGCACAGAGCAGGAAACGAAAAAGAGATAGACCTATGTAACGGATCTCCTGTATGGAAAGGACGACAGGGTGCCGGACAGGACAAATGAAGACCTGGATAAAGCCTGCCTCCGTCTCCGAAGGGATAGGGGCAGTCAGCCCGGAACGTTGCATATCTTCTACAAGCTCTACGTGTGATGGAGTGCTACTGACGTCCGGCGAAGGTCGGGTTATTTACAACTCACGGCACAAGCAAAAGCCATTTGCGACATGGAACGGTACTGACGATAAGAAACGAAATATGGATGAGGCACCATTGTTGCCCTCTCCTTCCTGCATGAAAAGCCATAATCAGTGTACACACTTCGGAAACTTTGTGTCCCTATAAATGGAACCCCAAGATAATTCCAGACGGCCGAGAAGCAGCAAAACTTATCGTTACGGCTGACGGAAATGCGCTAGCCACACAGTACCGGTTTTCTCCGGGATCAGGATTCTGGTGGGACCTTGGAATACGGATCTCATTACTTCCATGCTAGACTCAACCGGTCTAGGAATGGTCCGGCTCCGTTCCATCGGTCACTGTACTCAGTACCTTTGGCCAGCTATACGCTTACCATTACACTGCATTCTACCTATTGTGGAAATGTCGAAAAGATTGAGTCATGTACAAAAAAATTCTTAAAATCAACACATACAAATGAAATAAAAAGATTTTTTTGTTAAGTAATCGTCTATTCTTATACTTATCTAAAATTGTAATCCCTGGTTAAAGCTCTGCTACTTTCTATATCAAGTTTCACATGTTTTAAAAATAAGCCTTGAACTTCGTGGTATGCTCACGAATATTGAATGAAGGCCCGAACTTGAGTAGTTTGTAAAGCTGACGTCTTAATGACATTTTTCCGGAACTAAAGGAAAGTATACTTGTTGATTCTTTCTTTCATTCTACATGTTTTTGAGTATGACAAGAAACAATTTGCAACTTGTGGCTCTCATGTCTTGTGGATATCAAAATTTCAAAACATCGAGTAAACTAATAAGAGTATTTCTATGGTCGATTCAAAACTTGAGAGTAGAGCATTCATTACGGTACATTTGTCGAAGGAATATTTGGAAAAAGGAATTTACTACTGTGTTATGCTGCCTAAGTGGCACGACACTCTCATTTCCGACCTCTTGCACGCTTCTAAAAAAAATTCCTATTCTTTCTTCCTTTCTGCCAAAATTCCATTCTTGAAGCACTTGAAGCAGAGTGTTCACATTTCTCAGTCCCTCCTAGTTCCAACGAACCGAACAGAGCAACACACAGGAGAAAATGTACAGGCCATAACGAGAACATTATTCGTCAAATGTACTCACTAAACTTCTGGACAACTAATAACTGTGAAGATTATCACTCCTTGCCAACCGAGATGAAAACAGCTAAAACTTGCCCTCTTTTGCTAAGGGTCACGGTTACTGGTGGTACAAACTATAATATGCGATCGAGGGGAAGCTCTTGTAGTTTTTATTTTTTTATTTTTTTGCCTACAGGAATGGTTGATGATGACAGAATTGAGAAATACGCTGCAGCTAGAAAAATATTCGCTGCTTCATGATAATTCAATTAGTAACAGCCAGAGTAATTTGCTTACTTTCTGTTCTGAGTCTCTCTATAAAACTGCATAAGATGTGACAATGCGTAAATAATCAAATGACGTCTGCACTGTTGTCTAGTTATTGTTCATGCTAATTTATTGAACCATCGTCAGTATATTTATTATTTGCGATTAACTTTGTATTTGTATTTTGTGTAAAATACTTATATACTAAACTAATCCTAGCTTGATACGAGCACAAGAACAATGGACAAGCAGGTGTACACTAGGGTAGGTAAAATCCCGCATCTCAACCTAACAACTAAGGGGAATTAGGAAAAGGAAGAGGTGGAATCAAATGTTAACGAAATACGTTGGCGGAAGGTAGATAGTGATCCGTGGAAGAGGTTAAAGGATCGAATACAGGAAAGAAAATGATCCCTGGAACCAGAGCGAGCTTGATGTGGTGTGATAGATAAGATGGGTCTAGGACGAATAATTCGGGAAGGAATATAAAAAGGAAAGAGGGAAAAGAGGAGGCACATCAATGACACGACAAATCAGACCACCAACAAATGCGGCTTGCGCCATATTCCGCCGATCCTCTAGCGACGTCAAGTTTAGTAGGCGACAGCGTAACGAATATTGTGGAAGGGAACCCACTCGGCCAAGGAGGCGTCTCGTTGCCATTCTCGTTAAGGACCTTTGTACCTACTCAAAATTTGCGATCGACCGAATGCCAGAAAGGCGCCACTGCACACTAGCATACTCTAGGGTCGAACGTACAAGGGAACAATGCAGGGCCCTTAGACAAAGCGAATCGATGATGTCCTGCTCGAGGCCACAAAATCAGCCCCAGAGTCTTTTTGGCTCTAGGCACAACTGCATTAATCTGTTCGGCGAATGTAAGCTAAACGTCAAGGATCACTCCAAGGTCTTTTACAGAGGAGACACGGAACAGGGACGAGGAATTAAGGGAATAATTGAAGGCAATAGCATTGGATAAGCGAGAAAAGCATATAATAGAACATTTATCCACACATGGATACAAGATTGCAGAATACCTCGATTCGATTGTCCTGGTGAGCAATGGTTAAGGACTCAATTAATCCACGACCTCACACAGGCCAATGACGGGTGGATTACGGCCTCAAAAACCTTGCTGCAAGCACAAAGGATTGAAATACCCCGGTAATTGACAATGTTCGCTCGGTCACCTTTTTTAAATATTGGCAAAATATGCCCTCCACCAGGAAGACGGAAAACCCCTGGTGGACAGAGAAAGCTCGAACAACTTGGCGAGAGGAGCAGCAAGGGCTGCCCTGCAGTTGATGAGAACCGAAGTCGACACACCGTCAGGGTCTGGTGAGAAAGACGGCCTTAAATCGGCGAGCGCCCATCGAACACGCCAGCACAAATCGGAAACTCGCTCACGCTGAAAACATCCTTAAAGGTAGGTAAAGGTTCTAAGAAAGCAGGATCAGAAAAAGGTGAAGCAAAAATCCCAGAGAATTGATCAGCGAAGAGGGAGCAGACATCAGCTGGAGAATCCGCTTGCATAGACCCCAGAAACATGACACCGGGAAGTGTTCTGCAGTTTCTTCGCGAGTTGACAAAGCGCCAGAAGGATTGAGGGTTGGAACGCAAACAAGTCTGCAGTTTACGAACGTAACCATGATATCTTGGGGTTGAGGGTAGAGATGAGTTCAGCCACGTCCAGCGACTTGTCGAATGTGCTTTACTCAGGTATCTTCCCTAGCAGCTTCGGGCGCAATAATAATTTTTCAAACAAATCTTATTCCGCGCACGATGAACAAACACAATGATTTGATATAATCATGCAGCAACAAACGACCGTCTATTGACTAAAGAATGAAGTTACAATAGAACGTCGGTAAGCGAAGGGGTACATAAACATGCATTGCACATGAATTGCTTGAAGCAAGGGAACTGCGAAGAAAGCAATCGGGCCAAGTTAAACCGTCTCCTGCGCGGCTGCAACGTCTGATGTGACGGCGCCGTAGCAAATGTGTATGTATTAGATGGGCAGGAAGTGGCTTTTATTACGTGTCACCATAAATCAATCGAGGCGATGTTCGGCAAGCCATGCTGCACAGCCAACGAGCGTTCTTGGAACGTTGTGATCCTATATTTACTGCGCGTGTGAATTAGTTTTTTATCTCGGTATGTGTTCGTCTGGCAGCTGCTGCCATATAACATACCTAGCTAAAGAAACTGGTGGAAGTAATCATTCGCCGTGAATAGAGACATTTATTTTTATCACCATTGACAAGCCACAACAACTTTTCCCCGGACGCTCATCGCTGCCACATTTTCGCTGCTGTTACGAAGATCAGCGATAGCCGGAGGTTTGCCTTCTGATCCCACCGGTTGTATGGAAGTCAATTGCAAATCACCACGGAAGTAACACCCATCGCAACCCTTAAAAGAAAGCTTCACCTACGCGGTTTGCTGCAATATTTGCTGACGTGCCGACATGCTTTGCATGATAGCACAACATAACCAATCTCCGGGATGAACCGCTATCGTTCCGTTATCTGAGCTTATTTTTTGTCATCACCATTTGGTGACCCCGGTAACGTTACCACACAGACAACGCGTGTATGAATATTGACAAACCAATAACATTGCCAATTATTTGCCGCCAACGGCATGCCGTACATGTCTTGCCGAGTTGTTCACTTTAAATTTCCGTACAGTTGGTCAATTGTTATTATCTGACCTCTGTGCTGCTGCTGGAGCACATGTACGCGTTCTTGTAGAGGCAAGAGAATGCTGCTGGATTCTTAAGCATAGTGAAAGGAGCCTTCATTCCAGCAGAAAATCTTCTTCTGCATGAAATGCTGCGCGAGCGATCAGCAAACCAAACCTACCAAAAGGCGCAATCAATGTCTCGCCCATCAAACTGCCCATGATTCTTTTGTCACTGGCCAATACCAGTAGCCGGTCGGAAATCTGAGCTGCAGCTCATGAATAATCATATGGCCAAACCCACCCGCCCAGAATCCTATTGCCCTGCATACGTTGGCAAGCTGGATGTATCAAGCTCAAGAGTTGTTGATCTATTGTTGCTTTTGTTGCTCTAACATATACGATTAAATACTCCATCCTGACCGGGCTTAGGGTCGACGAAGACAATGAACCAGAATATCCCAGAATGACATGCTTCGAAGGTGAATTGCCTTTTTTCTGTCGAAACCCGTAACTAACCTGTCCGAACGATTTATGCGAAGTGGAACCAAAGTGATGAAACCGTTTGTTCAAAGTACTACTTTTCGGGATCAATTTTCTCTCGCACCTTCATCCTGGTGGAATCGATATGCAAATGAAAATTAATAATTTTACAAACGCTTCAAAACCAACTCAAGGCACTATAGCTGTTTTGATTCCAGGTTTGTAAAACAAAAATGCGAGACATCTTTGATGATTTCACAGGATCATGATATGGTAGTTTTGAATAAAGCTGATAACAATTTATGGATTTATCAAATCTGCTGTCTCTTTTTCGAAGAGACCATATTATGAAAAACGACAATAAGTTGCTAAAAGAAAGAACTATAAGTTTAAAAAAATATCCGAAATCCTAAACATTTAAATCATGATGTATTCAAAAGTCTCGAAGAACTTTTTCTATTCTAAAGTATAACCCGGTGCAATAAAATTTGCACTTGGTATAGTGAAGAAAAAACCGTTACATGGAATGCTGTTTCTCATGAAAAATTATGCAAATTCTTTTAAATTATTCAAACTGCAGGCGACTAATGCAACATCACGGCACGACCCCTGTGGTTTTGCTTCTCGCCAACATCTCTTGCTTCGAGAATAAAAACTGGGCTGCAATTTTTGCTGCGAGTATCTATTAAATTCTTTTTTCTTTACTTCCATTACCGTTTTAAACCTTGTCAGAAAAACAAGATGGTTGCATCCGTAAGGTAAAAATATTAAGAAAAAACGGCCCAAGCAATGAGCTGGGCTTCGGGTAGAAAGCAAAGATGCTGATCAGTCGGACCTTATTTCCTTCTCTGTTAAGACTTTCGGAAAAGGGCCTTCAACCCACGGAATCCCATCAGAGTTGCTCCCCGAGCAGCGGCTCTGAATGAAAAAAAAAAAAAACTGGCGATAATAAATTTCAACAAGTGAACGATTAATTTCGCAATTACGAAGAGACGTCAAAATGCGACCAAATGGAATGAGTGGAAGTTGTACTATTCATTCCGGTCGAACGATGGCTTCATGAATGATAAATGAATGGAAACTTTAAGTCAAGCAAAACTTGACGAGATTGATTGCCTTCAAATCAACCAAAAGGAGCTGTGCTTTGTCATTTTATATCAATAGTGTCCTTACGGTTTCTATAAATCATTCTCTAATATAGAAAGAATCCTTTATTACCGTATACGTTTTCCGTAGAATTGCCCTTTGTGTTGGTTCTTTTTTTTTTTAGAAAAGCTCAAGTTATTTGATTCGGATTCGTGACGTAATATAATAAATTTAATGACCAAGTACACGGCAACAGCGTTCATGGTAGCGAACATTGTCGTTTAGCTTGTTGTGCTCAGAAAAGCGTTTTCATGCAGCACTGAACCTTCGTCTTCGTCTTCGTCTTCGTCTTCGTCTTCGTCTTCGTCTTCGTCTTCGTCTTCTTCTTCTTCTTCGTCTTCGTCTTCGTCTTCGTCTTCGTCTTCGTCTTCGTCTTCGTCTTCGTCTTCGTCTTCGTCTTCGTCTTCGTCTTCGTCTTCGTCTTCGTCTTCGTCTTCGTCTTCGTCTTCGTCTTCGTCTTCGTCTTCGTCTTCGTCTTCGTCTTCGTCTTCGTCTTCGTCTTCGTCTTCGTCTTCGTCTTCGTCTTCGTCTTCGTCTTCGTCTTCGTCTTCGTCTTCGTCTTCGTCTTCGTCTTCGTCTTCGTCTTCGTCTTCGTCTTCGTCTTCGTCTTCGTCTTCGTCTTCGTCTTCGTCTTCGTCTTCGTCTTCGTCTTCGTCTTCGTCTTCGTCTTCGTCTTCGTCTTCGTCTTCGTCTTCGTCTTCGTCTTCGTCTTCGTCTTCGTCTTCGTCTTCGTCTTCGTCTTCGTCTTCGTCTTCGTCTTCGTCTTCGTCTACGTCTTCGTCTTCGTCTTCGTCTTCGTCTTCGTCTTCGTCTTCGTCTTCGTCTTCGTCTTCTTCTTCGTCTTCGTCTTCGTCTTCGTCTTCTTTTTTGATGCTCCCAAAACTTTTTGACATAAATTATCACCTACACTTCGCCTACAATGGTTTCTGGGAATAAAGTTATCAAATCTCTATAAACCAAAGTGACAATGCCTTTCTGCCTGTCACTCTGCTTTAATTTTTAGTGGAACCCCGAAAAATGAAAAAAGTAACTGATGCTGAAACATGTTGCTTTTATTTTGCTTGGAAATCCTTGCTGTGCTAATCAGGAGCCCCCGATTTCAGAAAACGCTGCTCATGGAAAGGATGGATATAGTAGCGCAAGGTCCTAGGTTTGCTAAACACCCAGAAAGTCTACGTAATTGCAGGGAACTAACGTCGGAAAATAGAGGGAAGATTAAAATAGCAATTGCAAATCTATGCAGAAGGAGGATGTGTAAAATATCAACAACAAAAAATATTTTCTTTTCCCGGGCAAAGTCGGGCAAAAAGCTACTTATAGTTTAACATTTTCGAACGTTGATGCAAAATAGGTGGAGGTCATAAAGTTGTTTAGGCCGATTTAGACGTAGAGCAAATATTCGTGCAAGGACGAGTCTAAAGAGTCTCTTTTTAATGGTTCATGTAGACACTCCAGTTTGGAGATGGTATAATTGAAATGTAAACACACTATTGTCGCAGATCAATACCCGCGTTCAGGCTTTATCACTAGCCGACCGATGAAGAGAAAAGACCGATTCGATCGTTTTGCTAACGCCTTGCTCTGTTTTTACCCTGTGTTTGCTATTCTACTGGACCGGGCGTTTGATTAACCCTTCTCAACAAATGTCTGAATCTGTCCTATCCCGGATCTTTCGTTTCTTTTCTAATAAATTTAAACAGTTTTCTACGGCTATACATTTTTCCTCGTGCCATAATGCTTTTCCTATTATGCAACGCACGCTTGAAACATTATTTTTTCCAACTCTTTTGCAAACATAATGTCATGATGTTTCGTTCACTCCAAAGCGTATTAAAACATTAAAGTTGCTTAATTTTAAATAAGTAGACCTTTTGCCTTTTTATACCAGTGTTATTCTCGCTTCTTTTATCTACGAAAGAAAGTCGATGCGCTCAAGAATGTACGAAGAAATTTGATTTAATTTGATTCCAGTGTGTAGTAGATAGGTTCATTGCCATTTTCTTTACCCCGTATACTTTTTTTGTTTGCTCTCCATTCTCACATACATTACCAATTCCTTCGGTACCGAAATTGGAATCCACTCGGCCGAATCCGAAGCGGACGCCTGGTCCTTCATTTGTTTGCTTTTGGCTCATCAACCGACTAGCCTTGAAGGGGGCCGAAGCATCCGAACGCAGATTGGCATGTTCCCGGTTTTCGCTGTATGAGCTATCGAGCGTTGAAGAATGTGAATTACTTTTCACTCATATCGATACGATACAGCAGCTTACAGTCCTGCTTTACCAACCATCCAGAGGATCCACCGGATAAAAAAGTTCAAAAGGCCATCACGTCACCCAAGAAGAGCCAGGGAATTCCAGTATTCCTAGTCCATCCTCGCGAGATAAAAGCAACCAATACCGAGGTAAATGGGGTAGAAAAAGCTTGAATTGAAAAGCAACTGAACCATTTGCGTTGACGAAGGGCGTCGGTGGCACACGTAGTGGTTCCCCGGGCAACAGGGAGAAGAAGTTAGAGGGTCTGGGATAATGTGGTGAATAGAGCAGAATATTGAATGATTTTTGTCAGGATAGACCACACGAATCGAGGGCCAACACGATCGAAGCGTCCGAGGGAGGCAACCATTATATTTAAAAGAATGATATTGAGCATAAGAGCCACACGGCAACAGCAAACATGGGTAAACAAATGAAAAACACATCTACCATAGATGAACAACTGGAATTGAATTTCAACACGAATCATAAGTCGTAGAGAAACTGTTGGTAGTTCAATGGTCCAGGATCGCTTTAACAAACAGAAATAAAATAAAACAGTTTCCTCTTCGCATCATTCGTCGACTAACATATATCTTAATCTTGCGAGACATACCAAGATAGCATGTTCAGAATGGAAGCATAATTGGGATGATTTGTTGATAGCTTATGGAAGGATCTCGAACAAATTTTATCGACATCAACGACCTTAACGAAAAATTACTGAGATGTTTGGGAACTAATTGGATGTCTGCAGCGGATAAAATACAGGTAAGAAACCATCGTTGTGTCACCATCATGCACTAGAACGATGTATCTTGGCCAAAACTCATTATGATATTGTAGTACTTTATTTGCCCAAAACTTATTGTTGCTAACTCCAACAAATTTCGGAATGTGAAAAAAGTTATTTCTTTCCTATGGCGGATGAAAGAGCCAACATTTTAACTTTTATATTTTAACTCCTCGAAAATCGATAAACTGATCTCCTGCATTCTTCTTTATATTGTAGACTTGTTGTACTGTCTCATCGTTTTGTGGTGATCTCGCGATCGTTAGGCCAAGCTGTCGTTGGAACAAATCTGTTGGTGGTTGCTGGTTGGTTCATGCTTGGCATATATTTATCGATTATCGTGAGTTTCTTTCCATTTTCCTAAATTATTATTAAACCGCTGTAGCGTAGCGAACATTATCTTTATATTTTAGTTTGCACCTCGGACACTCGACTCTCGTACATAAACGGTACATTTTTAGTACAAGGCGCTGCCTTGATAACATAGAAATAAAATAAGCTCTCTTTAATTCCAAACTCCAAGGCGGTAAGACGTGTTCTTAAGCGACATCCGAAATCGAATCAGAAAAGGCGTAAGCCCCCAAATTGGTGACCCCGAACTCCGAACACTCCGTACCGCGAACACCCGACCGACCTAAGTAAAGACACTTCCGCAACGCCCCCGATTTATCCATTATCGATTGAGCTGGCCCCCTTTGATACGATCCCGACCGAGCCGAACAAGAACGACGAACCGTTATCCTTCCGTGACAAGCCGCGAGTGAACGAAACCACGCGTTTCGACATACCCTTTTTCTACCGCGCGTTTACACTATGCCACCGAAAGAGAAGCCCGTGGAAGACTCCTCTTCGTTGAAAAAAGAGGCTCACGAACACTATGGGAACGCGAAAATACATTTTCCCGATTTCGATGCTGAGGACGTGGAAACGTGGTTTGTCTGCTTGGAGGCGGCATTCTTTGTAAACGGTGTGAAGCAGGACAAATATAAATATAGCGCAGTCATTGTCGCTCTCGGCACCCGTGCAAGATTCGTGCACTCCACGATCGCGATTTGCAACAATTCTGACGCCACGGATCGGTATGACACCATAAAAAGAGCCGTTCTCGCACATTTTCAGCCGTCGGAAAACCAAAGGTTGACGAGCCTTCTCTCCGGCGTCTCGCTGGGTGACCAGAAACCGAGCCAATTATTATCAGAAATGCGCAGAATGGGTGGGGTAGGCTGTTCCGATGCAGTTCTATCCAACATTTGGCTACGCGCATTACCGACAACCGTACGATCGATCATCGCAGCCATCCCTTCGGCAACGTTAGATGAGCAAGCCACGGTTGCGGATAAAATAATGGAAGCTCCCCATGGTGATATCGCAGAAATCAAAAATACGCGTCCGCGTTCTCCAGCTATGCAAACCGTCACGCATGATAATGCACAGATTACAGCATTAGAGAGCAAGATCGAAGCACTCTCTCGGCGTTTCGACGAGTATCTATTCGTTCAACGACCCCGATCAGATGATCGACGCCCAAGGTCCCGTGCGCGAACGAGAGAAAGTACACGTGACTCATCAAACGCACACGAAAAACCCCCGCGACGATGGATATGCTTTTACCATTACCGATACGGAAACCTAGCCGAAAAGTGTGAGAAGGAGCACCCGAGAGACTCAGCCACACAGTGCATTTTTTTCTCCGAGCAAATGCCGATATCATCCCGAAAAAAATAGTTCGTTTTCGTCTTCCACGGAAACGTACTAGATCCCGATCACACACACGAAACCATTCACCAACACTCCTACTAAGCAGTAAAACCAACACTAATCCTTCAGCCGAAGAACCCATAGGCACTTATCACTCACCATGGCTAGCACCACACACCACACCTAATAGCACCAACTCCGATATTTTTTCACCAAAGGTTTGCCGCATCCACATCACCGATAAATCTTCACACCGCCGTTTTTTAATCGATACCGGTGCCGAGATATCGGTGATCCCACCAAACACACAAGAACGATGTAATCCGTCAACGTCACGGAAACTTTATGCCGCGAACAATACGCAAATTCATACTTACGGTCAAAAAACCTTAGCGGTAGATCTTGGTTTATCGAGGAAATACTCCTGGTCGTTTATTGTAGCAGACGTTACAAGTCCAATAATCGGCGCAGATTTCCTTAGACATTACGATCTACTCGCCGACGCTAAAAGACACAGATTAATCGAAAACAAAATGAACAACCTTCTGCCAAGCAAAACAAGCAACTTGCCAAACATAGAATGTCTTAGCGCATCAAACCCATTTGCCACAACGATGCACAACTTTAGAGACATCACAACTTTCGATTCGAAACGTAAACCGACTAATGTTGTAGAACACCAAATCATCACCACCGGTCCGCCTGTGTTTTGCAAGCCACGAAGATTATCGGGAGAAAAACTGCAGGCAGCCAAACAAGAGTTTCGATACATGATCGAGCAAGGAATTTGCCAACCATCGAAAAGCAGCTGGGCTAGTCCCTTACACCTTGTGCGAAAAAAGGACGGCAAGTGGCGACCGTGCGGCGACTATAGAAATCTGAATGCGATTACTGAGCCAGACAGGTACCCTATACCACACATACAAGATGTTAGCAATATTTTACACGGGAACACGATTTTTTCCTGTATTGATCTACAACGGGCTTATCATCAGATTCCGTTGGCCAAAAACGATGTACCAAAAACTGCAATAACGACTCCCTTCGGATTATACGAATTTTTGTTCATGACGTTTGGTTTAAGAAACGCTGGACAAACTTTACAACGCTATCTACACTGCATCCTGAGCGATCTTCCATTCGTATTCCCGTACGTAGATGATTTGTGCATAGCATCCGTTAATGAGGAGGAACATAACAAACACCTTGAAACCGTATTTCAACGATTGAGACAGAACGGATTGGCAATAAACGTGGAAAAGTGCCAAATAGGAAAACCCACCGTTATCTTCCTCGGTCACGAGATAACACCACAGGGAATAAAACCGAACCCCTCAAAAGTTCAGGCGATACTCGACCTTCCAAGACCGAAACTGGCCAAGAAACTACGACAATTCCTGGGCACGATTAATTTTTACCGGCGTTTTATCCCACACGCCGCAAACAACCAACGGATTCTGCAAAGAATGATTAAAGGCAACGTGCGAAACGACAACACGGTACTGGAATGGGATGAGGAAACCAACAACGCGTTCGTGAAGTGCAAAGAAGACCTGGCCAATGCAACACTTCTTGCACATCCTTCACTCGATGCCAAGTTATGTTTACACGTCGATGCATCAAACGTAGCTGTAGGAGGAGCCTTACATCAGATCACCGAACGCGGTCTCGAACCCCTTGCCTTTTTTTCCAAAAAACTTAATACAACGTTGCAGAAAGCAAGCACCTACGACCGCGAACTGTACGGCATGTACGAAGCAGTGAAATATTTCCGGGATCTCCTTGAAGCACGGGTATTCTGCATCTACACAGACCACAAGCCTTTGGTGACAGCATTTCTCCAGCGACCCGAACGCGCAACCCCTACCCAACAACGCCGGTTAAGCTTTATTAGTGAGTACACAACGGACATTCGGCATATTCCAGGAGACGACAACGAAGTTGCAGACATGTTGAGTAGAATCGAAACTATTGTTTCGCAACCAATCGACTACGAGCTGATGGCAGAGCTACAGAAAACAGATGTTGAAATTCAGGCGCTTATAAAAAAACTACCGGAAGCCAGCACAATCCGCCTGAAAGCGCTTGAATTACCGTCGAAAAAGGACACTCTCTTGTGCGACGTCTCGACAGAAGGGATTCGACCCTTAGTGCCGACCAAACTGCGGAAACAAGTAATCGAAAAATTACACGATAACGCACACCCTGGCATACGAGGCACAACCCATCTTGTATCGCAGCGGTATGTCTGGCCATCAATAAGAAAGGACTGCAAGGAGTTCGTTTCGTCGTGTATTCAATGCCAAAGGAACAAGGTTACGAGGCATAATTTCACGGAGATAGAAAAAATCAAGGTGCCATCTCATAGATTTCAACACGTTCACATGGACCTCGTCGGACCACTACCCCCATCAGACGGTTACACCTACTGCTTAACAATGATCGATAAATTCACCAGGTGGCCGGAAGTGATCCCGTTGACGAACATGACCGCGGAAACGGTGGCACGCGCGTTCCTGGCGAACTGGATAGCAAGATTTGGCGTGCCTACTAAGATCACCACAGACCGCGGCAGACAGTTTGAGAGTGCACTCTTCAAGAAACTCTCTGAAACGCTCGGAATAGACCATTTTAAAACTTCTCCTTACCATCCGCAGGCAAACGGACAAATCGAACGTATCCACCGGCAACTCAAGTCAGCCCTTCTCTGCCACGATCGAACCCGATGGACAGAAGCATTGCCGTTGGTACTTTTAGGGATGCGTTCAACATTAAAAGAAGACCTCGGAGCGACAGTCGCTGAATTAACTTACGGAACCAACCTACGTTTACCCGGAGAGTATTTTGATAGTTCAACGAAAATCGACATCGCGACCCCAGAGTTTGTATCTAACCTTAAGGCAATAATGAGCAAAGTTAAACCGGTAGAAACGACTGATCACAACAGAAATAGAAAAACATTCCTACACCCAGGCTTACTATCTTGCACACATGTATTCGTCCGCGTAGATAGCGTTAGGCCGTCTTTAACGCCTCCTTATGAGGGCCCATACAGAGTAATACAAAAGAGAAGAAAAACTTATACAATTGAGAAGAAAGGAAGGAAAACAAACATATCCATAGATCGACTTAAGCCGGCATTCACATCGGAAAAATTTTAATGAAAGGGGGAAGTGATGTAGCGTAGCGAACATTATCTTTATATTTTAGTTTGCACCTCGGACACTCGACTCTCGTACATAAACGGTACATTTTTAGTACAAGGCGCTGCCTTGATAACATAGAAATAAAATAAGCTCTCTTTAATTCCAAACTCCAAGGCGGTAAGACGTGTTCTTAAGCGACATCCGAAATCGAATCAGAAAAGGCGTAAGCCCCCAAACCGCTATTACTGTTGGCCTCCTCTATTCGAATCAATCCACAATGGCCATTTCATAACATCAAGTCAGAGAAATATCTAAGACACTCCCCAGATTACCCCGTCACGGAGGCGAGACTAGATCCTGAATCTCACAAATGGTGCAAATGATTGAGAATTTAGTGGGAATTAAGTTTGTTTGTTCACGAAAATTTTACGATCATGCATGCCGGTGCACCCGCTTCCATTCGTTTCGAGGATGATTACTCCTCTTCCGAGTTGTCATCTGTCAAACACGGCGACGATACAAAGAAAGAAAGTTAAGCTAAGTGACGAATTTGAGTGGGTTATTGTAGACGGACACCAATTACTCGCGTGCTCAGGAGGGGGTCGAAGAGTTATTGTATTTCGCTCGAAAAATGGATGATTTATACTAATGAATGCTGCAATATCGATATTCGTTTACTAACGAACGAATTGAATTACGTGAGAAATCAAACATCAAATACGTATCGTTACGTTCCAATTGATAATTTCCAATTAAAAACACACTCTAACCTAATAACGGTTGACCGAATTATTATACCAACACAAATTATGCCAAAAATTGAATTCTGAATTGAAACTTGCAAACCTGGGGACCATTTTAAATTCCCGACGGGCAGGCGATTCAGCGGGCAGATTGTCATCGACACAACCGGAGCCGATTTAGGGACAAGTAAAGTTCAACATCAAAATACCTGTTATCTTAGCTTTTCATAGCGCACCAAAAATAATCGAGCTACCCCTTTAGGGGTTTTTCTCGGGTCGGAACGTAAATCTTCCGCCCTCCAGTTCCATCTTATCGGTCCCGGAATTTAAATCGGCAAATAAATAGAAATTCTCCTTTCAGCACAACTCTCGAGCTAACAAAACCACTTCATAGTCATTATTCTTTTCGCACCTCTCTTCACCGTGTTATGTGCGCTGTCCGCTGCTAACATTCCCATAAGACACTATGGGTCGGTCTCTCGATTGTTATGGACGATGCTATTCTCTCATCCATCTGAAATTGCAATTACATATCTCTTCTTATGTGTATGATTCCTGAATGTTCTCTGCAAATCACGTGAGTTCTTCAAAATGCCAGGCCATACAAACTTTCTGCCAAATTCTTCTCTGAAATGTCTTCATCCATTTCCATGTCTTAAGGTTGGCGGCCAGCCATCGTGTCTCTATCTTATAGATTTCGTAGACCTTTTTAATTTTGATTCGGGATGGCCGAGCGCGTACGCCGTCTCGAAAATGACCTCCTCCGGTACGAAGGATTGACTATCCTCTTACTTTAAAGGGGGAAATTTCTCGTAAGCCCCATTAGGTAGGCATGACCAAAATGGCCATAACGCCAAGAAAGAAGAAGATACCTTTTAATTTTTTTATTTACGGAAGCTTCCTTCTAGCATCGCCAACAAATGATAAAACTACAACGAATGTAACTCGACATTTACGACCGGTTTAAAAGTATCGCTTTCCGTGTTGCAGTTTATCACTAATGAACAGTTTGTAGGAACAAACGGTACGCACTTAAAAGGGAATAAAAATACTATATTCGTGTAGCTGTGTTTATTTATTTGATGATTAACCAAACACCATCCGTATAGTTGACAGAAGCAAGGTTCACGTGGAGTGATAATTTGCCAAAAAAAGCATGATTGCACAAAAAGCTTTACCGGTAACAAAATATACACGCTCAAGCGGACAGTTAGAACACCCCATCAAGTGAAAGAAGATGCACTTGTTCGTCCAAAAGTAGAGTGCTTTCATCTCCCGAAAGACCACTCAATGCCAGCAAGCCAGCGTTTCTGCCTCGGGCCTCGAACCAATGGTAATAACAAACTAAATTGAATTTAAAAAAAACATCCAAATAATACACGACGTTTGGGAAATACGAAGCTTATTATTCCGTTATGAAAAGGCGGGTGAAATTTAAAAGTGTTATTATTTCATTTGAATTTTTAATTCTCATTGCACTAACCGACTGGTGTTATGAATGGGGAATTCCCCTTTTGTCCTCTGTGTTGGATGGGAAATGCGTCAGAGGAAAAACGTTTCTACCCATCCTTGGTTTAGCCGCACACTCGGTCGAGCTTTGATTGTGGAAATTGGACATGAGAGAAGCGCAGGACGACATGGGTTTTTGTGAAGACCTTTTCCCACCGACACATTCGGAAAGGTTGAGTTTCCAAGGCTACTCATTAACCTGTTTGGTCCGGTTATTCTTCTCTTCATCGCATCATGGAACACATCGCTTCGGCAGTTGCGTCAACACTGTCCGAACGTCACTCGTCCTTTGTTCGGTATGGATAAGGATATCCCGCAAAGATCCACCACTCCTCCCAAAGGGGGTAAATATAAAATAAATTTTTACGTCCACTTTTTTCACACTCAACTTTCGAAATAGCCCATAAACCTGGATCCCTCAATTCTACACGTAATAAGGATACCATGGAAAAAAGAAGGACGGACAGGACGGTGGGAGATCATGCATTGGTTTTATTTGAACAGATAAAAAATGAAAAAGGTTGGTCACGATTTTCTTATTTTATTTTTCTCTTCTTCTTTCTCGGATGCCCTGAATCTCGAGTCAAGAACGTCTTTTTGGTGAAGTTTCATTTATTCCACTATTTATCAGAATTTGTATATTCCAGAAGCCAATCCTTAGAAAAACAGAAAAGGTAAAACTTTTCCGAGCTATGGGGTAGAACTTACTGTAAAAATCCAACCGTTTAGAAAACAAAAATGAAAATTGACACCATAAAATAGTATAATAAATAGAATTTTCACCTTCATTGACCAAAGAAGATGAAAAAGGCTGTGTTCACACCTCGTATGGAAACAAGTCATAACAGAAGCACTGTGTATATGAAGCTATTCATAATATTGGCATTCTCGAACGTGGGATTATGAAATTTATGGAAATCTTCTCAACGCATGGTGAAATGAGTTTCATCGAAAATAACAAAACTTGGCCAAAACAATCCACGTCCTTTTTTGCCACACTATGATTGTCGCACGCTGGGCTCCCATTTTTTCGGAGGATAATGCGAACAATCCTCCATAGACCACACATTGATGTGGTGATAAACTGAATGAGCGCGAAGTATGGCTGCGATTTTCTGTTTCTGTTTGCTAGGATTATTAAGGCTAACTTGCACAGAACGGTAGGAGATGAAATAGGTGGAACTAGAAACCACTAGCTAACCAGGACAAAGCCCGAATAAAGGATACGAGAACAGCGGGTTTGAACATTTTTTGACGGGAATGAGAGAAAAGCCCTGGGAACACTGTGAGGTTTTCCCATCCCTTTATCATACAAGGAACCTGACTTAAAATGATGAAAAGGGCCCTCCTGTTTTCGGACAACCTGTCGTGAAGAAGCATACAATGTAGACGAATTATGATGACTTATTCAATACAGCAAAGCAACTAAGGGCCACCGGACACACAGTGTGATATTAGAAGATTCCTTTGTCCTAGGCGACGTGGATGTGGCCCCGGAAACAGGGAGGTCATTATGCCTCCAATGCGTGCACGCTTACCATCAGAAACTAGAAGGATTGCGTGATAACAATGACTTCAAAAAGCTTAACCATCACTGGCTCTTGCATGAGTTCCGTATACCGGCATCGATAGGGAACGTTGCAAAAAACATCCTTACTAAGAGGTTTTGCAGGTTTTCCACTATACCTTCCAACAAAATCACTCTAATAATATAAGGAGCATCGTTAATCAGCCAACGGGTGAACATCATTTTCCTTAGCGGTATTTTTACATTTTCCTCCTAGCTTCTTTTTTTCCACTTTGCGGTATTCGCTCAAATACCGACCAGTATTTCTGGTCGTTAGGCTAATGAATTGATTAAATTCTAGGGGTTTGTGGTTAGAGAAGTGTCGACAACGACCGCTTTTTTGTATCCACCACGCGATGAAGCTCTAAGAAAGCGCGATGATAAATTAAGCAAGGAATACAACCAGCACTTGAAATTGAAAAGCAGTTTGATAAATGCACTTAGAACAGGTTTCCTAGAAGAGACAATTTACTTCGTAAAAACATACAAATCTGTTCTTTCATCAAACATTCTTTTGTTCCTTTGGCCATAAAATCCCTTTTCAACCAAAGTATCATTGGTATTTGAACAATGCCTTTTGGGATCTTATCCTTAATTGGAATACTTCATCAAAGCAGCTAAGGGACATCTGCAGCCTCGCAATAACACTGCGAATGAATATGCATAACCGTTTAGAAAACAAAAATGAAAATTGACACCATAAAATAGTATAATAAATAGAATTTTCACCTTCATTGACCAAAGAAGATGAAAAAGGCTGTGTTCACACCTCGTATGGAAACAAGTCATAACAGAAGCACTGTGTATATGAAGCTATTCATAATATTGGCATTCTCGAACGTGGGATTATGAAATTTATGGAAATCTTCTCAACGCACGGTGAAATGAGTTTCATCGAAAATAACAAAACTTGGCCAAAACAATCCACGTCCTTTTTTGCCACACTATGATTGTCGCACGCTGGGCTCCCATTTTTTCGGAGGATAATGCGAACAATCCTCCATAGACCACACATTGATGTGGTGATAAACTGAATGAGCGCGAAGTATGGCTGCGATTTTCTGTTTCTGTTTGCTAGGATTATTAAGGCTAACTTGCACAGAACGGTAGGAGATGAAATAGGTGGAACTAGAAACCACTAGCTAACCAGGACAAAGCCCGAATGAAGGATACGAGAACAGCGGGTTTGAACATTTTTTGACGGGAATGAGAGAAAAGCCCTGGGAACACTGTGAGGTTTTCCCATCCCATGCCAGCCGTTCGATATAATCATCCTGTACCTTTTTTTCACCTGGCTTATCATACGCTACCAACCCCTTTCGAAACTAAAACGAAACGAACCGTATCATCCTTGTCGGATGTTTCCGGTTCCGGATATTGCCCTCAACTTTTACAATGCTTGCCGATTTTCGGTAAAATATGACTGCACCGACAATGTTTTCTATTGGACTTCACAAGGTTACCCGGTACAAGCTACCTACATACCCTTCACCTGTCTCTCGCCTCCGGCAGGTCACAGTGCTGGTGCCGTCGACGACGCTGCTGATTATTAATTCAAAACATTTTATTGTATGCAACCCGTAGACCATCCCGTTCCATTGCACCTCTCGAGGATACCCTTCAAGCCAGGTATGGTCGGAACTACAATATTACCACCGGATGTTTCTGTTTTTTTTTTTTTTGCTTATTTCGTGTAGAAAAAACTAAAATTAGCGGACTAAATTAGACTTAATGTAGTTTTCACATTGCAAAAGAAGAAAGAAAAATTTCGTAAATTTTTTGATCGCATACTGGATCCTATGCTAAGCTTTAATGGCGCAGGCACAGGATGAAAACATAACACAGCGTAACTCCACAGAGTGGTTCGAATTTAGAATAATTTCCGTTTCAGAAGTAAAAGCTTAATCTGTACAATTGGAGTACTACTTTCTAAATACTTGAACATATTTTGAAACTTAATAATAAAGCTGCCTCTCTTCCACCGAACAAAGTACATAGGATCATGTAAAGTTGCGCGTGGACGATGATTTGCGAACGATGGCAACTACGATTTAAATATTATTCGAACGATGAAAGCAACCGCAGAGTTTTAGGGGCCCATTACACAGACCGCAACAAAGCTGCAACAGCCTTTACTGCAACATCAAATTAGCTGTCAAATGGCTAGTTTTCCTGTCATTTGTTGCGCTCAGTTTAATGAGGTCAAAAATTGTTGTTGCATCTACCCGGCATTTGATGTGCCAGTTTATAATCGTTTTCATTAAGTGAAAAACGAAAGCAAATAAGTTTAGTGTTGTTTTAAACAACTTTAATCATTGTGCAATGCCTATGAGCTTGTTTTTCAGTTGTTTCTGCTAACCTACATTCTACGTTGAAAGTTAAAAATTATTATCATAAAGTGAAAAAAGAAAGAAAATAACAGATTTAAGCAATGTGCATTGATTTTTGCTAAAAACATTTAAAATCTGCCCGTAAAAAGCAAACAATCCAAAAAACAATGCTGGCCTGTAGGATTTTTAAATTTGTTGCACCTTTTTGCCAAAGGAGATGAGTAAACAGCCAATTGCCGCAGTTGATCACCATTCTGCTGTCAAATTTGATGTTGCCGAAAGCTGTTGCAGATTTGTTGCGGTCAATGTAATGGCGGACTTAGCTGGTGTAGCTTAGGATTTGTTTTTACGTTATTGTTCGAGCAGGAAGCACGAACTTTTCTCATACTTCCACGTTGTCATACGTCCCCACAACCTACAACAGGATGTGGGGACGCGCCTATTCAACCAACCAAAGCAGTAAATCGGGCGCAACAAGTTTTAACGTGAAAGCTTCCCGATTTCTATTCGCCCCCCTACAATGCGCGTTTGGCAGGCGAAATCAAATGAAAACAAACTGCGCTTTGGCCAAAGCAACCTTTTCGCACAAAACACACTGATTTTCATTAGTTTTCCGCTAATAATTCGCCCAGTTTTCCACAAATTTCCATGATTCGTGTACCATTAGATTTGTCTCAGACAATCCCTCCCGATACACTCAATTCTGGTTTTGGCTTAAAATACATTTGGCACCTGGGCCCGGTTGTTTGCAGGCATCGATATAAGCGTTTTTCACGGATAGTTCTTCGCTTTTCTCTGTCTGTTTTTCACCGATTCACACACGGTTTTTAGTATTAGGTTGGCCTCGGGTACGGCCTACACTGATTTCTTGAGGCTTTAGGGTGTCTCAAGTGGTTTTGGTGTTGTTCTGAGCCACAAGAAAACGCCTATCTTAAACAACAAACACACATCGTCTGCAGCAGCAGTACAAACAAAACATATTCCGCAGTTGCCTACAGGCTAAAATAAGATAAACAATCACTCGTGTGCACTTTTTTCACACCACTTGCTTGATATTTCAACCAAATTTACTGATTTAATTCCGACGCTCATGAACGTGACCGTACGCGAACAGACTAACTTGTCGACTGCATGAAGGTGTCAAAAGCAGCGCTTTCGCGCCGAATAGGTTAGAAATTAGGCGCGCAGGGTGCATAAATTTTACCTATTGGCATAAGCTGAAGGTGTTGGCATGGTTGGGTACCGTTGAACGCAGTATATGACAAACAGCCCTATTGCCGTGCCAGAACAGCATCGAATTCGAACGAAGTCAAAGAATCAAACGGCTGTCAAATGCGCAGTGTCATGGAAAATTCGATGATCGATTCGATGATCGATTTTTTCTGCTGTCAAACCGTCCGAAAATGTAAACAAACTGTGTTCTTGAATTCAAGAGAAACGGGCGTGCTTTTTGTGACCAGTGATATCGAAAAATGATTTCGATAGTGGCAGCGATGATGAGAGAGTTGATAATCTCGTTGCGCAGCGTAAACTATTATGCGTAAAGAAATGCGTAAATGTTCATCTTGAAAAATGCCTAAACTTTTGCTACCGTGAATGAGTTTGATTCAACCACAAGTGTTCTCTCTTTTAGATTTGTGAAAAACTTTCGCGTATCGCCGGAAAGTTTTTTGGCCATCCTGCAGGAAATTGACCCTAAATTTCCACCCGTTCGCACAAGCTGGGGTCTAACAGTGAAAGATAAGCTGGTCAGTACTTTAAGGTTTTTAGCTGAAGGTAGCTATCAACATGGCGTAGCATAATTTTCAAGCAAACGTTACAAAATTTGGAGGATGTTCTATGCTCGAAATGGATAAGCTTGGATATGGATGGCGGAGAACAGCAGAAGGCAATACTGCATTTCTTTTCAAAGTGTACCATTTCTCGTTGTGTATTTCATGAAAATTAGTTTAAAATTAGTTTTGCATTTCATGCAAAAGCCCCTCTTTATGATTTATAAGTTTTTTTTTTATTTTTTCATTTACGTACTTGTAAAACGAACATAATTATTATTATAACGTTAATATCATCAATAATGTAGTTATCAATAAGTAAATTTACAAAATCATGTGAAATTTCTTCAATTCATATAACCGCACGAAGCCTTCCGACAGTACAGACTGTCGTTCGTCGATTCGTAAGCTCTCGTGAATCTGCGAACGGCAGTCAAAAACGTGTGGCAATATGAAACTGACGAATTATGTGAGCTTTCTCGAACATGCGTGCACGGCAATAGGGCTGAAATTTGACTAGTTTGGACCGGGACTGGCCTCGCATGAAGCTTTTCGTATGATACCATGGGTCGCTGAATCACCACAAACACTTATATTTTTCAACAAATAATATTGATTTCTCTTGATCTATTTCGTTTTCCCCCAAAGCTCTTCAATCGACTCAAACTATGCTAGCAATCAATCGAATTTTATCCCTGGTTGCTTTGATATATTTTTGATATTATACACTGGACATAAAAACATCGTGCGTGCGATGAAAAACGCAGGAATCGTACAATATCAAACTGTTTGGCTTTTCATCGCCTGATTCGATGCGTTTTTGTGCTTTTTTCATCACATGACAGCCGCTATCTAAATGCGTGTATAAAAAACGCTAGTTGAGGCATCAGCCGAATCAACCAACGTAAGCATGTTGGTCGACACAAAGGACTCATCATCATCGCATACCGCGAGTACTTGAATGTACTACTGCGCAACGATGTGTTGAATTATTTATTCACATTTCATGCATACGAAAGCAGGGTAGTGTGAGTGTAAGCTTACACTACATTCGACGAGCAAAGCAAATGTGCGCTTTTTGCCGCAGGGAAGCAGCATCAAATACGATTCCGTCTGAGAGTATACTTTCGATCAGCACCGTCTTAAGGATTATGTTTTCAAATTTAGGGAATGACGTAAGTGAATGTTGATGCAAAGGGATAATAGGGATTTGGAAGGGATAGCGTTCGAGCGAAGCCGTAAAAATGGGTAGGCAAGGCCAAAGTGGTCGTTACGCCAGGAATAAGAAAGAGAGCGTTCAAGCGAAATCCAGTTTTAGGGGCATCGGTTAATTATCAGAAATCTCTCTTAAGATTCTCAGCTGCTAACAATGATTCCATTAATTCCTGGGAATCACTTGTTTGATCTTTACCATAAAACTTAAAACGACAGGTAACATTGGATCTTCAAAAAATGCAAAAGTGTTGCAAAATACACCTGTTATATCCTACGTTCGAATGTCGTGCCGCCTGTTCGAATCGCGAGCCGCTTGCTTCGAATCGGTTGCCACTACTGGTGCCATAACGTTCGACTCTTATGCCACTACAATTGAATTTTTGTCTGTGAACAAATTTAGAATTAAAAATCAATCGTAGTGGCATGAGATTCGAACGTAGTGGCACCAGATTCAACCGAAGCAGCACGCATCTGATTGTAGTGGCAACCGATTCAGAGCAAGTGGTAGTCGCTAATGTCGTAGAATACTGATCTGTTCGCACCGGATCCATTCTTTGTTATCACAAAAGGAGACTGCTGAAATTTGAAATGCTCATACTCCTCGCCAATAAAGTTGTATCTCACGTGGCCAACTGGAGAAAAATCCCCTCCGTCATATATATTAAGTGCTCCGTCATAACGATGAACAAATGATTGCTGCAGTGGTCATAAAACCTCCGTCAGTTGGCATTTCTGGCCCTCCGCCTGCCAACAAACTCCAGCCAGGTGCTCATATACTCGTATTTCCACATGCTCAGTTTATGCTACAGTCTCTCGCCACTACTGTTAGTCTTTATCTCTAGTCGCACTTGCTAATTTCCACTGCCACTTCTCTTGTGGGTTGTTTTTCTTTCCTTTTCTATTTGATACGCAAGAAAAACTCTTCATTAAACAAATGCTCGCCAGGATGGAGCTTTTAAAGGACCTTAAAGGAGCGGGCAACGGTTCGGAAAATTTATCTCCTTTTATGAGCATTTTCAGTAGCCATGCACATTACAATCGATGATGGTATACGTGACAGTCCGAAATGAAATGGCTTCTTTAGGTCAATGGTAGGATCTACCGTTTAGTTCAAGTAGGCAGTTTCATTGCAACTAGCAACACTGGTAGGAGCGACGATGCTGAGTTCAAGTATCGTTGTTCATTGAACCATTGCTAACCGTGGTGTAAAATCAAGAAAGTATATTTAAAAAAGGATCACTTTAATCAAACTCAGTAGTAATCAAACATTATTCAATTTCCATAACAGTTATTAAATAATAATTGATTAATCAATTGATGCACAGCGTGGACGTTAAATATGTGTAAACAGTAACTTTTTCTTTTCAAATGGTTGAATATATATGTATGTGTACACAATTTGCATCTATGAAAACCAAAACAAACCGGCCTCGAATCTGACTTATGTTAATGAGGTTTAAATATCTGGTGTTCGATTGTGTGTTTATGCTGATGAATACGACATTTGGCTTGATGGGTTCACACATGGCTTGTTCAGGTTTCAACTTTGATAGCCCATTTTTGCACATCGGCTAAACGCGTTTACGCTTATCCTATCCATTGAAAAAACCTGTAATCAGGTTAAAAAACTTTTTTTGTTTTGTTTTTCAATTCCCATTTCATCTAAAGGACTGCGTGTAAAAGAAGACAAATAATCACTGCGAGACAAATATCAGAATGATGTGAGGTTCGGTAAACCTCACGCTAAGCCAGCCTTGCCAAACATGATCGAGACTAAGACTTTTTATTATTCAACAGTACCTGACCACACCTGAGGCTTAGCAATGCGAAGGAACCAATGAGATGGAGTGAATGAACCATGCGACATTGTTATAAGATCAAAAATATTTACCAAAAAACGAGACAGAGAAACGAGACGAAGGAAATTAAATTAAGTTGTCAGATATTTTTATACTACAGTAAAGGAAGTTTGACATTTATTTCAGTCGTACACAACATCTGAAACGAGGCAAAAGAACACTCTATGGAAGCAATTGCATTGCATTGGAATATAGTATTTAACCCCACCACATAGAGCTATATTCCACCTATATTAATCATTAATCAGTGGCGCCTGCAAATCCTCTGGATTCCAATCCGAACTAAAGCGATACAGCTCTTCATAAAAGCATTCTACATAGATGCAAATGGTAGACACGTCCTGTAATACATTGATAAATCATGGAAAAACAAAGCCGGGTTTTACCAACAGGGTCTTTGATGGAAATCTGGAGCACAACCAATCTGTTCAAACTGAGCGCATTGTATTCCACGATACCTTCGTTTCATTCGTAGTGCTGCAAGTACCCCTAACCCACTGCTTTGTTTCCAGCAGTACCAAAGCACATCAGCTGGTGCCGCAGTTGACCTAGAGAGTGGAAAATTAACACATAAATTGATGCATAAACCATGCAAATCCCTCGTCACTCGCGCGCACAACATAATTGACTGCACTTTCTTACATCGTGTGCGCTCTGAGCATATGCCTTCCACATACGTCACAGTGCAAAAAAGTGAAAACTTTCCCACGAAAATGCGATCGTGCTGGATACCGCACGCCGCAACAAGGTAACGGCTTAGTTGCTTTGCGTCGTCTAATCACGTTAGCGTAGCAGCAGTTTCGCAGGTCTTCGCTAACGCACTCACATATCCTCTCTTCTTCTATGGACGCAATTTTTTCCTCTTGGAACATAGCCGAAATGTAACAAAGGTACACTGCCGTTTTCTCCATGAAACACACTGAAAAGATGTTTCTTGTTCAATTTGCTGAAACACACCACTTTCGCTTTACTTCCACAACAACGACGGGGGAAAAATACGACACTACAATGTACTGACCGGCTGAGGCGAGAAGCAACCTATTCTGTCAGATGTCTCGTTGAAAAAGTATATTCACACTGCAAAATTGCGTGCAGCGAGGTGTAGGACAATGTTACCCATGGTGCTCCTGGTTGATGCACAACACAGCCAGCCCAGTTTACATTAAGTTTCTTTCGCTGTGGGGCGTTGCATTCGAAAGCTTTTTCGTGCGCTGGAGGAAATCACGTTTTTTTTACGGAAATAAACCAAAAACATATTATTATCGATAGTGCTGGTTAGATCAATTAAGAGTGCCATTAAGCTGAGCAGTGTGTTATGGAATTTTCAATCGATTTTTGAAATTGTTCCCACTAGTCAAGAGAAACAAAGTATTGGTCCCACGGTGGACACAAATGTTTCATCTTTTCTCTTCCAAACCCAGCATTAGGATGCTTTTACGTGAGGTTCGCATGGGGCAATGCATTGCGTACTGCGAAACGCAACAATTTTGTCCTCAACAAAGCGAAATATGTTTCCACCGAATCGTCGTCCCTTAATTATTTTAACAACACAATTGGATCTACTTGAAAGCGCTCGGAAAATGTTAAGTAAGCTGCGCTCTACACGCTTCCGCTAGCGCGTAACAAACTGCGTTGCATTATGCGTTGTACCGAACGAAATCTCAAACGGCTGCACACAAACATTGGACGTTGCGCTGTTTAGTGCCACTCTCTATGAAAGCGATCTTGGAAAATGTTTCAGTTCCGCCACACGGACGAACAAACCACGTTGCTGCTGCTGCTGCCAGCGGAGTAGGACAAGCCGGAAATTTTTCAGAAATTTTTTCTCGCGTCATCGTACCATCGGGCCACAAACGGTTACTTCTTTTTCAATTGGTTTTCTTTGCTTTCCCTCGGTAGAACTACAAGAAGAAAACATGTCGCTCAGCCAACTTAAACAGACTAATGGGGTTTAATGCTGAGAGGGATGCAAAGAAAGAGAGAAGGAGGATGAAACTAAGAAAAAACAAACAAAACCACCGGAAAAGGCGACCGTTTTTCGTGTCACCCGACGTTCTCAACCAACCCGGTTACATGATCGAAAGTGATCTAATTAGGGCGAATTTTGGCATCAAGACGCCGTGGAAAAATTCTTTTCTCATCCGTCACCACTTTTGGCCAGCCGGTTAAAACACCCCCTCCCCCACCTTTTTTACGGTCGTCCGATGCCATTCTTCTCTAACACAGGCAACCACACCAATCTTCTTGTGCTTCTCTCCCAATGACAACTCCATTTCCACCGGATCTTACGTTTCACGCGGGTGCTGATGTATTTTTATGTTTGTTTTTCTTTACTTAGGGCATCTTTGCTCTCCTTCGTTTTTATTACGTTTTCCGCGCTAATCTCGACATTACAGGGCTGCGTTCACGCGCACGCACGCACGAGTCTTCCTGCCGTGAATGATTGATGAGTGAACACATGTTTCGCGTGTTTCGCTCGCTTCAGACGCAAATGGAGGCGCGGACAACAGTATGCTCTGTCGGGCTAGATTCGTCAAGTTTGAGAGCGACTAATCCATTCACACTTTTGAGTCCAAATCCCCCATTTAATCCTCATTTGCAGTGTCTATGCTCTTTGTCAATTGGTTCCTATTGCCCGAGAACCGAACGAAAACCCCTCCTCAAAATGGGAAAATCTCGAATGGATGATTCTTTTTACTAGTCATTTTTATTACTTTAACTCTCTCTCTACAAATTTCTCTTAGCCTCCTATAGGACTTTCTTGAACAATTTTGTATTATTGAGACTGCGTTTAGCACAGGGTTAAAACACTGTAAAATCTCAACACTTAATCAAGTTTTCCTCTTCTCCTTCGTTGTAAAATTGATGTTCACATGCTGTTTGTTTTGTTCTTTTCTCAACATTTAAATTGCCCTCGATTTTTCAATTTCCCCACGATGTTCAAACTGTCCTGAATTTGTTTACGGAGACGAGGCATCGGACAAGAAAACTGAATGTTTCTTCGCTTAACAAGCCAACCGAGCTGGAAGAGTTTAACAACTAGTTAACACCGAGCAACCGGCTAATCAACTGATTGGATCATTTTTAACCTTTCTCGAACTGTCCAAATATACATCAGAACGAATGGTTTGACGTACTCTAGCATGGAAAAAGATAAAATGTACATTTGTAGAGATTTTGTAAAACAAGACATCTATTTCCCCGTCACCGAAATGCGAGAGATGCCGACTGGTAAAATGTAGTTAACGGGAAGAGCACAACGTATAATTGGAAGCGATCGTCGGACGCGAGGAAGAAAAACTCAAGACAACTAGAAAACTCACATAGTTCAAGCTTCAAATGCATTCGCGATTGAACAACCCACGCGGTCTTAGGTTCTAAAAATGCGCACAACCTATGTTCTCATAGTCTGTTTGATTTCTTCGGCAGTCAGTTTAGAAAATTCAATTGCTGAACAATTTCGATACTAACTATTGATAAAATGGAAAAAAATGAATATGAAAAAAAAGACAAATGTCGATTTTCTTTAAGAGAGTTCATCGAATTCAAAGAATGTTTTTGGCTTTGGTTTCTTCATTGTGCTTGGCGAAGTTTTTCCACATGGTCTTGTTGGGATAATAAACACCAAAGACCGCAAGGCAAAATGGTTTCATTTTAACAGCAGCCTCAATCAAAGGGTAACTAGTGAGGAAAAAAAAGGCAACCCTATAAAACCAATTCGTTACAAATATTGTTACCATCGCTACGCTTTGCTGGGACACGCTTGGCTTTCCATTTCGCTTTTCTTTCTTTTCGCCTCTGAACAGATGTGCACAGCTTGTTGACATATTTATGTAGCTATGTGATTTTTACGACGTCACTTTGTGCTCCATAGCACGACTGGGTGCGCATTCATATTTTTTTCCGTAAATTTTCATCATCATTTTCCAACCTCTACCACATCCTATGAAGCCGACGATCGATCGATCGTTCGCCTGCGAGCGATCGACGAAACATCTGTTGGATTTTAATATCTATTTGAGTTGATGTTTCACCGGTCTCCGCTTCCGCTTGCCTGTTGCGTTTATCGAACAGCGCACCCCTACACACCAGCTCGTTTTTCCTGTGCCTCCTGTTTGTGTGTCTACGTTTTTTTCGCTTCGAGGAAAATTTGGTTGGCTTCGCTTCTAACAGGAGGCAATTTAATATAATCACGGTGGTTGGCCGGTATGCTGGGTGATTTGTGTTTTCATTCATGGATTTAAGATTCGTCATGTTTGGCACCATCCGCTCGTCTACAGATCTCTGTTCCATCATTTTCTTTCTCAAAACGTCTGAGGAAATGCCGGTGAAGATTTGTTTGTTGAACAAGATGGGTTTGTGGCAAGTAAATAAAAAAAAAACAGTTTCCCATACAAGCATTTCAACATGTTTGTGCAAACAAAGCACAAGTATAAAGAGGAGCGAGGAAAAAATAATGTGAATATTGTCCACCAACGGCTAGCGGTAACGGCAATAAAGTCACCCAGTAGAAACCCACAAACGAATGCAAACAGAAGAAAAGCCACACACACAAAATCCAAATGGAGGATTTCATCCCACCAGGGAAAAGGTATTCCTTCTCGTTTAATGTACGTGAAAAGGGTATTTCAAAACAAATTCAATTTTCACTTCGACGATATCGATCACGGTTAGATGTGTGTATAATTTATTTCAAAAGGAACGTTATTTTGGTCAACTTAGTTGTACTTGCGTTTATAGGCAATCTCTTTAAAATTTAGGAACTGTTGATCTGTTCCTCGTAAGACATAAAACATTCATCTGAAATCACCTGCCGATTGCAAGATGGGGTTGAGCAAACATAATCTGTAACAGCGCCAAAATGATTGTTTACGACTCGATGATATTTATATGGCTTTCATCCCAATCCCACGATGGAAATCAATCGAATTCCTACAAAACCCGAACAACGAAAAGATATTCGCGAATGAACATTGCTATCCTCCAATTGCTTTTGCTCAATGAAAGAACATAAATTACTTTAAAAACAGAACCAATCGTTCGCTGGAAAAGAGGAACTGTAAAATTGGAATGAAATTGACGATTTTATGAGTTCAACCATGATGCAAGCGTAAGAGCGCAAATAAAATGTAAATGCCCTACATTTATGATCTGCAAGTCGCTTTTACAGACGTGCTTTGAATATTTTTATGATGTTGCGTGTTGTGAACGACCTGTAGCATCAATTTCAAATATCCATTGACAAGAAACGGATCTCCAAGTAAAGCCTGTTCTATAATATTTATTTTAACAAACCTTTTGATGCAGGCCACTGACCACTGCTAGACCACATAAGACTGAAAAATTAGCCCAGTTTACTTCTACCAAATGAAAAATCATACGCACATGTTCGCATATTGTTCTGAATGTCAGCACAATATTACCAATATTATATTAGTGTTGAGAAAATGGATTGCCTGGGGCTACCTTCATCTATTGAAAAACCTCGGTGCTATAATTGGAATATAAAAGAAGCGATAAATAAGCACGAAGTAAAAGTATTGCTCGTATACACTCCAACACAATCGTCAGGACTTGGTGATAGATGCAGTTTCTTTCAAACTAATAGCAATCATAAAAGCACGATGATGAAAGTGAGCTTTAAAACATTGCTACGTTATAAATAAGTTACATGGGAACAAAGCGCATTCATAGCTTACTTTCATATGGTATTTGATGACATTTTGTTTCTTTTTTGCTAGATTAAGTTTCCCCGCATCGTAAGGGAAATTCTAACGACGACATTTAAAATGGCGAAGCACTGATGCTGCACTTTTGGATCGTGCAATCCTTTATGCTACTGATAGGCTGCATTTTCATCTACATTCGCCGTCACACCGGTTGACAAACAAATGTCACACGAACGACCTTACATACCTCACCGGGATAGTGCTCAACCGATGCGAGCTGCAACTCAAATCAACGGCAGCCTCCACAAGAGGAGCAGAAAATGCATTAATAATTACGGTCTGTTTACCAATGCAAAACTAACGTGAAATATGCACCCCAACGTACGCTTTTCACCTACTAAACCTGATGCGGAAAGCCCAGCTACAATTTTCAACTGCTATACATCTGTGGTTGCGTCTGTTTGGAATCATTTTTAAGCTAGCGTACTCACCCATCGCGCATCGCCATTGCATAAAAGAAAAATAACCTTCGAGTCATCACCGTGCACTGTCGCACACCTAAACAAAGTCAACAATGAAATAGAGTGGCCTGTTCCGGCTTCTCCGTCATTATCATTCGAATGCTGATGAAAAACACAGCGGGAAACGTTGATTCCAATAGCTGAATGCACTCACCGTCCACTTTTCGATCAAAAGCATTGTTCAGTCATAATCATCCCGAAAGTGTGCACTCACCCGTGGAAGTCATGGCCGCTCGCATCTTGAGCTGGTACAGACCATCATCGGCAGCCAAATGATAAACCTTACCAGATGTTTCAACCAATACAGCCGTTCGCAGTTTCTACCGTCGTATGATCAACATAGTGTGTCGTTTGATCAACATTTATTGTCGTTTGATGAACCGTACCGTCGTTTGAGCAAACTCTTACCGCGCGTCCACACGACGTTCAATGCTCTTCGAACCTAGTGCAGCTTTGCTCAGCTTGGTCTAGTCACCTTGTCAATTAGAGGCGGATTTGTCAAAAAGACGGTAGTGCTCTCAAAGAAGCTAGAAGAGTTTGCCCAAACGACGTTACGGTTGATCAAACGGCAATAAATGTTGATCAAACGACAATATTTGTTGATCAAACGACACACTATGTGGATCAAACGACACACTATGTTGATCAAACGACGGTAGAAACTGCGAACGGCTGTAAATTCAATTAAATTCGGAGCAAACCGGAGCACTGCCTCCAACGGGCTAGGTGTCAGGATCTGTCAGGGCGCAAAAGTTGCTAACAGAAGCATGATGATGCATTTGCCTTAGGCAAGCCGGGCGCACAATGATGCGGTACTTTCTATAACCGAGGCTAACAGGATTTGCAATGCACTGAAGCTTTTCCGGATGTCGCTTTTAGGTCCCCACCTTTGAGTTTTTGGTCCCCATAAGTGCAAGTTTTCCAACTTAATGCATACGGTTCATTTGACTGCGCACAATCATCTGGAAAATGCAGCATCTCACGATGGCAAGCATGGTAGGCACTCAGTAGAGATCGCAATCGAATAGTTGAACTGATTTGTGCATTACCATCAGTGACATAAGCGAAGCAATCCTGTCTTGGGAGACAAACGAATTTCTCTGAGGAGATGGCTGCAGAAAAAAATATTCTTGTTAGGATTCATTTGACTCTGGATTGTGTTAGTGTGATTGAAGTAGATCAATACATCAACTCAACTTTCCATTTTCACGATTTGTTTGGTTTAAACAAATACGATCAGGCTTCAATTTAGATTTTCAAACTCCCATGAAGATTACAAAACAAAACATCATGTCGTTTGAACTGTAGTTATATTTGCCCATTTTTTTCATCCAAAATAAAACAAGAATGCCATGTCAAACAAGTAGTACACGGGTATGACGTAGTAAAGTATAAAAATATTGATATTGCGATAATACAGACAGGCTTCGTGAATTATTGGAGATATAAACCATTCCACAAGCATTAATACAGTAAATAACGCACAGTAAATAACGCAATAGAGAAAGATGAGACACGACAATCCCAAAAACACGGAAGCTTTACCACAATGTGCCCTCGCCGTTCGTAAATCTTCACAGAATGTATAATAATTTCTACAATTTGAAATCTAATCCCTGGGTGGTAATAATTTCTCTTGCTGCAAAACATCTTCTGACCAGAAGAGGATGCGAGACACGAGAAACCACCATTCGTGTCTTGCATTTTCCCGTTCCGTCCTGAATCCTGTGAGTGTGCGGAGTACATCATGTGCTACAATGGTAAAAAGGTTAAAGCATTCGTGTCAATAAACACCTCTATCACGTAAACTACCTTAGACAGGTCATTGGCAGCAAGCATCGACAGTCTTCTAGCCAACTGTATGCTCGCGCCTTTATCGGGCAGAGGGTTCATTGCTTATCTTGAGGGAAATTTATGGCACCATTCTATCCCACGCTGTCGTTACAGAATGAAATACTTGCGTTGTCCAATTTCTTGGGATCCCACGCACGACGTTCCTGAAGTGTATTCCATCGTCGGCTCAAAAGGTTCTTCTTTCCCTTGGACCATAAGACAAACATTCACGGAACTCTCCAACATCGAACCGGTCGACAAACAGAATGAAGAAAAATGGGTCGATTTACTGGAGAATGTGACCTCCACCGTGAACGAATCAGAGTTGCTCAAAGTCCAGCGGCAGGTCTTCATCGGAATGTACGATCATTAACCTGTATTAAAATAGCTGTGCCAGGCCCGTCCAGGACCTAACACGTTTTTCACGTGACGCAGCGACAAGTCAACCAATCGCTTTCTATTTTTTATTCGTAATTTACGCTGTTCCAACTTTATACAATCTGCTGATACCAGTCGTTTAGGAGGTTTAAAAAATTGGAAAAATATTCAAACTACTAACAACTGCAATGGTACCTTCTTTGCGCTGATTAAAACGAAACTATATGTCACCTCAAGGCTTCGTCGACCGACTGCTCAGTTCACTGTGGTTGCATTGCGATGCGCTACTGCACGAGCATCTGCATGCTTTAAGTTCATTATTCAACGGAACGCGACCGTTCTCGGGAAAGACACGGAACATGTACGAACTAGCCATTTCTGTTGACTCTTTACCACCTGTAGAATGAGGCAACTGTGCAAGCGACGCCGTTTCCGCTACTATCGAAAATATGATGAGGTGCAAAAGGGAAGCTTAAGGAGGAATTCATCCTAAACAACACGAAAGATGAAGATCTATTGGGCGTCTACTTCGAGAACGCAGCTCCGCATTTGCGAAAGATACAGCTTCTAGCACACAAACCATGGGAACAATGGGAAAGTTCGGTTAAAATGTTCAAGCTGTATTACACTAATAAATCATGTTAAATTTTCCCTACGTAACAAGTAATACAAAAGAAAACGGATCCGTGATTTTTAAATTGCACGAAATAATTCATTATGAATAACACTTCAAAGGGAGCACATGTGTGGAGGACAATTATGTATGCTCTGCGGATACGCTTTCCACTGTGCATTACATGGTTTAGAAGCTGACAACGGTTTCCGCCAACCGTGAGCAACAGAAAATAAATGTATAAATTAAAACACCCACATTTCACAAAACCAACCACGTCCGAGTCGCTGTCGTTGCCATCGCTGCCGTCGTCGTCATCTTTGGTTCACTTGTAGTAAACGGAGACCTTCGGCGCATCGGTACACTTTCCTACGACCCGCTCACTCTCAGAGCTCAGTAGCACTTGTGCAAGCTACTATTGTGCATTACGCATCTCGTCGGACGACCAAGGTGCATCGTTGAATTGATAAGCACATGCATTTGCTGCACATGCACCTTCCTTGCCATCGTCGCTCCCAGCAGAGGGCGCCCGGCAGCAGCATACGTGGTGGAATGATTAATTATTATTTATAGTCTTTTTCTCTTTTACTCGCTGTCTCTCTGCCGGAGAAACTGTACTCCCTGTTTGCTGATCCATATTTGCGATTTTATTTGCCTCTCCCGACTCCATGTGCTAGAACGGAACGGTTGGAACTATTCGTTTCGCCCTCCACGCTCGCTATGCTAAATGTGACACAATGCAACATACAAGTTGCAACTGGTGGTTCTTAGCGTCTCTGGCGCACACGTTTCATTAGTAATCGAGCTGGATTAAGATTAATGTACGCGAGCCGGTACACAGATAAACCACTGAAGGGATTCGAATGTATATTGGAATGTATTGCTTCCCCACTCGGTGGGCTACAGTAGTGCCCAGTTCTGGGAAGGTAGCCAAGATTATCCCGGTGTTTATATACAGCCAAAATGATAAATAATATGCTGTGGTCTATTTGTCGTTGAACAGTATCGCATTATTACATGAACATATATTTCACGCAAAGAAATTTCATCTCCAGTAGTTTTAAATCTTCTCATATGGGTGTTAAAGCTAATAACCAGCTAATGTAGTTTTATGGCTGTACTGTCTACCCGAAGATACATAAAAAGCGTTTTTTTACACAATTGCAGTGCTTTTTAAAACTCAACTTTTAAAAATGTAAATATGCAAATCATTATAACAGAAACCCCTGTCGATATCCTACATTATAACGGCAAATAGAAAAAATGCTAATAACCCCTCAAGATGATACCGGAGATTACTGCAACTTTCCCTGGAAAGTGCACACGAGTCTGTTCAAAGAGCAATGGCTTCTATGTGCTTCAAAGTCCATCGAAGGGGTTTAACGTACCGGTTCTGTCGGTGAGCGATGAATTAAACGGGTAATGGAATAATAACCGATAATCAAAGTGCATTATACATGAAGCGATGGACTTGGTTTAATACGACGCAAAATGGGGTACACCAGCTAGACATTCACTTATGAGTATTGTTTCATTAATCGCAAATCATGTAGAATGTGATCTATTTATGGAGCGAAATCATCGTTATTATTCGGGGTTTCAGCATCTTAGGTATGAGTTCAGAGCTAGAGTTTAGATGAATAGGGCCCATGAGAATGTGTCGTCAAAACCTATATTCTACAAACGGCCCATCCTAAAATCCCACATCGATGGAAACCATAGATACATGTCACTACAACAATAGGTTTAGTTAGATAACGCCCAGATTGTTGCACAACCATAACGACCAATAAGACGCTGCAAAGAATCTTTTGTAACTAAACCCAACGAGCAAAAACAAACGGCGGCAATTGGAGAAAAAGAAAAAAGGCAATTAACCTTGCGTTATGATAAGTGATCTCAGCTCCTCCAACCAATATACCTCGAGCGAACTGACCGGCTGCGCTGCAAAGCGTTCGAAAAATACACAAGAAGTATATGGCAAACACGATGTCCAGGTTTGTATCATCTACGTACCTTCATCGGGCCTGGGTCAAAGCATGGCTTCCGATACCTAGCTACGCTACAACAACTGTGACCAACGGTACCAACAAAGAGCCAGTGAGTGTTATGATCAAAGTTTTCCATAAAATCCGGGGTCTTGAAGGGTCACGAAGATCAAGTATATTAGAAAACAAAACTGCTAGATGCCTCTGCCCACCGATGCTAGCTGAAACTGTTGGTAACATTGACAGAACACGCCCGGGCAACACCGAGTTCATTTCTCTTGGCTGAACTCCATATAAGGGCCGCGGCCATTCTGGAAAAGGGCGAGTACAGCCATTAGCTGATTTTCCCGTGTAAAAAACGAAAAGCCGGATTGAAAACTCGACAAGACGTACTTTAGGTGACATGTGCACTGGAATGAAACAAAGTCTCGCCTCAGAGGAAATGTTTAGGGCCAGCCAATTTAGATGTGACTTACTGCTACAAGTCAAGTGGAACACAGCAATGGACAACAGCGTTAGATTGGGGATTCGGTCTTCTAATCCATTTTAAAATCTATAAGTTGGCATATATTGAAGTGATTGGAAGCATAACCATTAATCTCTTAAAGGTGCTACTGAAACTAGCAGCATTCAAAAAAAAATTGGGTTAAAATACATTCGTTGTAGGTCAACAATATCCAGTCACATATAAACTTCCTTTTTCATACTTTCTACATCACTTTGCGCCTCACTAGTTCAGTCGAAAATTCACGGATCAAAGGTATCCATAGTGAAGCAATTATTTTCCTCTTTTTTCATTTTTCACTCTCACTGTCCCTCTGACACATGACTAAATTACGCACAATTATAACAACCCTGGAACCGTGTCACAGTGGTTCATCGGCTATTCCGGTTTTTAAGCCTCCGGCAACGAGGACTGCTGCTCTGCGCTGTCTGCTGTACGCTGTCTTGCACGGCCTCTGATATACTGTTTCCAACTAGGTCCCACATCCGGCAAGACAGACTTTTCCATCACCGACAAAGGTCGATCATAAAAGCTTTCCCTAGACCCTGGGAGCGCACATATCAGCGCAATCAACCCCGTATCGCTGTGCTTCAAAGAGGAAACTCCAGACCGACCACGAGCATGCAGACCACGAGCCGTTTTTGCTACCCCTTGTGATTTTTTTGCAATGACTGCTTTCACACTTGTAATAATCACACCCACCTCCCTTAATCCTATTTTATTACGCACACCGCAAACCACGCTCTATGATTGAACAAAATTGAAATCAACTTAAAAGCACTAACGTGAGATATTTGAACTTCAAAGTTTATAATTGGTTTATTATTAACGTATCATCAGATATATATAAAAATGGATGTATGTTTGTTTGTAACACTAAAACTCAAAAACGGCTGGAACAATCTTGATGATGTCTTCGGATGAGTTGTTAGTTTTTGCCCAACGAAGGTTTAGCAAAAAAGAAAATTGGAAATTCCGAAGGACAAGCTGGAAAATTCGAAAATTAATTTCGACTTTTCCAAAACGTAGGAGGCTATGAGAGCAATCGTACTCTTCTTTCGCAGCCAACTATGAGCAATTGCTTTAAATTGTGCAGTCGGGGAATCATTGAAAACTTTTCAGTGAACAAATTATATGTGCAGATTCTACACTCCTTGGATTTGCCTGGATGCCACCGCATCATTTGTGACATAAAAATGGAAGTATTATTGTTATGCTCCGAAACCTTCATGCCCCAAAATTATGTAATGGAAAATGACTGTTTTTCACGCAGCTTTCAAACAATGTGATAAGGACTTATAAGGAGGCAGCATGTTTAACTCCGAGAATTCCTTTAAGTTCCAACGATATGCCATTTCAATTTAAGCGTATTCAATTTTCAACAGTCGATGGAAGTGTGTAGCATAAATCTTAAATGCCATGTTTTTCACATGACCATGCTATATGTGGCGTGTTAACGCTTTGGTAAACCAGCTTCTCTGTACATTTGAAAACTTTTTATAATCAGCATCAATGATTCCCATTATAATAAATTCAAACTTATTTTCATTAAATTTAGAAACCTTCAAGAAAAACCTTATTGCATACAACCAAAGATATTGGACGGGGCGAAGATCGTCGGGACAGCTAGTCAGACTATATATTATTAACGTATATTCGCACATGATTAAAATAATTGTCAAATGAAGGAGATTGTTAATAACTAAAGAATTTAATATATTCCTATGGTTGAACGAAGTTTCATCCTATAATAGTTCTTTGAAATCAATCACATGCAATCATGAGATGGCCAAAGCAGGAGAAAAAAATTCATACTCCATTCTTATACATCCGTTAAGGAACGAACATCGACCTAATCCTGATGCTGCTCATTCTGACACTCTTTCTTTATGCGTTCGATTTCGCGGCATTACGTCAACTAAGATGATTCTTACCTATTACTTTCATGTCAACGTCCTCGGCAAAGAGCCAAAGAGAATTTACAGGAAATTCAAAAATCGTGATGTTCCAACCATCCTGCAAAGCAACAACGCCCACGCATGCATGCACGCACAAGCAAGGCAACACAACGGTAAACACTTTCACGATTTTTACACCATTACAAATCACCACCACTGACGGCGCCAAAACACAAAGGGATTTGATTTTCAACCGAATCAAACGGCCTCTAACGGAAAATTCATCCTGGTGCCACGGGGTGTACGGAAAACCAGTTACACAACTCCGGTCAATGATTCGCCTCACTTCGCCTCACAACATCTTTCGGGCAACGGACGGGCGCGTTGGCGTTAGGGTTCGCATACTCGGCGTTGATGCACACAGAAGGATCATAAAAATCCAAATTTTTCATACATTTACCGCCTACTACGCCTCGTAAAGTGTATCGAACAGCACACTTCGATGGAAAATGGATGGAAAAAAACTCATCCATAAGCGAAAAAACAAACTCGAAAAGAAGAAGTGCTCGTAAAAAATATTGTCTCTTTATGTGCTGAATCGCTCCTGCACGGTTTATGTCAAATGGTTAGGTTAATATTTTATCATAACGCAAACAGCACACAGCCTGCTACTTCCAAAATCGAATGTGAACCTGTATGTACTCGCGAGCCAGTTTCATTTTACCCAACCAAATTCACCGACCGAGATTTGGCCGACCGAAAGAAGAAAACCCCAATTGCATTCTTTCATCTTCCAGTTCGTTACCCCATGGGTGTTACACCCACTCCCTCAACCACTTGACCATGTCTCGGAGCAGCAGAATCGAGTGGAACGATCCGTAGAGTTTGGGCTTGCAAACATCACACACTTAAAATTCCAATGTCCCAACCAACGGCAGCACCGACCAGCAAGGTTCTCTACGTAGCGGTGGTCTGCACGTTTGCCAAGTTATTAAGAGGCAGGCTTGGCCTGCAGGCCAGGCGAATGGATTTACCGACAAAGGTAAACCTTTTCCATTACCTATGCCGGAACCTGGATGAGCTGGACCGAATCAATTTGCCTCTCCGATGTTTTCATCGCACACAAACTCACTTCCCATCGCTCGTGTACGAATTGGCAGGTATTGGAGATATGTGCGCAGATGTCAGTGCACAACGATAGCATACGTAATGACACCACCGAATGGACGACGCAGTTACGAGGTACATTTTAATTCGATCGGAAAGTGTATAATATGTGCTGTATGATTAACTGTCAACGATTGGAATATGTTTTCTTACCATAATTAAAATCTGTATGTTGAAAAATTGCTTTTCCAACTGGACTAAAGAAAAGTATACAGGCAACCAACTTTTCCGGTATTTTGAGAACAGCTCTACAAGCTCGGTAATATGTTGCAAAATTTTCTCTAGGCTAAACGTGCATAACTAACAGTAATGTGAATACGGCTTCCGGTGCACAAATGCATCCTTTCCATCCATCCAGCCTAGGGAGAAATTCTATCATTCAAAAGGGCCGGAAGCTGTTCACGATTAGTTATTCAACAACTCCCAGCCAGCTATTCCCAATCGATGGTGGAATGGGAATTGCTTTTGATCACCCAATTCACCTAGCTTCCAGTTGCAAACTCGCGAACAATGAAGTAATTTTAGAGCAGTGTCCTCTCGGACGACTCCACACCGTTTGGTTCGGTGCCATATCCCTGCAGCTTAAATGTAGCTACACGATTCAAGCATTTGTGCACACCGTGTGCCATCCAGCTGGGCACCTTGTGCAATTATGAGCACTACAACGTGTAGTTCCCACGCTGAAGAGGAACACACATGTCATAACTCATGTCAAATTGCCAGCACGACACAGAGAAGCTAAAAAAAAGTACCAGCTTCCGCTGATAGTAACCAAAAGGGCACCATTGGGAAAGTGATGGCTGAGACGATGTAGTTACACGTATGTACATGTGGACGCGAGGGAAAAAGTAGTACTTTTTCACCTGTGCTACACCCCTAGAGAGAACACAATCGAACGAAGACAGATGTGCACCCCATAGTCCGATAGAATCTCCACAGGAGACGGTTCCACTGTGAACTAGAGAAGATTGATGTACTACAGGCGCACGAAAGCAACTCAACATAGGTATCGGGCATCGTAGTGATAGCGGGGAATCTACCCCCGGGTTAATTTCTTCATCCACTAACCCATCGTCACTTTTCCCAGCACCAGAACGCACAACATCCCGAATAATAATCGAACATCTTCACAGAAAATGTGGGCCATATCATATCTGAGTAGCAGAGATTTGTGCTCAGATAACTAATGATAACCGATGGCGATGCATAAGGGACCATCATCAGCACGCCATAGTGGAGCACATAATGTATTGCAGTAACAAAGAAAAAAACGACCGACTTGCAAGCCAAAATCAGTTGCAGTGGAGAAAACGACACAGTAATGGTGGCGTGATTTGGTACGATATGCTGCTAGCATATTGTGCTGATTGGTGCTAGTAATATATTTACCTGTAAATGATCCTTACAGGACACAGGATATGGAGTGGTTCAAAGATTCTACAATCCATTTATCGACAAACACACCCAGCAGCGTCAATGATCATCAATTACAGTACCACCGCATGAATGGATCCATTTCATTTCACTCTTCCTGTAGCGGGAAAAACATGCCCACAGGTTTTTTCGAACACACGAACATTGACGTCACCTAACAGGCCACCATTTTTCGATCAAAATGCGTCGGAAACGTCGCACTCACAGAAACATGAGGCAATTTATTACTAAGCGCATCAAGACCCAAAAAAACTGACTGTTTGGTGCCGTCTGCCAGGCTATCTTTAAAAATCCAACCGAGCCCCCTTTTGTTTTACGGCGCACGTGGTGTATCGATTATTAACGAATGTGCAATTAAAGACATTTTGAACAAGCGATAGCCTTTCATGTTTTACAGCCGTTCGCAGGTTCTACCGTCGTTTAATCAACATAGTTTGTCGTTTGATCAACATATATTGTCATTTGATCCACTATAACGTCGTTTGAGCAACAAATCCAGCTTCTTTGCAAGCAGCATCATCTTTTTGACACATAGCTGCACAGCAAAACGACGATGCTGCTAGCAAAGAAGCTGGAAGTGTTTGCTCAAACGACAGTACGGTTGATCAAACGGCAATATATGTTGATCAAGCGACAGTATATGTTGATTAAACGACAAACTAAGTCGATCAAACAACAGTAGAAACTGCGAACGGTTGTAAAACGACTCGACAATGAAACATTAGCTAAGTTAATCAAACACATCGCATTTGAACTCGCAAATGAATAAAATTCCGCCCTATGCTTTGTAACACATCTATCATACAAAATATGCATGTTATGCACATGCTCATCCATCCCCACCCCTTACGCACAAAACTAATTATCTCCGACCGACATCGACACCAGCGTTGTAGGTCACCGCATCTATGATTAATGCGTTCGTTGAACGATCTGCTAGAATGCAAGATGCATCGATGAGCATCGCTCTCAGTCGGTCCATTGGTGGACCGAGAGAAAGTTCTAAATGCTAGGGAAGGCTGAAAGGGTTTTCACTATTCACCGATGCACTCGAGATGGAAGCCGTGCAATTATTGCCCTACATCACATTCGCTGGACGGCAGACGCTGCAGACGGGTTGTAGTTTTCCTTTACCCATCCGTCTTCCATCCTCCAGGAAAGCGACGCACTGCTTGCCATAGTTCAAGCTCTGTCGAGGAAAAACGGGGTCGCAATTTCCTTTACCAACTAAAATTAGAAAAAACCAGGATCACGAGACGTCTTACAAATGAGGCCAATATAATGAGTAACTTTCTCCTCGTACGGCCACGAGATGATCTGCGAAGGGCGTAACAAAAAGGGGTTTCCGTCACAGGATTCGTGGAGGGCGTCTAACCGTTTAACGTGGGAGTTTAATGGAATGCATTATAAATACCTGTCCATGGACATGGGTTTAACATCAACTCTAGAGCACCAACCAAGCTTGTTCTTTTGTTTTTGTCAAACTCCGATAAGAAGTTTTTGCCCGAATCCATTACAAAGGCAGTATGTTCCCTTTTATTATCGCGTTTCAGCCGAATTCTATGAAATATTTTTCCGAGTTGAAAATATATGAGATTAATAAATATTTAGTACCGGGTTTCCCTGGAATACTTCAAAGCCGAGGTACAAATTGTTTCCAATCAGCCAACCAGCCTCCTTTCCGGACTTTTCGGCGAACGTTTCTCAACAACTCGCAGCATTATCCACTCGGCTGATTAACTTCCAGTCGGGGATACATTCCATCGCAAATTGTTCTCTCGATCCCTAGCGATCTTCACCATTGCATGGGTTGATTTCTTTCACCGATAGTACTTTTCCCAGAGTTGCGGTTTTAATATCAATTTCTCCATTCCAGAGGACGAACATTCCAAGGAAAGATGGGCCTACGGAAGAATAAAAAGTGAGTGATTTCCTCAAACGAACAAAAATGTTTAAACAATCCCAAAGTACTTCAACGGCAGCAAAAAAGGTGCTTTTGCTACCGCTGGTCGAAGGTAGGTTTAAGCCAATCGATTTCAGTTTCTCCTCGTAGACAAAATTGATTCAATATTGGCCCGAAAATATACTCTAACAATCCCCCGCGAACCTTACCGGCGGACTGTTGTCCATCGCAGCATATAATTTTGATATTTTTTACTCACCACTGTGATGGGATAGATCGGGTTCAGGATCGTGAACAACAGGATATGGTTGGGGCGCGTCGCGACGTCACGTTTTCGCCGGGGCTCATCTGAGACGTTGATGTTGTTGTTGTTGTTCTGCAGAAAGATAATAAAAACACGAAGCAACCCAAATGCACGAATTAGTACTGGAGCAAAAAATCAAAATGAAAATATTCATTATACAAATGGAATCAATTAATCAAACCCCTAACCCTACCTGTTCACCCAATCCGACGACGCTTCACCAGTCGGCATGATCGAAATTGAATGAATTTCAAACCACACATCACACGGCCGTCGAGTCATCTAATCTCCCAGTTTTCCTCAATTTAAGGCAATTCCTTTCCGTCCAAAAGCTGCCCAAGAGGTTTTGGGAATACTGTTGGCCTTTTTTGTTTTCTGTTTGCAACGGATACGAAATTTCGCTTACGAGACGAAAATCTTCTTTCAAAGATTTAAACTGAACACAACTTGCAGTTTCCACTATTTTCCACGACATTTGATTAAATCAAAACAAACTGAAATTAAGCAAACCTTCTCTGGGAAAGCAAAAAAAGGTAAAAGTAAAACTTCAGTGAAGCGCCCGAAACAGAAGGCGAGTCGTTTGCGTACCAAATTTCTTCCAGCTCACGTGTTTTTAAACCCGACTGCAGGACCGGAAGAGTAGGAAGCAGCCGAGCTCTTTAATTGTATTCTATTATTTACAATGAAAACAACTGAGCCGAATTCAGTTTTTTCGTCCAACCTTATGCTGGTGGCGTTTGATGGCATGATCATCAAGTAGGACGAAGCGAGAAGTGGAACTAATTTTCATGAACAGTAACTTGGAGCGTGAGTTGATAAATTATGTACAATCATCTCTGGAAAACAGCCACATTTTCTGCCAGCAGATAAAGTTTGCTGTAACTTGAACTACCTCATTTTCTTTTCTGTACGGAAATTGCAAAACATACTTCAAACGATTAATTACAAGATGAAAAATAAATAGCGCCAAAAGTTCATCTGCTATATGAATACTAATAGGTCGCAGAAAATGTTGTTCCAAAAGCAGGGAATTTTTCTTTGCAGCGCTATAAAATTATATCGGGGTGAGCAAAGACAAGTGGTTGGTTTCTTTGAAACGAAAATACCGTACTTAAAAAATCTAGATTCTTTTTTGAGACTTAACTATCGGGCCACAGAAGACAATTGGTGTACAAAAAAACTTCTTTATCCTATCTCTAAACAGTAAAGAACTGCGAAACATTTGTCGACGGAAATTAGGGCAGACATTAACCATCAACACCCCTCGCTGATGACCCACCAGCATGTGCAATAAAACCAACCAATCCGAATCGAACACTACGTTAGAAAACCTCCCACTGTTTCGTTCCTGGGACTTCGTCAAACTATTCGGATCGCCAAACTGAAATGTTTCTAATGCGTATCGAACCTCAGTATGCAGTCGTTATACTTCCATGTTAATTTGACCGCGTGGGCTTGTGTAGCGGCGGGGTCCGGTACGGGGGAGGTGGATACACGCAAGGATTTTGAGAGAAAACAGAAGGAAGAAAGAACAGTAAGGACAATAACACCGGAAGGGTGTGGCTATGAAAAACACTTTTTCAGTTTATTCTTCTAATGTCCCGAAAGATATCGGAAAAGATAACGCAGGCTCGTTGAACCCAAAACATGTCTTCGCCTCAGCAGCAAGGACTTGGATGTGCTGCTGGATCGAGGAATGCTCAGGGCTTATTCCGCCCCACGGCCTATAACCCAACAGTTTTCCCTGCTGGAACAAATCTACTAAAGAAATGGAAGAGCCTTCTCAAATCGAGTCGACCAAAACTGGGCAGAATGTAATGTTCGGTCACAAAAATGCCGTCACTTTCTGAGGTGTCAGCAAATTCTTTACAACCATTAAGCACTAAAACGTTTAACTGGTGATTATAGATGACGATTAATCGATCCGCAAACCAACAACGGCCGATATCAGTTGTCTCTTGGGGGATTGAATCCAGTTCCAGATTCACAGTATATATAAAAATAACTCTCCCAGCACCTCGTCGCCCTTCCCTGCTTGCAAAAACCACTCGCCGGCTTCGAATGCGTCAGCATAAATTTGCCACTTTTTCAAATACCCATCAACAAACTCGTCCGGTGCCTGTGGTCTGCGATAGGCGGTTTTGATAGAGTAATGAGTCCTGATTACTGCAGTTTTATTAGAATAATACCAGTTTTCCGTTCCGAATTGAAAATCAATACGATTAAATAATCCACTTAACACATTTTCCCGGCCTTCCATAATGTTAGTAGAGTTTAATTTAGACCTGATTATGTATGATGAGGAACATGGCAGCCAGCCCCAGAAGAACTTTTCTCGCTTACCAATCGTTTCTGTCTGTTTTAAATAGAGAAAATTTAAAAACAAAACAAAGATTTCCCTTTGCTCTACGGGTAGCGGGCTTTAGTGATTTTCATTCAAATATTTTCAAAATAAGTGTGTGTGTTCAGATCGACATAGTTGACGCACCTTCAAAGGATTGTTACTGCACTCCCATCGATCCCTTTAAAACAATAAAATACTAACAAATAGTAACAGCAAACTTTTTACCAGAGCTAGCACCGCAATGGAAAAGGGTGCTTGGAAATAATGAATTCGTACAAAATTAATTCAACAACTTTCTTCGGCGGCCTCGTTTCTGCTTTTCAAGCCAATCCGTTGGGGTGTGTTGTTTGTCTGAAAACAAATTTTGAATCATTTGCGCTGCAGTAAACAAGCCAATAAGCATCAAAGGCCTGGGGTGAAGAGCCAGCAAAAACTATTGCGAATCGAGCGAGCTTTTTTGCCAATCATTACAAATCCCATCTGTAATGAATACTTCAAGCCTTGTCTCTCTAAATCAAAGGCATCTTTGTGAATGTTTACAACTCTAGCAGACCTTCCCTTAAAAATTTGAAAACACGATTATCAGACACAGCTAAAGTACGGCGAAATCTCTTTTTCTCACTCTCAATATGGCGAGCTTGCCTTCGGTCCCTAAAAGGTGAAGACGAATGACGAAAACGCTCATTTCTGTGCCACAACCCGGACGATACTAATTTCCCAATGCCTGGCGGCACAAGACAAGCAAATACAATTCCAAAGGAAGATTTGCCTCCCCTTCGAGGGACTAATTTACACATACAGCTTCTTCCTGAGAGGCTCGTTTTGGGTAGTCCAGGATAATTTCAGAGCACCAAGGTACTCTTCCTCAAACAAACAAAAATTAAAATCGTCAAACACCGACCGACCACTAATCCATCCAGCCCGACCGGAAACGTGTGCCACACTGTGGCCTGGAAGTTTCCTGCACCAGGTACGGTACACAATAGTGATGCGGATTTTAATAAATTTTTCACTTCAAATTCACGGCACGACAACTCACGGATCCACAAAGTCAAAGCCACCGTTATGCCTTCCATTGTCTAGGGTCCCTTGATTGTCACATTTTTCATTATGCCAAAGAAGCTGGACACCTTCCTCCGATTGTCATTCTTACCCTAGGTTATAATCCTTCCAGCTTTCCAATGGTATCAGATCCTTGCAGAATCTTCACGTTCTTGAATCTGAAGCTCGCAACAATTCAGCGTTTTGTTAATCCACTTTCTCAAATTCCATGCGCATATAATGAATTATTTTCTACCCGACACCTTTTTCGCGCCGTATTGTTGCTTTCTAAGGACTCTGAGACACCAACCAAACAGGATGCCACGATAAGTTAAATCGCTAAGAATGACCAAGTGAAGCCACGCCGAAGGCATCCGATTGCGTTACGGAATGATCCGAGATTCATCGTCGTAACAAAAAAGAAAAACGAAAAGAACAACGTTCTCTCGTTGCATGGTTTGGTTTTTCATCAGATAAAGTTCCTTTATCTAATTTTTTTTCGTTTTCCTAAGGTTATAGCAGTCTAAATCACCTTAATAATAGCTTCGACACAGGTCGATCATTGCAGAAAACAATCTCAAAACAAATCGAAAGGATTGTCTCATCTTTATTCTACTGTAAATTAAAACATGTGTCTGGGTCGTTTAAAGGTGCCTGAAACAATATCCCGAAACGATTGTGAGCGTATATATTTTTTTACTGTTGCCGAGGGACACGAAATGAGAAAAGACTGCCTTTTTTTAACAGAGAGGATGCTCAACAAGAAATTTTTTACACAAAATTAAAAACGGATACGAAAAATACATCATCCTATGATTTCGGAAAGGTTTACGGCGCCAATGTTTCCGAAAGTTTCCTACCATTTAGTATCCCGTCTTTCATACCCTGTTTGCAGGTAACTCGTTACTCTTCACGCAACGCCACCGGGCGTCCTACTTACTTCGTGCAGTAAAGTGTAACAGTTATTCAAATAAAAATAGGTCGTCTGTGACGAAGCCAGGGAAAAGACAAACGTCCGCGGTGGATAGCACTGCGAGAATAATCCTTGACATTTGTACAGGAATTACTTCGAAGTTGTCTGCTCTTGTTTTTATTTTTTGCATTACAGCCATCGTCGTGTCCTTAGGAAACAATCGTTTTCTCCATTCCGGAAAACGTTGCCTTTCCTTCGGATGTCACTCATTCGTTGATATTATCATTCTGTCGCGCGAGGGCATTTCCATTATTTAGCCTCCTTGGAAGTGGGTTAGTAATGCTGCGCAGCCTAAAAATATCAATTCTCGTTGCTTCTCGCTGCTACTATGATCAGCATTTCCCACGTACCAATTTTTCGCGTGACGCGCTTTTTCTGGTGACATAAGTATAATCCAGTACGGATAATTTCGGTTGGTTTTTGGCAATGGCCCTTAGAAATCCACGATGTGATTTAAGATACCAAGTTTCTTTGTTTTGATTCTTCTGCGGTATCGTGTGCCCCTGCTATTTCTTAAAATCCTTCTCCCTGTGTCTTCCCCAGATGATAGTGCCTCTCTTCAAAATATCCTTGATTGTTTCTCCTCCTGGTGCGATCGTAATTTCCTTACTTTATGTCCTCAAAAGTGCAATGTCATATCGTTCAGTTGTTCCTGTTCTCCTATCACTTACTCTTATTTCCTAAACCTTGTTCCAGTGTCCCGAGTCCTGGTTGTAAAAGACCTTGGTATATGGCTAGATAATACACTCTCCTTCTCCCATCACCTTGAATCCATGTTCAGGCGAGTCTATAGTATCTTGGGGCTGCTAAAAAAATTACCCAAGAGTTCACTGACCCTTTGCGCTTGTAGTCGCTATACTGCTCTTTGGTTAGATCGATTGTGGAGTATTGCTCAGTAATCTGGTCCCCTACAGCGCGGATTCACATTGATCGCATCGAGCGGGTGCGACGATCTTTTACCAGGTGTGCAGCACGTAAAATTTTAGACGTAGTATCCTCTTCGATGCCGGACTACGCAAATAGGTTTCAGTTGCTTGGCCTTGAATCTCTTGAAGTCCGCCGCTCCCATATTCAAGCAGCCTTCGTTGCTGTTCTTCCACTTAGCAGAATTGACTCCCCTTCTTTGCTTTCCTCGATCCCTCTTTATGTTCCCCATCGTGGTCTTCGTAACCGCCCCCCGTTACTCTCCCGCCTCATCGCACTGCGATTGGACGTAAAGATCCCCTAATGTGCGGGTGTCGCCATATCAACCTCGCGTCTCATTTATTTGATTTCCATCTTCCTCTTTCCTCTTTTCGTGCTCGTCTTAGATCCCCTCCCTAACCTATTTGCTTCCCATCCTGCTGTCCTAATCTAGTTATAATAAGTTTAGGGAATTATTAACTTATAATTTACATAATTTACTTGTATTTATAAATTTGTTAAACCAATAGGTAGACACAAAATCTCCAAGCACATTTAGGAAGGAAAATGTTCCGCCACAAAACACGCAATTTTTTCTTTCACCACATTCGCGGAGCCTCGCATAAGCACTCGAATAAAACACTCCCTGTGCGAGAAACTTCTCAACCGACATGTCCACCAGCGGTTCTTAAAACGCAATCATTTGTTGTGGTTTTTATCAACCCTTTTTTTCTAATCCTGCCACAAAACCCTACTGCGGGACAGGGGCTTCTACTCTGAAAGCTTTCCGTGGCAGGCGATAAAAAGGCTACCACATCTTCCTCCAACTTCGACCCGTGAATGCGGGGATTTGCTTCGACAACCACGAAACAGCCCACGACACGAACACACCACCGTTCGCTCGTAGGGCCTTTAAGCGATTTTCGTGAAGGCAAGCCCAGGTGTCATGGACATAATACGATCCGAAAGTTGAGAACCGGGACACTCCCTACGATGAGTTTAGAGTTTATGGAGGACTCTGTACGGAAAAGAGGAAAACAAAAATAAAGCAAAGTATGTCACGCGCAGAACCAAAGGGAAAAGACTTCGTCCTTCATATGTATGCTTTTCTTAACGCTTTCAGCGACACTTTGCTTCTTCTCGGATCGGATTTTACAATTCCTCGGTAACCAAAAGTGGACAGGGTTGACAAAGCTGAGCACTTTCTAATGAAAACAGGCTCACAAAACGGTATCTTTGTATTCTACCCACTGTACATTTTGTGATCTGTTTCGTCCAGATCCGGTAAACCTTCTTCCAACTAAAAGAAGCATAGCAGCAGCCTAGCTCTTAACCGCAACATTAACTTTCACAATCTCTTCTTTTGCTATTTGTTTGCTTAGCCTGACCTGAAACTGACGCCATTTCCTTCAGAGAAAAATTAACCGATTCCCTCCAGCTTCTGAATTACCGGGTGCCGCCGCAAAAGACCGATGCCATCTTCATCGTTGTCAGCGCGCCGGTGAAGGATTCAGTTTTTCTCGAGTCCCATATTTTTGGGTAAGGTTCATTGTGGCGGTTCAAGGTTCAATTCATTGCATTAAATTTCAGTTTTGCATTAAATTTCAGTCAGACTAAGTTTCAATGAACGGAACGGAAAGCCAGTAATCATACTTCAAGAAAATTTCAATGTTTGAAATATCTCGGAACGAAAGATGAAAGCACATCCATTTCAGATTAACAAAGCTAAAACGATATTAATAAATGGGAATTCTCTTAAAGCGATTGCATCTCGGTAGATTACACCAAGAGTGATGGTCGTATAAACGAAATCGAATGTGATAATGTGCTGAAACGAATTTAATTTGATTTGTTCATTTCACTCCGTTGCGCCTTCGACTCAGAATCACCAGAAGCAACGTAATAAGGTTAAACGAGCGACGGACGGCAAACAAAATTAAATCACTGCCCGAAAGTACTACTGATGTGAAGACCTGAAGACAAATGAAAACGCATCGTGTCTAGTCCCATGCTTATATAATTTGACTAAACTTTGCTCATCAAAATCACCGGCACCGTCAACTTCTTTGCCTTGCCAGAGAACTTGGGGAAATCGTCTGGCCAGCCAAGAGGCCAAGAGGGACAATCACCATCTTCTCACAGTTAACCGTTTCCACAATGCTTGACTTCCATGTCTAAAATCTAATTCAGGGAAAACTGCGCTGCGGACGACGGAACGGCGAAGTAGTTCGCGGTACAGATTTTATCTAAATGACAAAACTTTCTTCTCAATTGGATGCAGTTACCCTCGAGGCACAGCACCGCGTCAAGCCAGCCTTGGTGCTACCTTCCTACTCCCCTTCCCTTTCCAGCTCTAAGTATGTAAATAGATGACATAAGTCACGATTTCCGACCAAAAACAATACATAAACGAACCTCTAAGCAACCTTATCTCTAGAAAAGAGCTTTCACATCCCATTCCTTTCTTCTCACGTGCTAAATGCCACCATACATGACGTCTCTAGTGCATGCAACTGCCCCTTGACATTCCAGGGCTCCACCCGCCTCCTCCCAGTGTCGCAGGAAAGCCATGCTGCAAGAAAGAGCCACCCGCGACGCAAAACTCCTGCAATAAAGTGCATTGTTGTTTGCTATATGCACTGAATGCACTGGATAATTTATCTCGCCATCTTGCCGCGCCCGGGCATTACATGTTCCGGACAACCGTGAGAGCAATCACACGATAAGATGCCTAACAGATGCCCCGGAAAATGGCAACGATGACAGAGATGACGATGACGCTCCGAGTTGGACCCGAGCGAGAAGAGCGCGTTGTTGCTATTTCTGGCCTCCCTTGCACCGAGTCGCAGTTGTTCGTGCGGCCAGCCACTGCGCAGGGTGGAAGAGACTGCTCACTGCACTGCTCGCATTCCCCGACATATTCCCACAAAAGACGCTACTGGAAAATTGTCTAAGGCGCAAGGCCTCGATGAAAGATGCACGTTCACAAAATCGCACCACGAAAAAGAAATCCATGTGCATGGTGGAGCTGCTCCCTTCTCTCCTCTCCTCTCGTCTTCAGGGTAGCATAGCTTTCTTTCGTGTAAAAAATTATGCCGAGGACATAATGGGAGAGATAAATCTGGACGACTCCTCCATCGTCTACACTGATTGCGCAATTCGATGAAAAGCTTGGGGAGGCTTCGCCAGAACGGGGAAATTGGTAGACAAGTTTTTCATTCTACTTAGCACGTTTCGATCACATTTCCAAGATTCGCGAAATGGGCAATCAACTGTTAATGAGAAATGTTGAATGTGATACACGGTGTCCAGTTTCTATAGAGCCACTCAAATAAAGATGAATATTTTAGAAACAACTGGCCGGCGCTGGACTTCAAATTTTTACTTTACCGTGTTACTTTTGTTATATTGTTGCATAAAATCAATCACACGTCTAAGCCCGCCATTACACAGAGCGCAACAAATCAGCAACAGCTTTCTGCATCATCAAATTTGACGGAAGAATGGTGATCAACTGTGGCATTCGGCTGTTGCAGCTGTTACCCATTTCATTCGGAAAACAGGCTGCAACAAATTTGAAAATCCAACAAGCCGGGATCATTATTTGGATTGCATGCTTTCTATGTGTAAACGTCGAAAAATAACTCAGGCGACGATTACACGTAAATTAAATTAGTCAATGATGGTCACAATAACAGCTGAAGGACGGAAGAACAAACACGAAGAGAGTCCGCCTTGTCGTTTATTTTGACAGTTCACTTAGGCACGGTACTTAAGACTATAGGTAGGTAGAATAGAGGTGTTTAAAGGTATGTGCGATGTCAAGGTGCTTAGTTGCAAAAGTCTACATATGAGAAGATTTTTAAACGTTTTTAGCAATAATAAATACACTATGCTTAAATCTGTTGTTTGCTTTCTTTTCCACGGAATGAAAATAATTTTTAACTTCCACCGCAAATTGTAGGTAAGAAGAAATAACTGAAAACAAGCTCATAGCCATTGCAAAATGATTAAATTTGTTAGAAACAACACTAACATTATTTGCTTTTGTTTTTCACCACATTATTTGCTTTTGTTTTTTGTTTTTTTTTTTGTTCACCCCATTACACTGATTTTTTTACAAAAACACATATATTTGGTCATATCAGTTTTCTTATAGCTAATTTACAATTTAAAAGGAGACGTCGCACGATGCGCACAAGCGGGTACATTAACGTGCACTGGAAAAAGTTTGAAACAGTATACAGAAAGTTACAAAGAACAGGAGAGGACGTCTACATCAATCGCAGCATCGTTGTTTCCAATTTGACAGCAAATTTGATGTTACAGAAAGTCTGTTGCAGCTTTGTTGCGGTCTGTTTAATGGCGGCCTAATAGGATACCATCTGTCAAATTTTACTGAGGAAAAGAACTTACGGAGGAGGAAAAAGTGAAAATACAAGCGTTCAAGCAAGAAAATGTTGGAATACGGGAAATAGCTCGCCGCTTAGGTCGTTCTCACCACGTTATTCAAAATTTTCTTCAATTTCAAAGAAACCCAAATGGCTACGGAAAAGTTGAGAGAAAACCACGCAAATCAAAACTGTCTGCATGAGATAAACGCAAAATAGTGAAATATGCGTTAAATTAGCAGAAATCCTTCAACAATATAAATCGGGAAATGACGTAAGAAGGGATACGATTCGTCATGATTTGGTCAACATTGCGCATATAAAGTGGCCTAAAAAAATAAATGTTCCAAATCTAACTGATGCACATACAACTATACGGCTGGAATTTGCAAAATCATGAATGAATCGACAGTGGGAGCGGGTAAGATGCCAGTAGCCATGTTCACATATCTACGAGCTAATGGCCATATTGACTTTTTTTGCATAGGTCATTTAAAAGCTTTTTGTGTTTCTAGGTGAATTCTAGTGACGAAAATTTTTTAATCTATACGACCCAGATGGATTTAATTGATATTGCCGTGATTTACGAATATAACCGCAATATAATTTTTTATACCATAATTAGGAATGGCAAAGCTTCTTATTTCTAAAATAACCCAAATTTAATTTAACTTAAATTGTTAATTTTAATTACTAAAATTGTGAAAACGCCAAAGTTGAACAACTGAGAAAAGCTTTCTCTTAAAAAGATGATTGCTCTCGATTCTTCCATTCAACGGGCAGAAAACAATTGCATCCGAAAACGACAACGATTACGAATGACCAGAACAATCCGGCTCAACAAACACGGCCACACGACTGTTTATCGTACCATGCGGTTCGGTATTTTGTCTAATGTTGTTCGTCCAGTTGTTGTCGTTGGTTCAGTGCGGAGAATTTCTTTCCTTCGGCTTTGAAACGCCCGGTGAGCGAATAAAATCGACATATCGAGCCATCATATTCACCGAACGGGATCTGGTCGCCCTCAAAACGTGATCCGCTCACCCGAAGTCATTTTTCGGGGAGGGAGAAGGCATGCAGGCAACCACAGAAAACGTCCTTTACACATATACGACCCGTCGAACAAATTGGCTTGAAACCGGTCATCAAATAACCACTCGTTCCGTTCCGTTCAGTCGAGTCGGCCTTGAGAAATGAGTGAGGTAGGGGGCACCTATCAAAGTAATGTTGTACCGTTTTTGAATTTTATCCCGGCTTCGCTTTATCGTGTCAGGGTCGCTTTCGATTCACTTTAATCGTTCGCCCTCGGATGCAATTCGTTTCAGCTCAAATCTGCTTCTTTCTTTTTTTATGGCGAGTTCCAAAATTGCTCCCAATTCGTCCGGCAGAATGCAATCTTGAGTAGTATTTCCAAAACCTGAGTAACTTATCAAAAATAATTCAAAGTATTGCAAAGATTTGTCTATCTTGTTCTGTATCAAATATTAACACCAACTTTTGGCTCTCAACACCACAGACGCAAGATTTCAGGGATGTGTCATTCTTGTGCGCCACACCATACCATTATCACCTTTCACCGGCCTTGACACGATAAAGCGAAGCCGGGATAAAATTCAAAAAGTCAACTTTGCATTGGCACAAAATAAAATATCATTTCTCAAACTTCAAGATGAAACTAAGAAATTAACCAAATATTAAAGCCTCTACGCTTCCAAGTTCTGAGAAATAGCCCATCAAGTCAAGATTTGTGAAAATATTGGGTGAAAAAATAGAAAAAAATCATCATCTTTGACGGCTTGTAACTCCTATAATAATATAATTCTGGTGCTCGAGGCGTTGCGGGGGTGACATAGCCAACTGGTTGTGGAGCTCGAACCGATTCGGGTTTTTTTACCTTATGTCATTGCTAAGGATTGGAAATGATTGTAATATGATGCATATCCACTTATAGCCAAGTATTTTTTGTTACAATAAATGCGAATATTGGCTGCGACTAAGTGCAACCTTTTCCTTTTTTCGTACTTTATAAATGATGCTTGTGGTTTTCCATCTACCTCCATCATGAAACATGCATTAACGCATCAATTACAGTAAGATAAGTTTGCAATAAAAGAAATTATGTGTCGTCGATGGCGTTATGAAATTTGGAAGCAAGTTAGTGGTTTAACATCCATTAAAAGCGGAATATTTTCGTACAAAGGCATTGAATGAAATGTTGCTTGCTTTGCTTTGAATGTAGCAGGTTGCCAAAATTTGTCTTCTTATGTGTTCACATTTTTATACCCAAAACTGACAGATAATGTACCTAATACTAAAACAATTTGCTCTTTATGTACCCTTATTGGTAAACGAAGCCGGTAAAGCCGCTAAAATCATTTGTCAGTCATTTGGAGTCAGTTTCCTTACAATAAACAACGTTTTCATAGCTTTCAAGCTTGTTTTCTATCTTTGGACAACCCCAACATGATTCCATTTATAATCGACAATATAGTTAAAGTTTTGAAAACAACTCTTGTTTCAAATTCTTTGCAATACTTTAAAATTCATTGAAAGTAAAGTACGCATCAAATCGTGTGATAGGTTGAAAGTGACTGGAAATCTATGATATTAGAAAAAAAAATTCAAGGCAAGAGCAAACAAATATTCTAGAAATTCGTTAACTTTTCAACTAGTTTCGAAAATGTGGTTGAATAACCCATTGTCTGATTGTTATTTATTCTGCGCTTCGTTCGGTTGCTTTAATGTTCGTCCGAATATGTGTATGCTATATTAATTTAGCCTGCCAAGGCTGGTGAGTGATACAATAAATAAATAAATAAATAAATTTGACATAAGTTCCTATACGGAAAACAAAAGTTGTGAACTGCCAAGAAAAGAGATTAGTGATCTATGCTTGTGAAATAACTGCTGAAGTGTAGCTTAAGACAATGTTAACGGCAATATCGAAAAGGAATTATACTCTGTGACGTACTGAAGTCTGCCAGCTTTCCCAAGTCATTGTAGGCCCTTAATAGTTGAATGAGAGGATCTTGGCCACCACGAAACAAGGCTCTGGACCTAAGGTCTCGCATAGGGGCAAACACATCTAACATAGCCAGTAACTCACAATCTATAGAACAATCTATAGAAAATTCTCAAAATATTTGCAGCTGAGTTTTTGCAGCGCCATTTGGTGGGATTGTCCAGAAACATCATTATTTCGTATAGTAAAATGGTATTACACGCTATTACAATGAAAAAATTGCAAAACATATGACTATCCCGGCAATTTGCTCTTTTCGCTCCATAGTGCATGGATCGGTCTATCTGTACCAATCGCAGCATCCAATATCTATCACGGCGAACGTATCACGCAGCTGTTGCCTCGCATAGTTCAGACAGCCCTTGACATTCCGGCTTCCATGCAGTGTGGCTTCGATGCCCGTTTGCGCAACAGATGGATTCGGCGTACCTTCAGCTCCGTCCGTCAGATGATCTTCTAAATCGACCTTAATCATTTTCGTGCAGCTCCCAAACAGAAGTGAGCTAGGGTAGACGTGCAGCAATTGTTATTACAATTGCATCCCACATCGAATACAACAAACTGCATCCAAAAAAAAAGTTAACCAACATAATAAAAACATTACCATGCTTGACGCTACATGGAGACGTTGTTAAAACACAAAAAGAAGCAACGCAAAGTTGCACTGTAGAAACATTACTTAAATTACTGTAGAAACAAATTCTTTTTTCTGGCTTACTTTTCCAAATATCATCTATTACAAACAACATCCTGCATTTTTTTCACTTCACTCTGTAAAGTGAAACTAACATAAAATTATTATTATTACCCTCCGGTTGTTGTTGTCCCCTCCTGTTGCTCCAAGGATAAACACAAACATTAACTCTGACGAAAAAGAACAAAAGGAAAAAAAATCTGTCCAATCTAGTTCAACCTACTAAGAAATATCTGTGAATCTGGGTGAACCGTGCTTTCTTAATACTTATTTTAAAGATAAAACATGTTCGATCCTCTTCTCTTTCGCCTCTATCCTACGCAAGTATCATGCATGATTAGTCAAGTTCCGCTAACAATTCCCCCGAGGGTGCTGCATCCAACCCTCTCAAACATCTTGCTATTTGCTACCCCAAACTTTTTTCGTCTTCCTTTTTCACTGGCTGGAAGTTATAATTTCGCCCAAAACTTTGTCACAATCACAGCACGGTGGAAGCACAACGGCGATATTTTTGAAATAACGGAAAGAAACCCTCTACAGAGTATGTGCAAATAAGGAATTGAAGAAGACACATTTAGCCAGGAGGCCAAAAACTATTAATCCATGATCAAAATTAATAACGGTGCGGCTAATAAAAGTGTCACGAAAAAGTTTCTTGGCAAACACGTGGTGCAGGAAATGAATAAGCATTTTATAAAGAAGCGACAGCAAAACATGCCATCACTGTTTTGTAATCACGTAAGTTCATGGAATAAAATCTCAAAAAAATAAAAACTTTTAAGAAATTCTACTCTTGACGAAAATTTGAAAGAAACCTTAACTCCAAATATGCTTTCTTTACCATACAAGATAGCCTCACCCATACCCAGAAATAAGGCACGCAAGTACATTGCCTTCTCTGCAACGGAAATTGTTCTTCAAACAAAGCACACATCCATTGCATGTGTTTTACGTTCCACAGTCTGCAATAATGTTCTTTTAATTGACTAAATTTCATGGGCTCCGTTTTACGGGCCACTCGTCCTTCGGCGAAACATGAACAGTAATGAAATAAATGAAAAGCTAAAAAGTCGTGCGACGAAGTTTTGAGGACATTTTCATCAGATACACCAATATGGACAATGAAGGGGAACGGGATAAAAAAGATGTGACGTGAAGAAACAAATATAAAGATAGATAAAAAGTATTTCCTCCAATTCGTACACAGCACAGAGGCATCAAAACTATTGATTTTTTCTATACTTTGATCACTCTATTTTTTTCATCAAACGTCGTGAACCGTATGTCCCAGTTCCCAGCGGTGCTATCTTTGACTTTTGGGAATGTTTTGGAAAAATGGGTTGGTTTAAACACCCGTTAAAGTTCATCTCAACCACGTTTTCTCTTCACCCACAAGCCTGTAGAATCATTAGGTGATACTTTTCAACGAACTGAAACGCAAGACAAAAAGAAGAGATTTCAATTAAACAACAACATGACGATTAGTATTACAACCACAATGCTCTAGCTTACGCCAGCATGAGTTTTCCCTTACATTACGCTTGTTTTCCGTCACGCGGCGTTACAAAGAACGATTCATTAGCATAAGTTTACTTCCATTTTTACTGCTCTGTTGCATCCCTCAACAGTCACGGACCTCTACAAGTTCCAAATCTCTTCGCTGTCGTAAAAAGAAGGATTCTGGAAGGGGGCAAAGGAAGCAAAGGAGTAAAGTATAAACCTAAACAAAGGTCTAAGCAGTAATAAAACCACCAACCTTACTAGTCCTATCAACAAATTCCATAGAACAAATATTAAAGATGGTGACGCAATACGTCTTGAAGAACAATACTTAGCTCGGCCAACTAAAAACTGTGAATTAACACTTTTGTCTCTTCTGTGTCTAGCAATTGTTACTTTTCACTCTGTTTGCTATACATTTGATTCATTGATTCACCTGATTCCCATGGAATGGAATGGAAAAAAGTGCTGAAAATTAAATGTGATTGAACCAAACCTTCCATTCTATCAGTGGAAAAATATGACCACTCAAATCGTAGCTTCCATGCCACACACACGGATAAGTGCAAACCAATAATAAAAGAAAAATTAACTACACTAACTGGAAATCCTAACACACGCAATCATTCACCACGGAACGCATTGCTCACGAGTGTTAAAGTGGCGCCGGAAAAAAAACGGAAATCTGGTAAGCACGCAACTATATTCGTTCCAAATTAAACCCTTCTAAGAAACGGAAACGGTGGCAGGAAACGGAAGGTGCGAAAACGGGAGCTCATTTTTCCCTAAAGAATACCACGTTTTTTACAAGGACGCCGCTTTTCCGACGGCGAAACGCGCGATCGCTCCGTGTCCGATTTTGATTTATCATAAAACATGCAAATGTTACTCGTCACGCGTTCTGGGAAAGACTCGGGGAACGGAACGTTCAAATTGGAAGAAGTATGTGGCTCCAAAAACTAGCATCAGTCCTCATCCGAACACGTCTTAGTTCTGTGCAAAATGTTTATTAACTAATTTGACATATTTGACACAGAAGAATAAGATATCCGCCTCAATACTCGAAAACATACTCACGCACGCACGATTACGATTACACTCTCACGAAGATAAATCGCTGGAGGTAATGGAAAAAATCTAATTTTCCAGTCATGCCCATGATGCTCTTGTGTAAGACTTTCCACACACCAGAGCAGGGAGCCCAATCATGTTAACCCACCAGCAGTCTTGCTCTTTCTTTCTCACATTCCCCTTTTCGAAAAGCTTTGGTTGGAAAAAATCATAAATAAGCTCGGAAACTCGCCGCATGGTACGAGCGAACACATTTTCCGTTCACAGCAGCGTCACTACGAATATTTGTTGCCGTACTTCGCCACGTGTTTGCTGTATGTGTTTATAGTATGTAAATTTACAACTGGAAACATTATGCGTGGAATTTTTCGTACGTGTTAACGAGCATGAGAAACCGAATTCCAAACCTGAACATCGCAGCACCGTGCAGCATCAATTCAACAAAATCAGCTCGACAAAATGGAAGGCAAGAAGAGAAGTGATGGTACGAGCGGGTTTGGCGTCATGAGATGTAAACATTGGGGTGCTAAGTAGGGGAGGGGGACATGAAAATCACTCAGCACAAACGCATTTTTTCCAGGGAGACTTGGAAGACTTGGTCCAAGTCAGTGAGAACAACCATTTTATTGAACCCTAGAACTACCAACACCACGTTGTTCCATACATTCTGCCTCGATTCGGCCTGCGGTCGATTTCAACGACGCCTCCAATCCATTTTCCCCTTGGCCACGATTGGGACACGGCACTCTGCTAATATTTACAACGGTGTCACGCGCACTACATTCCAGCAAACTTTTCCAACAAATTTCACCACACAAACAACGTACCAAAGAACACACACATACGTTTTACATTCGCCTCAGAACATTCCGCCTCTTGAGCAATTTTTCCTCCGTGCATTAATTCATCACACATTAAATTAAATCATGCATTATCAGCATCAAGCGGACAGGAACCAGTACGCTTTAACAAGATAATCAGCACATTTTTGCTAACTTGGACCGAACCGGGTTTACTTCTTTCCATAAACGTCAGCTTTCATCGAAAAGGTATAGCATAATTACGTTTCTCGTAGGTAAGGGTGCTAAAGTTTGCTTTCGCAAATAATTGCTGAGATCAGCCCCGGTGCGTATAGCCAGATATTAATTCGACCCAAATCAACATTGTGCCCCTTCTCAACTCAGCTGGGGCAAATAAGAGTCGCGTTCCAGCGCGTGCTATCCAAACAACTGTCAACCGTTTAAGATTAAAGGCGCATACATCTTTATCAAGCTTTCGCGCACGACTGGCCGATTAATCCAGCCAGAGCTAAAAAAGCAGAGATAGGGGAGGATTCAGGAGGATCGATTTCAAGACATACATGTCAAGATTTTTCCCACCTTTTCCCAAAATAAGTGCTAGTAAAACGACTAACTCAAGCTATGTTTATAGCACATACAGCTTAAACATAGACAGGCGGTTCCATATTTGTCCTCAAAAGAGGCCCACGGAAAGTAAAGTAATCCGATGTTTCCACACCATCAACCCACGTCGGCATCGGGCGATTTGTCAGATTCGAACTCTTATCCTCTTTCTTATCCTTAATCTTTCAGGCAACCTGGACAAAGCGAGCGGAAGCTACGAGCATCACTCCAACGCTTTGCGAGCCGTATTTGGTTGACTACTTTTGGGCTGGTGGATATGATTGGTCGAATAGACAACAGGTGAGACAAATAGCCGTGGATGATAGTTGCACTTGCGTGGCCTGCCCTATTTGGAACCTGTTCCTAACGAGAGAAGATTAACAATAAACAACCGTTTTCTTTCTTGGCGTAACGACCAATTTGGTCATGCCTACACATTTTTAGGGCTTACGAGACTTTTTCCCTTTATAGTACGTAGATAGTCAATCCTTCGTACCGGAGGGAGGTCCGGTCTGGATTCGAACCCACGCCATCGTGGGTCATTTTCGAGCCGGCGTACACGGTTGGCTATCTCGGACCTAAAAACAACAATGATGATGATATGGGAAACCTATTTAACGAGGAGTGTGGAATTGGAAAAGTAATGATAAAATATTCTCACTCGAATTCCCAAAACGAGGTCACACGAACCGAACACACCCTCCGCACCACTGCAGACCAAAGAACATGGAATGCAAATTTGTTAATTCGCGTACGCCATTGCTCAAAAAAAGATTCGTCCAGTCCACTGGAGCTACGTGAAGGGTTGTCCTGTGAAATAAAATTCTCGTGTTCCCAATTTGTGCAGCACCCGATTACCGAAGACCACGAGAGCTTAATATCGTTACGATTTTAATCGATCACTAAGGTAGAGACACTATCATCTGACCGCTTGGTGGGATGGCGTGCAGTCTTTGAGTCTATTTTCGTACACGCCAACTAATGCGCTCTCGACGGTTCGGAAGCAATGTAGGCTTTCTGAACGGCTCGATACCGCCTGCCGTTCCCTTCTCCGTGCTGAACCGAACAGATCTCTTCGTTGGTCCGCTTGCGTTTTCCATTATGCATGACGACCACTGCTGTGCGCTTACCGGGAAACTTTCCAGTCACAGCGAACGCCAAGAAGCATCGAAAACCTTCCTACCTTTCGTTCCATTCATTGCTGGTAGGGATTTTATTTTTTTGTCTTCTTCATATTTTCGAGTCATCAAATATTAAAACCATACGTGTGTAACGGCGAAACGAAACGAAGTGCTCGTCCGAAGGTGAAAATGGCTTTCCCATAAAAAGGTAAGTACCAACTCAGGGCGGATGGAGAAGTACCACCGTACATTGAAGGAATGTGATATATTCAACGCCTCCACGACTTCACGGCGCTTCGGAGGACGGTTGGGACAAATAAAACAAAATCATTCTTGCCTTCGCATGGAGCGGTGGATGGAATGAAATTTGGGCGTACAGGAGAGGGTGGAATTCATAAAGCAGCTCATTAATAGTTTAGCCAGTGGTAGTATAGGGTACTGAGAGCCTGCGAAGCTTACGTGATTATCCTCGGTCAGTTGGCCGGTAGAACGACGTATTTTCGCAAGCAAACGCAGCCACGAAATGGAAAAATCAGCTACGATGGTTTTCTTATTCTTTGTCTTCCCAGCTCAAATGAAAACCCATGACTTCCCCGCCTTCCTCCTTCACAATAAAAATAGAATACCGCCAGGCTTCCTTCCAATTACTCCCTCTTGCTCGAAGTGATGTACTGGAATTAGTTTTCCTTGCGAATTGAAAACATCCACATCCGCACGATTCTGTGCAATAAAGGGGGAAAAGAAAACCTCGGCGCAAAAAAGGAAAACTACTCGTCCATTAGCATCAGCGCACGAGTTATCCTACGTCAGGTATCTTTTTTTTTGTGAAAAACTGCCGCTCTTGCAGCGTTCATGGGCATGGGGTAACTATACAAGTTGAAGGAGAAACAGCCGCACGGAGAAAAGGGGCGGGAACTGCTGGAAAGTAAAAAAGAACCCTCTCTAACACATCCCACACAACGCCATACACTCGAAGTCACTGAAAAGTGGAAAAAGGATGTGAGGTAGCGCTTTTCAATGCTTTCCTTCTGTGGCGCTTAATTCTTTCCTTATACAGGCTTTGCCACCTAACTTTGTCTTGAAACCGGATGATTTTGTCCTTAATGCACCAAGTTTTGAAATAACTAATCAAATTTTGTCTCAAAGGTATCTGGTTTTGAAATAGCACATCGACTTCTGTCTCTAACCCATCTGAGATCGTCTCGAACACATCTGGGTTTGTCTCTAACGCATCTGGATTTGTCTGCTTTAATGCTATTCTTCTGTATTTTTTAACGATTTTACGTGTACATTTTTATACGTGTATCAACTGAGAAGGTTGCCTAAAATCGTTCAAAATTACATACAAGATAGCTTTAAAGCACACACACGACATTACATAAATACATAATGTTAATATTCTTAGGGTTTTACTATTACCGCTATTTATTTATTTATTTATTTATTTATTTATTTATTTATTTAATGTTAAGTTATCGTACTTAAAGTCTAAATCGGGCAGATGCGTTAGAGACAGAAGTCGATGAGCTATTTCCAAACTAGATGCCTTAAAGACAAAAGTAGATGCGCTATTTCGATGGATGTTTGGACTGTCTGGTCTTGCCTCGTTCAAGTTCTATTCCGGAGAGGCGCAATGGATTTAAGAGGATGCTCGAACAAACATAACCTCAAACGCAGCGACATAACACCGTTTCTCTCTAGCACCCTCTTTCGCGTCATCAAGCTCAACAATGATTTCCTGCTGTTTTCCGCTTCTTTCTCCTTTCCCCGTCAATGTCTTTCGGTGCAAGGTTGGAGCTTTGTGTTTCGCTTTCCATATCAACTTTCGCTTGAACCAATGAAAGGATTATGTAAAACGCAAGGAAACTCCACGATCACATCATCCCTCGACCCTTTTTCCGGCGGGTTACAACAAACGTATTTCGTTTTCACTTTCCCCTGTATCCCTGCTCCATGAGCCTGTAGTTGGATGAACTATTAGAAGAAAGCACCAAGCGGACGGTTGAAAGCATCGTTCACATATCGGTGGAAAAGGATAAGATGCAATTTAGTGCAAAGCAGTCTCGGTACGCAGAAACTTATTAGCCCTTTTCTCGGCACCATCTACGCATATGACCTGCCGTGGTGTGAGTGGACGGTGTTTTCTTTGCTAGGTGAATAGGTTATCTTTGAGCCAAACTCATATCATAGCCGGGGATTCAACTTATTTTCCACGATTGCCACTTATACTGGTTTTCATTTTATAGCGCTTCCCGGCGAATTGAAAAATTCGGCAGTATAAAACACGATGAATGACAGCGGAGTAAAACGACGTCGCATTTCAAAAGAACTCATCTACACTCCTTATCGTACGTGACGTTACTCCTTCTTAATCAACAATACAGCAGGTAACAATAACATCGCACTATCATCTATCTAGTAAGTCATGATTTTATGGAACCATTCTGCAGCTATTCGAAGAAAAACGAGTGTGAGAAATATTTTCGAACTTCCAAAAACTGGCCTCACAATTTCGAATTTCGCTGAACATAGAATTTCGCGGACGTTTGTAATTTTTTTGCAAAAAGTGTTAACGCGCCGAAGATCAGTTTGCTACTGTTTATTCATGTGACATTTTGAGTTATTTTGTCACGTTCATTATAATTTATTGATAGTTCATTAATGTTCCGTGAGTTCACAGAATTCTGTGTTTTCGTCAAGTTTACCCGTTTACAAAGATACTTAAATTACTAGTGGATATTCTTGAGCTAAGCTTTTGCCTATTCTAAACAACGAGTAAACAAACAGTTAAAAAATCTTAAGTCAGTCAAGGCAATTGCTCCGTGCCACAGTAGCGACCATTTAGCCACATTACTGATGATTATTTTGTCACCATTATCATTTTAATTTTTAACCCACTTTTCGTGACGATTATCAGGTTTTCTTTTTATATTCAGTTCAGACAACTTCTAGGCTCATCATGGATTCGAGGCTCGCTACAAAACTCCAAACTCGCTCGTGCTAATTTTTCAATTTATATTCTATCCTGTGTGTCCGCCTGAGTGCGATCAAAACTAGTCCGACTATACGTAGACTGTTCTTGTCAGTGTGCTCCGTGCCTTTGTCGCTATTTACATGAAGTTCTACCTAGATTATCTACCTCTCAGATAGAAGGTTTCAGGTTTCATATTCCAGTCGGTTTCTGATTCAGAGCATTCGGTTTGTATTCCAGTCGCATCCACACAAATCGGTATTCGATTCATATTCTTTAAGTGCTACCATAAATTTCGAACCTCTACCATCATCGCCCACGAGCGGGTTTGCTGATGTTTTTTCATAGTAAACAGGAAAGCGAAGACAAAATTCCTCTTGGCGAAGAACAACAACATATCAAATCATATCCAATTTATGTCTCATCGTGCTTCCTTGCTTCTTGTGCCTCTCTTTGAAGAAGAAGACGAAGTTTCGACCCTCGGACAACCCGTTTTTTTAATTAAGTTCTCCATGAGGTCGTTAAACGAAGCATCTGCTTGCATTCGCTACCTTCCAAAATTATTTTTCGTCATCGAAAATAAATTCATACAAAAAATAGATATTTCAACGAAAGCATCGAAAGCTTAATATTATTCTATTTATTTTGAGTCGTTTAGTGGGATTAACATTTGATGTAGTAGTTTATGGTTTAGCACGAGATTTGGCACTCGAGTTTCATTTTATTAGTATTTCGAAGGGGAATGACTAATCGAAATGAAATCCCCCTTTGTATTTGCAAATCAAATCAATTTCTGCTCTAGGTTCTCTTTCTATTTCTGTAACCAACGCAACCAAGAAAAATCGTTACAAAACCTTTTCTTACTCATCAATGTAAATAAAAAATATAAAGTTAACACTATATAACCGAAACATACGTTGCACAACAAAAACTATCCAATCAATACTAAAGCATACGCAATACGGGTTGCTTTCTCCTTTTGTGCAAATGCAATAACCTCATTTATTTCGATCTCATGCATCCAAGCATCTAGCAGCGATTCATCCTCCTTTCTTGGCTAGAATGAACCGAACAACCACGTAACTAGAACACCATGTGAGAAAAACATAACGACAGAAAAAAGCTCCCAACGAATGGCCAACTAACACAAATAGAATCCTAAATAAATTACAACCACTTTGCCATTGGGACCGGTAGCGTAGGATCGCTCACAGCTCTTTGACGGACAACTGAACGGTTTGGCACGTGCGCCAGAAAAGCCGACTATACTGTGTGCAAATGCTGTGTGCCCATGTGTTTACTTTTACCTTCCCTTAGTTTCATTTTATTTGCGTCCTGGTTAGACCAGATAAAGTGCAATCATTCCAAGCCCACGGGGCACGAAAGGGAGGAGTTTGTCAACGGATATCGTGGTGTTCTGACGATCAAAAAGTCAACGCACGAAAAAGATCATCGACCTCATCAACATAACAACGAACTCCGCAGTGTTTCCTCTCCACCGCGTTACCTGTGCGTGATACTGTTTCAAAGTTCTTTTTTTTTTCATTTCTCTTCCTTCGCCTCTTTTTTATGTTGTGGAAACAAATGAAAGCTTTACTGTCACAACACCCGGACGGTCGAATGAGTCTAGGGCAAACGGAAGCGCCACCAATCAATTAATCAAAAGGCTTTCCGCACGACAAATCAGCTCCACCATGCCGAGCAACGCACGGACGTACGTATTTATCTGTCCAAAAAAGGGTGGCAATTTGTTGGTCATTGTTAGAACGTCCCTGAACCACGCCTCCGGAATTGAGGAAGCGGTTATCGGCAAGCAGGAAAATTAATCAAGTAGACATCGAACCAAGTCAAACGAAATCCAAATGAAAATGAAAGACGATTTGCGGTAGGATTGTGTTTTTTCGGTTATGTTTTTCCACCACAAGTAATACTATCCACCACCCTCCTCCTTTCTTTTTCTAACATGAAGCAATCCATCAACGCACTATTCCAACGCCGGAAATAGATCAGGCTTAACAATAACAATGCCTCCAGGCAAAAACATTCTCTTCTGTTCTATTGCCTATCCTTCCTTCAAGCATTTGTTTTTATTTTTCCATTGGTTACTGGATACCAACATTTTCTGGCCTCTTCTCTGCTCAATTGCAGGAGCAGAATTGGCTTTGTCCTTTGGGCTCACTTCTCTCAACGATAGGAATTATACAGGCCTCTTCATTTCAAAATAGTTTTTTTGAAGCAGGGCACCCTTAACGGAGAAAATGCAATGTACCCCGGAGGAGACGCCTGGTGAAGGAATGAATTTGGAACGCGAAACTAATAGCTTTATTTTTACAATATACGTTGTCATTCTCGTAGTGTTGCCTCTTATAGGGTAGACCCATACACTAAGCTAGCTTCAACGAATACTTATTAACTAACTTTCATGAACGAACAAATAGCAACAGTATCGAAAAGTCTAAACACCAAATTTTCGACGTCTCGAAAAACGAGTCCCACCCAAACCTCATTCCCTTAAAAGAGAACTTGTACTCAAAGTATTGTTAAAGCAACGAAACGGAAAACACGACCTACCATGAATTCTAGGCATCAAGAAGTACGCCAACTTCCGTTTTTAGTCACACACAATCCAACAAAAGATCGCTTTTACCTGGGACTCTTGTTCTGCTGTCAGTGGATGCAGCGCGAACAATCACATTGAAAATACAACTGGATACATACCTGGAAATAGGAAGCAAAAAGGAGGAAATATTTAAAAAAATGTCGTTTACAAATCTAGGTTCATAACTAGAAGGAACGAGACGAGCACGACGGAGGAACATGCCGTTCGTTTCCACCTATGTGACCTAGTTTTCAGATTAGAGTTTTTCGGATGTCTCGAGATCTCACTAGCGGGTTTGTTTCATTTTGTTTTCCTTTCACAACACTATTCGGTTGTGTTCGTATAATTTTGCACACGAAGGAACAATGAGAAGGAAAAGAAGAAGTAAAAAGATAGTGTTTATTTCTTCCGACCTGAAGGATGAAACCCCTTAGCAGAATATGATAAAGAGGAATGGTTAAGGATGATTTAGTACCACGATTACGTGATAAGTCGAGAACGAGAAGCTCATGACATTCCGCACCACGCTCCGACATTTTAAATAGATAATTTTGGAAAGAGGTTGACGCAATCGTTTGACATTATTTAATTTCAAAATTTTCAGAAGTACATTTAAAAAACACACACACAACAATGAGGTAAATGTATAACATTCCTAAGGCTTCTTTTTCATAGTCGGTACGTAGGATATTCTGTACACGCCCAAGAAAAACCAAATTAACGTACAACAACTACTATACCCTACATCATATGGCTAAAATTTCATGATTACGTGAGTGGTGACAATCGAAACGCAACTTGTATGAGATGAAAGTCTCCTCTTCAGCGGAAGGAGCGGAAAAAAGGAAGGAAATAATGCTCAACATAAATGAAACGACAAACCGTGGCGTACCGTGGAAACCTACCCATTTCCTAGATCAAGTTCTTTCCCTGCGCAATTTCCAATAAGTCCGTTATCCATCTTTTCTTGGGGCACAGCCACCGGACACGAACACACGATGCTCCGAGTGCAAAATGCATGTACGTGAGCAATGATATTCGCCTCGGTCAAAAGGATATTGCCCACAAGAACCAGTGATCGATTCGCCGATCCAACCAGTACCCTATTTTTGTCGCACAGCCACTGGAACAACTTTCGGAAAACTGTGAAAGCCGAAAGATGGCAAAGAAGATTGTAAATCGCTCGACACTCTCAAATCCACTCCGACAGTCTTCACGTGCAGGGGACGTTTTTCCCAGTAGCAATCGAGGAATTCCTGTCTTTAATACGTAAATCGTCCGCTGATCGAATGGTGAAGCTTAAGAGGCAAGAATCCTCGGAAATAAAAATGCCAGAAGAAGTACCACCAATCGCCAGGATGTGCAAAATGTGCCGTGCTCTCTTCCGGTCGTTCCGGAATTGAATCCCATAGCACACACGGTTTTCTATCGCATTTCCAAACGTTTCGCCGGATTTGCACCGTTCGTCGAAGTACCTCCGAAACTTTCGATATGAAGAATGTTCTAGATTCATTTCAATGCTTCGTTTTTCTCCGCCTGCCCCTTGTACTCCGCGCACTGCAACTATTGTGCCAGAAGCATTCATCAAATTCGCATTGTCCCTTTTAGTCTTGAATTTCCGTTAAACTAATAACTTATCTTACCGAATCAGGCACACAGCTTCCCGAGTGTCGAATGTGCTGAAAAAGGATATCCTTTCTCTATGAAACAAAAACCGGATAAGAGTTCTGAACAGGTCCAAAGAAATGACGAAACACGTTTGCACAATGAGAACATGTCTGTATCGACAGTTTTTTAGACAGCATCCCCCCTTTCGGTTTTTGTTATACCTACATTAAAGGGTGACAATCAACAGGATCAATCCGAGTTCTTTTGATGACATCCATCACACTAGGAGCGTATTAGTGAACGATCGGATCACGTAAGCAACCGTGCGAAATGTTGACCCAGTTATTGCACGTTCAACAAACTCATGTTTCATTTTCCACAAAACTGACCACATATTCCAGCTCACAGGTGTCCGTCAAAGCCCTTTTCGATTTATAAGCTACAATACTGGATGAATGGCGTTGAATTCATTAAATAAAAGACAGCACATAAAAAAAAGCACAACCGCCGTCGGAAATGATTTAGTAAATCTATTTATTTCAAATATCGTGTAAAGCACACAAGATTTAGTCCGATGTGAATGGCGGTTGACTCGAAAGAACCACCGCATCTTTGGCGAGCTGTGTCCCGACCGTGAGTCGTTGTCCCTCTTACTGTGCCGATCTAGCGCCCTATCTCGTTCAGTAGCGGTAGCAGCCGGCTCGTAGGCGCTCCTTGTATGCACACCCTAGAAGCCGGGCCGCTTACACCACTGCCACGCACACAGCTTTAGCGGCGAGCCGTCACAGCAAGTGACAGTATGATTAAAACAAAATTTGATTTTTTGTTCGTTGACCTCTGGTTTTGAAAAGCACAGATGAAAAAGATCAAGTTGCCTAATAACAAGCTAATTTAGTACTATCCAGTGTGTTATCAAACTAATAAAAGAGCTTTACGATAACGCAACTATATGCGAGGCTTACAGTATGATTCATCATGTCAAAACAACCTTCTCACACCCTATTTGTAGACGAGCATCCATAAAACCTCTAGAACCGGATACGCCTTCACAAATTCACTAGCTTCACTCCCACTGCAAATGCAACGTGCCACCTTCCAGTTATTCCGTCAAAGATTTTCTCCAACTACACGCCTGCACAATGCTGCCTCACACAAACGGGACGTATTGAATAATGTTTGTAATTTTGAGCGCAATTCTTCGCCATCTGCCCTGTTCTTGGAAACATAAATCTCAGCATACAAGAATCGCTCCCGACGCGGGAAGACCGAGAGAAATCATTTGCCCATGCCTAGGCATTATTACGAGTCTTCGCGTCGATGAGCATCGCCGGTTGATTGACGTGATTGAGTGGATTTAGCGGAAGTACGTCTTGGAAAATCTCCGACCTTACGCTTCCGATCGATGAAAAAACAAATGAATCATTTTCGTAGCTGGTGGATCGCCGGATGGCGCTACCGATCAGATTTACAACATTTGTCAACAGTCGCGGCAAGCGCAGTCGTTCTTTTGGTCACTCCAATCAAAGCTACTTGGATGGATGATTATGCTTGAGAAGAGCGCTACAATACTTTTTCAAACTTTTCACGAACCAACTATGCTTTAACACACTCAAGCCCTGGAAAGCGGCTTACGAACACAACAGAAAAGACGTATTTTAATACAAACTAAGCTGCACTGTGGGGCGTTGTAGTATACGTAAGAAGGTTAAATCTTTCGAAATAAGCCTATGCATGTCATGAACAACTCAAAAGTAAAGTACAAAATTATGTCAAATGGCAACTACTTTATCCCAGAAATTTTATCTGCCGAAAATCGAACCATTAACACGCCTCGCTGGCACGTTCCACTATTGAGGAGCTTAGGCATTCCAAGCGATCAAATGTGTAATGTGTGTATGGGACTGTGTAAAATTTCCTTTTTCCACTTGCAACGCCTATCGAAGCCTATCGAGGATGGACTTCCGCGTGCAAGGAGTCCTGCTTCTTTCACTTGTATACAATTTTTTCCACAATCCAATTTTCACTGTTGCTTAGGGCAAATTTCTCGCCTTTTTCCCAATCTTTTTCTTAACTTTCCCTTTAAATGATGGTTAAAGCCGATTAAAGGTTCATGTAAGTGTGGGGATTACATTTCTTCGTGCTTATTGAATCAGATGGAAAACGTGTTTTCTTATACTTATCGCATTACGATAACAAAAAAGGAAACTTTAGCGGGTAACGAAATCTTACGAAAATTGAATTTGCGACCGATGCCCCACAAAGGCAGATATTCTAGGGCGGGCTCAAAATTGTAGCAAACACTTTTAAAATACCAATCGCTTCGATGGTCATTCTATTGAAATATTAAACCACAAATCCAGATCGTTGTAGGAAGTAGGTTGAAAATTGATACAGGTTGGTCAGAAACACATCCACGCGTTTCTCAAACACCCCATTCAAAGCTGTACTGAGGAGGCCAGTTTCTTTAAGTGATTGTAAGCTTTGAGCACGTTCCTTGAGTACGGAGAATGATCGATGGAACTTCAAAATATTTGATCAAAAAGAATTTGATCGATCGCATGGATGGGCGATGGATGACAAAATGGCTGTCAGATTTAATAACAGCAAATTTTGCTCATTTTATTATTTCGCTCTATCCTGCTCTATAGTCACTTCTGATTGAAACATAATGTCAATACAAAGTATTCGTCCCGCACTACCGGTGATTGTAATGACCGTTGGATGGTAATTGCCAAATAATGATATAGGCAATTTGTTACGAAGCCACCAGCTAGCCCACCCGACAACCGAAGGGCATGCCTATGAATAAGAATACCTGTTGCAAAGGAAAGAAAAATGAAATCTCCTGTGCCTGCAAACGACGACCACGATGATGATGGTGGGCAAAATAACCTGGGTAAGCAAGCACCTTTGCAAACCAACCGTAAACTGCGCACGAATTTCACGGTGACATTCATTGCCATTAATGTTGAGCGGGCAGAGCGCTCTTCCCCCCATCGTAGGAGATCGACTTCTTTTAAGTCCGTTTTTTTTCGTCCTCAAACAAAATATCCTCAAACCGAAGCAGCTAGCGTCCCATGTCGAAACGGGTCTGTGTGTTCCGGAACAAAATCATTTCGTGCTGCGCACAACGTGGTCCCCGGTGCTGAGGGCAAGCAAGAAAATGAATTAAGAGAGGAAGCACGTACCTGAAATGACAATTTTTAACGCTTTTATCAGCCTTAAATGCCTCTTGCAAACCGATCGAATTTTTTTGCGAGGAATAAAATCTTACCTTTACCCTCTTTCGAAAAGAAAGAGTATTTACGCCCTCGCACAAGCTGAAGGAAACATTTATCATACGATATCACAACATTATCATAGCGATAATATTGCACCTGCCAACATATGCACACACCGGAACTGAAGGATTCGGAACGCGAGGTTTTAAGCTTCGAAACGCTCGCAGTTCGTAACATGTACTGAGAATCTTCATTCTCTGGCTGCGATGTGTTCAGCTTGCTTCCCCCATGAGGATGTTGTTCGCAAACGCGGCCACCATCGCAGCCTAGATATAATCCCGAAGGCGACCTTCGAGCAAATAAGGGACAGTAAATAAAGGGAGAAGGAATGCAAGCTTTGTGATGGGTGAAAAAATATCCTAATCAAATTCATCGCGGACATAAATTACTCCCGCTACCTTCGTAACCCATACCGCAACCGCTGCAGGACCACGTTTCTGGTAAAACTGAAATACATGTTTCTTTCTACGAAATCGTCAAAGGCTCGAACGGACCTGCCAAACCATACTGTCGTATGCCAGGGCGTAAGCTGAGGTCTGGCGGAGCATGAGGCAGTTAATCAAGAAAGTCGTCTTATTTTCCCATTTTCCACACACCACATCGATCGATCGAGTCTGATGGCGTGAAGCGCATCGAAATCGTCAATATTAAGAACCAAGCGGAGAAGGCGCCATACACGGGATGACAGAAGGCCTTCACCAGGGAAGTGCCCTGCAAGTTACTAACGCACCACTGTACACTGTACACGTAGTGGCAGGAAAGCTTTTCTTCATTACTCCACGCCCAGCGCAAACGAGCAACAGCTGGGCTAACGGAAGTTAATTGCATCCTTTACAAACGGGGGTGAAACCACCGCACCGAAACTCGGAATGAAACTCAACCGCGATGAGGATCGTCGAACTGATGGTACAATACGTTCTCCTGACGACGCCGAGCAATGTGTAAGTATTTGTGTTAGTCGGTTTTCCCAGACGAGCATGAAACCACAGTTTTGCAAACTTGACACGCCAGATAGCTGCAACTGGCCGGAACCGGCCGCAAGAGACAACGAACACCAGATATGTGGTTTCGTTTGTTTGTTTGCCCACAGTCTCAATCGCTGGTTTCCGAGGTTGGTTTTGAGCCGAGCTGGGTCCGTTTGGCGGTGTGTATGTTCTAGAGATATTGGATCACGCAAAGACGAATGTGATTTCATTGTTTTAGCTCATGTAGACGATCGATTACAATTTTTAATAGCTAAGAAAATGGATTCCCGGAAGTTTGCATGAAAGTTTAGTTACTTTTACAACTCACTCACATCAACATCAACAGAAATTAATTAAATTGTATGCAGTCTGCCAATCATCCGGATTGAAAACCCTCTGTTAATCGCTATCTCTCTTTCTCTCTGCCCTTCTCTTGTCGTCTCAGACGCTTCCTTCAAACCAATAAAGTTGGAAGCAAATGCCCCCAGGCCGACCGATCATTACCCTTGCAGTTGATCCGTCGCCCACAGCGATTAACTGCTGCCGCGTAGAACCATTAGGTAAGAAAACAGATCATTTCCATTGATGAACGAGCCAACATTTCTCGACTCATGTGGCACGCGCCGGCAGGAACGGTCCAGCGCATGCGACGTGCAGGCAAACCCCCGTTCATTTCGAAACGGCTGTTCTACCGGAAATCACCCAACATTGCACCAGAACGGATAACATTCCACAAGATTCAACAAAACCAATTAATTCGCCACATAATGATAAGAAAACTGCTCGCCACCATGCGCAATGCGGCTGCTAGTAGGAAAATTTCAAGGGAAAGCGAACAGGTTTAATCTGGCGTTTCTAATTACACCGTGCACAAATCTTGCTGCCATATGAGAGACCTTTTCACTGAAAGCCAGCACCAACCATCTTCCTTTACGAAATCGGATACGATTCTACAAATCGTGCGTGTACTATTAGTCCCACACAAATCCACCGTAGGTATTTGCTGCCGTATCTCAAAATGTGTCTAAGCCAATCTAGAAAACCGCAAAGGTCAAGATTCTATGATCAAAGATTTAGGTAATAGAACCTTTACTTCCACCGTACGAAGACGTTTAAGAACTGTAACCTTGAAGTTCAGATGCTTTCATATTAGAGCGTCTATAGGCTAACACGGGAAAACACAGTGAGTGGTGCTTATAATCTATGGCCCCAAAGGTCATATGTTGTTTGAAATACTTAGCCTCCAAGCCTCCAAACTCGGCTATATCGATATTTGATCCCTTTTTCACACGGAATTTTTCCTCGAGTGGGTACGACTTCAAGATGACCAACAACGTCGATAATATTAGACTACCGAACATTCAAACTTCATTTCCCTTCGAAATAACAATAGCAAATTGGGTTCGGTGAAATGTATGCTATCTCCTATGTCACTCTGTTGCTTTAGGCAAATATTTGAACTACCGACCCAAGCCAGGACAACCGGTCGTTAACCGGCGCGTTTGTCCAGCCACCCGATCGTATTTGTCACCTCAACTCTCCCGGTGGTGAAAGGATAGCTGCGAACACAAACATATGTGTACCCAACCAACAACCAACAGCCACCGCCACACCATGAACAATGGTTGCCGGGAGACGCTGATGGTGTTGATGTTGATTTTGTTACGAAGTAACGCAGTAAGCAGCACGATTAGCAAACACCCTCCGGGCTGCTGACCCAACCCGGCAGCACGTGTCGGCAGAGGACAAAGGCTGTAAAATGTAATCCTTTTCCGATGGACCGTGGAATATTCAGAAGAAGAAGCGTTTGATCCTTCGAAGACCGCCGAGCCCCATCCATTCAGGATTATCTATCTTTTTCCATGGCATAGCAGGGGGACAATGGCTTATTAGACTGCGTGGCAAAGTGTTATAAAATCCTAAAATCTTGACTTCTTGATCTTCCTTGGGCCAAACAAGCTTGCGCCTCATTTTTCCTTTATTTTTTCCCGTTTGTGACAACTCAAACGAAACCGAAACATCTCCATCTGCATGTCCCAACTTGACCGGGTCATCATCAGCTCTGGCAAACTTGGCAAAAACTGACCAAACATACGAGTTGCGATCAAAATCTGAGCAGGCAGTTTGTGGACGTGAGTTGGGTAGAACAGATGCTTGCGGAAACTGGCTACGGCAACCCACGCTTTGTGAATTTGCAAAAATGGCTGACCAAACGACCGGACCAACTACCTGTTACCCCGGGAATTACAACACCTAACCTGAAAACTCGACATTGGGCTTGATCAGAGCACCTTCGTAATCCAGTGAAGGTGAACGTTATCTGTTCGCCGATTCAACGTTGATCAATCCGATTGTCGTAATGGAATGGCCGGTACGACGGAACCGAGCCATTGGAGAAGCTCAACCATTTTGGCTCCCACGTTGTTCCTTCCCGTTTTAGCTCCCTTCGTGTACCAGGGATCTCACGTACCGCGCTCAAAACGCTGATTCATCCGCAATAATTTACAAAACGCGTTCTATTCCGTTCAGCTTGCGGCAACTATTTCCCTCAAACAGAAGTTGTTGTTTTCGTTTTTTAGTGTTTGTTGGTGTCCAATCCAAATTTAAGCACACCATTTGTTGCTTCAAAAAAATCCATTTCGCAACCAATTTCATATCAAAGGCCCAAGCTCCTCCACAGTCATAAAGCCGAGAGAATGTCAATCATCACAAGTCTACTTTTTTATTTCAACATTTAAATTCTTGAAACCTGGATCTGATGGTAAAAGGAAGATTGCAAGTTATCCCTTTGAGGAAGAGTGTTTGTCAATCAACTTTCCAATGCAAATCTTGAACGCAAGACTCTATGCGAAATATCACTGCCCGTTGCAACTAACAAAGGAGGTTTGAACTGCAGAGAGTGCAATCGCATGCAACGATAAGCAGTACGGTCGCTAGACCAATTTGCTTCCAGCGTCTTGCTTCCGGGGCTAATTTGGAAGGAATCGACGCTTCGAACCCGGGAAGGAATGTGAGAAGCGATAGAGGAAGAAACGAACTTCTGCCAGTCGGGAGTATTTCCAAAACTCTACGTATCTAGGAGCGAAAGAAACGTCGCATAACTTTGAACGTGAAAGCCATCGTACTAGAATTTAATTTTTTGCCATTTCATCGAAGGCCCAGTCCTGACGTTGAAAGTACCGGGAGTGAAACTATTCATAATTTACGTTCTTTTATGATCCTCGTAGTGTACAATTTTCGGGGAAAACTTGCCTGCAGGAAAACTTTAAGACAAGATCCTCAAATGCATGGCCGACTAGTTTTAGTCGGACTAATAATGATATCACCAGGTGTACCATGCATAAACCTACACCTTCCGATTGGATTCGATTGTAGGATATAGATTTTTCTAGCTCACATTCTCAACTCTACGCCAATGGCGTTCTTCGATTTCCGTTCAGCTTGGTCCTTCAAGTTAGGCAATTGTGTAAGGCAATGCAAAATGAGGTAGGCAATGAATAAAAACATGCAGCTTTACCATTAATGATAAATCTAGAATCCACAAGCGTTCCGCGCTCGAACAGCTTCATCACCGCATCCATCAAAGCATCCGAGCGGGAATCAACCAATACGTTTCGCGCGCGGTGTTAAATGTTCAACTAAACAAAACTATCTGCAAAGAGAGCCACCTTCTCACCTATACGCCACACGTTACTTGAGGCGGCGCATGAGCAAACAAGCGATTAAATCAATTATCACCCTATTACGTTGGGTAATTGGCACGAGCCACAAGGGGCACACGGTGGACGACGAGTCTTCGAAGGGTTTGTTCGCGAGCGAGAGCGCGCATGTTGTAATCGATACCAGCCATTGTTGCTGTAATCGCAAACTGTGGCCAAACTGATTGATTTCTGTCTCCAGGCAGCGGCAAAAGGAATTTATTACGTAGGAGGCGAGACGACCCACGGTGGTTGTGCTCAATTTACAAAATGGACCAAAAGTAACGGGAAGCAGTGCCAAGCCAATGGTAAAGTGCAGCGTACTGAAAGACATCGAACGCAATGTGCTTGCGATTGCTCGGCGCTGACGCTGTTCCTGGGGACGCAGAAGGAAAACCCAGCCGAATAAACTCAATATAATCAGTGCTTAAGATGCACTAAACTAGTTTTGAAGCACATAACCGAACGTAGAGGACATAAGAACACTCACAAAATTCGTGACCTAATAGTAGCATTTATCCCGAACATTCCACGTTCATGCTAGCAGATGGTGGAGAAAAAGCGGCATGAACTTTATTGTGTTAATAAGGATTCGGTTTTAAATTATCCAATGTCATTGAGGCTATACGATTGCACAAAGTCGTGCAACTTAATGTTGTAGCCATCTGCAAGTTGGAACTATTTGCCAGCTGCAGCATGAACAAAAAAAACAACCTAGGCAAACTAAATCACGCAACACACACCACAGACAGAAGAATATAACGGTCAAACCAAGGCATGGAGCGAATGGGAAATGTTAGTCGACCCACGAGGGGTACGGGAATGCCGCACGCTAATAGGATAGCAGGGGGAATAAAAATCTACTCCCTTTATAGCACATCGTAGTCATAACATTACAACTATCACGGGCTATCACTTCGTTTCCCGGCCGCATTCCCAACAACAGGCTTTGTCCCGATGTTCGCGCAGCACCTAATTTCTGCAGTGCGAGCAAACGACGGCAAATCGACGTTCGGCCCCAGTAAATATCGCGCCAGCGAGGCATTGTAAACACCAGATTCCATCGATGGCGGCTTTGTCTTTACCGTTTGCAAGTGACTTCTCCGCCTTACGAACCATCCGGATATCTTTGTGCGGTGATTTTTTTTCTGTTTTCCCAGCTCCAGCTTTCGGAAATCAACTCAGTTGCTCGGCGGGTTGTGCCGCGATTATGGCGAACGTGATGTTGTGATTAAACATCAACAAACGTAAACCAATGCATGACTGCCGGTAGTAACCGTCCGGTCGGCCCTTCCCATCGTTCAGACAAACATCCAAACGACCATCTAATGCCCGGTCGCCCTTTTGTCGTAATGCCTGCCTTTATTTATTCTTCGCCTGGTCTCATTTACATGAAATATAACAAATAATAGCTGGAAAGCATTCAAACAAGCTGCCAAATTAAATGTTTCACACAATCGGGCATTACTAGCACGGTTTTTCTGATGGAAATGCATCCATCTCGGGTGGTTGCCGATCGAGGAACTTTTCTTTTAACACTGTGTGTATACCTTCTAGCAGAAGGAACTCGAGCTCGGCTTTCTATTACCGCTTATCGTTGAAAGCTACCAATTAGAGAGGGGAGGCTCGTCAGCGGGGGGGGGGGGGGGGGGGGGGGGGGCGTTGCAGTGGATGGTTAAAGGGGTGAGCTAACGCTGCAGCAAATGCTTTTTGTCCATTGCTGTCCATCGCTTAGATTCCTGTCTAGTGGGTGAAAAGGTTCAGGTACCTTCAATAAGCTTACTCACCTTCGATAAAAACATCCAGCGTTTATTCTAGACACACACGAAATACCAAATGCCATCCAACGGGAGCGATGCGTAATGCTGTGAGGGTGAGTTCGGGAAGAGTAAACCACTCTGTGGGGATAGCACACAACACCCGGAAATTCTTAACGAGAGGTATTCAAACGATTAGGCGGTCATTAGAGCGCTGCGTTTATCAAGCCACTTTGCAGAAGTGAAGTTATGAGGGCCAATGAAATGAAGCTAAGGAGAAAAGTGCACGTTTACCGTTTACTCATAAATAGGGCATATAATTAACAAGCGATAAATGGTATCAATCAAGAAGCAGAAGTTGTGCTAGTTTTGCAACTTCGAGCTATGTTGAGGATAACACACAACGCACGCATTAAAACACAATAACTGCTCTAAGCATTGTGTAATACTGACACCACGTTAAAGTGCTGTAAAACCGGGTCTTGTTGCGAATTTAAAAGTTCCGAACTCTTCGCCTTGTTTGAAATCAACACTTTTTCGTACCTGCTGGTTGTATCAGTGAGGCAAACTGCCTACAACAGCTACATATATTTTAATAGCTTTTCTTGTGCCGATGACCTATTTTCAACCGGTATCACTATCTATTTGTACCTGCTCACTAATAGTTGAACTTGAAAGGTCCAGGCAGTGAATCAAGTTACCTAACTTCAACGAAAAGGAGCATAATTCAAAAGCCATTGTAATCTGTCACGAGAAAAACACGAAAGCTATAAACGATTAAACTCTACTTCATTTCAAGTTGATATATTATGCGGAGATAATTTGTGTGGGAAAACGCAATACACCTACATATGCAGCATTTTGGATGGTATAATACAGCCGTTCGCAGTTTCTTCCGTCGTTTGTTCAACATAGTTTGTCGTTTGTTCAACCGTATCGTCGTTTGAGCAAACACGTTCAGCATCTTTGCAAGCAGCTTCATCTTTTTGACAAATCCGCTCTAATTTAAACAGCATATGTGCCTTGTACGGCTGTGATTAGCTTGGTCTAGTCACCTTGCCAATCAGAGGCGGATTTGTCAAAAAGACGATGGTGCTCGTAAAGACGCTGAACATGTTTGCTCAAACGACGATACGGTTGATCAAACGCCAAACTATGTTGATCAAACGACGGTAGAAACTGCGAACGGCTGTAAATTTGAGCATGCACATAAGCAAGCGCCAACACGAGTGTTCCGTATGAAACAAGTCGTATTGGTTCTCTTCCAGAAGATTCTATTGCTCAATTTGGCAAAATTTGTGATCCTTCACGAAACAACAACGATATGGTCGGTGAACCATCACCATTTGCATTTTTCTTCATGGAGGCGATCGAACAGTGCACTCCCTCCATTTCAAGAAGCAAAATCATCAAAATGCCTTTCGAACACCTCAGGGAAATCACCTTCACAAAATTACAGGACAGTGAACTACATTATTTACGGATTAAACGGAGCACGCGGTAAACAAATCGCATGCTTCGATAATTGCAATATCATCATCATAGGCATTTACCTTATGAGAGCGATCATAAGTCAAAATACTCCGTTTCACCTTCGCTGTTCAGCAAACCATCTCGAAATGACTCACAGAACTTGCAGGAGTGCATCGTCTCCAGCGCTATTGTTTATGGTATATGGTGTAATCCACTTCACTGATTGACATTTAAAGCAATAAAGTTTATCGATCGATGCACGAGTCAACCACCGTGATCGCCACCAAGCAGTGATAAAACGAAGACAATTTTCTTTGTGCCCAACGGACATCTTATCTTTAACCCGGACGGACAGAAAGTGGCAAATCCGAAGTAAATGTACGAATCATATTTATTCCCAAGTCGAAATCGCTGTCCCAAATTATGCGTGTACCCGAAGTAAAACAAGACAACGACCCGGCCCATTCCAGCGGAACACTTTCGCTCTGTGTTAGGGACTTTTACGTTCGGTTGGCGCCGTTTCGTTTGTCAGCCGAATTTTCCTAACGGTGAATTCAACCTTCAACGGCGCGAAAACCTCCCGGAAAAGAAAAGATAAACCAGAAGAGTGAAATGCGAACTCGAAAAAACTTGAAAAAAAATCCACACAACCTCACGTACTCTACCGTAAGTATCTCGTTACGCTTTACGACGTGGCGATCACGGTGGTTGACTCGAGGTGATTGAAACGGTTCCGAACCAAAGCCAAACGACAGTAAAATTTGGTAATCACAATCTTGGCTGCGCTGACGAATGAAAGCAGCGTAAGGAATTGAGACAGCAAAAACACCGATGCACTATTCTACCTCTCATCTGTCGGCGTGGATCGAGCAGGGAAGAATAAAATTATACGCTCACTCACCCCGGCACGCCGTTGGGGTTGGCCGTCGTCCCCTGCAGCGGGTGAATGGATTAATTATTGAAAACGTTCGACACCTACTTGACATCAATACTTTATTTCGGACCTCGCCCCACGATGCCTTCGCATTCCGCCGAGCGATTGGATTGTTTGTTTATTTTCGCTCATCGGGGGATTATTTTCGACGGCGTTGATCAATCGCTCGGAATGAAGTTTTGCATTCGTTTGCTGGGTGTTGTGAATGGTGATTGAGTGTATTCATTAATCAGTTTGTTAATTCCATGTTTACAAACACGTACATTCTATGGTTCAACTTTAATATTAAATGTGCGACATTCAATGGAACTTGCCAAATGGTCCAAAATCTGTTTGCTCGTGAAATATTGTTTAACCCTTCATCTTAATGTTTTTTACAACAACATTGATCCACCTACAATAGAATTAAACAACAATACAGAGGTTTTCTATTGATAGGGCAAGCATAAACGCGATGACCGCCGCTTTCACCTGGGGCCACGTAGGCTGAATCCTGAACACGGCATATATGAACCCATCGCGGCAAATGTGAACTTCATTAGCGGTAAACGTAACCTCGAATACCAGTACCTTAATTTTAATTTAGCACGTACAAATATCCAATTCTGTCGACGTCGCAATGACCAAGAGCGGCTGTATCTCGAGCGGAGCAGAACTCATGCTAAGCCAAGAACAGCGGCCTGGGCGTCACACACGATGGCACTCATCAAACACACATTAGCAGATCATTTTCGGCGTCTAACAAACCAAAAGGTATAGGCTTCCAACGCGTCTACGCCCGAGCAATCGCCATCCGCCAAACAGAACTCGGGCTTTTGATACCGAGTCAGCCGAGAGTGGAATTGATTTGAATATCAAACAGGTTGCCTCGTGGGCAGTTTATCCCTGACGGGCGGTTCGCCGTCAAGCAAACGTTTTCATCTCATTCTTGGAGAAAAAGTTTGAGAATTTGAATACCACCGCATTATGGTTTGTTTATTCGGAAGACGGACGGTATGTCGTTTGAAATTTCTGGGTGGCCTGCTATTCTTTTCATGAGAGCTATCATCTTAAGATTAACACATCCAGAAGACGAATAGAAATAAGAATAGTAATGCCTCAAGAGGAATCAAGTCCCACAGGAACGAAGATACGTCGTCGCTGTTTTAAATCAACCATCGAAAATAAATTCCCAACACTCCATTTTCACCTTATTAAACGTTCTAAAGATCGAAATATTCATAAATCACACATCTTTCGTTGAGCGAAAGATCGAAATATTCATAATTTACACATCTTTCGTTGAGCAAAATAAAATTATCAGGTGATTCCAGGCGGTTAAGCGATTTAAATTTTTTTAATACCACAGCCAAATCGTTAAAATACGCCAAAAGAGTTTATTTATTTTTAAAATTTTTATCGTTCTTTGCACACGAACGAACGATTGATGCGATCAATTCAACGAATGTTGTACTTTTTTTGTTGTTGTTTCGCCTCTCGTTAATGAACCCGACCTCAACGCGTATATGCTTGCTCTATCCATAGACAAAACCTGTAAGACATGGGAGGTAGAAATATGAGGTAAGATTATGTTCTTCTTTAAATGTCTCATTTAAATGACTTCATTCGCCAAGCAGGTTTTTTGTTTCTTTTGCGGATGGAATGCGGCGAATGGACGAGAAAAAGATAAAATGTTGTCACAAATATGCGATGGTTCATGAAGACGGGAAAATGAAAAAAACAAACAGATTATCACTCCCTCTTCACTGTAGCAAAAGAAAACTAAACTAGCCTTAAAAATGAAAATCGTCAACCAAATTCAAAAATGGCTTGCACCGTCGCGGTTGACAGCACAGCTGTTTTCTGCCAGTTGTGTTTATTTTGCGAGGATCAATGATACACTCCAACGCAGGCACATACCCATGCACATCTGGCAAACTGAGCAAACAACGATTTCTCACTGTTCCGCTCTTGCCTTCTCTCTTGCTCTTAGCTCTGAACCCACCGGAATGAATGGTAGGGCGAAATGATGATGGGCGGGAGGAAGATTTGTATGTTCGCCCACGAAAATCTAATACACATAAATTTTAGCGAAACCTGTCGCTCGTGCTACCGGCGAAACATGTGTCCCTCCTCAACGACAGGCTCTACCATTAACGCAAAAATGCATACCTACCCCGACTTCCTTTCCCCAACCAAAGCGTTGATATGGACCACTCACCTCCACACGTCATTAAACGTCATAATTTGCCGAAATTAATGTCTCAATCGTACGGATTTTCACCTTTTCGTCACGCCGCCACCATATCACCGCTGTTGGTCGACGGTGCTGCTGCAGACGGCACACAATTTATGATGCACTTGCGCGTTACGTTGCACGTGCAACAGCTTGACAGGAAGCACACTTTCGAATGGCACGAATAGAAAGAAGAAGTTTGGACGTTTGTTGAACGCGCTCACAACAGAGATCAATAGAAAAAATGAGATCTCCAGGAAGCGGGAGCAAATGGGAAACGGTTAGCCAACGGTAGATTTTTAAAACAAATAATCATCCATCAGCCGAATTCATTCAGATTCCTGTAGACTCTTTCCGCAACGCCAGCATTGGGAAGGAAAGATGGCAGGGGTGGGCTGTGTTCAGGCGTGTCTCAACCCGAGCGGAAGCTGCCATCATCCTTTAGCCGTGCCCACAGCGACCCCTGTTCCTCGACACGGTGGAGTTTAGACCAGCGGGATGTGGTGATAAAAATAGATAATCTTGACGGAATGCTTCGAACTCAACTGTACCGAACTAAACCACGACCATGACACGCGGCATCATTCTGGGACATGAGAAGAAGCAGGAAACACCTGGGGGGCGGGGGAACGGTTGTGGCATGGCATTTAACACCCGTATGTTTTCATTTATTATGCGGTCAAGTTTACAGTGCACTCTGCATAGACTATTGCTATTCTCATTCACCTCGTAAAATTTAATTTTTCCATCTTCTTTTAACGCTCCGAGGGCACTTAATGTCAAACAAATAGCCGAAAATTTAGCCATTTATCGTGCACTTCCAAGCCCATAGTGTGATTTTCGTTCGTCAATGTACGATCACTTTGGCAGCAACTGATTGGCGCATCGTCATTCGTCCGCCCGTCCATCCATCAATCCATCTATCCAACCATGCCTACTGATGTTGGCGCAGGAATTTTTCAAGTAGATTTGCAAGGGTTTAAGCTGCTCGAGCTTGTTTTAGTTGCGCATGCATGTCTCTAGATGGGGGACGGGTAGGAGCTCAGCACTCAAGGTTACACCGTCCGAGAGTGTTCGAAAACGCACGGAGCGCGCGCGGCAGAACCGACGACTATTGCCAGGCACACCTACCGCGTGATTCAAGGCTTATGACGCTGATGGTGCCAGTGCCGGCGACGACGACGACACGATGACGACGAAGACGACGACATCAACCCCCAAGCAATGTGTGTCGTGATGGATGGATTAAGGTCCAACAAGTCGGATCTTGGAACGGTCTAGGAACAACCCACCCGGCAAGATGCAGGGCACGGGAGTCTATAGATTTATTTGCATGTTTGCTTGCACCATAATAATCGAGGAAATTTCAAGTGCCCAACTATCAGTGCGCGGTGAGAGTTAACCGCAGAGCTATAAGACGACAGTTTATGGGTCGGAGTCAACAGACGACAGAAGGTCAGCAATTCAGGTCTCGAGCGAACTTTCTTCATTAGCGCAAGTGTATTAGCAAGTTCATCGGCACATAAACATCTCAGTGTGAAACCACATAATCCAGAATAAACTCTTCTGAGACGTACAACAACATTCAAATTAATAACCACGAAATTCCTTCCGAACGATGCATTTAAACCCCGTCAAAAATCTCGACACAACCCCAAACAGAACATTATACCGTTACCGTTTTGGTTCTGCTTGGCCGGCAAAGCACACAACTCACAGTTTCTTGAACGACAAGTGATCAATAAACAGATTAAATACTTAAGAAGCATCCCATCCTCAGACATAACGTTTATCAAAAAAGAATTACACTCGAAAGGTCGTTGGCATGGTCGTTGGAAGCACCGCGAGTTTTCTTTAACAAATATTTGACCTACTTTCAAGGTCAATGGGGACAGGAGGAAGATCGTTAGAGGAAAAGGAGAAAAAAATGAACCATACCGTTGAAATTGTTTCCTGCTCTTCTTTCTCTCTGGCTGCTTCAACAAAATGTTTTATGGCTCAAGAAAAGTTTTAACCACGTCCATTATGCAGCTCAATCTGATACTAAGTCGCAACAAACGAATCGTAATGTTCCCAATTTATGAATCATATCTACCGTCATCGTCCTTCCCAAGCTCCGGCGGAGAAGCACGGAGAGTGGGATAATTTACATAACTTTTAAACAACTATCCGGCATTCATGTGTGTTTGCAATCAAGTTTTAAATAGCAATCCCTTTCGATTGGTATATAAGACAAATGCCAAGGACAATGAAATTTGATATTTTACCGCAAGCTTCATTATTGCCTCCACCTTCTAAATTTTCTCACAATTTCAGTGTTTCGGCTTGGCAAAACCTATCCGTACGCAGAATATTAACCGCCTTTCAAGGCAAATTTCACCTGGCTGGCAGCTGTCTAACGATCTTAAATTAGCGTCCAGCGTCCCAGAAACGTGTCCCAAAGTTTCTTCCGACCGTAAAGATGGTAAATAAACCCCATCCGGTATCAACGACAATAGGAGCTATCTATTTAAAACATCCTCTAAAGCAGATTTCGAACGTGGTCTTCATGCGGTGAAGGCTTTAGAATTCGACGCTCTATTATGAGACTAATTTTTACCAGCTTTGCGCCAGATTTAATGCCTCCGCAAACTTTTGTCTTATCCTAGTACTATTTTTTTCCATTGCATTGACTCGACGTGCAAACCGTTATGTTTCCCCTTCGCACCGATCACTCGGTGAGACACAAAGTGGCATAAATCAACAATTAATAGTGCTTCAAACGGGACTGTATCGCCCAATCCAGGTAAGCCCGCATGCCGATAAGGCGCGCTATCGTGCTGTTTCAGTTTATAGCATCTTTTGCTGGAGAACAACTGCGCCACTAACCAGCCACCTCTCCTTTGCCAATCCTTATCGCTTCCCACGCTAAGCCCTTGTCAAACGCGACCTGAACTCTTCGACGGGGAATCATTTTTATTGGAACCATTGGGTTGGGGATTTTATCTTATCTTTGCCACGGTAAATTCAACACGATAAGTTGTATTCATTCGATTCACATGTTGCCACAAAACCGGGGCGCTGCCTTCTGCTATCTGCCAGACCGAACAGGCTCATGAGTTTATGATATTCTAAATTGCCTATCAAACTTTTGCAGTGCTTGAGGTCCGCGCGTGAGGCGTGTAAGAACATCCAGGCCTACAGACTACGAGCGTCAATTGATCCTAGTTCCAGTTGCAACGATAATAAATCGTGCTCGGCGGCTGGATTGTCTAAACGTGGCACCACGGTTCCGTCCCAATATATCACATGTACCCACAAAGCGGTGTTCTCATAAGAATAATTGGATGGCTAAACCTTCCTAGCGCACACGCCGCGCTAGAATTTCTTCGTCAGCGCTTTCTTTGCACCCCCTAAAGAAGTCTGCTAATGTTGGATGATTCATTCGCGTACCGCGGGATCCAACACTTCATCTTTATTACGTCGCACAAAGTCGCCCGAGAGCGATCGTTGCCGTCGGACGATTTACAACAACAAAATTCTCACCAGCACTGGCATCGTCGTCGTCGTCGTTTCATCCCCTTTCCTTCACCAACACGGCCGGACGACCAGCTGGTAGCAGATGGTCAGTCAAGTCAAAACTCAGACTCGCCAAAACACAGTTTGCCACCAATCCGCTCCGTTCCTTTTTCATGTTACTTACCCACACCCGACAGTCGGCAAAAATGGGTGTGGGTAGTCGAATCCGATGGGATAGAAGTAATTTACTCATCACCAAACAAAATAAATAAACGCAAACGTCCAGTAGAGAAATTAAATTATACTAACATCATCTTCCCGCAGGTTCGGTTCCCTCGCCCAGGCGAGAAAAGGGAAAGCAAAGGGCCTTGGATCACTTTTACCCGGGGGGGATCGGAAAAAAGGTTAGTTTTAAATGCACTGCCATGTTGCTTTTCCCCGACTCGTGCACCTCCGCCTTGTCGGATGGGAATGCATCGCAAAAGCAAAATCCCTGGCGCAAGTGAAGGAAGCGACCACGTGAAGGAAGAAGGGCCGAAGAAGGCTAGCTCTGAGTCACATTTGACAGATACTAATTTATGCCTACGTTTTGCGACACTCCCCGCAACGTGCACGTCCATTCGGCCCTTAATGAGCTCTACCCGGTCAAGAGTACGGCGGCTAGGGATCGCTTAGATTGCTGTGGTAAAAGACTAGACTAGACTCTTCCCTAGGATAAGAAGAGTGGAACGAACTCGGGCGTGCCTCTAAATTACGAAGGAAAAGAGACTGCGGTTGGCCCGCCAAAAACGACTAAAACCAACAACAAGGAGCAAGACGACGACGACGACGCGCCGTTGACGAGGATGATGGCTCGCCAAAGATCGCAAGACTTCGCTGCGGAATCCTACGACGTCCAGATTGATAGGTGGGATTTTAAATGGGTTCAAAACTTTGCACGCGTATTTCGACGTTTCTTTCGGCGTTTGTTTAGGTTGCATGTAGTCCTCATTTACACGAAAAGCTTAGGAAAGAGAAAGATCTGCCTCTCTTCTGGATCAGATTCGCGGTGCGCGTAGTTTGTTGCAGTTGTTGGTTTTGATCGTAAAGCAACATGAGGGTGGGGGCTGCAAGTTTTGAAAATGTCAGTGTTGCCAAAACAGCTATCTACTCGCAACGAACTCACAACTGCGCATCGGGCGAACCACCAAGTCACAACTCATGCTACTCACCGGGCGAACCACCAGCCCACAACTCACTCACCGGGCGATCTCGAGCTTAGGGCACGTGCGGGGCACGTTGACCCGACCAACTAGATTTAGCGAGAAAAGAGGGAGATCAACATAGGAGCGATGGGAGATGATCAGTTGGGGCACGTTGACCCGGCCGAAGCGGGTTACGGATTCGGGAGAGGCTTCTTCGGTGGTGCTGCGGAGAAAGTCTTTCTTTTTGTACTGCCACTGCTTTTTGTACTTCTCCGGCGGTGGGAGAAGAACGCTATAAATTATAATATTCAATAAATTCTATTGTAAATCAAAGTTGGCGTGAATAAATTAGTGTTGAACTCTAAGAAGCACCAATTAGACTTAGTAGTTTCAACAGTCAGACTGTTTAAACGCACAATTGTTCGATTGAAAATTTTATGATAATTTCCTTAAAATCATTTGTTAAAATGATGTGCGATAGTTTCAAAGCGAATGAAGCCCACGTTACATAACCAAACGAGCAAAAAAACAAAAGCATTTGCATACATGGTTGCCGCGAAACGGTTCGAAATGTTTTTCTTGGCCTATCGACCAGACCACAGAACGTCTAAGTTTTGGACGTTTCGTGGACTTTGTCAGATGCAACCATTTTGTTTCGTTTGCAGACAGAATCCATTTTCCTGCTACCTTTCGACATGCAAACACGTTCGAAATGGGGAAACATTGTACATCCCTAGCATGCCGTTTGGGTGGTCGATCGTCAAAGGAAGTTAAGAAAAGAAACCACGCAGCAAAGGAAGACAACGCGCAGCGTGTGAGCAACATGTCCGATAGGAAAGTGTTAGCAAAACTAGCTTGCCGTCAAAGGGGAAACAATGAATCGCGGTGCATTTGACGTACCAAGATGTGTTGTAAAAGCAGACCATTTTCAACGACTGCTACACTGCTGCGTGCATTTGATTATAATGCATAATGCATTTGAAACTACGCGAGGAACATTTTTGGCCTTGTGCACGATCAACGGAGCTCCCGTTAGTATGAAGGGAGCTCCGTTGGAAGATGCGAACGGATTAAACAGCAACATCGCGTGCCCCCGCTACCCGCCGTACCCGCGATGCTGTCGTGAGCATTCTATGACCAATAGTGTCCATAGACTGTCCTTCTTTTTCCATCATATTCACGATCTACGAATGGAAGCCTTAACACATGTTTCCCTATGACCCCACCTTGCTCTCCTTCGGCGGTAATTTTATAAATCGTGTGTGCATCGAGGAAACTTACCCTAGAGAAACGATGTTTGCAGAGTTGATCAATTTATAAATATTATCTTCTAGCAAATTAAAAATGATATATGCCCGAGACAATGCGTTCGTGGAGGCGTGCGTGAATTGGTGTGCGTCCTGGAAAACCATTAAGATGATCGAATGAGTATGTAATGTGTGTTGTGGTTAGTAAAAAACATTAACACCGATCGTACCGGCCAAGATTCTACCGAAGCTGCTGATTAAAAACTTTCCGCGACTTCGCATTTTGCTGTTGCCGTAATGGGTCGGAAAAACGGCCCACCGAGCGTACCTCCTTCTCGACGCTTTATCGGAGTTGACGGAATAAATCACCTCCGGCGTAGTTGAGTTTGCTGGGCAGATAGAAATTACCAGATGATGCGCTGTACTTTAGCGAACATGCACATGCTCTCCCAGGTTCGAAACTTTGGCATGGAGGAGGAACTGGCTTAGGAAAGGGGAACCATCCGTTCAAGGAAGGGCACGGAATTACGGGGCATGGCACAACACCGTGTACCCAATATCTTGACATTAAATTGCAGGGTGGACATCAGAAATGTTCACCATAGTGCAGCGTCCCAAAAGGGCAAAGGCAATTAATCCCCCCGTTTGTTGGCTTATTAACAAACACAGTTCCGAACGGGATCAGGGAGCCGACTGATGTCGGAGTGTTTTTTAGCCGGTACGAGTCCGGCACTACCGGGGACCCATGTCAAGAGGGGAACCGGTGTCCATGAGGATTTCCACTTCTTCAACAAAAAAAAACAAAAAAAGGGAAGAGCACGGAACTGGAAAATTCCAGATTTCCGGTCGTAGATAATTATTGTCAAATCCTCCTCATGACTACAATTTCGATTTAGGGTACAGGTGGGCGGACATCGAGAAAGTTCAAGGGCACCATCGACCAAGCAGCTGGTAGTAGGAAAAGATGGCCGTTGGAATTCAGAAGCCCCATTACGACCCGCCACCAACCGAACACTACTGGCGTCTCCTCTGCTTATTAATAAGCAGGAAGCCATGGAGAGTGCACAATTAGAAATGGACAGAAGCACACAGGCTAGATAATCTAATATCAGTTGTAAGTCTTCCCTAGATACTTGTAAAACTTCATGAGTGGTTAGTAAAAAAAAAAACTCATGTAAACGAAATGACGATTGAGGAATTGGAACCGAATATTGTGCTCGGCTCAAGTTCTATAAACTCATTGCCTATTTAACACCGAGCTCTACTTTAAGAACCAAAATATCAAGTCGACCCAATTGTTTTATTCTCAGTTGTATTCTATTTTGAGGTTTTTAACGCCAAAAGCACAACACAATATATCAATGAAAATAAATCTTATCATTCTCGCTAAGTACCAAGAAGGTTTTCTTATCTGCCTCATCACCTTAATCGATACCTCGCCTCGTACAAGGCTATAAAATCAAAATCTTGAGACGAGTTGACCATCTTATATGCTCGGGCCATCCCATCGATAGTTTCCCAGGCTGAACGCGAAGGTAAGATGTGATCGCATCTTCGAGCCAAGAACCGAATTAGAACAAAACGTAAAACCTGTGCCAAGGCTGACTTGCAAGTACTCGTAGGATCTATCGCCAGTAGGAAAATTCTGGAAAAAAACGTACACTACGAAAAATTATCGCGGGCTCGAAAAAGTTCGGCTAACAAATGTGCTTGCATTGACCGGCGGAACCAGCGCGATAACGCACGCAGTGCTATTAATACACACCCGGTGACACTATGTGATTGTGAGCTGATCGTAATCTTCCTCCCTTCCGGCTTGTGCACTGGCAAGTCCCAGCAAAAGGACATTAAACCAACACAACCCATTGCCTGCCGCTCAATTCGCCGGCTAGACCCCCTTGCGAGGTCACTGTGCAAACAAGCCTGAAGCCCGAAGAAGTAATAGCAATTTGCCGGTCGTCGATAAAAGTTGTCTCAAATTACTTACTTTTAATTTTGATGTCTCTCGGCTAGCTCCCCTGTACTCAGTGCCACGGTGGCGTACGGCAAGCAAGGGCACAAATAGAGTGGTGCGAAGGGAAGATTTATAGGTCCACGCGTCCACGCGGGATCCACTGTTTTTCGTTTAGTTTCTTTTTTCGGGTGCTTCCCGTTTTCCCTAATGTAAAATATACTCAAGGTAAAACACACCATCGCCATCGATGCCCCCCTAAATGCCACGCAGTTGACGATCCGAAAAGTACGAGCACTATCCTCCACCATTTCAGCCACGGCTTCAATTGCCGTCGGAATGTCCCGCCGAAGTCGTCATCTGAACCGGGAAGCGAACACGGTCATCGTGATACACGTAACGTGAACACGATGTGCGCAAAGCCATGATGATCACAGGAACACGCACACACACTGAGAAGGGAGAATACCCTTTACACAGAGGCGGGTCGCACAAAGTCTCTCGTCTTCCGTTCGAAAGGTAAACTTCGAATCAAGACGACATTCGTGATCGGTAAAAAAGGACATCAGCACACTCCTGCTGCTCCTGCTTGATGCCAGTAAAAATCTAGAGAATCGGAGCTGGATGGAAAAGTAAGAAGGAATTCTTACCACGTTGCCACGGCCAACGCACCACCGTCACTTTCCGACCCGTGCAGACTTAGAGGTCTCTACGAGCGACGTTGTGTTATTGCGCGGCTTGTGGCAGTAAATTAGATTGACGTTTGATAATGAGCGATTCGCTTCGTCCGCCTGTGCTGGCTAGGGAGAGTAGACCAGATGGGGCAACAGCCAGCATACGCCAGTGGAGCATATTGGAGTGGAAGAAGGTGCGACGACTGGTGGAAGGTAAATGGGGTCTACGGTCGTCTATGGCAAACTTCTGCGGACAACGGACCAGGCGGTGCGTTACGTCGACAACGATTGGTCGGTCAAACAGAAATAGAATGGAACGAGCTTCTTGACACTGCGACGTGGTTTCGACTTTCGTTTTCGCGGTTCCTGCACGCACCACGCCGTGAGGCTTAGACGTGACAGCAACCGTATCGTGGCAAAAAGTGGGGATAGTGCGACGGGCCTAAAACGCCACATAGGATGCCCGCCAGGGTAGGTTGCCGTGCCTGAAAGGACCCCGAAAAACCGACCGTCTCGTCGAAACAGGGAAAGGGAGTAAAGTGTCACGCGCACAATCACGACATCGCCCTGTCGGCTGTCCCGGTCTCGGATAGGCCCGCGATTTAAATTCACATTCACACACATACACACACTTTTCACGCCTCACACGCCCGGCAACGATGACGAAGATCGACTCCGCGAGCAGTGTGCGACCGAAATGGGAAATGCAGACCGGGAAAAAATGTTATGCGCTAGTCGCCGAGGTTGCTTTCGCACCTCCGCGGGCCTCTCCCCATGCCACTCCACGGGCCAACAAATCTTTGACGAAATCCCTGATGGTTGTTCTTCTTTAAAGCGTTTGTTTTAATTAGATTGATTATAAATTTAGACAACAGAACGAAACGCGCAAACCACAATTCCCTAATGCCGATGGGAGGGAAGACGCGGTGTTGGACGCGCGTGAAGATAGCACGCGTTACGCAAGGCTTCATCAAGAACGTGTTCGGTGGTCCATAGAGTGGTCGTACTCGTGGTCGGCATGCAGCCTGTAGCCAAGCGACGGAAGGCAACAAATCCCCCCATCCCAGAACAAAAATCCTGTGGTTCGTGAAAACGTATCCACGGAGCAACGACGGGGTGATCGAACGGAAGAAACGAAAACCTCGGTGCTATTGCCCTTGTGGACAACCAGCAAGAATTACTATGGAATTATGCCGGTCAGTGGACTAAAAAAATGTGAAATATGTGTAAATAAAGTGTTTAACGGTGTTAACAATGTGTCTAAAGGGCACGTTGTATCACGTAAAATTATTGTTTTAGAGAGCGAAAATACTTTTTGATAGATTGAGTGAAATATTTCCCTTAATAGTGTCTAAGGATCAAGGATAGGTAAGTATGAAAGAAATAATAATGTAATAGATAGTTTTCCTCCACGGCAGCAAAGCGAAGGAGGCATCATCACCCGGCTGATCTGCTGCAGCCAGCCTATCCAAATGTTAAATTCGTGTTATTGTGTTATCTGTAAGTTGATTACAGTAATATATGCGTGATTAAATCTTAAAAAATGAAACTTTGTGTGTTTATTTAGGTTGATGAAATATTTCAACGACGCGTCCGCTTGATGGGAATGATGACAGAATTCATCGCATGATCCAAAACATCGCATTGACGCATAACATGCGTGCAACGGCGAGTAGCAGGGGCACGCAAGGTTGCTGTTTAATCCGTTCGCATCTTCCAACGGAGCTCCCTTCTGAGCAGCTGTGCATTATTTCTAATTCATTAAAACTAATAAGTTTAGGACAGTCAAATAGATAAGGGATCGTTTACAAAGCCTGGAATCTTATCTGAAAAAACAACAGAGGAACGGTCTTTACTGTGTACATACGTTTTAAAGTGTTGAGACGAGAAATTTTGCATCAAGGTTTTGCTGGTTAGCCATGCCGATGTTGTTTGGCGAGTTGTTTTTTTTTTTTTTATAGCTCGTTAATGAATACAAGAAAAATAAGTGATATTCGTGCGACGTTAACATCAACATTTGACAGGTTGGTCCAAAAGAATTTTTCACACTGCAATTTGTCAAAATTGCACCGAGGTCATATTACTTCCGGTCGTTACGATTTGTCTATGGACTTTTCATTTCATGTTTATATCAAATGGTACTTTTCTCTTTATCAATGCTTCCATGGATCAACATAATTCACCCAAAATTATAAGCGGGGTAGTGTTGTTGTTTCCGCTGGTTGCTCCAAATAGCTAGTTTGTAATTCATCACAGCAACAAACGATCTTCCAGAGCTCGATGCGCTGCACTTACCTATGAAGATAAATATGCAATAGAAACATAAGACATTAGTATTGTGCTTGAACAGGGTAAAAAAGGAGGAAGATTTTATTATCTCGTCGTATCAAGTGAGTTGAAAAATACGTGTAAAAAACTCTATGGGCAAACATCATCAATCACCCATGATAATCAGGGCGGAATATCCTGACAAATTTTAAACGGAGGCGGTCTCACCTGACTCGAAATTGTTGCTTCTACGGCGTCGACCAACTGAAAGTTCCAGGGGTAAACTTCGCCCTGGGCAAGGCAGAAATCAGCTGTTTCCATGCCTGCTAGTGTTTCTGTACTGATCCCAAGCGAATTGGACAAATACTGCTCACTTTCCTTATGACTCTAGCTCACTCTTTTGGCACTCGACCGATAAACCACAACCTGAATGAAAAACTTCTCCAAATTAAAACCTACACTAAGCTCCTCAAGCCAACCCGGAAACCGCTCGGTGAACACAAGAACTTCCAGAACAACGCCAGGCAAAGAAATGAAACCACGTTAGCGAAGAACGTGGGTCTGTCTTTAATACACCTAAGGACCTTCCGATACCTTCAACCTTTTCCAGTTCACAAGGGCTCACAAGTTTCCTCCGGGGTTAAGAAAGGTTCTACGTGGCAACATGAGCCCGAAAGTAGAAAGTTCCAATTGAGGCAACGGAATACAGTCCACCCGGTCTTGCCGCAAGACCGCCACAACTTTTAAACCGGCTGCTCCGGTTCCAGTCCACCCCAGAATGTCGGCATTCGAACAGTTACTGGAAGCCGCGGTGGCGAGGAACCAAGCCTGACGACTGCCCACTACAAGATCTCTCTCTACGCTCCGATTGGTGTCGCCTCGAACAGAATCCACTGTCAACTGGACATTGGAGCTGGGTGTGCGAAGGTACCAAGATTTCTTTACGGCAGCTATAGGCTAGCGGAAACAGAGAAATAATTCCCTCCTCGCCGGCCTTCTCGACGGCCTATTCCCCTCAGTTAACAACGTGTTGAGAATACATTTTTTTACTTCAGAAAGAAGACAACAAACTGTCGAAATATCGATTTTCCCGCTTCCCTTTTCCATGTGCCTGACATGTTCACCGAAACCCTAGAACAAGGCGAATTATCTTGAAAGCCACGTGGTTGGCGTGCGCTTCCAAAGTACCATCGTCCGTAGTGGCCATGACAGTTTGGTTTTCTATTTTGTATTTTCCTTTTTCTACTCGGGGCAGGAAATAGACTTATAATGTACAATTACGTACGATAGAACGCGCAGAAAGGAGAGTAAAAACACCTTCGAAAGAAGTTGATACTAATTCTTCCTGGCTGCCTTGCTATGCCGGAATCAAGAATTTCTAGGAAAAAAAACATCGAACTCAAACACCCATACTATTATGCTCAGTAACGATTTGCTTCAATTTAATTAATTTTGCGTCTGCCATTGATTTGAGCAAGGTTGGTTCGGGGAGAACACTGTGAAGACCCTGTGCAGCTCCTTCACACCAGTTTCGCACGGAAATAAACTGCTACAAAACCCTTGGAGGCATAGGAAACTCGCGTGCGTAGCGTGTCTAGTTGTCTTCACTCTTAGAGCAATTTATTTTTTCACTCTTAGACATAGAGCATTCGGAGAGATGTTCCTTTAACTAAGTTAGCAAATAGTACATAAAGTCATTAGGCCTTATTTTTAAACTCAAATGTTAGAGAATTGATAACTCAAATGTCGCATTATCCCTCATCTTTGAGCTTCAGGTTATCTCTGATTTGAAAACTTTTCGTCGATGAAAGCAATCTGTGAGAAAAAACTGCATTATTGTTCTCAAACTGAAACTCAAACACGACCAATTTTCATCCGTAAGTCTACGGTTACGGAAGGTGCCAAATTGTTCAAAAAGCAGTTGATAGCATCGCCGGAACGAACGAACATCGGAGGCGAGTAACCAAATTAGCAACTTCATCGCAGTCACTATCGCTTTCATAATTTTTTTCTCTTAATCAGAAGCACATATGAACCTCAAACATATTAATAACAACCTTTCGGCTTTTCGAAAAAAGATTCAAAAAAAATTCACCGACTCTGGAAAGTGGCAGTAATGCAATTTTCTCTAACAGTTGAGTTGACATGTTCCGTGTGATGTGAGAATTATTTGAGTTTGATAATCAACGATATTACAGCCGTTCGCAGTTTCTACCTTCGTTTGATCAACACAGTTTGCCGTTGGATCAACATGTATTGTTGTTTGATCAACCGTAACGTACAGCTTCCTGCGTTTGATCCACATATATTGTCGTTTGATCAACCGTAACGTACAGCTGCACAGCAAAAATAATAATAATAAATTATTTTTTCAGATAGTTGGAGCGGAGAATTTTTCCATGAGATAAATTAAGTTTTACATTAGGATCAAATAGTGGTTTTACAAAATGAGCTTTTGTTGCCTTTAGGCGGTTTTGTAGGCTGCTATGGTTTGCAGTAGCTGGAGCACGTGCTGTCGTGTTTTTTTTTTTGTAATTCTAAACCTTTCTAACTACTATTAACCTAAGCCTAACTTATCTATTATTTAACTTTACCTATCTAACTAGAACTATCCTAGTATTTTCGGCACAGCAAAAAGAAGATGCTGCTTGCGAAGAAGCTAAACGTGTTTGCTCATCGACGTTACGGTTGATCAAACGAAAATATATGTTGATCGAACGACAATACATGTTGATCAAACGACAAGCTATGTCGATCAACCGATAGTAGAAACTGCGAACGGCTGTATTTCACAATGCCCATTCGACCCCGCTTGTTGTAGGGAAAATAAACTACTACGCTGCCGATCTCGGAATGTGCACACAAATGCACACTCAAACCGCCCCGGCGCAAACCGACGACCGAAATGGTCGTACGGCACGCAACGAACGGCAGTAGCGGTGGGGTGGGAGGGGTTGCCGAACGGGCGAAGACACATGCTGTGCACCGAGCAGAAGCGGGGTAGTGGGAAGGGGAAGTGAAAATAAATCCTGTCCAAACGGGCACTAGATCATGCTGTCCTGACCGGTTTCCTTGCCGGACAACGACGATACGGACCTAGAGCCACGGCTTTTGCACCAATGCAAGAGTTCATCCTGCTCTTTCTTCCGAGGGGGTCCGGTACGCGTGTCTCTTCTGTTTCTGATAAAGCAAACAACAAAAACCATAACAAACCGCGCTCGAAAGAGGCCAAAGCCACGTACACTGTACCTTTGATGGACGGTGGGCCTTGGGCTTGATACACGAACGAAGCGAATCGCCACAAAAGAAACCTTCCTTCCTGAAGAGATTGTGGTTTTCTGCAAGTATCTCGTGGCATGCAAGTGGATCTCCCATTGGTCGCCGCCACCTCCAGCTGCGAGGACAACTTCCTCCGGACAAGAACTTTCCACGACGAAGGAGAACCACGCGACTAAAGCTCTGACGAAAGAGTTGACAATGCGCCTGCGATAACCTCTCGGGAATCGCTTGGGTGCGGCGGGAAAGGAAGAGTGGAAAAGTGCAACAAGGATGCAGAAGAAGCTCAACCGACCGCGACAACGTCGTGGGCTTTAATTGCGAACCATTGTTCCTGCATCCGCGAAAGGACCATGCGAGTGCGCACACGCGTGCGTGATTCAAAAATCGAAGGCAAGCTGAACTGTTACTTGCTAACTAAAGGAAGTGGTAAAAATTTACAACAAACATAAACTGCAGAAGCTGTAATAAATTAGTGTTAATTCGTTTATGGCATCGCTCAGTTAAAAGAGCTGGGAGTTCATCAATATTGGAGAGTTGATACAAAATTACCCAACCAAACTAAAAATAGTTTAGCAAACAATACTGCTCACATTTTTAAATCCCCATCTTCGATTTTATTTCATAGCAAAAAACTGATGAAAGACGTTCTAACTGTTTCTTATGGTACAAATTACAAGGGAACTTTCTAACACCATTTAAACCGAATTTAAACGCATCGATGAGTGTGAAATTGAAGCAAAACCAGCTTCCAATCAGCTCAGTTAAAAGCAGAGAATGCGTAGTTGCGTGCTTTGACCGTGGGCCTTTAAACGAACGCGCGGCTTATGTGGCCAAGACAAAATGAAAAGTAAAACCTGTCCGATCGCCTGGCACAGATAGCGAAACGAGAAATCGACCCCGAGACCGATTGCGGACTGAAGTTACCAATCGAAGCCGGCGACTCCAGTGGCACAGTGTGGCCTTAGCGTTTTCGCTGTGCGCGAGGCGTTCGGTACAAATATGGCGGCGTGCATGGAGGCGTTGTTGATAGGACGTCGTTCCACGCAAACTGTTCCAGCACTGAAGCTAATGATGAATTTGGATCTCAGCAATCAGTGTAAGTACAGGCTTATAAGCAAACCGACCCGAGAGGTGTGTGACATAGATTTGTCCCTGGTGCTGGACAACCAGCGTATACACTTGGTAAACCTGGTGGAGAAGTCACTCTCGCGTACGTGCTTGCGATGCTGACGCAAAATAGCATCAAGAAGGCACGAGCTGCGAGAATGCGGTCACTAACGGGACGAAGGAACATTTTGGGGTGAAAACGAAAGTCCGGACGAAGAGGAACGAAGCGAAAGAGGCCATGATATTCGGCCGGCATCTTGCCTGGGTGGTGTGCGGTGAATTTTAAACTATCGGAAACATAACTCATTATTGCAGACAGTTTTTATTTCAAACAAGATGGCCACAACATTAACCACTTATGTTATCCTACTTTTCAATCATGTTGGATTATAGTGACCTTAAATAGTTATTATAATCAAATCAGATACGTTGGGATAGCTGAAAACCATTGAAAATGTTTAATACTAATGTTAAGATGATCGGAAATACTTTCGACCACCATTCAATTATCGATGTTCCTGTATGACTCATGGCCGCGACGGACGTAAAAATAGAAAAACGGGACGCATGAAACGGCAAAGTACGTTCTTTCAGGGATGTTTCGAATCTTCGAACGGTAAAATGAAACATCATCGCAGGAAGGTTTAAGGGGTTCGCGCCTAATAGCTGTCTTAAAACCCGGGGAACTCCGTTTTAATTGTTGCATTGTCGCTTTGAAAGCTCGTTTCGTACCTCGATACAAATGGAATGGATAAAAAAGCAGGACACGGTACCAAACGAGATATGGAAACGGAAAAGTGCAAAGAAACATTTCTGTCAGAGGCAATTGTGCATATCAGCTTCTCAACGTTCTCCAGATGGTTCATTTTAGTTCATTAATGATACATAACATAATATTTTTTTAAATCTTCCAAATCTTTTCATTCGCGACCTTATCTCATCTCAAACGATATTTCATAGCATTGCAAATTCTAAATATTTTACGTACTCGGTATGATAATTGTAGACAAATTAGTTATGCGTTTTCATTGCGCTGCCTGTCTAGGCTAATATCGTTTTGAAAAGGAACTAGTGAGAAACTGAAAACAGTTCTAGTCGAGCCAGCTGTGACATTGTTTGAGTCAATTCTACAATCGTTTTTTCACTCTGCATTCGGAAAGCGGCATTTGTAAAACCCCTAGCAAAGCAAGATAGACAAGGCGTTCTGACCTTTTTTTTTAACCATGTTGAGGTGACAAAAACGAGGAAACATTCGTCATCCATCCAGCGAGCCGTGATGCGCTGGCTAGCGAACGCAAACCAGAGAAAAGGAATTAAATTAAACTTTCTGCTTTCCGTGGACCACCTTGCACCCGATAGCCATGATGAGACACACGATTGTGGGGGCAGAAAAATGAGGAAAGGGGAATAGCGCGAAGGAAAATTTCATTAGTGTTTTCCCTCCAGCGGTCAGCCGAAATGACAGCAGCCGGATTCGGTCGGCGAGTCATCGGCGAAACCCAACACGAACCGAAAGGTAAAAGTTCGAAACAGTCAGTTTTAGGACCAAATTAAATTCTTCATGCACTTTCGGGCGTTGAAAAAGTAAGGGGGAGGTGGCGTATAAAAACACCCGACCAAATCTTTCACAGCGCCAGCGCTACCAGGTTTAGCCAAGGAGCGCACCAAATCATTGCAAATGCTCAACGTCCCGGGGAAAATGTTTCGCTGGCGCGTGTTGAATTTTTTTGTGGGAAGACCAGGCAAAACCGAGGCACAGAAAGGAGAAAAAAGTCGACAGCATATTCACGTCCAAAAAACGCCCCGACACTAATTAGTGGTTGACGGTCGGATAGAAGTTTTTTTTAGCACTATTTCAGCACCCGTCATTCCGGTAGGAGGATATTGTCGATGCAAAATTTGACAGAAACTTCTAGGTTCGTTTTTCTCCCTTTTAGGAGGAATTCAATAGTTGGTAGATAATGCAATTGAAACGGATGTTAGACGCATTAGTTATGACCCAATGTTATGATTAGTGTTATATTCAAACACAATATTGTTATACTAAGGCAACTCTACGAAGTGAGAGGAAAATATTATAATGAAAATCAAACCCTTTCATGAATCGTTACCTTTTAAATTCACCCCAAGCACCATTTGCTTCCGGATGGGGAGTAAAAATTTCTCATGTATTCCGATGCAATTCAAACGAAAATAAGTGGAAAAAATGGAAATCCACGAGCAACGAGCGTATTTAATAGGAGTGATCCTAATGCAATTTTCGAAATTCCGTTGGCCCAACCCAACAAAATTGCATAACCTCCAAAAACCAGGCTGTGATTATACTCCGCCATGCTGTTTCCATGATGGTTTAATAAGCCCGCTTCCCGTCTTCTACCATCTACGGCAACAAGAATGACACCAACGGCAGCAGAAATGTTATCCTGTTGCTCTGAGTTTTATTTATTTAGCTCGGTTTTATTTTTCCATATTAGTTTATTTATCTTTTTCTTCCTAAACGATGCGAGTCACGATTAAGATAATGGACCCGTCGCAAAGAGCTCCCCTTTTCCGCGTAGTCGTGGGGGGGGGGGGGGGGGGGTTTAACAACCTTTCAACGGTTTCACAGCCCGAACAATAAAAAAAAGGCAACATTTGGCGGTGGTGGTAGTGGCGAGTCGAGAGAAACGTTTGCTGAATTATGGACCAGCTAAAATCAGCAAATGCGGCCCAATTGGCGGACCAAAACTTGGCAGCGATTGCTTCCATGCTGTCGTTCCGTATCGGTTTCCCATTTGGCCGTTTGACGAATCTTGAGAAAGAAAATAAGAGCAGCGTGTTGATGTTCATCGACAGACCGATGGTCGGTTCGGCCATTTAAATTATGTATGTTAGCGTCCTCGCATTCGGAAGCTGGTGACGAAACTTGTAGCAAACCCTTCGAATCGCGGTAACGATCATCGAAACAAGTGTATGTGGATTCTGAGACTTTAGATTGTTCCCGTCTCGGATTAAGGAAACAGGATCTTGGAGCAAGAAAAAGAAAATAAACCCAATCGCAGCAGTTTCTCACCACGTCGAACAATTGTTCAAGCCAGTTCCAGTCACATTTAACACACGATTTGATTGATTAAGGCCAACTATACATGACTCCATCCAAGGGTCCACGGTGCTCTTCTTCCGGCAGGTAACCCCACCCACACCGTTTCATTTTACGTTATTAGCACCAGCGTAGTCGTCGTTGCGTTAGCATACAAATATCAATATAAAAAGGAGCATATTCCGTGTTTGGTCATTATCACTCAACATGTCCATCGCAACCGAAATAAAATATAAAAAGCATACACCAGCGAATTTGGAGAAATTCCCCTCGAGAAGCAGATTAAAAACCAGTTTAAGAGTAGACATCTTCAACAGAAAGTTCGTGGTGACAGTTTTGAAAAATGTCCTCGGCGAAGTAAGCCAGTTCTTCAACGTTTCGGCCAAGAATAAAGTTGGTAAAAGAGCAGCATATTTTTGTTGTGCTTTGATTCTCCCTCCTGAACATAAGATGCGTCACGTTGGGATCGAAAGCGATTGTCAGCTACGGCAGCTTACACTCCGTTTATCAGCTCACCATGGTTGAAAACTGACGGCAGATGCTTCACTTATCCAAGGTAGAACGTTGATTACCGTCTTCGTCGCCTCGGTCGCTGAGAAAACACAAGATAAGACACCATGGAAAGATATTTGCACAAGCGACAAACCAGTGCCAGAAGTGGTGGTTCCTCTATCCCGATGCGCTCTCAAGTGTCTCCGTAGATGCAAAAAAAAAACTCACTTAAAAGTAACCAATTTGTTATTATTGCAAAACACTTTTCTGCATGTTGAGCCAAGAAATTCTAAACTCAACTACCGACAAAAGCATCGGCGTTCCGCAAAGTAATCGGTAGCCGAAAATTAGCACTCATTTGCTCCAGCTCTCCGACGTCCACGGTGTTTTCTATCCATCGAACAGAACCTCTCTAGCGCATGCTGAGCTGGATTCAATCTAAACTCACTCCCTCGGTCCCAAAGCAACGCGGGATCTAATTTTAGTTTAGTTGTATTCGAGTTTGAAAAAAATGTAAAAGCCTAGGGTGGGTGTCAATTTTATAACTCGAGCCGGCGAAGTGGTTGGCCAGCTGGTCATACATTTTTGTTCGAAGTTTGTTCGATTGAAAAAGAACTCTGTTCGTCGCGTTCCTAAGAATTCTAACTCCCGATTTAGAATATATATCGATATAAGATATCGACATGAATGGGGTGAAGAGCGTCGCCATTGAGCAAGAATGAGACCGAAACAGAACGTCAAACCAATCTTTACTTGCCTGTCGAGATGCACAGATGCCTCGAGAGAAGTTCTGATTCTGAGAAATGATTTCTTTTGCGTTCAGCTAAATTTGCGTCAGAATTAAGAGGATCCAACCCAGGCTTTGGGAGCAAATTATCAAGGGTTATAAAGGGAACCAAAAACTAACGAGAGGGAAAATGACACAACAGCTTTAGAAACTCCATGTAGTATTATACTTATAACCAAACATAGAAACTAAATGGAAAGGAAAAAAAACTGAAGACGATTTCTTCTACTCCAGCATTATCGGAACAAATTTCGAGTAGGCACAATTTATGTTTCCTCCTCTAGTGAAGGAAATGTGGATGAACGATCAAACCACCACCGTCCTAGTATTGACTCCGCGTTCGTCGGCTAAATTTACGATCGTGATTCATCGTACAATTTTGCCTATCTGGTGAAATACCAACCATATTGGCTGGGGTGTCTAATTTACGAGCCAAATCTGTGATACGCACAAGCTCCGCGGAAAATTCTCTGAGAGTAAGCCACTTTGCAAGCGACCACTTCAACCACATCATCAAGCATGAAAGCATTGCTTTCTTTTTTTACTCGATCTTTTCACAAAGAATACGATGCAATTATTTTCTTTGACTAGTTTTACAAAATTATCTTCTTTAAACATTTTTAAATGTCATGTGTTCACCGAAAAACTCCCCGTATGACCCGTACAGACACATAAGCGTCCATGTGGCACCCAAATCCGGACCACAGTCGCTTCGATTTACCATCGACATTTTCTACAAAGAAGTAGACTAAACCCCTGGAGCAAGTTCCCCTTGCGACGGGTGTTTCGAAAATTGCGCAAAAAAGACCACTTGGTCATCTTCACAAAGACAAAAAAAGACATCACACACGAGCCCCCACCCATCCTTTCTTTGCGGCCATTTAAGGTTAAAAAAGATTGTCTCATCCAACACAAAAACACGCAACCAGTTGGAATCTCGAAACATTTGTGCTCGGTCTTGTTCCTTAACCGACGACAGCTAAGTGGCGTTTATTTGGTCATCTGCCGGAGTCGGGCATCTTGACGACTTTCCGAACGAAACCCCATTCGGGTATAGCAGTTCGATAGGAACGCCGGCGATAGAAAAAAGACACCCGCTCACAATAGGGAGAAAATTCAGCTCAGCAACAATTCATTGCAACATGCTGGACGTCGATCGGGTCCGGTTCGGTTCTGCTGTAATTCGACGGCCATCGACCCATTACGAGGAACAAGGTGTCGGCAATTTTCGTGCTCGCCGCTAAAGAGCCGTCGAACGTTTAAAAGCCGATTTTGTAAAAAAAATGCTTCCACCCACACTCCAGGCCAGGGCAGCTCGCCATTTATCGGTTCCGATTGGGGCTGATTGCTCAATGAAATATGTTAACTGTAGAATAAAAACATACATCGATCGAAAAGTGAACAAATAAGGTGGTAGCATCAAACAACATGTTTCTTCATCGTGTAAGAAGTTTATCGTTATCATGCGTTTTTTCTATCGTCGATCAGACATCATAGGGTTAGCCAAAAGATAGATACACGACCATTCCATTGCTCAACAGAGCTCTCTTATCCTTCCCGCCCTTGTGTAACGGCATAACCCTTTCGAACATTAACCGATGAATCCCTGTCCGTCAGCTAACTATTCGAAAATCGTCTCGTTCGTATCGTATCGGCTCATCTTAATCGGCGCTCCACAGTCGACCGGCCTCGCCATCTCATGCAACTGGAGTAGTGTATTGTTCCATCCGCTTCGGTGAACATGAACGAGACCAAAGGCAAAGGACACAAGTTAGGAAGGAACAAGGGAAGGAAGTATGTATAGTTTAATGGACGTAGGGAGGCAGGCTGAAGTGGGCGGGCAATTATACGCCATCGTTCAAGTGAACAGCGCAAGCACTAGGCACCGTGAAGGCCACGAAGATGATAGGAAGCAGCACTGGTGGGCCATTGTTCGAGCCCATCGAAGTCCTCCCGGCGGAAAGGTCCTCCTGGGTTGGTTCCAGCCAAGCACGAACACAAACACACTGCCTCACACTGTGTGCTGCAAAGTGGTAAACGCTTGGACGCCTATCGTGAGCATGACAACCTGAGCTGCAGACGATGCCATTGTCACCTCAAAAATATCGCGCATCTGGAGCTGAGCGGCTGGCTCGCTGGCTGGATACACCGAGACCATCGCCGTCCACGGCACACCACACACAAACAGAGCCGTTCCGCGGCTCCATGAGGTTGCGTATTTGGCAGCAGCGGACACTAGCCAAGACAAGAGGGGAGAGAGGGTGTCTGGCGGGGAGGGCAAACCAAGTACTTGGTGTGCGCGGAAGCTTGCGACAAAATTGTGGCCAACTTGACACGCTGACAAGCGAAATCTAATACCGTCGCAGACTCGGACAACAATAGGAACTGTATAAGAGCCTCGTTTTTTTTTTCGACGGAGACTGCACATTCGCCTACCCCGCGTAATGGATGAAACGCCATCTAGCCGGAGGAGGTTATTCATTCCACCCGATTTCCGTAGCGTCCGAGCGAAGACGGATTTGAATGGGTATGTTTCGCCACCGTTCTACGTTGGGTTGGTAGGAAAGTTGATCCGAAACCACTGAATCGCGATTTGTGCTGCAAAACTCACTTGGAGACTCTAAAAAATCTATATTAGCACCTTAAACCCTTAAATTGACAACGCTTTCAAGATTGATGTCCTTTGTAATAGAGGAAGCAGGGCTACATACAAACATGAAATGATTTTGAAGCAGCTCATAAATCCCTTCCTTCCAGTATAACCTTTAAGTTCATGTATAATGGAAACCCTTCGTTTTTATTAACGCCGGCTTAAAAGTGCATTAAAAAAATAAACAAAACAAACAGGGGAAAAGGCACAAGAATAATACAACCCCACGATGCAAAGTATTGATTTTTCAAGCCTCCCATCGACTAACCCTCCTTCTCGTTGCCAATAACAGAAAAATCAACATATATCGTATATTAAACTTGCATTTATTTATTTTGTGTCTCGTTTGTGGGACAACATTTTCCATCCACTTTTAGTTTCATTCCGACGTTTTGCTTTGCAGCGCAGTCCATTCCGTTCTCTCCATCGCAGCCGAGAGATATATCGTTGAATTCTTAAGCACAACTATCTCTAGGCATCCATACAGCAAACTCCTACACTTCGGGCCGTTGTGACACGCGCGGGACGGGAAAATCAGCCCATTCCAATGCTAATGCTTGATGCCTTTCCGACGGAGCGGCTTCCATCTGACACACGAACGCAACCACAACGGCGGGCCTCCTCCCGTTCGGTGAAATCAAAATAAAAACAACGACATTTCAGATAAATATGAACGAACCGGTTATGTTAGTCCGGCTTCGGGGGAGAACGGTTTGCCACTACTGACCGAATTTTTCGATAGCTCAGCATGAACAAAAGCAAGGCACGCAAGGAAGCAACGAGGAGAGGTAAAACCTTAATGTTTGCGCGAATTTCGGAAACGAAGAAAGGATTTCCGTGGCCGTTTTCACTTTCGAGACACGAAAGCACGGTCAAGCAACAAACGAAAGCAAGCCGACATCAACGTTATGATTAACAAAAACGCTAAACGAAGCAGCTCTACGACGGAGCATGATGAGGCTGCAGTTATTCCCAGTGCAAGCTGCACCACGAACTGTCGTAATCGAAACCGGCCGCATCGACTTCAACATGGTTTCGCCAAAAACTGATGCTGCTTCCTTTCAGCGTAACTGACAAACCCCGGGGGCACTGAACATGGCCAAGAAGGAAGAGAGATAGAGGATGAATGGAAAAGGATCAGAAACGTTGAAAGGGAAGAGTTTAAACGATGAAACAAGCAGAGACAAGCGTGCGATCAAGTAACTGACCGCACTGATGCGAAAAACGAGATCAAAAGTAAAACTTGCAAGGTAGATAAGAAACTTCTAGTTATACGAAAGCAGCCTTATGCACCTTTCCAACAACAGCCGTTGGTTTGCAAGCACTCGAGAAATCATTTTAGAAATTTTACTTAACGTTACAGGAGAATAAATCTTTAAAACGACCTTCCATTTTTCTGGACATTAGAAGGAATTTAAGCCATTTCTTTACCTTTCCGGTAATTACCATCGCACGACCAAACGATCCCCGGCCGGGCCGAAGGGAATTTGAGTGACATTCAAAAAGTTCTGGTCCACTTTTGCCAGCTCCTGGGTCCCCCCCAGAAGGCGGTAGATCGAGTTCCAGCCCAAAATTAGCCAAAGTCTTCCGGAAGGGCACGACAAGGTTAGCTGAAGTTGTGCAAAGTTTGGCGAGTTGCTCGTCTTACGACGCCACAAATTGACACAAGCAGAATAAACTTAGTTTATTGTTTGAAAAGGTTGATACCATAGTGAGTTTAAGATCATATGGATGCATCTAAAACTATGCACTGGGTGGTAATGTTTCAATTACATTTCATAATTTCATCACTTTTACTAAAACGTTACTGCCTGTTCATAAATCAATCTCAACAAAAACAACAGCCCCACCGAACCTATTAAGCCTCTAGCGTGACAGCATTATTGTCAGCTTAGTCTTGTAGGAACATCTTTACCACCTCGGCCAACATCAAACGAGCAACGAGTGTCTGGGTGTGTCGAACGACATGTGCGTCCTGATCCTGTAGCGCACCGGCGATGGCAGCGTCATCAATTTTGCGACCAGCTTCTGCAGTGACATTTTCATTGCGAAAATTCACTCATTATTGGACAGTTCTAGTGCAACCCTTTCCTCAGGGGAAAGCGTCTCCGTGCTCTGCCAACTGGAGAGTTTTTCACATTTCCGCGGTTCGATGCACGACTAATGGAGAAGTGTTCAAGAGTGAGAGAGAGCAGCAAAGAGAAGTATGAATCTGACGGTCGCTCAAATTAAGGTCTATCTTCGCCTTTTAGTTCCAGCCGTACCTTTCTGAACGACTTCTTCCCTTGAAGTGATGCAAACGGCGAACGTTCTATATTCAAAGATTGCATTGATTGAATGGAAAAAAGAAAACGATTTCGAAAAGTCGACGACAAAATGTCCATCAAACTGCGTGCACCATTCAAAAAATATCTCCCCGTTTCCCACGAACGGCAAAAAAAACAGCCGAAAGTGTTTGACCTATTTATTCTATCCCTTCCCAGTGCTTTGGTCGATTGGGAACCAGTTTTTCATTGCCAGTTCTTCTCCCCTTCCCAATTGCAAACTTCACTACCAAATGCCGTCCGATTCAAGCGGGCGGTAAAAGGAGGAAATAGAGGGAGAAGAGGTTTTCTGGTTACAAGGAACTGAACACCACCATAGCTTTGTCTCGTGACAAAAGAAAATTTAATCAATGAAAACGCACCCTCACACAGACGCATGACTGTACGCACAAAACCCACCATAAATCCGATGCATGTGGTGGTGAGTCAGCATGCAAATAAAACGGAATGCATGGGGAAGCCCTTTTTTCGACGAAACGAAAGATTTTGAACAACGCACACAAGCTAGACGAATTTTCGGAGACAAAGTGAAACGTATCATGGTATAAAATATCGAGCAAACAACTATTTGATGATAACCGAGTTTGCTCGGAACAAAATGAAAGTGTTTAAAGCGAAATTGAGCTACGCTATAGGTATCGGGGGCGAAGAGCCACCAAAAGGGCTTCCACATTAGGGTATAATGCCAAACAGTTGATGCGTATCCAATACATATTTCAAGTCACATGTACATTTCGCCGTGCAGAATGTTCGCCTTAAACATGGTGGAATGCCGCCCACGAAATGAAAGATAACATATCCTCTGTTGAAACCGGGCACTTCACCTTCTGCGAAGTATGGCGGTGGTTGCCAACCAAGGATCAAAGGGAAACGGAACAAGAAAAGCGTCCAGTAGTTATGTGCGATCGCACAAACTTACCCGATTATTCAGCGGCACCTCGCTCATCTCCTGGCCGGTACAGAGACGCTTGTTGTGCGGCCCGTCCTGGCCGCCGCCGCCGCCGCCGCCGCCACCAGCGGCGCTTCCACCGTTGAATGACGCCATTATCATTACACCGGCACCGAAGGTGGGAGGATGCTGCTGGAGCTTCTGGAGCTGCTGCGAATAGGGGAACGCGATCTTGGGTGACTTTGCTTCTCGCAGTCTTAGCCTTTTACTTCGCCTTTATGTCCCTCCCTTCTTGCGCGTTGCTGTTTTGTTTTGTTTTTGTTGTTTTTTTTTTTTGTTGTTTTTTTGTGTTATTCTTTCACTGATCTGACGAGGCCGGCGGCGGATGGTAATTCCTTGCGGCTCGGAGCAAATCTGCGTGGAGGAGTTGTTGGGATCAAATTGTTACTGTTACTGGGATGTGGTGTTGTCGATTGGTTACTCAGTGTTTTTTCAACTTCTTTTCTTTTTGTGTGTGTGGAGGAGGAGATCGTGTGAGGTTTCGTGTGGTTTTGTAAGATTATGAGCGTGGTTATACGAAGATCGCACGGACTTGGCTTTCCTTCGCTTTTCCTCTCGACGAAGACGACGATGATCGGGAGTGGGACTGGACTCGATAAATTACTCGACAGACAATCAATGCACGAAGACGACGCAACGCACTCAAGCTGCTGCCTGAAGACGCGGCTGATTGACTTTGATTGCCTAGACACACATACACCACACACGAGGACACACACGGGCGCGCACGCACTGGCCGATTTCCTTTTTACTTGCAGCGCCTGATTTAATGCAGAGAACACTTAGAACACACTTTTGCTAGCACTCTAGAAGGGAGAAGAAAAGTTAAGAATGTGATGAAATTGTGATGAAAAGCCGATTTGTGATTTTTTGCTATTGTCGTTTCGCTCCATTCAATGAACTCCTCGAGCCGGCTATTGAATCGTGAGACAATAAGAAAGAGTTAAGTGCACGAAAAGAGTATTTAATTTATTAAAAAAAAGTGCACGGTGCAACCACCTTTGCCGAGGACGAGATCTTTGATTATAAAGGTTATATTTTTTCCAAGCTCCGCTCGGCTGAACACACATCCACACACGCGACTTTACACACTTTCATTTGGCGCGTCCACTTTCTGGCAGCTCCGCATTTTTGCTTTCCTCGGCGATTTCCCTCATCGTGTTGCTCCGGAGCTACAACATCGTCTTTCGTTCACTCGTTTTTTTCTCGTTGCAACTCTGCTTTATCATTACGGCTCTTAACCCATTCCACATGTTCTTCTTTTATCTTTTTTCTGCATAATTCGCTCGCGGTTGTTTGTCTTTCATGAGACGTGAGCAGAAATTCTCATGAAGCGCCCCCACATTCACGCCCGCTTACTCACTTGCTATCGTGAGTTTAAATCGCACTTCTTACAAAAAAATAACACATCCAATAACTGACCTGATTGTGGTTAACCAATAAATAAATAGTTCCACATAGCAACAAACAGTTCTGTATCGGGCGTCGTTTTTCTAAGTCATCATTCTTTCCCCGGAATGGCGTGAAGAAATGGAGAGCTCTTTTCGACGGAGATGTTAGGAAAACTTATACGCTAGTCGGGACAACTACACATCGGAGAACACGCGCTTCTAGGCATACAAAACACAGCAGCACTTCCAACAGCAGCAGCAAGATAAAAAGTTGCTTTAACATACATGGAAGTTCACCAAAACTTCACTGCACGACTCCTACGATGGGGCGACCACAATATTTCCCGACCCCCAGTTGCTGGCCTGGAGCCTGTGTGACTTGAAACCGGAAACGTCAAAAATATTCGCCGTGGGCTGGGTTGTCAAACATTTCGATCGGTCCTCGGTCCCACCAATCTAGAGGGAAGGGAACTACTGCAGAGAGAGTGCCTACGGACCAACACCAGCAGTAAAATGTATGTCTGGACGTTGGGAAAATAATTCCACATGGTGGAAATGGCATTCCCATGCAAATGCTGCTCTGGCTGCGCACCGATAGTGAGCGAAAATGGAAAGCTCTTCGGCGGAAAATTGCGATGGCTCCAAATCGACACACACACCTACACAGGACGCTGCACACATACAGACAGTCTACAAGCACCGGAGAGAGGATTGCTGCTGCGAAGAAGGACCGAATGTACATTCAACTGAGAGCGAGATAGAAAGTACGCGAGCGAAAGAGAGAAAGTTGGATTTTCTCGAGATGGCGACTGAGGCAATTTGTCTGGTGAAATTATTTTCCCGTGCTTCTTTACCACGCACCGCCGCAATCGCACGACCGTTTCTCTTTCTTCCTTTGGTCGGTTGCAAGGTTTTTTTTCCATTTGCTTCTCCATTATTCCTCCATTTTCTTTACGCCTTTTTATCAGCCAAAGGAAAAGCCTGCTTGAACGGTCGGTGGTTGTTGGTGGTTGCGCCCCGTTGCCATGACAGTTACCAAAGTGTCAAATGGAGGAAATATCAATTTCGATACGGGTTTCTACTCCTTTCTTCCATACAAAAAACTCTTGATTAAAACTTTTGGTGTTTTCCCATGTGTTTTCCTGCCAGACGAATGAGTTCACGTTTTGATACACGCCGTTGCCCTCGTGGGTGTTGGTGCGTATGTTTACATCACCCTGTTTAAAAAGCATGTAAATCGGTCGGAAGTAGGCGAAAGCGAATAAAATGGAACGCGTGGAGTTAATGGAAGGTTAAAAACCATAAACCCGAACACCGCGGCGGCGATGTAGAAACGCAAAAATCGAAAAAGATACAAACAATGCGGGGCGAGAAGGCGTCTAAGGGGTAAACCAACACACTTACGCGGCCCGCATGGTTTGGTTTGGGGATGTTGTGGGCGATCGATTTCTAAACGTTGATTCGCGTCAAAAAAAAACGTCACGATGTTTCCTCCAGTAATGTTTGCTGATTCTCCTCCTAGCAGCCTCGAGGAGAAAAATGGTTCACCTAGCTGAGGTGAGTTGGTAGAAAGCAGTTCGCGTCACTATTGTTTTCGATAATTGTCCTCCGGGCGACCTCGAACTGTCCGCACATCGCCCTACCGCGCCCTCAGACGGCTTGGAGGCGCACTCTGGACGACCGCTGTCACTCACCCATTCTCACTCGACCGCATCGTTAACATCGATGATGTGAATGGAAACACAACAAAAGAGGACCTTCCCGTCTCAGGCAGTTCTTCGACCTGAGCCTCATCCCCCAATGGTCCCAGATGCAGTCCATACATTGTAGCACTCCCGCATGTGCGTCTTCCAACTCCACCTTGCCCCGTGGAGCGCGCAATCACGGAATAACGTCGCGGAGTTTGCATGCAAGATTCCCGGCTGTGTAGATAGGAAAGATGGATGTCTCTTACTTCCCACCGAACCCACACGCAATGAAATAAAGCGAACAGTTCCTCCCCTCCCTAGTACTCCAACAAGCAGCGATTTTTCTAAACTGCTTCCCTAAACAATCCGGAATGCTCGTACACATATACACACCGAATCTCGGGCGAAATCTGTGCTACCAACACACACAGGTAGGCCCGCTATCCATGCTCCAGTCGTCGGTGGCGTCTGACCGTGTGATGCTATGTGCTGCGTTTCCCGCGCCTGCTTAAAAGCAACAGAGTCAAAATACCCGAGAGCAGCAGCCAGGCCGCACAACGGAAACAAACGTGAAAAGGGAGTACACGATAGAGAGAGGCAAACGAAAGCCAGCTACGATGGACTTGGGCTGACCTTTTATGCGAACGGGAGCATAGTTTGCCAACGGACGATGCACGCCCCACAATTGGACATTTACGTGCCAGACAAACGATGGAATAAGTACGACGAGTTTGAACCATTCGCCTACTACGTACTTCCTTCAAGCTGTCAAATTCATGCAATGTCTACATCAAAGTAAACTTTCCATTTTCATGCGGCCCTTGAAACATGTTCCAACCTGTGTTTGTTTGCCTTGCTGGTTGTTTTGAGCTACTTCAATAACATGGAAGGGAGCGAAAACATGTCCAATCCGGACAGCGAAAAAAAGAAACCAAATTTCCAAACAAATCGTGCCCGACGTAAATCAAACCAGCAGAAAACACACAACCTTGCAGATGCAAACACTAAGCAAATTCTACATGCTTATTCTACATCGCCGTCTCCATCACGACCACTGTTTTATGCCTCACTAATTACTAGCGCGAGTATCACCTTGCCTCCAATCACATCCCCCTACACCCTGGCCCTGTTACGACAACCATTGTTGTTGTGCGGTTCGGCTACTACTAGCATTGCCCGGTAAGTTAGATAACGTATACTATTGCAAATATCTATCTGTCATCCTGTCAAAAACGGATTCTTTCTCCATTCCGTTGAAACAGGTAACTGAAACAGGTATCTTTTTCATACGGAAATGAATTGTCTTCTTGAACGCAAACTTGAAATTTATTCGCTTTTTCGAAATGAATCGATCATTTTGTGGTGTCCATCGGAGAAGTGGAGAATTACAAAACAGGCGCGTCGGCAAAATACAACGCACACTACCAACGGGGCTTCTAATGCTTTTTGGATAGAGCAGCCACCTCTCAATCTCCACAGGACGGTCTAGTTCTAGTCCGCGGCAAGTAGCGGAAGATTCTAGCCTCTTTTTCGAGCAAGTATTCATGAACTAGCTCGTTAAATGGCAATCAAGAGAATTAATTTATTCAGCGGTATGTAAAGTGCACTCCAGCAGCATCGGCAGTTGCTAGACAAAAGCCCGTACACACAGCTCCCATGTACGAAAACCGCCTTGGAAGTCCTCTTTTCTCTGTTTTCACCCCATTTGGCCGGATAGAGAAATCAAACGCGCGCGCGCGCACGCACACACAACCACAAGGCACGCTCCCGTTTCGCTGCCTCCTTTATCCCGTTCGTCGTCTATCGATCTCCATCGTCATCCCATCAACCTTTTTATATTTCCTACATTCTCCTATCCATAGATGCGCATTCTTTCTCTAGCTGGCTCACAGAGATTGACACCGACCGACGACCGCTGCTGCAGGTTGTACACGCGCCAGGTACGTACGCAATCCAGAGCAAAACCACACGATGCGTTTGAATGGGCCCTTCGTGGCGAACGGAGCGAAAAAGTAGAAAACAGGAACTCCCGGTTTTTGCACGCCTAGAAAGGCACGAAAGTTGCACAGGTACGCACGAATATTGGAGTCCAGAGGGCAGATGGTAGGGTTGTGAACCAGATTTTTTGGCAATTTTCGTTCGAATGATTCGATGATGAATGTTTCGACTTGACACAATTTTATGCGTGCACTTAAGAAATGCACGCACATTCACGCACTCACTCTCACGACACAGCTCGACACAACTCGGGTAACGTGAAGAAAACACGAATTGATGCACACACTTTCTGGCGCCTCTATCTCGGCCTGAGGAAAAACAGAAACTAACGAGTGACCGACGAGCAGCAAAGACAAGGCTTCAAGACAATGTCGCCTAGTGTTGCACGGTCCGTTAAGCACCTACCACATCCAATCCGTTCATGCATTCTGTAATGTTGTTCCTAAGTCCCAAAGAACGTGAGCTATAGGTTCAGTCGAAAGATTACTGTGAACATGTCCTGCACATGTATGTGGGATGTATGTTGATGTTGAAATTTCAGTTCACGTCTGACCGCGCGTCCACACGGCGTTCGACGCTCGTCGAACTAAAGCTCCCGGGATAAGTGCTTTCAGAATCGAACACGAGAAGTGAACTCAGAAATGATGGGTTTTTACTTTTTGTATGGAGATGGCAGCTCGAGCAAACAATGATGAAGAGTCAACAAATTCGTTGTCTTGCTAACAAAAGCTCCCGTGTAGACGCGCGGTGAGATATTTTAAGTCGAGTAGTTTACATCTCGTTCGGTAGTTCGGTCCCGGTCATCCATGGTTCAGTTCCGGAGTTCATGTTCTTTCAGTTACTGGAAATGAATCCAGTTTTGTGAACGATTTCGAATTCGAAAACCATAGGATTAGTGCCGGGTACGTTAAGAAACGATTTGGAACTGAGTACTTGTGTATTAGGAACGGGCTGCAGGCGCGGAGTTCGGCCGTCGAAATATTCTATCCTCATGACTTAGAATTTCTGGTTCAACAGTTCCGCTTAGCCCCAGCTTACTCAACCAAACCCAGAAATACTCAACACAAGCGCATTTTTGATCGTTTTGTTAACAAGTAAATCGATATGGCGAATAACCGGTTGCTTTGAACCGATTCACATTGTACATGTGTACACCCAAAAACCCCGCTTCCGGGGACCGATTCGTAAAATGCGGCTTTGAGTGATAACCTGGAACATATCGTTTCGAAACTGGGATCGTTTCTTATCGGTACATCGGCAAACGGTTAATATGATTAAATGTGAACTGCATCTTAGCAGACATTCGAGCAGGATCGTCGCTTTAATTTGCGACGGAGTTCCGGTTTTGCAAAATTTTTGGCAAAGCATTTTCTTTAAGTTTGGGGATAGCCGGAAGTTTAATCAAATAAAAAAATCTACAGGTTCGAAAGTAGTTCGATAATGCTCAAAATCATTGACAAATTCTTCTGTTGTTGTTCTGAGCGAGTTGATGTCTGGTTTACTCCCATTTCCAACTATCATACCAACCCCCCTCCCCGCCCCACCCAATCTTGGAAATAATCTCATGGTCCAAATTCAGTTGGGTTCCCTTTTCATCTTCACTTATTTTATTTGTTGATGTGGTCGCTCGATCTTCCAATGCTCTTCGCTCTTACAATGCGTTCCATCAAAATTAGTTGTTGGTTGATTTACTACTATCGCAGCGATCTCCACCGATCCATGTATGTCCTTTTGTAACGACGGATGTTGTTTTCTGATGTTGCTACAAAACCGTTACTTTCTACTTTAGAACTGCTGCCGATGCTACTTCTTCCTTTTTCGCGTCTGTCTGGCTGCACAGGTTGAAAATGTACGGTAGTACCTAGAGTATCAGTAGAACCTTTTCCTGATAGTAGTAGTAGTAGTAGTAAAAGTAGTAGTAGTAGTAGTAGTAGTAGCGGTAGTGGTTGTTGATCCTTCATAGATAATGATTTTTTTTGTTTTTTGTATGCATCAATGACGTTGTTTTGTTATTGGGTTTTGAATATTGATGTTGGTTCCACATGTCTACTTTCTTCTACTTCAGTTTTCTCTCTCTTCTTTTGTTGCAGTGTTGTATTATCCTTCTTCCTCAAGCATATGTGTGTTGACGTGTGTATATGTATGTAGTGTGCGTCTCTTAAGTAGTATTATTTCCTTATTGACGATCAGTGGCGCGCAGCTTCTCCTCGACCGCTTCCCGGGATGCCTCCGAGAGGTCAGTGGCTTGAATGTATTTCTGAACACCAACAAGCGACTTCTTCAGCGCGTCGAAGGAGCTCGAGTACAACATCTTCTTCTTAACCTACAAGAGAAAAGAGAAGACAATAATCGCGTTAGTAACACTTCATCTTTTTTAAACAGACCTAATCCCAATGCTGCCGCAACGCACCTTAGCGGTATCTGGGCACCAGGACATCAAGAAAAGCTTCTGCTTCTTCGAACTTTCCGAGGTACCCTGGCATTGGTGCATGTACTCGAAATCGAAAAGACCGTATCTGTTAGGAGGAAGAGCAAAGAAAAACCATCAACTAAGCACCGAACAATCCGTTGATTGAGGCGTTCTACTCACCGGCATTCACCTGGTCCACCCTTCTGTATATCATCGAGGAAGCTGTCGTATTCCGCGTTACGGTCGCCAATCACCTCGACATCGATCTGTTTCTCATCCCGGATGTAGAAGATGACATATCGATGCTTCTTGTCCTTTTTGATCTCTTCGTACGTGGTCTTGCACACATCGGAAACGGTCACTCCGGAAGCCTAAGGTTGGAGATGGAGAAAAAATACACAAAATGAGACAATCATCATGAGCAAGTGTTGACAAAACACATTATGATCCACAAAAGTCCCTTGCTTTGAAAATCATCAATGGAAAAGCATAAGTTAAATCTAGTTCCAAAACCCCTCCCTCTTGTAAAAATGTTATCTCACGAAGCACCAAACTTATGTATCGTTGGCATATCATCGTTGGCAGCTGCTCAGGAAGCCACAACACGGAAGAATATCGAGGAAAGAAATTCGAAAGATACGCGTGATCGGTACCTTCCACCCCGGTGTTTAACGGCCTGTGGCGGCCGACCGGCATGGATGGATGGGGGTTGCCGGATTGGTTTGCCGGTCGGTCGATTAGTTAGGTTAAGATGATGTTAAAAATAGATACCAGAGACCATGCGTGTCTGTTGCTGCTGCTTCTTCGGTCACAGATCAACAGAAAACAGCGGAAGCGGTCGTCGCTTTACCGACTCGATCCTCATTGGTATTGGCACCCCTTTCAAACAGAGATGATTCGTTTGTTCCAACTTCCACTAGAAACTAAAAAACGAAGCCGGCTCAAGGCTGCGTGCTCTGCTCTGCTGGTTCAGCAAGAAATCAGCAACAAGAAAAGAAAAGAGGACCGTTTTCGCTGACCGGATGGACGGACGGTCGGATGTACACGCGGCATCATGCAGCATTGCGCACGTTTTTCCAACCGAACGAAAAATTGCCGTAACACACACACACACACACACACACACACACACACACACACACACACACACACACACACACACACACACACACACACACACACACACACACACACACACACACAGACATATTTAACATGGATATGCGGCAATGACCCGAAAAGGGAAAGAGAGTGCTACAAAGAAATTATTTACGCATCACAATCGATGCACTTTGCCGCCCCTGAGATACTTGTTTGTATCATGCGATAGCGAATTCCTACGACGGTCGATTCTTCTTTCCTGTTTTTATTGAGGCTCAACCCATCCCGATTTTTTTCCCTTCTCCGTGTTTCCTCCTAGTGACACTGAACACAAGTTCTGCAGACGAAGCGAAAAAAAAATCCAATCTAACGCATCACGCCAACACGGCACGGCAACGTCGGCAGCAACCAACCAAAGCTAAAAGAAGGAGGATAGGAGTTTCTCTAATTTTAAAATTTATTTTTAGAAGCATTGGGGAGGATAACCAACCGCATGCGATGTCGGGGCGACGATTTTCCGTTTTCTTTCGATTCCACTGCACGTCTTACGAGAGGAAGACATTGGTTTCGTGCGTGCGTGTGTGATGGAAACTGGTGCAACACAGTACAATATACGTTCATTCGGTGTCACGCAGCCAAGCGCGACTTTGGGACCTATCTGAGCGGCTACTACCGTTGGGTTTTCCATCTCTCCCACAGCGACGACTGCTGACTCTGTGGTCGCCCCTGCCTTCCGTTTAATTCCTCAGGAAGTGCGAAGGTATATTATACCTAATATTACCTTTTCTTGTTATGGAAAAAAACGAATGATTTGAAGATTCTCAACGTGTCTCTCGCCAACCTCCCGTTGCAATGCAGACGCCTCTGAAACATGGCGATGACATAAACTCAACAAGGAAAATAAAACTGCAAACGAAGAACCCTTCCAGTTTCGTCGTGGGTAAAAAAGAGAAGCTAGAGTACGTATCCAGAAGATTACGGTCTAATTACGGGTCAATATTATTTATTTTTCCTTTCCAGATATCCTTTGAGAAGTCTTTCCAGTCAGGAATTGATCAGGCAGAAAAGCACTTCTTACTTATTTGATTATGTACTTGGCAGAATAGAATTGCAGGCGTAATGAAATTAACTATGCAAGAACCTGATGGTGTCTAACCCTCTCCATCCGCGCCCTGAACTTGATTTTTCATCAACCCGCCCACTAAGCGAAACTTGTCCTCATCAACAGCTCATCTGTGGATAAACAAACAGATCAGTTTTTTAACCCTTTGAAAACGAGTTTCTTCATTCCCAAGCAGCACACTTTACAGGGCGAGGAAGCAATACGTGCGCATAACCTGAAATGCACTTTGCCACATCATTCCAAAGGAAATAACCTGAATATGTTATGAAGTGTGCCGCAACATAAATTTGCCAACAAAATTTGGATGATATTTTCTCCACTTAGAATTAATAAGATTTAGAACGAAACAAAAAACTCCACAATACCAAACCACGTTGTCATTTACAAACGTAACGAGCAAATGCTGGTTTATAAACATTCAATAATGATGATGACGCGCACCGGAACTCGCGATAAAGATATGACGAATTGATCTTTTCTATTTATGATGAAACTATTACGCTGCTCATGCTCAAAAGATTGAGATTGTGTGCAAATTATACTCAAATTACCCTCGAGATTATTACTCACTCCTAAGGCTCATGCCAGCGACAGGTAGTCAGAGGTTTTTTTTTTTTAAATTCCCGAGTAAAAGTTGAATTTGAATTTTATCATCTACATTCTAGTCGACCACGCAGGATATAACCGTAGCAAATATCTATTGTTGCTTTATCGATCTTAAATGCAAATTTAAGAAAAATTCTTCTATTCACTCTATAGATCCATAGTAACAATGTTTCTCTAGTAACAATAAATGTACTAACCCATTTTTTAGTATGCAAACCTGTCCCCAATTTGCGTGTACTAGAGTAAACAGTCGGTTTTTCCTCTCTTACGCGGAATACTTTATTTGGCAAGTACCGCCACCAACCTGGACGACACAACCAGACGGCGACACCTCGACTCAACATACACCCAACCCAACACACGATACCAGATTGGGGCTGCTGCACGCAACGACACCGGTAACTGACCATAAAAGGACCCGCGCAATTGGAAGATGGTGGCATACTTCGAGACAGAAAGAGAGAATAAGATAGACTGCGCCACGGGAGACACGGCATCGGCATTCCCCACAACCCACAGACCCAAGTCCTTCACTCCCGAGGGACGTCTGCTTCTCCTGTCTGCCTGTCTGCGAGCGGAAGGGCGATCTATCGCGTTTTTGTTGCTCAATTAGTGTTCTGACACTGACCTACAATTGTAAATGTGTCGATTGTTTCACTTGGGGAAGCGAAACGTAATCAGGGATAGGCGGATAATGGAACAGGTGCGCCTCCTTGTGCCTGGCGATATAAGGAGATCCCCTTGATCTTTCTCTCACTCGTTCGACGTCCAACTATGGGCACAGCCCGTAAGAAACACCTTTGTTTTGGTAAGTTTAGAGGAAATATCACGAACGAAGCACCAAGGTCGTTTAAAAATTCCACCAGCAAATTATGTCCCCCGTCTCTCATGATAATCGTAAGCCATCCCTCCCATCTCATAGTTCCAAATCGAGAGAAAGATCATCAAGACGGACAGAAATAAGGATCGTCGGGTATAACACGCACGAGGATACTTTGGGGTTGATGCTTGTTCATCTTCTGCGAACCACATCCCCATCATCGAAGTTCCAGGCTGTTCACTCTCCATTTGCCTTTAAGCGTATAATGGTTTTTTGCTGATCGTATAGCCCACCATGAACTCGATCTCTCTTGTGAATAAAACCAGTATTTCTTTACTTCCAATTAAATTGTGTCGCTGAAAGTATAATGGGGGTGACGTGCATACAAGGACATGAAAAAAAAACTACAGATACAACATAGCACGCACCACACAACATAAGTTGCAAGTGACCAATTGTTTCGTACGAGATCATTTTAAACCACAAGAGAGATTTGTTCAAACAAAATCTCTTAAGACAAAGGTTGCCGATTCGATTCAAGCAATACTTTCAATATACATATACATGAAGCCCAATGAAGGTCTTGAGTGAGAAGTCAAAAAAAAGAAAACGACCCATGTCGTCAACCAATTTCATTTTTTGAAGAAAAAAAATCTCTCATGAAATATGTATGACCAGGATTCACAAAATGATTGAACGATTTTGGTCCAATCTGAGGCAGAACCCATCGTCATGATGCGTTTTTTGTGCTTGTCATTATACTTTGGTGTTTCTACTAAAAAATGTCTTTAAATTGTTCGAACCCTGCATCTTTATACGTGACGACAGTTGCTAGACAAAGAAAGAGGAAAGTTCATAAACCGTTTGGAAGTTACGAACAAGCGCATGGGAATATTTATCTACCCAAATAAATTACGTTTGGGAACGCATTTGAGCGAAGGAACACGAAGGACATTTTCTTCTAATATACATTCTTAACCGAATTGCGCTTCCCACCTACACCCTGATGCTTAATGGGTTTAAATAGTGATAAAGAAAATGTGTCACTCACAGTGAGAGAAAAAGATATGTACTGAACGTACATAACGCGATCAACAAAGAAAGCAGGATATGCAAAAAGCATCGTATCACAAGCAAGGTCAATCATATCACAAGCAAGGCGAAGCAAAGGTATTTTCCAGTACATTCTCAAAATTGGTCGAATATTTTCATTCGGTTCGCTTCCGCCTTGTCACCAGAGACGTGCCACATAAAAATAAAATAAGAAATCGTTTTTTCTAGACCAAGGTGGAGTTGGCGTTCGGGTCGACCAAGGACGAAACCATGCCCATAAGAGGTCAACGACCAGAAGGAAAACGAAGAGAATAAATCACCATCATCATCATCATTCCCTACTCCCTGGTCAAAATTTCTCGGTAGTGTGTTGGTGGATGGATAGAGACCAGCATTTTCTTCTCCCTGTTTTCCGCATGACGCACACAGCCACACAATAGGCAGGCGCAGGCGGGGAGGATATTAGAATTTTCCCTTCCCAAGTTCGCTAGGACAATTGTACTTAGCAGGCCATAAGTTTTCAAACCAGCCATCTTTTCTCTGACACTTCTTCCTCCGCTTGATTTTTTTAAATTTGGCAACACGTACGAAACTAAACGGGGGCTCCTTTCAACAAGAAAATAAAAAAGACATCCCGTTGCACAGAGCTTTTTTTCCCGGCACTTTTGGAGAGTTAAGTAAAACGTGCGAAAGCCGAATGAACGAACATTTTGCAGCAACAGGAAACGCACTATACAATGAAGAGAAGAGGAGTTCGTGGTTTGGCTTCGTCGTTGTATTTTTTTGTTCCCCCTTGAATTCGAAGCCCACTTCTCACTTCTTACCGTGGCTTCCGGTTTCTACTTTGAGCTTCGTTCCTCTATCTCCTACTTGTACCTTTCGCCTCGTTCTTTTTACTGACTTCTTGCTTGACTGACGAAAGTCATTTGTCCATATTTCGCCTGAATGGTTGAAAAACACGGACACGTTCTAGGTCTGAGGAATCGTAAAGTGGACGGATGGACGTGCGCACAAGTGTAGAAAATTAGATCGTCCACTTTCTTTACTCTTCTTCCTTTTGTTTACTTTCGAACAGTCTCCGAACGGAAAGAAGCTTAACAGAGAATCCTGAGGGCCATATTTTTCTCCAACAATTTGTTAACTGTATGCCTCAAAAAAGGAGCTGCAGAATGCGATAAGAAGGCTGGTGGAAGGGGATTCATAGAGTTGCCACTATCAGCGAATCGCTGGCAGTAGCGATATTAGCAATCCGGTTGGCAATAAAAACGCGACTGGTGGAATAGTTGAATCATCGATGGCTAGGAAAACCAGTCAAGTCATGCATGTTTGTTCGCATTCGTGTTAGACTAAACTCGCGCATGAGACGTTATCTTAGCATCGCTAGACGACGGATGTCTTGCTTCAAGATGGGGTTGCATGGTTGGTTGGGGGTGATGAAATTAGCAGGGACACGACGACCCAGGCATTCGCGTGTGTTATTCATCGTGCTATCTAAACGTGACGTCAAAATAAAGCCACCTTCTCCTTCGTTTCTGCCGAAACTATTCGAGGTATGCCAGATAATTTGTTGGGTTTTTTCCTGGGGTGAATCAACAGCCGGAGAAAAATCCCAAATTGTTCACAAATCATTTCATTCTTACGTTTAAACACTATCTAATCGAAGTATCGAAGCGGTGGCTTACGAGCTTCCGATAAATTTGAGATAAACATACAAGTTTTGTCTATGGATAGAGCAAGTCTAAACGCGCCTAAGCTAAACGCTATCTAAGTTGAAACCCGAACAAGCCATATGTGAGCGCATTGGGCCAACTGGGAACATGAATACCAAAACCGTAAACTTCATTAGCAGAATGTCAGATTGCAGGCTGGTTTGTTTTGGTTTTCATAGTTTCATTCATTTTCATCTTCCGCGACACTATTTGCATCTATGAACAAACACATAACAACAAACCGACCCTCAAATCCGACATTCTACTTATGAAGTTTACGGTTCTGATATTCATGAACCCAGTTGGCGCGATTGGTTCACATATGGCTTGTTCAGGTTTCAACTTAGATGGCCCAAGTTTGCAGCTTTCCTCATCTCGTTTGTGCTTGCTATATCCATATAAAAAACCTGTATTTGCCTTCCTTACCACCCCTCGCCATTCCCATGGAATCGGACAATGTAACTGCAGTTTGCTTAACCTCGTCGGAACCACCAATTATGGCGATGTTTGCTTTGCGGCTCTCCAAAATGCCGACATGATGAACCCAAACGAACATAGTTGGCGGCGACTCCCGCGGTTGTCTAGGTATCAACACGCACGCATCTTGCGCTTTCGCTTCCGCGTCAATCCCTCGATCCGCTGCTGGAAACGGACTGCGCGGGTACGTCGTGTTGGTATCGTGTGCACAATTCAATCGCGGTTTATCGCGACCCCGCGAGAGTCGTGTACGGTGCATTCACCGCCAACGCACTCACTCATTTACTCGAGTGAGGCATTTGGAAAGCCTGAAGATGGGATGGGGGGGGGGGGGGTGTTCATCGTACGATTTCTCTGTCGTCAAAGAACGACGAAAAAAACTGACTGTAAATCGAAAACGCGACCACGGTGACCCCCACCACCACGGTTTGGTGCACCGTTATGTTTTTCGTGAACGAGAGATCTTGAAAGCAATAACGCCTGGCGCAGCCACGAAAGGAGAAGGTCCATGGAAAACGTCGTTCCGCCGATTGCCGCTTCGCTTCCTAGAACGTTGATTCATCATCCAACCCCATTAGGGGAGGGAGAAAAATTGCCGGTGTTTCCTAGTTCTTTGATTACCAGCGATCGACCATCTCTCACACAACCAACCAACCAACCATCCACTCCCCACGAGGAGAAATAATGCTCCACTGATTTCAACGCAGTGCGACGGACAAGAAAAATGAAGCTGAATTTGCATCGCTGCCTCGCTTGCGCTGTCCGATGAAGAAAGCCGTGAGGGGGAGTGGGGGATATGGGGAGAGAGAAGAGAGAAAGAAGAGAGGGAGAGCGCGCACCAATGTTTCAAACCGGCATTCTCAAATACAATCGTGACTTCTACCAACGACGCGGTCATCGCCGTCTCGTCAGGGTGTCTGCGTGTATTGGTTGAGGCTCAGGCTCACCAACCAAAGTAGGTAGACAGGCAGCAAGCAAGTGATCACTAAAGCCCTCCCCCAGGATGGATGGGTATGAAACAGGGCAGCCTGGCGTGCGCAGCGAGCGGGGTGTGCTGGATTCCGATTCCGGTTTGTCGGTAAAGTACATTTTGCTAGCATATGTAAGTGACTCACTACGCGTACGTGTGCGCCTTCTCGTTCCCTTGCACACGATCTCGCGTTCGTGCCACATAGAAACACACCCCATTACAACAGCAAAGCAACACGGTTTATTGCTCCGCTGCTGCTGCTGCTGCTATTGCTGGTGTGTGGCTGCTGACAACTTTGACCATATATGGTAATTTGCCACTGTTTTTCCAACACTGTGTGCGCGCGCACGCCTGCGCTTTTTCACAGTGAGATGAAAGTGAGTCACACACGAAGGAGACTGCCTGATGAGCAGCAGCAGCAGCACCTGCTGCGATGTTTATCTCATTGCTCTTTCTGGTGACAGTTAGTTAGCAATGACATTATTAATCGGCAATTGCATCGGCGGAAAAAGAAAGTTCATTCTGCATCAATTGCATGCGAACGAGAACAATCGATTTCATTCATATTCCCCCAGCCACTGCGGTTATAGTTCGAATTATCAAACAATTCACACAAACTCACTTCTCGGCACGCACGATCAAACGTTTGCCGACTTCACCTTCCGTCTCATAACGGTTCATTAATGTGTGCCGTTTTCATGTTGCTCTACCCATATCAATGGGAATGTATTTGTGCATTTATTTCGATGCGTCTGGTTCTGTAGTTTTCCCTGAAAACCTGCTCTACTCAACTGTCTTTGATGCCGGTATGACAGCTTTCTCACTGTATAAACTTCCAGGCAAAAAAGGATAGCACGAAATAATAATGCAATACCGTAGTTAAAATTGTATCCACAATCCCCCGATATACTTACCATTTTAACGCTGTGCTACTTCGAGTTGAAGATATACTTTTTTGGTACGCGGTTGAAGATTAACTTCTGGCGCTTTTGGCTCCGGCTGGGTTTGCCGTATTTTCTTTGTCAACACCACACTTGTTCACACTGCTGTTCGTCTCCTAGCAGTTGTTTCTTTTTCTCGCGACGTGGTTCTATAGAGTATTAGAGCACACTGCAAAACAATATGTTGACACACCGGTGCCTGCTTTGTTGTTCTCAGTACGATGCTACAAAAAACACGCACAGAACTCTAGGATGGTTAAAAGGGGAGGAAAGAAAAAAGAGATACGCAAGGATAAGCAAATGTTTGTTCGGTGAAAATTACATTGTACCACACACTATAGGTCCAATTATGCTATTTATTGTCCAAATTTATAATAGTTACTGGTGCGGTGTGTGCTGAGTAGTGCATGTGCGTTTAATAAACCCATTTGGAGAAGGCATACCTCTACAGCACAGTGAAAATAAAATTAAGCTGTCTCTCGCTTTTAGTAAACGGAAAATCTAATGCAGGAGTCACATCGCAAATAACAGACCAAAATCGTCATTGCATTAATTTTCATCTACCAACTCGACAAAACTGTCCAGCGTGAGCCAGTGTAAGAGGGAGAAAACTATTCGACTCACCAGTCCAATTGGACATCGGTTAAATTTTAAGCCAGTTCACGCACACACAATGCATAGAATAACGTTGCCAATATTTCACTGACACACTCATCGGCGAGGTGCCAGTAACACCTCTTTGCAGTTTTAAAAAGATGGAAAATTAGAGGGTAAAACCGTGCCTCACACCCAAGTGGATGAACCGGATGCACATTGATACTGCTTCTTGACGAAAGGAGTGCGGTTAGGTACACAAACGTAACCACCGGAACCGGAAAACGAATGCTTTACCGTATCGGCCTTTTTCCACCATCCCGACCCGTAGCCAGCCGCTACCCTTCAACGCACACGACGGACGGATCCCGTCGTTGCGCCTGTATGGGTTTGATGAGTATTAGCAGAATATCTCGGGAAAGAAAGAGAGAAACGTGGAAATGTGGAACCGATTGGCAAAAATTGCTTCCTCTCTTTTGCTCATCCGGCTTTTGCCTGTTTTCGTTTCCTGCCTGATATGCGCTAGCACTTTTCTTCGTGTGTGCATAAATCAAAATGGGTGTGTTCAGCGGCTTTAGATGGCAGCTTCGACACACCACTGCAATCGCACGCATACGCACGCAAGTTGCATAAAAATGAACCTAAAGCGGTCTTGAAATGGGACCTTGGTTAAACAAACGCCGTTGCTTCTTTCAACCACGCGGACGAGGGTTTCAATAGAACTATGGGATACGGCAATTGTGGTTCTCCTGAACATTTACCACACGCATCGACTACTGGGATAAAGTTCGGAAAGTGTAGATGGCGAGGAAGAAGTGCCGGTTCTGCATCACTTCTCATCTGCAAGAAATATGTTTCTTCCTTTTCAACGGACTACTGCCATACACGCGTTTCCATTATCGCTACAAGCCCGCACACACACAAACACTCCACATCCGAAAGTGGAAAAGCTGCTAGGAAAAAGCACAATGGAACGGTATTCCATTTCCATTTTTGGCCAACAAGCGGCTCTTTTTGGGCAATTATACACGTTCATAAGGGCACACACGCACACACTAGACACACCACTCAAGCCACACATAGACCCCAGTTTGCTCATCCAGTATTCTTCGTCCATTCGCTTTTTTCTCACTAATTAGCTTCTGCCGACTTGCTGTAACTACACAGTTTCATCAAACATACAGTTCCCTCTAATGTACAGTAATGGCCGGTTTATACATGCGGACACAATTGGGTGTCATGGATGAGACAAATGCCAACTGTCGAAGATTCCGCAGCAAGAACCTAAGTGCATGACTTACTTCCTCCGAACGCTGCCGTAGACTGTGCTGTTGAACGTTCCGTGTACGAGGAACTAATATATTTTAACGGTACGCTGCTGCCGAACCGGTCAAAATAACCGCGGGCGATCGCGTTCCGAATCCAACCGTTTCGTGTTCGGAGAGCAAATTCATCGGAGAACGGCGAAATTCACGCGAGACTTCAATTTTGATAGGGGTGGGTATTTTTTTAACAAGCTCGGGATGAGTCTTGAAAGTATGGGGAACTTTATCTTAGTTAAAGAGATTAAAAACTGCAACGGCCGAACCCCGCAAATTAAACTTTCACAGACCGTTCCTGCAGCAAAACAACCTAGCTGCGGCTTGTTCGTAAAAAATATAAAAATCTTCACCACTAGTAAACGGTCGCCGTTCCGAATTAATTCAAACGACCAATTTCAGGATCTTAATTTTATTCCTATGTAACCGTGCGGCTAGAGGGATCCGCGACTTCTTTTCTTTTACGACGAAATTTTTAATCAAATACAGTTCAATGCCTGCTGTCAAACGGTCAAAAACGTAGCACATGATTTTCGTCGCAGCGATGCTCCGAACGAGGACATATGGCCATAGTAGCCGGTCCTTAAACACTGTAGAGGTCTATGTCTCCAGGTTAGCTTGCGAAGAACCAGGATGCTGGATTCAAAAGCCGTACTGGGGAAAATCCTCGTCAAAGAAGAAGAAGATGCTAAGAATGACGAAAATCTTCAGCGACAATTCAAATCGACGGTTGCTTGTGAATAATTCATATGATGTTGTAATCCCTACGGGCACAAATCGAGGACGGTTCAGTCTTCCTTTACAACGTTGTCAAACGCCCTGTCAAACAACAGAACAATAATTAATCTTTAATCTTTCTAATACAAGCACATCAATTGAATACTACGATTAAGCAAATAAGATTAGAATTATACATGCCTTACCTACTTATATAAATTAGACTTCCGTTTGCAATTACACGTCAGCTGTTTGCAATAGCTGGATGGTGGTGATTTCTTATTTAAATTGCGATTTGCTGGCAATCAAGAGATAATTCTCAGTATTATTAACATTAACCCCTGGATTGTAAAGTGCAGAGCTTGATTTACGTTACCATAGAGAAGGAGTAAATTACTAATCCACGTAGTGCTTACATTGAACCATACTTCAAACAAGTAGGTGGATACTATGAGTTTTAAATTTTGGACTCAAAATAGATGAGAATGCAAGTAATCATTGCCGTAAAAGGAGCGAAAGTATAGCTCCATTTACAACACCCGTAAATGGCGAGATTCGCTTATAATTAGCTCGACAGGAAATATAAAGCGAATCGTGCATCATTATTCCTTTGTCGTCACTTCCACGCAAAAGGATAAGGTGTACACGATTTCGTCAACTCATCCAACCATTGGTCATCGCATAGAGTGGGTTCAAGATATTCCCGCTGCACAAGCGATACGTTGCGCGGTATCTTATCAAGAGGCAAACATCGATACGCAGCAGGGTAAAACGTCTTTTTAAATCGATTCAATGGCGACCAGCACAGCCATAACCCACGGAGGTGTCGGGGCGGGGTATATCAAACTCGGAGCTTGTTATCAATTTTGGAGGAGAACGAAAAAAAATTGACTGCCCTAAATCTGCAACTAAGCCGCACAGATATAGCGCCGGTTGTTTGTTCCCAAGCGTCTGCTTCGGATGGCATCATGGTAGCACGCAGCGTATGCAATTTGTTCCTTTATTGTTGATGCTATTCTTGCTAGTTCAGCTCCAGCATACGACGACCCGGAAGTAACATTTGCGTTCTAGCTTTCGTCAGGTCAGAGTTTTTCATCCAAGAGTAGGCTTCGCCCTACATCATTCACACATCGTGATGGGGTTTTTCCTTCTTAATGTTGCTACTAACGTGTAGAATAATTATTTCTATGCATTGGGTATATGTTACTTAGGTGTTTACTACTGTAATTGCTTGAGTGTTTTTGCTTTTGCCCTGATTCGTAATTTCTAGGTTGCTTTTCATTATTGCTGTTTTGGAAATGACAAAGTAAATGAGACCAGACATTCTTGTGCTTGAGGGGACAAAGTTTGTTTCGAAATGTTTCGGTTCGCTTGATGAAAGTTGACATTCAACTGTAAATCATGTTAACAAGAGCAACCATAATGCTAATACCCAAACCAAGCAAAAGGATTAATCTCTGTAATTTAGAGACAATCTCATCGGAGAAACAATGAGAAGCTCAATCATAATGTACAATACTTCACAAAACGAGATATTGCCTGCGCACGTGGCTCGCGTATAGCTTTACATGATATTGGCGATTGGATTTGTTTTTTTTTTTCGTTCTTGTGTACCGATTTTTCACTCTCTGAGGATCACTTTAAACGCTTTAAAGTCCAAGAATGACGAAATCAAAGATGGATACGGAGCTTGCCGTGCGTCGCGAACGGACGGAACTAAATCAAACCCCGCTTCTTTTTGTAGTCCTCCAGATTGAGCGATCGTTTCGGCCCCGACTCCCTCACGGGCTTCTCGACGGGTTTCGGGAGCACATTCACGGTACCCACTGTTGGAGAAAGGATATTTGAGTTAGTTTTGGAGCGGTGGAATCATCCGTCGCGCACTTACTTGGCAGGGGAACTTCCAGGTCGATGTCGAAATCGTGTAGTGAGTAAAGATTATTATCGGTCTGCCCCGCACCACCTTGATTTCCTTTATTATCTTCCTGCTTCTTCCTACCCAGGCCCGGGGGCGGTGGAGCAAGCATCGCCATCATTTGCGGTTCGTCGCGCTTTTCGTCCTTCTTGAACGACATCCGCGGTTGCGTCTGGCGACGAGTGAACGGATCCTCGATCTTCAGACCGCGCGTAGCCCGTTTCTCCTCCATGATGGCCTTCTCGGCGTCCTCCACATTGCGTTTCCGGTTGCGATCGTTGATGTAGGAGATCAGACTGATGCTGCTGCTGCGCTTCTTGTCCAGTGTGCTGGCCCGCTCCTCGATCTCCTGTATCTGCGAGTTGAGGTCCCGGGCCAGGTCGTCTTCGCCGCGGATTTGAGCGGCATCACGTTCCTAAAATCATCACAGAGTCGAGTAGTGGCAGTCCTTGGCTCGTGACCGTGGTGCTCACCCACTTACTTTCATTAGGCATGTTTTCTTCATCGCATAATTGGTCGGATGCGCCCGGAAGCGATTCTTTTCCTCCACCAGTCGGTCGATGTCGGCATCCTTGAACTCGTACAACGACGCCTCTTTGATGTCACGCTGCTTCCGCTCGATCATGTCGACCGTTGGGAGCGGCGTGCCGGTCGCCGCGCACACCGTCAACCATTTCTGGTACTCGGTGTCAGAAAAGTCCTGATTCGACACAAACTCCAGCCGAAACACGCGCTCCTGACTGCCGTGCTTCAGCTTGAAGCCCTTGTTCGTGCGGCTGCGCCCGAACTGGTAGATTTTGGCCGTCTCCACCACGCCGACGATCTCCGCCACTCTGTAGACTGGCTTGCCCTGGTTGTTGCCGATGTTTATCCGCACGAAGCAGTTCAGCACGGTCGGCTCGAAGATGGGCAGGTTGATGAACCGCTCAAGCTTGTGGCGCGAGATTCTCAATTTGTTCAGCTCAGCGTTCGTGCTAATCTGGACCGGTTTCCTACTGCTCGAACCCGAGCCGGACCCAGAGCCCGACCCTGACCCCGACCCGGAACCGGATTTTTTCTCCTTATCGTCGCCCTCGGAATCGCTCGACGAGCGACTGTCGCTGCCACTACCGCTTCCCCCGCTTCCGCCAGATCGGGACCTCCGATCGCCGGACTTTTTGTCTCCATCGTCGTCGTCATCCGAGCTGCCGGAATCGTCCGAGTAGATGTCGGACGCTTTCAGCTTCATCTGTGACTTACCGCCGGGAACATCGTCCAGTTCCTCCTTGTCCTCCGCCTGGTTGGCGTCCTGCTTGCGCTGGGCCTCTCGCTTCGCCTCTTCTTCCTCGCGCTTTGCCTTACCCTCGCGCTTCGCCTTCAACATGGCCATCGCATTGCTACGCTTGTCGTCGGTGCGATTCATCTCGACCGTCTTTTTCCGCTCCTTCGAGCGCTCCTTTGGGTCGAAATACTCTGACGCACTTGACACTAAAAAAGGAATGGACAGGAATGGGTGAAGAAAAGAACTGGCACGCTACGCCGAACGAAGGCATTCTTACCATCGTCGCTTTTTTTCTCCGGTGAAGAGGAAGGACTAACGGATCGGGTTAATCCACCGGCGAAATCACTCGCATCCAGGGTACTTTGTTTGGGCGAATCACGAGCTTCCACCCCGGCTGTACCGCTTGCTTTCGCTGCTCCCGCCGATGCCGATGCCGCTGCGGCCGCCGCCGCCGCTTGTGCAGCCGCTGCCTGGGCCACTGCTGCTTGGGCCACCGCTGCCGCCGCCTTCTTGCGATCCTTTTCTGCTTGGGCCGCCGCCGCAGCTGCCGCGGCTGCTTCCGCCTTCTTTTGGGCCTTCTTTTTCTCCTTTTTTTTCTTTTTCTTCTCCGGTTGTGCCTCCTTGTCGCGGGCACGCTCATTCCGCTTGGCCAGCTTTAGCTTGCGTTCAATTTCCCACCGAGTTTTCATCACATCACGGCGCTCGATACGTTTGAAAATTTCCGTTTCTCGTTCCTTTTCCGACAGCGCGTTCAACCGGGCTCGGTCCTCCTCGTCGCCCATCAGATTCTCATCGTACCCGTCGTTGAACTCGGAATCGCTGCTGCTACTGCTGCTACTATCGTCACTAGAGTCATCGCTCGAGTCGTCGTCCTCGCTCGTGGCCGCATTGCCTCCCGCGGCAACCGAGGCTACTACACCCGCTGCACCTCGTCGAGCAGCCGCATCCGAGTCCGACAAGACCTGCCCTTCTTCTGGCTCGGATTTGTCCCCATCGCCGTCGATCGGTTGCTTGCGCTTCACTCCCCCACCGCCAACCAGAGCTACCGTGTTGTTACCGTCGCCCTGAGGCGCATTACTATTGCCTCTTTCATGATCGCCGTCCGGGTCATCTTCCGATTCGGAAGAGGACGTCGGTTTGCCACCCTTCCGCTTGCGCTTTGCCATTGCTTCCGAGCCGGACTCTCCATCTTCTTCTTCTTCGTCCTCCTCCTCATCGTCGTTGTCGTCGTCGTCGTCGTCGTCGTCGTCATCGTCATCTGAGCCCGAACCAGAACCGGATCCGGACCGATTGTGGCTCGCGTTGTTCGGTGACGTCGAAGCCAGGCGCGTCGTCTTTTTCTTTTTTGCCAGCGATAGCAACTCCTGAGGGGTGCATTTAGGCTGTGTTTATTTGTGGAAATGTAAGCATGTGTGATGGTTTAAGGACTTACGGTATCCAGATCGGATCCGGATTCGGAATCGCTGCTGCTTTCTGAATCGATCATCGTCTGCGGCTTTCGTTTGACCATTGTTCCTGCTACGGATTGGGTGTAGATTGGACGGGTTGTGTAGCGTTGTTGTGATGGAAAATGCTTTCCCGATCGACCACCTTTTCTTTCTCCTGACTGGCAGTTCGGAAGCCTTCTTTACCTCGCACCAAACACGCTCCCTGCACCGCTACGCCCGTACGAACACACACACTCACACAAACGTAAACGTGTGTACAAGGAATCACGCTTATGCACTACGATGCTACAGAATACTAGATCTTACGAAAGCTTTACTAGCGCTGAGGCGCGTTCAAGCGGAGATCGATCAAACGTACTGTATTCGAGCGTGCAGCTCTTTTCACCAGTGATGCGCAGATTGGCCACTCTTATGACCTGTCCCCTGTATGCGGCCAGGTTTTTTTCTTCGATCGAAGTCAGCGCCACCAGCGAAGCACGATGACAACAAAAGCGGCGTCCACGGGTAGAAGGTAGAGTCGAAAGTTTAACAGCCCCGTGAAATGGATTTGTTTTTCATGAAAAGGCCTTTTTAATGCCAACGTTTAAACGAGTGATAATGGAGTAAAACTGACTTCCTTTATTTAATTTTAATGATAGTTTTAATCATACATCAACAATTTATGCCCTATTTTAAGAAGATTTTTGCAGCACAGTGGCGTTCCCGTTTAGTGTTTTGGTCTGCAGGCAAACTTTTCGCCCGCTTTGATCGAAAACGTCAAACTCAATTCGTCTCTTTACCTGGTTCGTTAATCATGGGTTAAATTGAGGTATCTGGGAGGATCGAGCTCGGTGAACGGGTTTCTGGTTTCGTAGAATAACTTAGTACAATCATTCACTATATGGTTCATACAACGGGGTAAAAATTTATGCGATACCCTGTTACATTTGTACACCATTCAAACCACATTTTATGAGACGGTTTTTGTTTTTCAAATGGTATGCCGCTAGGTTCAACAGTAATTGCTCGTTTGGTGAACTTCGGCACATAGAGTTTGCAAAATATCGCTAGAGGGAACTGTGGTAGGTGCGAATAACAGCTCACAGCACTAGTCAATATTTTCAACAATACGGAGAAAAAACATAAAAAATATACGGCTACAAGGTTGACAGACGGGACAGTGGGAAGAGAAAAACCAGTCATAGTTCCTCGGGTAAATCCTTCAGTGTCCTTTTTTGTGTGTAGCTAGTGCTGGGAGCTTATACTGTGAGTGGATTTTACCAATGCACTGAACGTCGATCCCGGGAGCTACGGCAACAATCACGTACCTTCCCCAAACTTCCATCCAGTCAACGCTCGCAGATAGTGAGTTTGGTTCGACGCAAAGGGCACATGATAGCATGATAACATAGTCAGCCTGGAGCAAAGAGGAACGAAGAAAAAAGTACAAGCATGAGCTATTAACATCGAAGCAACCATAGGGAAGCGCTTTACTCGGTGGCTGTGTTTCTTCATTGTCCACATATCCTCGCTTGGCGGTCGGTATCATATGCTGTTTGCGACCACCAAAATTCCTAGTTACCCGCTTGTTGCTGCTATCGCTGCTTTCCATCTCAAAGAGGTGGGTTTTGTGTACATCGCCAGCACCTCGGCACCCTAGTACCGTCCATAGGCAACCATAGGTCTCTAAACCTACCGTTGTGGTAAGTCTGTTTCTCAACATAGTTGGCATTGTACCTCCTGCATCCTTCATTATTTTTTCGTTCATTTACCCAATACAAATTATGATAACCCTTAAAGTGTCATTCCTACCCGGCACACCTTGCTTCCTTTCCCTCTTTATTCGTGTCCATCTTCGCTTCACGATTATGATTTTCTTTTCTCTTTCGACCTTTTTTCAGTTTTGTCCGTAAATCGCGCCTTGAATCTCTAACTCTTGCCATCACCGCAATCGACCGACCGACCGACCGAATCTGGTACCTGTGGCCATTCGTTTGGACCATCTGGATTTGTTACCAGCTCCATTTTCCATCCCGCCCTCCGCGCTGTTCACTTTTCTCCATTTTCCTCCATTTCATCTTCGCCATCCGTAAATCGCAACCGAAACCAAGAAAACGTAAATTACACCCACGTGTTCGGACGTGCTTTCGCTTGAACGAGTGTGTATGCAGGACGCGCGCGTTTCGGCTCGGTTTGCTCTCGCCCCTTTTTTTCGTAGAGGTTGAATGTGTGATGTTCTCAAACGGGCTTCCGTGCAATCTAGCATTCCCCAGCTGTCTCGGTGTGCCAAAGGATAGCGGAAGCGACGAGCTGCTACCGACGAGCATGGGAAGCCGCGAGCCCGTCATTCTCAACGTGTACGATATGGTAAGCATTATCCGCCCTTCCTCCAAGAGGGGTTTCTTATCAAACTACGCTAAAACTAGTCCAGGGAGGGAAACAAATTGAAGAATTGTCAATTAATTCTATACTGATGGCGGCATCGGATAAACATTGACCTAGAATCGCTCTTTTCCGAAAGCGTCCCTCAATCAACATGCCATAGGGTGGACCGAAAGCAGCGAAACGGACACAGTCACTGTTGCAAACTATCTTCTTATGAACGTTTATTATACCTTTCCTTCCCCCTACACCCATTTCGCACAGTACTGGATCAACGAGTATACCACTTCTATCGGCTTAGGGGTGTTCCATTCGGGGGTGGAGGTGTTCGGCACAGAGTTCGCCTACGGTGGCCATCCATTTCCGTTTACCGGTGTGTTCGAGATATCACCCCGCGACCACGACGAACTCGGCGATCAGTTCCGGTTTCGGTAAGGTTTCGAAGGGGGGATTGCTGGGCACATTTCGGACTCAATTCGGGTTTTCTCCCCCTCCTTGGCAGGCAAAGTATTCAGATTGGTTGTACAGATTTTACCGAGGAAGAGGTACGGAGAATTGTGGAAGAGCTCGGCAACCAGTTTCGGGGGGATCGGTACCATTTGATGAACAATAACTGCAACCATTTTTCAGGCGCCCTGACGCAGGTAACAAGCAAATTGCCCACACACCAACACAATTGTATCGGCCTACACGACTGATCGGGGACTTATGTTTTTTTCTCCCTTCGACAGATTTTGTGTGGCCAGGAGATTCCTAGCTGGGTGAATCGATTAGCACACTTCAGCTCCTGTGTTCCTTTTCTGCAACGCTGCTTACCAAAGTGAGTGTTGGGTCGACGATTCGATTGGATGGACGCGGCATTTTTAACACGTTTCTTTCCCCTTCACAGAGAATGGTTGACGCCAAATGCCTTACAACAATCGATTACCGCCATACAGGATCGTGACTCCGACTCGAGTCCGTTTTGAGAAAGGCTGTACGTTGCGGCAAACGACGACGGCGACGATGATACCTCCTCCACTATAACTACCACTACAACCACTTCTACTACCGTAACTTTTACTTTAAACACTACTACGATGGTGACCACCATCCCCAGCGTAACACCAAAATCTACAACTACTGCAGTTCGATCCGTGCGAAGGAGAAGCGCTGCACCCACTCAGCGGTCGCCAGCTCGCTCCGAATTGGACCCTAAATTCCATGTGAAAAACGACTAACCCCACATGTCGGTACCGATGGCCCAACCGACGGTTTAACCTGCGTATCGCAATCAGCAATCATGTTTTAGCCTTCGGAAGCGTAAGTTGAATTAAAAACACCCACGGACCGACGGCTCGATGGTCGCTACTAGCTCGCTATGAGGTATGAGGATTTATCCTGAGAATCGGGGGAATTCTCCGAACCTTTTGCCGGTCGTTGCCTTTTTAACGTACATATGATTGAGCACGTACAACATTTTTCGTTGAACGACTGGGGATTCGTGGGAATGGTGAAACCTTATATACTTTTTCCGTAGTTTTGTATTCTAAGGAATCAGGTATGAGAAGAAAGAAAACCTAATTCCTTATACTAGTAGAGCAATCGTACGTTTGACTGCAATCTGAAGTTACATTGCTTACTTTTGTTATTGGTTTAGTAAATTTTAAATTCTCATTTTAAGACAAAATACCTATTAACCGCCTTCGTTTCGTTCCGTTTCGATCAGTTCTTTTCGACGCTTCTAAATTGATTCGTTGCCCCGCCGAAATCTTCCGGCCAACAGAATCGGTCTGCAGAAACGATTATAGATTAACGAACAAACCAGATACTGTCGAACTTGTCGAAAATACAACCAACGCTGTTCGAAACATTCGTTTTCCGCAAACCGCACATCGCTGGAGCCAGATCCAACTGTTCCACCCAGCTGTACTGTAGGAAAGTAAGGAAAAACCAAACTGCTGATATTACGTTGATTCTCGATTTACTGGAAACTGGACTGAAAACACTACGAAAACACTGAATGGGGTTGAATGAATTGTGTATCAAACGAAGGTGCGCAAAACTGTGTAATAAAACGTGTAAATTAGATCCAATCCCGTGTCGAATGGACGGACGGATGAGTGAAGCTTTATTAAAGAACACAAAAAAAACAAAACCAAGATAAATATTCTAATAGATTCGTTAACATAACCATAAGAAAGATAATAAATCCAGGTAAACATAAAGGGAAAATTCGTGTGTCGACAAAAAAATGGTAGAAATAAACATAAGCAAACTAAACTGACCCATGAAACAAAGCGTGGCGTGTTTGGGCGTACTCAAGCCCCGGAAGTATAAGCGTTCGACAACATTGAATACTTTTAATTATGGAGTGAAGCGTGCAAAAAGAAGAAAAAAACGCGAAATTACTGTGTGTTAAGTAGATGACAGCGGAGAATAGGCGGGTTATACACATTATAAACGTTAACTGAAGTTTATTTGATTGATTAATTGATTAAATGTTTGAATTGAATGATTGTCCGTTGAGCGTGCGGAGGTTCAGAGTTTATGAAAGCGAGGGCATGAAGAATGGCAACTGGAAAACTCCGTAAAGAGCGAATGCAATGGAGGCATGGATCATAAACTTCGAACGAGATAAACTAACTCCAACACTCTGCACCTGTAACCTGCATTACAATGTCCAACTGCGTACAACTCCATTCTACCTGACTCAACCACGCACGGGAGGGAAGCTATTGATTACTGATTGCCATAGGATTTAAGGAGCAGGAAACAGCAACTAAAAACAACTGCGTACATCACTGAACAGGAGATAGAGATGGATGGATTGAAGCAAAGCGACGTGAGCAGCAGAGTGGCACATGAAAATAACGAAGCACATCGCGCATTGTCCGTAGGAAAAGTATTTACCATATACAAACGATCGATATATCCTTTCACTGCCCAGGATCGTCCGGTTATTTTTGTACCGAATTTATTTCTACTCGTCATCTATTAATTGCAATCCGGGATTTTTTAATTCGGACAGCCGACAGCAGAAGAGGTGACCATACGGGGTTTATTTTAATATTCAGTCATACAATCAAGAACGAACGGGCAAAGAATGCGTGACCAGAACGGAAGGAAGCACCTGCAGTGCTAAGTGATTTGTTTGTACATCAAGATTCGTTTTTTGCCTCAGAACCCTTGAGAAAGTAAAGAAAATCGATGAAAAAAAGTAACGCAGGGAATGCAACCCGTTGTTACATGTAGACCTGAGAATATAGAAAAGTACTAATTAAAATACAACTACTACTGCTCGACCGTCGTCGCTCTCTAACTCTACAGTTCTAGCGGTAATATGGAAACGATGCATGGGAAGTAAGGGGATATCGTATAAAGAGGAAGGAAATGCAACAACACCGAAAACGAAATAAACAAAACGAACAACAAATGTATAATTAATGAATAATAAAAAGGATACTATTGAAAACAAACCATTTAAAAATCTTATCGCTGTACATGATGACACGAACCCTGAGGCACTTACGGGAACCTTGGTCAGCCAGAACAAGAAGATGCGCAAATAAAGAGTTGGTTTTTCGGTTGGCTGTTTTGTTTTTTTTTTGCAAGGTTTTCCACGAATGAAACGAATGGTGGCGCGTTCCAGCGTTGGCAGATGTATCGGGCGCGGTTACAGATTGATCGAATTTACCGAAACGGCCGTGAACGAAAGGGTGCTGCGGAAAAGCAGAACGGATGGTTCCGGGGACAATAAAGACAATTAATTATCTCGTTAAGTGTCCAATATAATCCATCGCACGCTATGGCCGGAGTTCGATCGATAAGGATCAGCGGAGAGCCAGTATGGCGGTTGGCAGAAGGTCAAAGGGCCCTGGGAGATAGCTAGAGTGAAGAAAGGGAAAAGCAAAAAAGAGGTTCTCAAAAGCGTCGTTTCATGTGAGTTGGACGAAGCTGTCTCACGTTGAAGATACAGACGACAGCCAAACTCGTGCAGCGGATGGATGAGAAAAGACAACAGCTAAGTCGGAGCTCTCCCGGGAATTGATGCTGGTGCAGTTGATTTAATTAAAAAATTATATCTATTCCCTTCTTCCCCCCTTGCACCATGCACTGGGTGATGGACCACACCGTCGTGGAGGCGGAAGTGTTGCAAATAATTGATCAATTAATCCATTCCATAAGAAACGTTTTCCACTGCATCGCTGGAGCTGGGAAGAATGCGGTCTGAATCATTCCTCTCCTCAGATAACCCGGGGTTTCTCGATCCCATCCTATACCTATATCCTATAATCCTGTTTCATCATCTATTTGTTACGTCTACAGTGACAATTTATCTACCATTTTCCTTGTTTTCTACAAATCCTTTATTCCACGAAAAATTCCAACAAACATCACCAACAGTGCAGGAAGCAGGCTGCAGTATGCCATTGTGGACCGCAGTTGGCTCCCGGCACCTACACCCCCGGTCGTTCCGTAGTCGAAATAATCGTTGGGAATCGTATTGTCCGTAATCAGGCCACCATCGTCGACTCCTTCCGATTCGCTGAACTCGATTGTTTCCGTCATCGGCACAGAAGAAGCCGACGACGATGGACCCTCATTCATCTCCACGGGGTCGACTTCCACCTCGCCACCGGTGGCGAAACGCAGGATATTGCTGGAGTCGCTCCAGCCGTATCGATTGCGGGAGAGGACGACCACCTCGTACACGCTGGTTGGCTGCAAGCCCTGCAGCGTGTAGCCGATGGAGTGCAGCGGACCGTAGGAACCGTCCGAGGGGATGATGAGCTCGCGCCATGATAGCTGCTGGAAGGAGCGACGGGCGGGCGTCACGTTGCCCGATGGCACGCGCCGGAACTTGAGCTTATACTCGATCAGCGGCGAGAAGCTTTCCGTCTGCCATATGAAGTTGTGCGTCGTCGGGGAGGACATCTCGGCCGCCGGCTTGAAGCTGGCCACCATCGGCCGCCCGGTCAGCTCCAGTTGCGTCCCGGCGATGCCCACCCGATTGCCCGCCTTGCACTCGTACTGGCCGAGGTCGGCGTCGCGCAGATTCCGTATCGCGAGCTGGTGCCGCTGGACGGTGTAGTGCTGCTGCTTGCTGACCAGGGCGTCCAACTTCACAATGCGCCTGTCGAACACAACCGGCAGGCCGTGGTGGAACCAGTGGATCGACGCGACCGGGTGCGACGTCACCACACATTCCAAGATGCCAGTTTCGCCGACCCGCGTGTGGACGGTTGTGGTTTTCACCTCAATCTCGGGAACAACTGCGAACGGAGCGAAAGAAGAAAAACCATAAAGAATAAGGGTTACAGATATACCCTTCCAGCAATCCCTACGATATTAGCCAACAATGGACCAATAATCTCACAAGTATTCGGATGTCGTGGCGTGTGGAAAGACTTACAATGCACGACAACTTGCACGGATGCGGAGGCTGCTTCGCCTACGCCATTGGTGGCCGTACATTCCACGGGTCCCGAGAAGTTGCGGTCCTCAATCAACACGCTCAGTTTTCGTTCGTTTTCGAATGGTAGCGTTAGGTTATCGTTCTGAAATAGTGGATGGAGATAACGAACTCTTTTTCAATCGTGGAAGGAGGAAACATGCCCTTGGAAGCTATTCTACCTGGTAATTCCATTTTATGTACGGCTTAGGAACTCCAGTCACCTGACAGGCTACTTCCAGAATTTGACCAACGCGAATGTCGATGCTGCCCTCCGGATGGACGGCCGCAGTTGCTTGATCTGGTTGGGTGAGAAGGTTACTTGGTTGCCGTTAACATCTCCGAGGCCACCATCAGATGAAACTTACACTGAACTTCAATGGCGTGACTCTGCGAAGCCTTACCACCGTCGGTCATTATTTCGCACATATAGTCCCCGGTGTCCTCCGTCTGCACCTCTGTCACCTCCAGACTGCCGTTGGTCCACAGCCGCATCCGAGGTGGCGCACGCAGATCCGGATAGCGTGAGTCCAGCAGCAGCAGATCATCCCTGGACCAGCGCACATAACGATACGGAGCTGCGAACGGAGAAAACGATTACGGTCGTTGAATAAAATGGTTATGTTAGCTGTCAATTGTATTGTCATCATCTTGCGCGCTGGGTGGTTAATCTAATAATCACGTGAGAGCTGAGAAGGAATGCAGGGACGGGGCCTAATCCCAACGATAACAGTCTAGAGGGCTAGAGAACCGCCGCTAGATGCTAGAGTAGGTCCGACCTTTCTTGATAGTAATTGATTTAATGACCGGTGGCTCAAACGGAATATGCGCCTATCGCTCTGGCGTGATTTCTATGAGAGCAATCTGGAAGACCTTGTAGGTCACTGGAATACTTGAATTGTTTGATCTTTAGATGGAAAGTTGAACTCTAGGTTATTTGTGCTTCCAAAACTGTGCTGTGTTTTTCAAATTGTCACATGGCCCTTTTAATTTTCCGATCGTTCGGCGGATCACTTCTGAGGATTGGTAAGCACTTAAGCATTGATTTCATTATGCCCTAACTTGCTTCGATGCCAACAAAGGGTCATGCCGTTTGATCTTAGGAACCCTTGATTTATATCAAACTAGAATGTACTCACCATTTTGATAGCATGGCAGCAGGACGGTGTCATTTTCGTACGCCTTTACCGTCGTAGGCACGCTACGGAATGAACCTGCGACGGGATTTCCGGTCACAATCTGCCGATTGGTGCCGAGGGCAGCCTGCAGCACGACGAAAGTCACCGTCAGCCGCGTGATGGCAAATATTCGCTCCAGTGCGACCCCGGCCATGCTGCTGTCCAAACGATGGATGACTGCGCGAACTGTGAAACAGTATACCGTTAATGAACACTCGCGTTAATATTCGAGAGGCCATCTACCCGTTGCCGAGGAGGGGGAAAGTGTTCAAGTGTATGATCCTTCATAAATTGACGGTCTCTGACGACCTGGATGCCTCTCTAGGTCACATTCCAGCTGGTGGGGTACAAATGGATGGGCCACTCCATTGTGGCAAGTAATCCGATCCTTTGATGTACCATTTTTTCTCGCTTCCGTAACATCATTCGTGGCGACGTTTGTGGCGTTTGTTTAGATTCGGCATCGGTTTTCCACCCAAAAGGGGACCACCACTTGCAACCCTCAAGGGAAAACCAAGAAGACTGGTGCGTTTGCTTCCCGTATCATCTTCTCCAATGTCAACAAACGACGTAAGCCACGACAATTCGTAAACGATACCGACCATAATGCGTCAAGCCAACCATCCGCACGTTTCGCGCCTTGTGCACGTGCTCGAGCCTTGTTTGCCGACCATGCGGCACACATGGACCAAAAGGAGGCGCGTTGCGAAATGTATGTACACTGGTGGAACCTTTTCTATGCTTCTTGGAGTAAACAATTAGCAAATGATTCTTGTATTATGACATCTTGCTTACGATCGCGGAAAGCGTTTGAAAGAAGTACTGAGAAAACCATGCTCCTTGCTTCTTAGATTCCAAAAAAGAACTGATTCCCAAAAATGCAGCGAGAAGGGTTGTATATGGAACATTAAAAAAAGAAATTATAAAAATGGGCCAATAAAATAACTTGATGCACCCAATTGGCCGGGCCCATTTTTTTGTGGGTGTTTACTGTCCTATAATTAGTGATCTGTTTCTCCGTATGGTCTCATGATGACCATTGCGAGATATTGAAGACCCACAAGAGTGGGCAGAGGTCACAAGAGATGCAACCGTTACATAATAAGGAGTCTAGGTCGGTCCGTAGTTTTGATTAATAACCAAAAGAGGAAGTCGCTTTAGTATGAAACCATAAAAGGCGACAGTCGATATTGAAGCCATGATTATGAATGTCCAGCTTCCCATCCTGGTGGACAGTGTAGGTTTTGATGAAGGCCATCATTTCATATGTTTTTTTCAACGCCGAATCTATCCTTCAGTAAGTGTTGATCAACTCCGGAGCGCAAATAAAACCACTGCGTTTGACGATCTCCACATTTTTAATGCGCAACGATCTTAAACCTTCTCTTAAATGAAGATCGCTATTCATCAGCAAATTAAGTTCTTTGTGCAGATTAAAGGGCAAAGGCTAGTTAAAAGGGAATTCAAAAGAAACGAGAAATTAAGAAGAGTGTTGAGGGGTTGACGCTTGAGCATTTCTTTCCCAAGTTCATTTTAAACATTTGTCTTTTGTACAGTCCTGGCGCCAAAAATTGGCCCGTCAAATTTTGAGCCGCAATTTGTCACACTTACCAAGACAGTTCTTCTGACAGATGACACTTTTTTTTTTAAATTCCCTTGATTGGTTTCTCCTTCAGGGTTGCAGCAATGATGCTGATGATTCCAGATTTTTTCCAGCACGCGATCAAGCATATGTTTCCTTGAGCTTACGTGAGCCAAATCTCCCTGATGCCTAAACTGTTTGTACCTTTCTTTCAACAACTTGTTTCGTGGTTCTTTGATTTAATCACTTGAATTATGTCACTAGCAGGACTGCAACAGAAAGAAAGGCCAGAGCATATGTGTTATGTTGGTCGCAGTCACTTCTTTCACTGACAATAACATACGACAATTGTCCACACACTTCCAGCATCGCATGTTCTAGGGCCACAAAATGAGGGTTTCTTTTTTTGTTGTCGACACAGGAATTAATTCCGTCGGACCGTCGAAACTTTTTCTCATTGTTCCCGCACCTTATTATACAGCAATTATCGCACCAGCAGCGTTCCCATTAATTGCATACGCAACTGCTTTCCATCGAACTGCGCTTCGTTGCATTCATTCTCTGGCTTGCGATCGATTGCACCGATTTTGCTCCCATTTTTCAGCCACTTCGTCAGAACCGTATTTTTTCTTCCTTTTTTATTGTCACTTACAAAATTCTGTTGCTCTTATACTGGTTTGGATTTCCGTTTCCGGTTTCGGCCCTTTCTAACATTATCTGCCGAGTGAATTCCCCCTCTCTGGTGTCACCACAAGCGGACTGCACAGCTTCACTTGATCCTTTGAACAATTGCCAAACAGTTTTTTTTTTCTGCGCCCGATTCTGATCTTTATCGCTCACTTGACGAAACGCCGGCCGGGAAACTCGCACAAAGGAAGGCTGAAACCCGCACGAAATGAGGCTTCGGTTGGCGTCTGCGGGTGGACACAGTTTTTTTGGTCATTGTTTGCAAGGGGTTCTAACTGGAGTAGATCTGAGGGCGGTTAATTCTCGCGATGGGTTTCGAGACACGGTTTCGTCCGTACCGCACGATCGATGGATTGCGACTGGCAAGCTCAACCGAGTCGATGACTGGTCCATGACGCGCCGTTGTATCGGAGGCGCGGATTCCTCCGCCACTTGGGCGTACTTCATGCGCAACCTTTTCCCTCTCGTGCTCCGCTCCCTCACACACATTGAAATCGCTGGGTAAAGACATGCACTGACCAGTGGCTTTTTTGCTTTAGTTTTCGTTTTCGGCTGCCTTGTCGGTCACGCGTGGGCGTCACACGTTCGGCAGGAGGAGGAGGAGGAGGAGGAGGAGGAGGAGGAGGAGGAGGAGGAGGAGGAGGAAAGGAGAATGGAACAGGTGGAAAAAGTGTTCATTACATTCTGGGAACACGGGACACAATTTTGCCCTAATTCTGAGCGGTACGGGATAGGGAGGCATATATAATTAGTCCAAAGCTTCTTAGCGATATGGACTGCGTTAATCGATTGGATTTGGGTGGGATGGAAACGGGACGAATAATAAAGTATATTCTTTTATTGTGTGTGTTTCCGGTTTCGTTTCACGTGGTTTTGTGCAAGCATGCGGACAGCTGCGTGCGAAAAAGGGTGTAGAATTTTCGCTTAGGAAAAATAGAATATGAACAATTAAGCATCGATGAAATGTGTTTTACATTCTACCTCGAATGTGGTTTTTGTGCAATGAACCGTCGAAGGTCACCTTATCGTAAGAAAAGAAGAACAAAATGTAGAGTTCTATCTGCCGTTTAAAGTACGCTGAAAGGTCTATTTTAGTTCTCTGTTCCGCTCATCTTTTCTTTCGGCTGAAATGGAAAAAGATCTCGAAGCAGCACATTAATGCATACATAACATGACTTCATTTGCATTCATCTATCCCAACGAGAACACCGAGAGTAGTTTCCCTTCGATTGTTGTCCAATTGATGTCCAGAGCCTGACGAGATTGGACAACAATTCGAAAGAACACTCCGGTTGATCGCACTGGCTGGATGATGATGATTTATTCAATTCAGTCGAAGCCTTTTTTCCCGTTCGTTTTTCCCTAATTTATGATCAAGTATGCTTTGCATAATAATATCAACGGTTTCCAGATTTGAATGCTCTTTTTGTTTGCAATTGAAATGGGAAAGAGTACACGCGCTTGCCGCGTTATCTGTTTTCTCGCTTACACATCACAACCACCCCCAAGGAATAGCCTTTAAAGGCGTTCGAAATACTTCCGGCCGCGGTGCAAGCTGACCCATCCGACACGCAGCTAAAAGTAAAATGATCCTCGTGCAACGAATCGGCACCGAAGTCATACGCGAGCCATGACACGCACCGGAAGTTCACCTCCGCAGGAGCTGTGACCGCGGGGCCTTGCGACGGTTCGATTAGATTAGGCCACGCCACGTGGTCACGCCGGCGGTTAATCCTTACGAACTTTTATGGGCCAAATAGTTTGACCATTTGGAGAAGGGGGCGAAGGTAAAAGGAGCCCATCGAATGAAGTTCCATAAACAGTTTCAATTTAACTGTCCCATGACGGCCATTGTTAAACATAAATTCGAACCATTCAATTCTTTTTTTTCATTTTCTTCTTACTAACTTAAAAAAAAGATCCTCGACTCTCGTTCGCACGCTGCTCCATCCAACCAGTTCCAATTTTTCTTTCCATGTCGAGATTCGAAATGTAGCAGTTTTGACACCAGGGTCGCAGGACCGACAGAAGGTGCCATCCTGACAAAGAGATCTGCCCTTCTCGCTCTCAGGCTGTCAGTTCGACGGCAGCATCACTCACACTCGAAGATGTTTGATTGCGCCAATCCTGCTGGTGTTGGTTGGTTGACCTACCTACGCTTGGTTCTGATGCCCTGGTATTAACGAAAGCAATTTCGAATTTAAGCGAAAACGAAACTGGAGATTCGAAATGTAGCAGTTTTGACACCAGGGTCGCAGGACCGACAGAAGGTGCCATCCTGACAAAGGAGATCTGCCCTTCTCGCTCTCAGGCTGTCAGTTCGACGGCAGCATCACTCACACTCGAAGATGTTTGATTGCGCCAATCCTGCTGGTGTTGGTTGGTTGACCTACCTACGCTTGGTTCTGATGCCCTGGTATTAACGAAAGCAATTTCGAATTTAAGCGAAAACGAAACTGGAGATTCGAAATGTAGCCGTTTGACACCAGGGTCGCAGGACCGGCAGAAGGTTCCATCCTGAGAAAGAGATCTGCCCTTCTCGCTCTTAGGCTGTCAGTTAGACGGCAGCATCACTCACACTCGAAGATGTTTGATTGCGCCAATCCTGCTGGTGTTGGTTGGTTGACCTACCTACGCTTGGTTCTGATGCCCTGGTATTAACGAAAGCAATCTCGAATTTAAGCGAAAACGAAACTGGAAGCGCTCGAACAGCGTTGCCGAATCAATCGACGCCCTTGACACGTGGAGGTCGAGTGGATATGGAGGAGAAATGCAATTTATGTTTGTTGTTTAAATTATTTCTTTCGTGTCGGTGTTGAAAAACTGTACTTTTTATACTTGTATTGAAAACAGAATTTATAGTCTGAAAATTGGAAAATCTAGAACCATTTCCTTATCCGACCCCGGAGTGAATAGATTTTTCAATCATGGTGATCAGGGAGTAAACGACTAACTAAATAAAACGACTTTGTTAAACGAGTTTTGTTTTAAATTGCATCATTAACACATTATTCACTTTGCTTTATTACAACTTCGAGCATTCGTCCCTATTTCCACATCCTTGACATGTCCTCCACTTTCTTCAAACTATCTTTTTCCGCTCCTGGCTGTGGCAAATTATTGTTCTAACATTTTCCTTCTCCTCTGTTGCCACTGTCGGACACTAGGATACCATGATACTTTTTGCAAATAACCTCGCCACTTTCGCGTCGCCCTTCCTCCTTTCCCTTGGCAGCCATTGGTGCTTGTTTGCGTGGTGTTTATCGTTTCCTCGTATCTCTCCATACGCGTCACTTTTCATCAGGACGATCAGTTTCCCCACCAGTTCTGGGAAAGATTAAGTTAGTATTTACAAATTACGGGTTGATCGGTTCCTCCAAGGAGATGAATATTCCCTGATTAACGGGGTTGAAGATCACGTCTAGGAAGCGTATTCCGTATCCCGTACCGTGCATCATGCCTTTCCTCCTCTGCACTGTGTTGAGCACGAATTTATTGCATCTCTCAATCGGATAAAAAATAGTAGTACCCGAACGAAGGTCCGGAGGACAGCATATGCATAAGGTTAAGGAAAGAAACATAAACGCACACACAAAAGGAGCTGGCCCCCTTCACCCTGTCGAAAACGACATTCATTAGTCATTGTTGAGCCTTTCTGAACGTAAACGTGAACGTGTAAGTATCATAAAAGACGAAATTAACAAAACGGTGAAAACACAGCATTATTAAGAGTCACACACACTTTTTAGCTAAACGAGCATGCGCCAATTGACTAATTACTTCTAATAGGTTTTTTTTGTTTCTCTCTTTTCTGATGGTTGTCCGGTCCGGGCCGATGGAGGAAGTTGATGCGTTGCGCTACTGTTGTGCGTCGTTCCGACTCCAGCTGATGCACACAAATTACAGACATGAGGAGCTTAGATGTGGTGGTGGTGTGCGGGGAACAAAGTGGCCAAGTGCTTCGTTGTTGCTCACTGCCTCCCCTACCTATCTCGTAGAATTGCGACCGATACACCAACGCAATGTTGAGCATTAATATAAATAATTGTCCTAAGAGTTCTTTTCCTCCCAGCAAAAACAAAACACATACGAATAAAAAAAAAAAAAACATTTTACATAACTTCCTACCTAAATGGTTTCATTTCTCCTTCTTCCGATCGATTTGCTGCTGAAGTGACTCTCTTTCCAACAGTACATCCTTCCCACGCCCTCTCTCTCTCTCTCTCTCTCTCTCTCTATTTACCTTTACCTTCCATTCCTCTAAATCGCACCCTATCTGTCGTGTCTTTGCATGTATCTTGGATGTACGTGCTTTTGTCGGCCGTCATCGGACCTACGCGGCGCGGTTCCTTTGGCCGGTTCTCTAGTCGTCCGAATCAGAGTTGGACGATAGACACAGGTCCTTGCTAAGATCAACCGCACTCGCGACACCAACCGTCAAATCGAGTCTAGGATCAAAAATAGATTCTGAGGGGAAAAGAGAGGAGAATCAGTGGAATCGCACGAGGATCCGCCGATCAGACTACACCCGTACCTTTCACTGGTGAATCGTTGTTGTCCTCGGTCGAGCTGTCCGACTCCTGGTCGCTGCTGCTCGTATCGGAATCATCCGAACCGTCTGATTCCGATGAAGTCATGATTTCCGGGTCCTACAAGACGAATGGAAAGATAAAGTTGGGTGGTTTTTTTTTTCGATGCCGTTCCCCCAACACGAGAACCGCCTGCACATACACTACTCGCTCCTGCGCTCAGCCCTGTCACAGCTGGCGGGGGTAGCCGCTCACGAGCTGGGGGCAAACTCACCTCAACGCTCGGAGGCATCGAGGGGGGTTCGCTCAGCAAATGATTCCGACCACCTGTGCCAACCCCGTACGCTGACGACACGCTAAGGTTGTTGTGATGATGGTTGCTTTTGCTGCTGCTATTGTTCATGCCGCCGTGATGGTGGTTGTTATTATTGTTGTTGCTGCTGCTGCTACTGTTGCCGCCGGAGTTGTTCTGCACCGAGACGTGGTTATGGTAGTTGATGTTGTTGATAGATCCACTCGTCGCGCTGTTGTTGCTGTTACTACTCCCGCTCCCGGCATTACTGTGCATTTGCTGCTGTTGTTGCTGTTGCTGGTGATGGTGGTGATGGTGCAGGTGATTGTTGTTGCTGCTGCCGCCATGGTTGTAATTGGCGCTGTTGCTGCTGTTGTTGTTGCTCTGATGGCTGTGCATAGAGGAAGAGGAGGAGGAAGAGGAGGAGGACGGTGGCATAACGGCACCAAAGTCCATGCCGTCATCTAGCCCGATCATCGGAATACTTGGCAAGGTCTGTTGAGTATTGTTGGCATTCCAGCTGAAATTAGCAACAAAGGAGAAAGGTGTGCGAAACGTTAGTGGGGCATTCTGTGCTGACTTCCCAAAACGGACCACTTTTACAAAAAACTTACGCCGGTGCGGATTGGGGACTGCGGTGCGGATAGGACGGCGAGCCCTGCAATGGGGAGTGCTTTGGCACGAAGTTGATCGGTGCATTCTTGCGCACTCCGGTCGTGATCTTCGTCTTGGAGCTCATGCGTGCGGTGCTGTTTTCGACCTTCAGTGTTGGCGGGGGCGGCGGTGGATTTACTGTTTTGTTTTCGATCCTAGACAAAAAAAAAACAGGCAAATGCAGGCAAGTAGAAGTGAGTGAACGGAGATCAACTGAACGCGCCACGTCATTATCGTTGCTCACCTCGTCTTTTTCACCACGATACTACTGTTGAGCTGTTCGAGTGTGATCTCCCCCGTTGCTCGGTTTAAGATGAGGACGCAATCTTTCCGCGAGTAGTCTCGCTGATTGCCCTTGAAGACGGTATTGGGCACACCGGACCCATCTGCGAAAAAAAAATCAACCCAGGGGCATTAACGATTCGATTGTGCGTGCTGCGTTGTATGGATAGGCCATCAACATACTTACCCAGGTGTGGCACGGTTACGGTGACCTGCTTGTTAGCACTAACCTCCAGCTCCGCAGGTTTGTTCACGTCGACGCTGGCGGGTTTGAAATCATCTGCGAGGGATAAAGTTATAGTGATAGAATCAAATCAGAACAAAACCCATGTACATGCATAGCAACACTCGCAGGAAGATTGATGCGATTAGTCATTGGCAACGGACCCTTCTTTAGAAATGTGCTTTTGTTTTTTTTTGTTTTTTTGTTGATGATTTCCAAATTCTCATTCCTTTGGTAGGATTTTCAATTTCTAGTTTTTACGACATATTACGTACATTTTATCGTGTGAAACACATTTGACGGGGCGGAGTTGGTGAAGGTCGAACCGAGCTTCAACTCGCGTACTTCCGAGCCGATGTTGAGTCGGTTGTCCATGGTATCCGGTCTCGTTGGCGATGGCGGGGTATTTCCACGGGGTGATGCTGGGGTACTTGCGCCAGTGTTGGTCCTATCGATCTAACCCGGGTGTTAGTAGAGCGGCTGGACGAAGCAGCAGATCCGTTTCCCGGTTGCTAGCAGTACAATCCTCTCGCTACGCAGACGAAGGGACTGTAGCGGCGAGCGGCATTCTCTTTCGGTTTCTTACTTGTAGAAACGTGTTATGTCTCACTTCCGGCAGTGTTTCTTCGAGGTGGGAAACCAGTGCACTGGGTGTAGCAGGATAAAGGCGGCAGTGAACAACGTCCGCAAGAGAATGCAAATGTATTCTAAAACGTCGACCCGTTGCCACCTCGTTACGCGGCCGTACAACTATTGATCTGGCGATATTGGTGCTGGCTGCCCTTTCTATCACACTAATGTCGTTCCCGCCGTGGCCCGCCGTCGTATTTGACAGCATGCATGTCGCTTCGTTTTTACGATCGAGCTGATTCCCTTCTCTTTCGCTCCCGGATTTCACTCTCTTTTCGAACGCGGATCTCTATCTGGCGCGGTGCGCGGATGCGTTTCAGGGCTAGCTCTACTGTTGAAGGTTAGGGGGGGGGGGGGGGTGGCTATATGCGAGGACGGTTGTATGTGGTGCATGTGCGGCGGAAAGCGTATAAAGTTTCAACAACCTGCAGACCGAGGCACTGTGCGGCGTTGAAGGATGAAATTGTCTTGCACTAACAAAAAAAAAAAAAGGAATACTCCTGCAGTCACTGCAGTCGATCGAGCACTCACACACAAAAAACTCGAGTTTGACAGCACGGCGGTTTGACAGTGTTCTGGATGGCACACGATGATTCTGTCCTAGCGGCCCATGCGATAACGATAAGCTCTGATCGGATCAATGCTTTCCGCCCGATTCACCGAGGTTAGGGCACAGAGCTAGTTGGTCAGATGGAACAGCTGCCATTTATTTACCTCCGCAGCATACGTGGGGACCCTTGTACGGGACCCGAACGTCTGTTTCGAGAAGATGTTTTCCTGTTGTTGTTCGGCACCGCGGCTCTTGTTGTTGGTAGCCAACATGTGTTGTTGGAGAAGATTGTTGCTCTTATTTTAATTTCCACTTCTCGCACACCTGTCCACCGCTGGTTGGCGCTTTCGACTGATGGATCGCTCGTTCCCTTTCTCTCACTTGCCTAACCGCGTTGCTACTTTTCCACAGGCATGCAGCTTTCCCCTCTCTGCTGTTTTCCGGGGAGAGCGGCTTGTGTGTGCGTGCGAACGGCGCTACACAATTCTTCACGTATAAAAAAAAACCGTACACGGGGCCTTTTTTGTTTTTTTCTTCTGCCCTCAGATTGCTGACATGACAATCTGCTGCTGTTGTTGTTGTTGTTGGCAAAAATCCTGTTGCTCTGCTTTAGCGAGAGTTGTTCTTGGGGACGTCGTTTACGTTGTTGGATGGCTCGAGTGAAATCGAGAACGATGCTTCCCGTACAGTATTGGACAGCACCGAGCAGGATACAATAATAACACGTTCACTACTCACGCAGGCGAACTGGCAGGTGTAGTTCGAACTGGGGTGACAGAAGATGCAACTCGATGGTTTGCTGGCGAGTGATCAGACGGTTTGCGTTGAAAACCTTCACCATATGCCAGCGGACCCGGCAAGATACGGTGTCCTTTCGGATGAGCACGAGGGACTTTCGGGAGCTAGCTGGACTGTTTTCACGGGAAAAGCAATGAAACCCCGTAAGCACTCAATCGTTTCCATCACAATGCCACTGACAGTGCAGCTGACTGGCTGTCAAACGTTTACAGAGTGAGCGAGATGACCGCGAGCTACAGCTCGACTGCTGTCAGGTGCATTTTGACAGTTTTTCAGTTTTGGGGAAATTTTTGGCAGCACTGGGACCAATTTTAATGCTACCGTTGGGTTTGCGAATCGAAGCGATTGATTTTCCTCGGATGAATGCAAGGAACGGTATAGGGTTACTTTCATATTTTCAAATGTTCAATTTATTTTGCACTCATATAAATAACAAAGATTTATCTATATACCCACCAGGAAAGGGCCATGCAGTTAAGTTGTTTACTTAACACGAAAGTTTATGTAGATATTTATCACTACTAAACCAATTTGAATCGCACGATGAGGTTGTTTTGTAGGGGATATCATTTTTTTGTATTTTATTTTGATCCGTTCTATATTAATGCTTCTAATTCTGTTCAACCTTACTAAGCTAGAAAACGATGCATGTATGTTGTTTTGTTTGTGTCAGATAGTATTTTAATTTTGCCTCTCCCTCTGTGTAAAGCTGCTTTCGGTTGCTGTTTGCGATTATTTAATGTAGGGGTACACGTAAGATATTCAAGGGAAGGGGTCGGTCGGAGGAAGTTGTCTTGTCGTTCGAAGTATGTTTTACATGACTGTCCTTGTGAAGTTGCAATCTGCCTTTCAACTTGTGACATGTTATTCTGACTGTCTCACTTCTGTAGCATCAGCCATCTTCTTTTCATTTTAACAACGGGATGTAACTACTGATTTTTAAATATCGTAGCGAGCTAGTGAAGAATGAATTTGTGGGATGTGGGCTTTTTTGTGTGCATGTTGTGTTGTTGCATGAATATACACAACGGATGTGTATCTGGTAAATTTTGGTTATTTGGCTCTTCTAATGCTCATTAAAGATCTTATCAGTATTCGTTTTCTTTTATGTTATTTACTCCATCATCCCTGCTCATTCTCTCATAGCAGCTCCTCCCCAGCTTGTTCGCGTTTGTTACATTGTTGTCTCTTGTCCATTTTGTTTTCTTTTTTTGTAGTTTTCCCTATTTTTTACTCTAACAAATAACTAGTAATATATAATGTTCTTCAATGTTATACTCATTTCCTTACTCCAAGTAGCAATAATATTGATTTCACTTTCCTGACGACCGTCTCTCTTTTCTGATTTCCAGGTAATGCTGCTGAAGCATATGCACGTCTTCTGCCTGCGCCCAAAACATGCTACCATTCTTTTGGATTTTCTCGTATTTTTAATGAAAAATTACACTTAATAGCATATTCACAACATCAGGGTATTCTCCATATCTTTACTATACCACATGCTCGTTAACTTTGGGAGTAGCTCTTTGCTCCTCCCTTTCGTGTCTGGTTTTAGTGTAATCTATCTTCATTTTTATCATTTTGTTGTTCCTGCGCATACAAATAAATAAGTTTTCGCTTACGAACACGCACGCTATCAAACCTTTGCTACACTTTCGTTTTCTTTAACCCGATCAATGCATTTTCAGGGAAGTTTTGTTCACTGTAGTAACGTACATCTTGAATTTAGACTTTGGGCATATTTTTTTTTAATATTCCGCCCCATAAAAGTCTGAATCTAGGAAGGTGATTATCGCACCAAGTCCCTCGAGTGCAGAAAGGCGCAGTTGAGGTTTCGTCAAGTGCCAACGGAGAATAGGTCTGCAACCCATCTTACAATTATTGAGATTTGTTTAGCACTACTCTGGACGATTTAGCGATCCGTCGGAAAATTGTTTCGTTTTTCTTTACATTCGAACGACGACATTTGCTGAATGTTTTACTGGTATGTTGTATAAAACGGGAGGTTTTGCATTCTACGTTCAATTTATTGTTTATCTCCACCGTCGTTGGAGGAAATCTTTGCTGACGTGCACCTTGTTCCCTTTCCCCAGCAACACATTGCGACAGATACGATTGATTTCTATAGATTCGAAAATGTTTACTGTTCGGAGCACTCGACGAACATTTTTGAGTTTATAAACGCTCTCATGAGATGGCTGTTATCATCGCTGTGTTTTGGTTGCATGTTTCAGTAGCAACCGATGCACCGCAAAAGCGCGTACGAGAGAAACCTTTTGCGTTTGAGGGCTCTCAGCTGCTAACTTCTACTGGAAGAACATACACACTTCTAGTGGTTCTATGTTCTTCATCATTTGTTACAAAAGGCTATATCCAAACATTAGTCGTTCAATGCTGCAGGCCTGGTGGTTCATTTTACTGGAGACTTGGCAGAGTTGCGTAAAACTAAACTGGCATTTTCTCCACAGTAAGAAAACGAAAGTTAGGGCAAAAAAAAGCGGTCGTTAGTAGTTGATGGACAACCTAACTTTGGTTGAAGTTTTACTTATTCTCTTTTGTATTCTCTCTCATAACAATTGCTTCATGCATTGTTTAAAAAGTACCATTGGCTTTTGGGGGCAAAGTGGGAGAATTTGATTTTACAATACTAGATTGGGCGAACTGTAAAGATCGATCCGCAACAGAGGAAGCTTCTCAGACTCTATGTTGCCTTTGACCTGCCGGGGATGAAAGGAAGCTGATTAACAGGCGGGAGGATGAGCGGGGCGCCAATCCCGGTACCCGCATACGTTAATCCCAAACATGAATATCAACAACAACAACAGGATGCAGTATGATACGAATGAGTGATTATTCCTCTATTTGTGTGTGCTTTTTTGTGACGAATGTATGCGTTGATGCGGTGTACATGTGAGAGCTACAGGAGCCATGGTAAAATGTTAGTAGATCCATAGACACCATTACTGTATCCATTTTATCAGTAGTAAGTAAAATCAGTCGCGGCGGTTTTGATATCCTTTGTTTGACGCTTTCTTCGTCTAACCGTATATCAGTTCGTCGGGGTTACAAAGTCCCGCTGAAATCTTATCTGCACACTGTTGTTCACACCGATAAACTAGTTCTACTGCAGATATCCCCGCCATCGCCGTTTGTTTTTTGCCCCCGACGCACATAGACACATTTCGTACTATCTCTACTTCAGGGGTTTAGGCTGCTGGTGTGCTTATTGATAGATTTTATCGTCTTTGATTCTCCTAACCGTTTTTTTTAAATATGTATCTCCATTTATCTGAGATTACAGCTTTTGCATACGTAAAGTTTAACACGTTACCCGCCATGTCAGTTCCTAGGGACTAACAGTAGATTTTCCGATTTTTTCTGGGAACTGACAGTGGCCGAAGCATCGTTCTTTCTTTGCAGAACGCTTATTGGCCTTCCAGTGTCGGTCCACCCACAAAAGGGTTCGTCCTGCGCAACTAGATTGGGTAGAAATATCAGTCGGCGTGAACGCAAATTCTCACAGAATTTGCTTGGCGGTTAACGTGTTAATGTTACCCGGACCTTGAGTCGAGCTACAGCAGAGCTTGTTCTTCATTTAAGTATGTACTTTAGGATTTCATATTTTTAACCATTCTCGTTTTCATTTTTCTCTATGGTGAAGGCAAGTTTTTTGCTTTTGAGTTAGAAAATGTTTGCTTTTGATCTACCGAAAAGAATACGTCAATATATGGATCAATTGCCCGAAATTTCTACAAGCACAGACCAATTTTTCGAATTATCTCACTAGCTATTTGTTGCAAGCTCAAAATGTAGAGGGCCTTAAAATCCTCACCACATTATACGGTCATGTTTTGTAGTATCGCTAAGGTACTGGTCGAGAACAACGTAAACAAATGTTCAAAGTAGGTCTGGTCAACAAAAATTCGAAATTGCAAACAATAGATAATTTGATATTTCGAAAAATAATGTGCGCTTATAGGAATTTTGGCCACGGTAGATCCGCTAGCGTTGTGCACCCGCCGCTCGTTGCTCTTCTTGCAGGTAGTACGACTATAATTGATTTAACTAACAGTCAATAGGTTTGTTTGTTTGTTTTCCCCGCCAAATGCGGTACGACTTCGGATGTCTAGAGTGTAGTGGTACGCAGCAGTGAAGCAAAAATGTTGTTGTAGCCAGGTATCTTCTCCGGTGTAGGGCATTGATAATTACTCTCCACGTGCGTAGAAGTATCATTTGTAAAACTATTCTCCTTTTTAGTACCCCGCTGGTGGTGTTGCTGTTGACTTTGAGGCTGGTGCAGGTGGTGATGGTGGTGGTGTCCGTGCTGATGGTGGTGATGAGGGTGGAAACTTTTAGTCCTATCTTTGCTGCGCATTGAGGATCTCCCATCCACCACCACCAGTGACCAACGCTTGTTCGGGGTGTTGGTGGCAGATTTCGTACGAATCCTTGCCGGGACTACGTCACCAACATCTTCATTGCAGATAGCTACCCTCGCTACCTCTTTCCCGTTGCTTTCCCTGTCCTGTACATCGTCTCTTACACCACCGCCACTGCCCCCTTTTCGTTCGTTTCTAGTTTCGCTGCCGTGCTTCTCCTCCTGGTCTGGCTGGGTTTCGGCGATCCCACCGACGCCGCCAGCGCCGCCACATTCTCCTCCTCCGCCTGCTCCACCATCGCCACCACCATCGTTGCCATCGTCATCGCCTTGTCCGCTATCATCCTGGGGCGTATCGCTCCCGACCGAGTGATACTCTTCCGATTTTGTATCGAGTCACAGACGTAGATCATACGCGATCTTCGACGCAATGTTCTTGAATCCGATGCTGGTGCCTGTGACGGGAGACAGACAGATTGATATAAGTGTACTTCTTCGTTTACATCTCAACCCGTTTCGAACCATACCAGAAATTCTCTTAAACCGAACGCCGTTGAGCGATAGCCGCGGAAGCTTGCAAACCTCGATTTCCCACTGTACCAGCGAATCAGTGTTGGGGTCACCATGTACACACAGCAGAACGAACCTAAGATGGGTACAGACAGGACGACGGTTAATGAAAACGCATCAAAAATGCAGAACCGCAACACGATCTTACCGTTCCCGCTGCTCGTAATCACAATTGTTTTTGTCCAACACGGACCGAATCTCGGCCATAATTTCGTCCGGTAATCGGGGGGATGTTGTCTTCATGGACCATGTGAAACGCAACACGCGTGGCTTCACCGGTTCCTCCGTATTGGATCCACTGTTGGAAAGTTGTTCAAACCCGTATACGGAAAGGAATGGTGCCGTACGTAACGATTGTGCATTGCACCAAACGGAGCCAAACCAAATCGCGAAGGTGTTAAGAGGAAGTTTACACATCCACACGTGTTGTGAACACGAGAGTTTGCACAGTGGATGTCAATTACATTACAGCATATTTTGCATATATAATGAATTTATGTTAGAAAGATTGAAAGACAGAGATAAACGAGATATATAGAAAGAGAGAGGGAGAGAAAGAGAAAGAGAGAGTGAGAGTGAGAGAGAGAGAGAGAGAGAGAGAGAGAGAGAGAGAGAGAGAGAGAGCGAGAGAGAGAAACGAGAAAAAAGTGGAAACATATCGATTATAAGCACAGCGAAACAATTTCTTGTGTTCGAAACAAAAAGCAACAAACTGAAATCCTTTTCAATGGAAGGTTGAACAATTCAACTTTTACGATGACTTTTTCTGAAATATGTTATGCAATTGTTTTTTTCTTTGTTGGCAAGAATAACTAAATCGATGAAACGATTTGAACAAAATGAATGAACATAACGCCAAAAGCTGTACAAAATGTTGCAAGAACACATTCAAAACCGATACATCGTATATATGAGCTGCTGTAAAATACACGCAAATGAGTAAATTTCGCTACAGCGAAATAACGCAGAAGGGTTGGAAAAATTAACTACATGAGGCCAGTATCATTTACGCAACACATACAAAAATAATGTTCCTGGGCGTGGAAAAAGGTGTATCATCATCAGGACATATAAAAAAAATCAAGGATACAAAACATTCATACACACAAACGCGCATCCACACACACTAACAAACACACAGCATAAACGAAGGGCTCACAAGTAAATGTGTTGCAAATGAATAGAGGGATACTTTCAAAAAACCTAGTGGAAAAATTTGAAACAATTGTATTGCAAATTATAATCTACACTGTCAACAGTTAAGATTTCAAATTAAGAACATAAACGGTGAAAAGAACATTCACGGTTCGATTCCTAGAAATCATATTTTAAACCATAACAAAACTATGCTATGAATCGGCGATGAACAACAAGTGTTATGCATGACCGCTGGTGAGAGTTATTAGTGTTTTATAATTCTTAAATATAAAAAAACTCGTCTACTCGAAATGCGAACAACTCCAAACTTAAAAGAGAACTTCAAACGTTCGAATATAATGAAACAACAAAATGCTTGAGGTATGTTGAATTTTGTTCTAAGTGCAATAAACAAAGTAAAATGCAATCATATTTGTATGGCTTTTTTTTAAACTGATGATACTGTTCGTATAAATCTGTTTGCTGCTTTGCTTCGCTTTCGGTGCAAAGAAAGTAAAAGTTGCATAGTATATTTACCTAGCCGAATTTGTTGAAGTATTTGCTTGGCCTTCGTTGGGCCTAAAAAAAGTAAATAGGAGAATAAAACAAAATCAAAAACAAACAACAGGTGTAGTTAAAACCAAAAGTTAAACCAATCTAAACTTGGAAAAGGAAACGTATCAAAAGGAGGGGTAAAAAGTGTGTCACAGGGATAACATAGGTATTATGTGATTGAAAATAAGTTGCTTGGAGCGAGAGAGAGAGAAAGGGAGAGAAAGGGGAATAGTTAAAGAAACAGAGTGAGTAGAAGGAAAGGAAGGGAAATTGTAATAACTTATTGTTTTTTAAGCATTCAACATGGTCAGGAGCATGGTAGGTTTAAAAATAACTCCACTTTTGCTGTTTTTGAGACAAATGGATAAAAAAATAATACCTTATAATAATCATTCCACAAACTTTCACAACGGCAAGCAAAATCTTGGTTGCTCACGAATTGTATGGCGCGATATTAGAGGTTTAGCTTTATCTTTTGTTAAACTTACTTAGTCTATAAAATACGAAAAAAAAACAATAAAAAACCATTTCCAATTCCAAAACAAAAATAAATACGTGACATTATATTCAGTGAACTAAGAATCATTCATCAATGTAGGAATATCTGTTATTTCTAGGCATTTATACAATTATCGAATACCATTATATTTAGAAGAAATGAATATAATAAAAATATTGTTAAAAAAAATAGAATAAAAGCAAACAGGATGAAAAATAACATAACTGCATCGTTTTCCGAGTTCCTGCGTTATCGGTATTTGGCGTGTTTGTTTGGTGCTTCTACTAGGTGGGTGGCGAAAGGTTGATGTCAGAGATAGTAGGCGAGTAAGGCGTTATAATTTGTGTATGTGTTGCGATTTGACAGGCCCCCAGCAGTTCTGCGACCGAACAAAACTAGTAATTTACATTTTTGAGCATCAAAACAGAAGGGGAACATACAGAACTAGCGTGCGGTCGTGCGATCGTGCAATGTTTCCTGTTTTTTTTTACTTTGAACGTATTTGGTTACAGTGTGAAGATATGGCAGAGAAAAGACTTTGTTTGCTCTTGCACCTAGTTCCTTATTTACCCAGGAAGTGCATTATTTATCGTTGCACAAAGAACGTACATTTTCCAACAACATCTTGCTTACATAAGAAACTAAACAGGAAAGTCAGCAAAAGAACATCCATCCAGATCCCCTGCTACGCCTGTGTGATGTTAATTCCTTTCGACAAGTTCAGTCAGCGCACAAACATAAGGTTATGGGTGGTATAGGTTTGTAAATTATTCTGTTTATTGCTAAAATGTTGCGTACAATTTTTTTGTTTCACTATTGTTAAAATTAAAAACAATGTTATCTCTCACTATCCATTTTCTCACGGACTATGACGGTTGAGTAGTCGGCCATCACCATCATCATCGGCCCAACGGCATCGATGTGAAGCCCGATGGAGTACGTTCCTCTGCACTCAGTTTTGTGTACTGTGCCGTGTGAGCTCCTTCTGAATGATTCCCTCCAGATAAGAATGTTTAATGGGAGGAGGGCATCACTAATGGCGCCAACAGGTCGGTACCTTGTAAACCGTTTGCGCTACAAAATCCCTATGATTTTCCAGGTGGCCCATCTCGTGCGAATTACGGGTCTATGTTGATATTGCGTGCGTGAATTCTGTAATAATTGCAGTATATTGCAGAAAAGCAAAGATACAGTTGTCTTCGCAAATGCTGGACGGATAACGGCGACAGCTTGCGGGAATATGGTTGTACACGAGTAATAAAGTTATAATGGTTGACAAAAAAAAAAAAAAAAAAAAAACTAATAGACAAACACTAAGCTAAGCAAAATCGTTCTTATGCTAGAACGCTCGCCTCATCGGTACTATCATGGCGAGAAGGGGTGCTGTCGGAAAAAAGTTTTACCAATTGTTGTTAGTTTTTGTTTGCATAAAGTATGAATGAGGACACTATTTTCAATGAAATTTTGCTAAACAGATGGCTTCCCTGTTTTTAAGCTCTCTAACGTCATCGCATGGATCGATACTAATAAATTAATAATTTTTTTAAACTAACTATATCCTATGCAACTCGTACGTTTAAGGCAAATTGCATTAAATCTTTTCTTGTAAAACCACTAGTTGGCATGGGCGCCACGCGAGTTATGATACCCATTGACACTACCACAACAACCGCGCGAAAAACATTTCGCCTTTTTATGGCGACTTTGACGTTCAATTGAAAACAAAGGAAGATTTATTTTTTTCCGCTGAGTTTAGAGTTATCCGGTTTATTTTGCTCTGCACTGCCTGAAAGTGGTTGGCACGTTGTGTTGTTGTGTAAAAATGTAACTGATCTAGGTGTACGTGTTGACAAAACTATAGTTGAAACATTGCTCTTAGCCCGCGACTAGCACGGGAATACAATAGTATGCTTGGAAACTATCGATAAGTTGCTTCCTCTTGTACTCCTAAATAACGATTAGACGATACTTTTTCAAGTGGATTTTGTGTGTGTTTTATTGGTTTCTCCTTCTACACGCGTGCATTTAGTTCACCGCTTGGCTCACGACTACTTTTAATTTTGAAACTATAAAAATGGAGAAGAGAGAAAGAAAGAAAAAAAGAAGATAGAAACAACCAATGACAACAATGAACACAACAGATAAGTGGTGGGGGGGGGGGGGGGGGGGGGTTGGGGAAGAGATGGCAAATCAAAAGGAGATGTAGTGGGAGATAAACTAAAACATGAAGAAAACCAAGCAAACTAAATTTTAAATTTTTTGAACACAACAGATAAAGAGGGGGAGGAGAGGGGAGAGGAGCAAAACAAAAAAATCTAGTGGGAGGCATATTAAGAAATGAAGAAAAACTACTAAACAAAATTTTACAATCCTCTCATGAGGAAAAATAATGTATGGTTTTAAGAGCGGTTTTAAATTAAAATTTTGAAGAAAATGTGAGAGGTGGTAAAATAATACAAACCAATCAATACAATACGTAGAAAAAATTACAAAAAGAAAATCAAAGAATTTTAATTTAAAGAAACTCAAAGAATCAGTTTAATCACGAAGGAACACAGGCAGAGTACTTTTTAAATTCGTTCAAAATACCAAATTCAAATAGAAGATCAGCAAAAAAGAAAAAAAAAAAAACACTGACCTCTACTTTAAGAAATGTAAGCAAACCAATTGGAAATGGTACAGGGAGCGTGGAACTAAGACTTTACTGCAAAAGCTCGGGACACAAGTTGGGTGTTATATTGAAGTTGAGAAGTCGTTTGGAGCTGCTGACTCACAGTGAGGATACACGTAGGCTTTATCTTGTTGGTTCAATTGTATAAGTGATCGACGACATTCCTAATGAATCTTGCGCAAATTCAGGAACATATGACAAAAACGCTCATGCTACTAAACCGTTCAGAAATGGCAACAGTTTTGTGTGAAATTTTGTGGTGCGTACACTGATCGATGTTTCAGTTGTTTCTACTATGGGCTACTATAGATGAAATACAACCTCTATTCACGTGCAGTGATGAAACTACCGTCAGCGGCCACCATTAATTGAGTCGGAGAAAACAATATCTGGTATCGCCTAAGTCATAAGTGTGAGACAAGGGCTTCCACGTCCTGTCGTGTTTGATGAAGCGCTTTTTTCTCGTTGCGATTATGGAGCATAACATTAAAGGAACGATAATCTTTCCGCCAATGCCTTTTTCCTGGCGCTTTTAGCAACACTTTCCATTTGCAATTGATTAGGCTATTTGGGATTGGGTATCAGTACATCGAGATACGATTAAAAATTTATTCTCTGATTTTATCTCTGGAAGCAATCAATAATGATTTGTTTTTACAAAATACTGTTTTGCTCTATTTTTTACAATTTGAAACAAATTCTCTTTCTCTCGGAATTTGTTTTAATGTTTCCTTATGTTGTTATGCTGCAGGCACCTGGCACACTAGGGTTGCATTTTGCCCGCCCTCAAAATTGTACATTCCTTGCTTGGTATTTTGTTTTCTTTTTTCTATAACCAATCTCAGTCTCTACTGATTGAGCCTAGAAGTAGAGAAAGTAGACAAAGATAGATAGAAAGAGGGAGTGAAACGGAGACAAAGTATGAGAGAATGGAAGAGAAAAGAGAAGAGAAGAAACAGATATTGTTTAACGTTGTGGACTCTGCATCGCAACGCAATGTATGTCGTGGTGGTAGGAGGCGGGTGAAGGATTGTCGGATAGGGCGAAAGGGAAGAGAGCTGGATAGATGACACGCGCAAAACCAACAGTAGTAGGAAAACATTATGTTGAACTTTTGTTTGCTTCGACAATTTAGATGCTAAATTTATGAGAGAAGAAAAAACTTAGAAGCGCAACACTATCGCTAAATTATTTACCAAAAATGACCGTACAGATCAATGAGCAAAAATCATACCAATCAAAGAGCTAAGACTAAATATCTGGCTCAAGTGTTTTATTTATTGATGCTCAAAGATTAAACAAGTACAAATTGTGCAAATTGAACAACCAGGGCAAACACAATGAGCCAGCAAAGGATAAAGTAAATGTGAAAAAAATTAAAGAGATAGAGAGGGATAGAAAGAGAGTGGGAGAGGGAGAGAAAGAGAGAGAGATTGAAGAGAGAGCGATAAAAAGAGAGACAGGGCAGAGCGAAAAGGGCCAGGTTGATGGTTACAAAGATTCTACTTTTCAACAGGTATATTATGAGCTTGTTGGTTTTGTCTTGTGTGTTTTCAAAAGTTGTAGAAGCCACCCACCGTGAATATGAGGAAAACAAAACACAAAAAATGCTTTAAAACGTTCTTCCATTAGATAAAATTATGGCCTGAGCAGAAAAGCGGCGGGACAGATCGTCGTCGAGAGTAAGAGTAGCGCGATGCACAATGTGTCAGTAGACTTAACATAAATTATAGATATGGAATTTTGGTGTTGTTGTAGTAAATAGAAAGTGAGAGAAAGATAGATCCAACCACTATTGGTAGTACAAATAGGCGTTTCAAATTTTGGTTTGGTTACGAGCCAGAGATAGGAGATAGATATGATAGTTCAAATCGTAAATCGATAGCTGGAAATCGAAACCAAAATACTCTTAATAGATTCTGCTTCCTCGAGTCGTCGAGTTTCAACATTGCATCCAAAACATTATTTGTGATATTACACATCACGTATATGTAGATTTGTTTACATCAAAATCAATGGTCCGTGAGGTGCGCATACATTCTAGGTATCTTCTAATTGGGTATAAAATTTCATTTTACGTTTTAAAAGAAATTTACTGAAGGAAAACAATACCAAGCAACATCGAATGCATATGGCAAATTGTTTTTGTAAAAACTTATTCAAACTTCAATTAGTGAGTGTAATAAAAAAGTGACAGGCAATAAAAACGGGAAACATAATTGTAAGCTACACTTTAAAACCAAACAAGACATGCAGAACCAGACTGCTAAACATGAGACTTCCGTGTTCCATGCTCGGCCTAGAGTCTATTAATGGAAATCATTGTTGGAGGTTTAATAAAGAACTAGGATCGTAAACCAATATGTCCGAAAAGGTGGTTCCGAAAGACTATCTGTGGGTTTACCCGACTGCTTGTAGTTCTCACTGTGCAACAGACTCTCTTTTATTTAAATGCACACACAATACGATAATAATTGAAATATTAAGGACATAAATCCACAGATGGATGGTTTTAAATATGCACAAATTACGCGTGGAGACACACAGGGCCATGATTACATATAAAACACAAAAAGACACACAGTTAAATGAAACTTGTTGCTAACAGAAGGAGATTTTTGACAGAAATTTAAACAAAAGCAATAATCATCAAAAATGTCGCTGTCGGTTCGGCGAAAGTTTTACAAAAAGTTTGAAACATGACGATCAATCGATAACCAAAAATGTTTGTGAAACAATAAACCAATGAATCAAAAACATTAAAATAAGCTAATAACTACGAACAAAATTTTCCTCAAATATATTGGAGGTTTGAATGATAACATCAATGATCAGCAAATAGAACACGGCAGTTTAAAGATGGTTGTTCTAACATTTTATTGACAGTTGATTAATTTTTGCAAACTCTTGCTAGGTTTAAGCTCGTTCTTTTCCTATAGTCCTCATCTATTTATGCTGCGCTGTTACTTAGCTTATTTTCTTCCTTCAAACCAAATTTCTTTCAATTATTTCACATTTTGGTGTATCGCTACAACACTATAAACAAGTTAAACTTGTTTCGTAAAACGTAAGTAATGCCGTTTGCTTCTAAATTTTGCAATATCTCCTACACGAGACAACAGCAGTGGTTATTTTAATGTTGACGGAAGAATATATGATGCTTGATAGACGATAGTTCTCTACGCTGCCACCAGTCTACTACCCATTGCTGTAATTCGTGTATACACAAACTTTACTCAATTGAATATTTGAGCCACAGGAGAGAATTGTTTAAAAAAGATATCATTTAGCTATCCAGTATTTTACGATAAGAATTTGTTTTGAAAACAGCTTTGCCGAACTTGTGTGGATATTTTTCGCCCATCTTGTATGCAACCCCACAAGTCTCGACACCCCTCTTCTCTTTTGGTATGTTTTAGTCCTTTCCCGAAGTATCCTTGAAATGAAATACCCTAAAACTGTACACCGCAGAATGGTTCATTGGATCGCACGACAAATTGGAAACCAAGAAAAATATGTTGGAAACAGAAGAAAAAAAGAAAAGAAAAAAAAGAATTACAATCAAATTTTCCCAAAGGAGAATGGCCACCGGTGTAAATAACTGATACCGTGAAAAGGGTACATATATGAATACGACACGAGTAGTGGAAAATATAAGAACACTAGCACAATCCCAACATCTACTGCCATCTACACATCCCGGATGCGATTATTTGTTACCAAACTTTTAAACAAAATATAATATAGATCCTGCTTTGTTCTATTGGCCTTACGTTATCTTTTTAAAGTCGTGCTTAAAATATCGATTCATAATTGAATTTTCAATTTGCTTTAACATAATTATTAAAGTGTCGAGGGCTAGAAGCTGTTGAAATGTCTACGTACCAACGGTAACAAAACCCTATATTTGTTGCTGCGGACACTGTTTGCACAAACGTGTAACGTTATAGGAAATTCAACAAACATAACACAAAGTTAGCCCGCATTGATATGCATTATTGGACGAATGCTTCATAGGTTAAAACTCATTCGAAGAAAACAATACATGGTCTACTTTCATAAAAAATAGCCCCATAGTGTAACAACAATAACAGCAAAACCATTTGTTTTTAGAGCTATTAATAACAACAATGACTAGGAAGACGTACATCATGATGGAATAAAGACATAAAACATGCATGTGTACAAAGAATTATTTAATAATGTACAGAACAAAAAAAAAAGAACAAGGGACAAAAGTTATGGTTATTGATAAACTAATAGTGGGATTAGTAGTGACATAAAAAGCTCCTTTACATAAGAGATATACTTGAGAAACGAGAAAAATAAATGGTAAGAAACTCAGCAAGAAAACTGAACAAAAAACAAACAGCACTAAGCAGAAAAAATAAGAAAAAAGAACAAAAAATAAACGAAGAGACAGTTTCGCAGCAGATGGAATGGGTAAAGGACAGTGCAAATTTAAAAGGAGTTTTAGAGAAGGAGAGATATAAAGAGAAAGTGTGTGTGAGAGAGAGAGAGAGAGAGAGAGAGAGAGAGAAAAGGGGGGGGGGGGGTAGACAGAAGGAAACTACGCGGTACTTACCGTTTGCTAAATCTGGTAGTAAGTCTTTGCAAGAAAGTCTTGCCAGAGTGTGGCGAATCGCCGACGTTCCCACCGGCTCCGGCGTACACCGTGCTGTTTCGGGATCTAGTTTGGCCTGCATGCGAGGATGGTGCCATACGTCGTTGCGGGAGAAGAGAAAATATAGTGTTACATTGCGTATTTCGTATGACTGGCGTAATATGTGCGTTCGTATGCCCCTCCCGAACAATATCTAGTATATGCCCCGCTCAGAATCCCAATTGCATTTATTACGCATGATTTTAATAGTATTTCTGACAATCGTTGCTAATAAAGTAAATACCTGTTTTTTTCTTGAATAAATGATATTAATAAAATAAAGGCAATTAAAACTTAGATTGTCACTAACAAAAGGAATAAAACATAACATAACATGTTGAGAGATAAACTCCAAATTAAAACAATTGCACGTTTCTTTGGATGAAGGAATAATTGTATACAGATAGATGCAAAGGAACACCAAACAACATTCAAGGTTAAATTTGTAGAAAACATAATTTTGCTACTGATTGATGCTTGCACCGGTAGCGGGGAGATGATTTTGCAGGGAAATTATGAACGTTGAGTAAAGTTTTTCTATTGCAGCTAGACAGGTAAACGTACAGCATTGTGGCAATAGCATCAGGAAAGTCTATGCATTGGGAAACGGAGAAGTGATACAACACCGGTTGCCGCACTGCAAACAGGACATATGCCATAGATAAAGACTTTGTGATAACAGAGAGGGAGTGGTGCAAGAGAGCTTTTGTGTCTCAAAACTAAAATAAACTTAAAATAAAACACTTACCCGAATGGAAAGTCGATCGCGACGGAACATTCCTGGGAAATGCAACCGGTTGTCTGGAAGAATTAACGGCTGGTGTAAGACTATTGCGATTCACCATGCTGTGATTGTGTTCGTTTGTGTTTGCGTGTATATATATTTATGATTTGTATTTCGTTTGATGAGATGGGGGAAGGTGAGGATGGGTTCATTTTGTGTGCAGGAACACAATAAGAAAGTCAGAGGCGGGAGAGATATGTTGAAAATGAAGACGGAAAATATGGATGAAAATATGTAGAAGTCGTCTTATCGTAGGTTTACAGGAATACCCAAAGGTATAAGGACGAAAAGAGAAGAAACACAAAATCGGTAAATGAGTAGCATCAACGGTGGGTGCGATGACGGTCACAGAAGTATAAATAACAGGACATAGAACACAACGGTCACAGGAAACGGAAATATGATCGGGCCATGATCGGAACATGAAAAGAAAAGAAGATAAACAAAAAATTGATATAATCCAACTGAAAACGAAGGGAACACATATATATACACATGAGTAAAACTGTGGAACAGAATCCTTCAATTTGAAGGAATGAACGGATAACAGAATTAAAACGAACGAATGTTTCAACCAATATTCTGAATTGGTTAGAAGAAAAACCAACTGCTCAGAAACTTTCACTCAAATTAAAGTATCAAAAAGCGTAATTTTTCGCAGAAAAATGATGTAGGTTACCGTATGGAATAGAGGTTTTAATGGTGAATGTGAAGCAAACAGTATCGAAGGAACTCATTTGCATCGATATTCTTCCATTCCACGTGTGGATGTGAAACGAAAGAGGTTTCTTTTAAAGAAAAGTGACACATAGGAACAGATATTCGAAGAGATTGATTTCGGGAAAAGGGGTATGGCAGCCAGGATTTCAATATGTACAAAGTCTCTAGCATGCATTATATGAATGAAGCTAATGCTGTAGTTTTGAATTTAAATAAACGTTATAGTGATGTGATGTAGAATTGTAGAACGAATGATGTAGAATTGTTTAAAGAGATTATGATTAACTGCTCGAAATTAATTACAAATTCACACGCCACTAAATCATTTCGGCTGTATCTTTTCCTATTGCTCGACTGCCACCCCCTAGGTGGCCTAGGAACTCGTATGTCCTCCGTGTTTGTTTTAAACACGACGCCAATTAAGGACGGAGAGACGACGCCAATTAAGGCCATGACGTGTGAATACGTAAGAAGTAATTTTTTCATGTATAAAGATGATACTATTGCTATATGTAACTACCCTTTAGACACAAAACATCAAACGTAATTCAAAAGGTGATTGTGTTAACTGCAAGGTGAGGAACAAGCCTAACTTCTAAAGAAACTCCACGACCATGCATTTATTTTGTACCCATCAATTTACGAAGTTCAGCGAGAATCACAGAGGAAAATGGAAACAACTGCTGCAGCTAAGCATTCGAACAATCCATCGAGAAAAACCGAAACGACAGCGGAAAAGCGAAAAAATCGTAGAAAAATACAATAGAGAAAAAAATGCGAATGGAAAAAAAATCAATACTAATACGTTATAGCGAGAGTGAATGCTGGTTCAGCAACGATAGCGAGAGAAAGCCAAACAACCACAAAGTGGAGAGGACAAACTAGAGCAACGAAGATCTCGATAAAGCAGAACAGGAAATAACGCACTGTTAAAATGTACTAATATGAAAGAGAAACTAACGAAAAACTGAACAAACGAACGCATGAAGATAAGAGAGTATAGTAGATTATAGAGAAAGAAAAACAATTATGTATACATTTCAAACATGTTTTCAGAGAGAAAAAAAAACACGAAGAAACCGAAAATGAAAACACAAAACAAATCCCGAAACAAATTCACCCAACGAATTATGGGAAGTAGTAACTCACCGAACAGTTGAGCGAATGTGTGGTGTTTCGAGAATACGAATACATTTTTGCAAACATTTGGTTTGTGATTCGTTTGATCCGCATTAAATTGTTTTGAGCATCATTAGTGGGTAGTGCCAACACGGTGTGACGTGGACATCGACCAGATAAGGGATAGGTTGTTTACAAATTATAAAACCCAAAAGTTCAACCAGACGTCGGCCGGGTAGGTTACGTAGATTTTGTATTGCATTCAATTGCGTACGTGATATGCAGCCACACGGATTATAAGCGTAGATTTTGCGAAAAGTCCGTACCGAGTATGTTACCGAGATTAGATTTTTGGATGAGAAAGAAAGAAACATATAGAGACAACAATAAGAAACAGCGCATATTTGCTTGTAATAGACACTGATTAACCTATTTTGTATATGTAATCAAACAAAATCAAATGAAATTGTTTAGACAATTTATGATACACAAATTAAATGAAGAAGTGATCCAATCAGGAAAGATGAACGCTCAAATGAAAATAAAGATAACAAAAGTACAAGAACAGGCGAACTCTAAAAATGTGGCAACTCAGGAAAAAGTAGTTGAAAGTAAAAACATAATAACATCATAATAAAAAATTACATAGACGACCGTTAGAAGGGATTGTGCAAGAATGATATGAAACCATAATGAAAGGACGTCATAATGAAAGGAATAATTATGTTGTAGATAGGCAAAACCATAAACGTCCCATATGATTGATTAAGACTTTTAAATGTGATAAGCAATCGTGTACGTATTAAAATAAAATAAAAATTAGGAAATTTAAACTTGTTTCTGGTCTAACAACTAAACAACTAAACTGCAAATGAGCCATTGATTTGGAACGATTGAATGAATGTTCGAGCGATTGAGAGGAATGAAGGTTCTGACTAGAATCAACGCAAGAAGAGAAAAGAAAACGATATCCAAAACAAAAGAAATCAACAACTCTAGTGAACATTTGTTTATACCTTTGTCTGAGGGGATCATTGCTGGCGGCACTATTGGTAGTACTGTCGGCTGACGGCCCGGGACTGGAGACGGATGCGCTCTTGACATGTCCCTTACCGGTACCGCCGCCGCCTCCTACGCTACTACCGCCACCGCTGCCGACGCCACCACCACCGCCACCGCCGGTACCACAACCAACACCACCGCCACTATTGGCAGGACCACCGCCGATGGTAGTGCCGGTAGTGCCGGTTGTGCTTCCAATTGCGGGCGCGGCTGCTGTTCCGGTTCCAACAACCACGCTACCGTTACCACCACCACCAACTCCACCACCATTACCACCACCACCGCCACTACCGGCGGTTGTCGAAGACGAGTTGCCACGGTTGAATTCGGGTATAGGTGCGACGAAACTGTTGCTACTTTTAGGTTGACCGTAATATATTGCATAGTTTCGAGCATTATGAGGGATATGTGTAAAATTTGGGGAAAAGAAGTGGTGAATGAAGGAAGAGGTGGAAAAAAAAGAAAGATGAAGAACAATTTGAAAATATATAAAAAGGTAGGGAAACACATAAGAAGAGAGAGAGAAAGAGAGAAGGAAGAGATAGAGAGAGAGAGAGAGAGAGAGAGAGAGAGAGAGAGAGAGAGGGGAGAGAGAGAGAGAGAGAGAGAGAGAGAAAGAGAGAGAATAAAAAGGATTATGGGTGAAACAATTTGATTGATATAGCTTCGTTTTGTGGATAGTAACATGGGATAGTATGCTTATCTAAATTGAAAAAAAAAAACCCAATAACAACCGGTACCAAGGCCCATAATTCAACCAGTGAACAGAAAAACCAATTTCTCCAGAAATTATCTTTTTATGTACAAATACTTATTTTATGTACAATACGTAAGCATTTTCGTTAAATTGGTGACCTCGCGCTTCAATCATTAGAACTATATACTCGCCTAGCAATGCAGTTAAGCATACAACACCGACTCACAAAAACGAAAATGGACTCCGAAACGAAAGAGCCTACAACCGAATACGCAACGATGAAATAAATACTACTTGGAAGAAAAGTCTCATATTATCTATCCTAGAGGAAATTGTTGCAAAAAATTGAACTGAGCATTTAAAACATGGCAAGATCACATGGCACAGTTAAAATGTTTCAAAAATCAAACGAGCGAATACACCCTAAAACCCCTTTGGTCTTCAAACAGACCAATGTGCAGGTGTGTGGGTTGATGAGAAAAATGATTGTCGGGGTGCGAAAGGGACATAACACAGTTCGGACTAGGACCTGTAAACCGGTGAACAACATATGAAAAATAGGAGCATAACCGTACAAACACAAACACACATTTGGGGACAGAATGCCGCTGGAGGACATTGGGCTGAGGTGATTGTTTCCGAAGATTATATGCCAAAGTGTACAACAGACTCGGAGATTATCGAACGAACGATAAGTGTAAATGTGTTGGTGGATGGAAAATGGTCCGTATTAAGGATTGAAAAGGACAAAATAGAAGTTCGAATAACAAAACAATCGACTGCGAAGATTACGACGGTAGATGGAATCGCTTGCGATAAGAAGATATGTTTCTTCTACATTGACTTTTCGAGTGACACATGAGTTCTTCAAACCAGAGTGAAATTGTAGCTTACTGAATGCTAAACAGTGTGTCCTGAAAAATGATCCTTTCCTGATTCCGTCCCAGAATGTGTGTGTGTGTGTGTGGGGGGGGGGGGGGGGGGGGATGTTCTGTGGTGAGAACGGGGTGCACACCGCCTGGGACGAGCCTTGCTAACACGACACTTACGTTGGGTCCGTGGTGGAGTTTGTCTTTTCTGTGGACGATGTCTTCTCGTACAGCGTCGTGGACCGCCTGGGCATAAGGCCGGCACTGGGGCCTACCGTTCGTGAGCCGTTGCTCGGGTCATACTTGGTGCTAGTACTGCTGCTGGTAGTACGCGCTTTTGCCGGGCTGGAGATCGATGCTGCAGAGGGAGAAAGTTGTAAAAGATTGATATCCACAATTATTGATTGAAATCTGATCCATTTGATCTAAAACGACTGGTTCAGCCTAGGGTCTTACAGTTGTCTACCGAGGTAATCGGTTTTGTTATGCTCGAGGCCGGTCTCTGGTTCTGTGCGGCCAATCGGGCCGTATTTTCCTTGATCGTTGCTGAGTCGATTGTGTTCTGACGCTTGAAGTTACTGCTACTACAAGAAGATAGTATGGAAACAAACAAACGTTATTACCTCCTCTAAGCCACGATGCTTTTGCAATACGGTATACTTACATTGATGTTCTTTCAGATGCACTACTGCCACTACCAATGCCCGAGCTGTGGTTGCTGTTAGCCCCACCGAGGACACTATTACTGGTGACGCCAGGCGTTCCGCCTCCGGTACCACTACCTACCACTGCACCAGCTGCCCCGCCCGTCGAAACAATGGGGACGACGCCGGTCTGCCCCGTAACGCCACCTCCGCCACCACCACCACCGACGCCGACGGCGTTGGCCGCTGCTGCCGCGGCCACGGCCGTCGTCGGACCGACGCCTGTAATGAAGCGTTGAAAGATTTCTAAATTTTTCATGGTAATGATGTCGAGCCTCGGGGACACTTGTTTGCCACCCGAGGGCACACTACGAATGCAGGGTGTTAGTAGAGATATGTGGAATGGTCGGGAGGCTCCCACGAGTTGAAGGGCATTCAGCTCGGATTAGAAGGACAACTCGAGAAGGACTTTAGCAAACTAAATGGCAGATGAACAATGAGGTAAACTATTATTAATCTGACGGAGTTAGTGTTCATTACTATTTTTAGATGAACTAGACTACAACAATCGGGCAGAAATAGTCTTTTAAAGGCTTTTTAATTATTTATCATCCATTAAACTGCTTCTCTGGAAAACAATAATTCCGATTGCTGTGCAAAAGACACAGATTGCTGTGCAATGTTGTACACTTACGTAGAGTTTCTCCACCGCTGGAAGCTCGCCGGCTTGGCTTGGTGCTGGAAGCGGATATGCTTCGGTGCACTCCGCGGTGCGTTGGGCTTTGCACCTGGGAATTACCGGCTGTGACACCCTCATTCCCGGCAATGTTACGTAACGACAGGGACGATCCGGACCGGGAGCCGTCCGACTCGGACTGCACGGTGGCGGGAAGAACGAATCGAAACGAAATTTAAAAAAGATTTAAGAAAAAAGATGTGTCGGTTAATATCCTATGAATGTGTTTCATTCATTGCGAGTACGAGTTATGAAAACTGATTTCTTTTTCCATTTTCCTCAACCTGTAAACTAAAATCCTCTTTCTCGGGTAATCTTGGACAATTCCAAAGCATTCTTTTTGACATTCGATACTTTTGGATCTGGAATGCTCTTAGAACGATTATCCAACCTTGCACGATGCAAGGTACAAGGTTCAGAATATTGGCGTGATCTTTAATACAGAATGCATGTGTTCCTGCCACGTGAGGCTATCCTCTTCTCCTTTTCTAACATTACTCCTGGACATGCGCGTCTTGGCTGCTGATTCTGTGATGCCGCTGCCTGCTCGGTCCTGTTTATTAATTGGAATTTATTGCGCTATGTGAATTCCGCGAGCCGTGCGACAAGGACTAATCTAATATTCCACGGCCTTAACGCCATCTCTAATCTCTTGCACGTGTGGAAAAAGCCGGTCCAAGTTACATGGAGCAGTTTTCTTGTCCCTATAGTAGATCAACTTTTGAAGAGTCGTTTTATTAAGTCCCTCCAATATAGGGTAAACTTTTTTTTATGCATAAACATAAGTTTCTTCTTTCTTCTTATTTGTTAAATGGTCTTAATAATATCGCTGTTCCTAGGTAACTCTACCTAAGGCAAACCACTGGAAAATTCATTCAATGACCTTTTTGAAGATATCTTTCAAGCGATAACAAATCAATAACACATGATAGGATCTAACTGGTCGAGTGGAGTTTGTTTTTGACTCCTGATTACTTTAAGCGCTAATTCGAAAAGCTAATGGAAAGATCGGTGGCAAAAAGCGGAACGAATAATGAAAGGAATCAATAAAATTATATAATCCGGAAAGTAGAAACAGTTCTCAATAGTAAACAAATTCAGACAGAACAGAACTAGAAACTTTACGCTCTATATACTCTATTGATAAGTTTGAGCGAACGAAAAGAACATTATGAGGCGTGAGTTTGAACAGTAGAGAAACAAAGAGAAACGATATGGCAAAAGTAGCCTTACATACAGCCAAATAAAGAATTATCGGTTGCAAGAGGATTCCTCGAGAAAAAAATAAAATAATGGAAACAAAAGTTCGAAAGCGCAGTTGAATTTTGATCGTATGAAAATAAAATTGGCGAAACAGAAGATTTTAAAATTGCATGAAAAGCCACTCAAATAGCGTCGTTTCTTTCGACAATTTACAAAGACACTACGTTCAATGTCAGGTACAGAAGGTAGAAATATCAAAAGTTATGATAAAAAAAACCATCAAACAGAATGTCAGAATCAGTCGGAAGGGAGGACAGAGGGATATAGCGACCCTAAGGTCGCAGGAAAAACTGAGATCAACAAATGACAGGGTGGATAGAACAGTGGTGAACATGCCTATTGGAGAGGAGACTCAGTTGAGAAAGTTTTAAGAAACGCAGACATACACAGAAAAAGAGATTTAGAGCGACGGAAAGCTCAAGAAAGAGAAACGAGAAAAACGGAAAAACAAACGTAACATGGAAAACGCAAAAACCCAAACTTACGTCGGTGCTTTTTCTTCCAAGCAGCAGATAAGTGGCGAATACGTCATCGTACATGGTGTTTGCCAATGATTCTTCAATATCTTGCCTATTGTAGCCCATCGCGACTAACGCTTCTGCATGTGCGCATGTAGTGAAGGTTATTATAGTAGCCGGTGTTTCGGTCGGACGGAGGATTTTAGGGATTGAACATCGAAGAATCCAACATCGAACACCACGAGTGCGTTGTGCATCGAGGCGTTTGGATTCGATTTCGTTTCAGTTTGATTGGTTTGGAGAACCCACCAACACACACATGTGTTATCATCGTTGTTAGACATGTTCGATATTGCGGCAGGTTTGGAGAGCACGGGACACACGAGAATTGTTTGTTTGATGGGAAATCAAATGAAACGAGAAACAAGAGAAAAAAAGAAAAGCAGAAAAATCATTATAGGATGCGAATGCGAGCATAACAATGTTATGTTATATGCTACGTATATTAATGATGCTTTTTTGCTAGAAACACAGTTAGTTCATCACGATTAAAGGATATGCGCAAAAACTCGGGCTGCTCTTGTAGAATGCTTCTGATACATATTATCAATCGTTTTTGCTAATAATTACAGTAACACTGGGAGGAAAAAAATTGCAAACGAACGTATCAACAACAACATCCCACAACAAATGCAAAACAAAATTAGTCAATTTCAAACACCATGTTATTTTTGCGAGAAAACATTTCTAGACTACTGATAGTAAAATACAGTTTTGTTTTTTATAGTTGCTGGAAAACAACGGACGCATTTTTCTTCTTTTGAATGTCTATTTTTCGAAAGAAATAAAATAATGGCTGGTACATGATTGCTGGCAGTTGGAACCCATGACCATTTTGGCAAAGGAAGGGAATCTTTCAATCGAATGCTTTATTCTGCATAATACATTGCAAGAATCTGCAAATTGACAAATAAAAGACACAGTAATAAACACATGCAAATAACTATTATAAAAAGATCTTAAAATTTTATCGTACTGGACGCGAAAAGGAAAGAAAAAAATGAATTCAAAGAAATTCTTAGCTCATTTCTGATTCTACCTTTTTTCGTGTATAAATGACTGTTAACACACAAAACGAGATAATTCATTGGAGGTTCTAGAGATAAATCATGAAATAAAACACAAGGAAATAATATCGATAAAAGCATTGAGCATTGAATAAAAAAACCGAAAAAGATTGTTGTACTGAATTTATGAAAAATTTATATGGAGAAGAAGAAAGGTAGATTTAATTAAAAATAGAATAACAGGTGTATGTATATTTGCACAACTAACTGTGCTGATTCAGTCGGCATTGAGAGAGTGGCGACACTACATTGAAAAAAAATAAAAATGTCACGTGTTATTATGTGATTATGTTGTTAGTTTTTTATCTGTTTAAGTATGCCCTGCTGCTAACGGCTGCATCTGACTGCGTGTGAAAAAGGGTGTTAGTAGAAATGGTTAGAATAGAGAAAAATATAGATAGCGAAAGAGCGATGTGCCTCTTGGTCTGGTCTATGCTGTGCGGAGGATGATCCTTTCATTGAGGTCGTCTGTCTGCTTGCTATGAAACCCTTGATATGATTTAATATGTAGAATAGTCGAAAAATCCTATCCAACAAGGAAGAATGAATCATTAGAGTTTTTGTGAACTGACGATTGGGAACATTTACAAGGTTGATAAGAAAAATGAAATTGAAATTGAATTGAAATTTAAATAAGTTTAAATTTTTTTTATTTAAATTTATTATGACGGCATTCGCCGTATTTTCAAGTTTGAATTTGCTGTTCATAAAATGAATATCATGTTTGTCACACTGTTGCTTTGACGATTAACATTGCAATTGAAACAAAAGCCTCGAGTAAACGCAAAGTAAGAAAAAAAAAAGAAATATCTCGTTTTGTACAGATGACTGAACACATTTTGATCTAAGGCTGATGATGAAGTGCACAATCATCACATTTTTTTTTGAATCTATTATCTTTGAAAATTATACTACAGTAGATTGTTTCGACTCATAATATGCACGAACGGAGTAAGAATTTCTAAATGACCGAACGAACAATGTAATATACCGGTAAGGATTGAAACGTACACGAGGTTTGAACAAGGGAAACAAAATAGAGCAGTAAGAACAACAAACGACAAAAAAAAAACAACAACAACACGCCACAGCAAAGTGTGTAGTAGTAGAGTAGTTAGTGGAGTATACAGTACCCGTCTTACCTATCCGTTTCTGATCTTTGAGATCGGGCAACGGTTCGACGTACGGCTTCAACTCATCGTCCTCATAACCCATGTTCATCCATTTGTCCTTCATGATCGTTTCGAGGCTGGCGCGCTTCGATGGGTTCAAGACGAGGAACTTCTTCAGCAGGACCTCGCAGTCGGTCGACATGTAGAAGGGAATACTGCGTTGATATTGGATCATTCCCGTGGGAAATGATTCGGATCAGTATGAGGAATGGTACAATGTGTCAAAAACGATCTTTAGGAGTGCCAGATTGTTCCTCCAGGCGAAGGCATCCGGGCATGCCGGTGGGGACAAGTGCAAGCCGTTAGTTCTTGCACAATGATTTACTTACCGATACTTTCCCCGCAGTACACGCTCGCGCAGCTCCTTCAGAGTGGCGCCATCGAATGGCAGTGACCCGCTAACCAGAGTGTACAGGATGACGCCGAGCGACCACACATCTACCTCCGGACCGTCGTATTTGCGGCCCTGGAACAGTTCGGGTGCGGCGTAAGGTGGCGAGCCACAGAACGTGTCCAGCTTCGAACCGGGCGTGAACTCGTTCGAAAACCCGAAATCCGCTATCTTGATGTTCATCTCACTATCGAGCAGGAGATTTTCTGCTTTCAAATCTCTGTTGGTGACACGGGAAAGGTTATAACCATGGTCACATCATCATGTTGGTTAGTTGCTTTACTGGTTTACCCTGCAACTCACCTGTGTATAATTCGCTTCTGATGGCAGTACTGCACGGCGGATACGATCTGTCGGAATTTGGCGCGGGCTTCCTTCTCCTTCATTTTGCCATGGGCGACCAGATAATCAAACACCTCACCGCCGGACGCGTACTCCATTACCAGGTACAGCGTTTTCTCCGTCTCGATCACCTGAAACAGCTTCACGATGTTCGGATGATCGAGCATTTTCATAATCCGCACCTGAAACGAGCGAATGCCGGGAACGTTTAATAGAACAACAGAAACAGAAGGATATATTGCACATAATGCAGACTCTTGTTGTCCTCTATTTCATGATAGCTTTGGCAAAATTGCTGTTCATACGACGCATAGTGTTTGTGTGTTCTTAGAATTAGGTATTAGGAGTACCAATAAGTTAATTGCGTTTGTAATCTAGTTATGACGCGTTTCTGTGAAAAATAGGTTATTTATTCATGGTTCAAAATATTTTCCATAGCTTTCCACTACTCTTTCCCATCTTTTAGGACATTTTCGGATCCCGTCACGAAAAAACACTGCTCTTTGGCCGCTATCCATGCATCGATCCATTTTTTGACTTCATTTAATTGAAGAAGTGCTGGTCAGCCAGATCATCATCGACCGGAAAAGATAGTAATACGGCCATACGGCGGGTGGGTAGTTTTTAAAGGGGCCGCAACATGTGGTCAAGCATTGTCATGCTGAACAATAACTTTGTCGTGTGTATTGTGGCCGTTTTTAGCACAATGCCCGGCTCAAACGCATCAGTTGTCGTCGGTAAACCTCCCATGTGACCTTTTCGCTTGGTTGTAGCAGCTCATAATAGATCACACCTTGCTGGTCCTACCAAATACACAGCATGATCTTTTGGCCATGAATATTCCGCTGTGGATGATGAGACATGGCCGGGGTATCTATACGTGGCCAGACGTTTTGGGTTATCGTAACAGAGCCCGTCTTCATCGCCAGTTACAATCCGATGCAAAAACCCTTTTGTTTTTGCCGTTAAAACAGTTGCTCCCAAGTGAACAAACGTCGAAAAGCCGTCTCTCGGTTTCAGTTCATGAGACCCAATTCCCAACCTTCCGGATCATTTCCATTGCTTTTAATCGAAGGGAAATGACTTGCTGAGATACTCCAAGTGTATTTGCGAATTCTTGTTGTGTTTGCGCAGGATCTTCATCGAGCATCTCTACCACTTTTAAACCGTGCAAACCACTTCCGACTAGTTCCTCCAACTAGAACATGATTACCATAAACTTTCAAAAAAATACGATGGCTTTCGGTAGCCCTTTTTCTTCATATTGTAATGATAAAGCTGAACTCCCAGCAAAAACGTTTTATTCAGTACAAAAGATGCCAGTTTTGGAGTGGCACCATCTGATATCAAGACGCTACGAACTTACTGGTTCTCCTAATATAATTTCTTTCTTTTGAAAAAATGTTTGCTAGGAAACGAGAACGAAAATATTTTTTGACGTTGAACATCTTATAACACATACATTTATGCACATTTCCTTTGCGTCAACTATTGCCAGTGCCAGTTAGAATCGATAACTTTCAACCCAGCAAGGTGGCAAGAGCCGGCGTCCGGTAACTTACCTCTCGGTATAGCTTTTGCAGCGAGGAAGGATTAAGCTGGGTCTTATCGATGATCTTGATGGCGACCTCCTTGTTCGTGGGGACGTGCTTCGCCAGTTTGACCTTCGCAAAGTTGCCCTTGCCGATCGTTTTCAACAGCTTGTACTTGCCGATGTGCTCTTCGCCCGACCGCCATCGGGCCGGCGTACCACGCATTTGCATATTTGGTGAACCCTGCAGGGGAAGGGAAAGAACACAAAACTAGTATTAGGAAAAGGTGAACATACTGTGTATGATTTTGTTTTATTTTTAGCTTGTCCTTGTGCAAGGATCTTCGTTGGTTAATTTCAACGAATCGAAAATGAATAGATTCCTAAGGAACTGCCAAGAATTCCACCTTCAGAAACACAAGATAGTTGGGATTCTAAATGAATCAATCTGCCCACTCTCTGTGTAAGTATGGAGACCCACATTAGTTGGGGTCAGGCGAAAAGCAGTGCAGCAGAAGCACCTTCTTGACAGAAATAACGACTTTCGTACATTTACGAAACTGCATTTTACCTAAGCTCAAGTCGCAAACGTCCGCACGCTTAAGTGCGATCGCATTCTTCTTCCGTTAGTTGAGGTTTTTCATTTCTGTGACGTGCATCTACTCGCGGAGAGAAGCTCCCGTAGCTTTAATAATAGTATCCATCCCCGTGTGGAATAACAGCGAAGCAGGAAACATCCCCTTTAAACACACAGCAATGAGGAGAAAAAACAACACGGAGAAAACTACACGCAGTTTGTTAAATAGAACTCACGCGGCTCCCGTCGATGATACTAGCAGCGTTCTAAAAATAGTCAGCCAAACACCAACAAATTCGCGCGTGGCATACCATGTTCCCTACCGGCTGTAGGTCCACATAGATACGAGCTGTATTCATTTTTCCTTCCTTTAGCCGAACGGCTGAGATTTACGGGGATGAGAAAAATAGTGCCGATGTAAATCTCCCTGGAAACTTCTTACCACCGGACGCAATGATAGAACCTTTCTCACAACAATCATAATGCTGTGAATTATGTATGCTTGCACCGCAATTATGTACTGAGTCTTGTGGCTTGGTTTATGAACATGCTTCGTTAATATTATTCCAATGAAATCTTTTTGTGTTTGCATACTTATTATTTCACTTAATGGATCTATTGGCTTTAATTTTCGGCCTCACACAAGATGTTAAAAAGAGGGCACGGAATCAGAAAGACGATTCTACTCGTGAATGCCATCATTAATATGCTCAGGTTTATGCTTTTACTGCTGCTTTTAGGCCGCCATATTTGCCTTAATCGTGCAGCTAGTACTCTATTATCTTCTATTTTTCATTGGACAAAAACTAAAGACATTGAACGGGCTGTTCAGAATGAGATCAAGACGCAAAATTAGAGATAAATTAACTTCGATCTTTGGTCGACTGCCTTTCTGACTGATTTCTACAACTCTCAGCCTTTGTCCTTGTATCTGTAAGTGAAACAATCGTTTGATCAACATAGATTGTCGTTTAATCAACATATATTGTCGTTTGTTCAACATACATTGTCGTTTGATCAAGCGTAATGTCGTTTGAGCGAAGCTTCATTGCAAGCAGCATTGTCTTTTGACGCACAGCTGCTACGGAAACTGCGAACGGCTGTAAGATGCGTCTCTGATACCTAATAAATGCCTCCCGTTCTCGTAGCCATTTCTGAGAGCTGTTAGTAGACGACGAAAGGTTGATCACCTTGAAGTTAGCTACATGCTCTTTGCCTCTCCGAATGGATGCAGCAACTCGATGAATGCACTATGTAACTGTATATGAACGTATCTGTTCATGAAGGCTGTTTGACTAGCGAGATAGGAAATGAAGCACCGGTTGAGAGGAATCTATCTCGGAAGGAAGTTGAATGAAAATATATTGGTAAATGTTTTATCATCGTAAATGAAGCACCATACCGTCACTTTTGAGACGATAATAGTGAAGACCGTTAAATGACCAATGCGAGATAAATGAAATTTCTTTACGACTTCCGATAAGCTGATTGAAGTGATAAATCCACACATAGTAAAATAAAATATCAGCTCAGTGACTGAATACCAACGTCAGTAATGACGTTTACCTTCTGCCATACATGTGCGATTTTATTTGCAGTTCATTACTGCGGCTAACGGTAGATATAACGTTGTCCATCCTGGTATTAACAGCGACGTCATACGAGAAACACAGGGAGTTGCCTTTTCATTATTACCTATACTGGCGCTACCATCGAATGGACTCATAAACTGCCTTACATTTATGGTTCGCTTTTAAACAGGGCGTTCTCTCCGCCAGCGAATATATAAACTAAAATTCAGCATCGTAAACATTTGCTGGCTGGCTCAGCTTTCTGTACAAGGTGCCACCCGCCAGTCGTTGCCATTTTTCTCAGGCCCTATCCATATGGTTCCACGGAAGACTTTTTGCGAGCTTCCGACCAGTGTTGGCAGTGATAGATTAAAGGAATGCAGTGGGCAAAGAGGCGACAAATTGGTGTGATGTGACCGAAACAAAGAGCTTTCATTGGTGGAGCTCAGGTGGTGGTAATTTCGAAGTTTGGGCAACAATTTCCCTCCTCCTTCTTTCGGTTTCTAAGTTAGCTTGGGTGGGTTGGATATTTTTTCCAAGTGCTGCATCCTGATCGACGATGTCATACGTGGTTTATCTTTACTTAGCGCGCTAGATGGTAATGCCTTAGAAAATTTTCTCAGATGATGCCAGATGATGCCAGATGATGTATACGTGTTGGACTTTTGAAATAGCGATATTGTCGGAAAACTAACATGTGTTATCAGCTACAGAAAATAAGACATACGTTTTACATAGGGATTCTAGTATATTCCAAATCTCGCGTTAATTTTCATCGCGCAATAGAACTCATGGTCTCACAATAGCTCCCAGAGCTTCCGGAAGGCTCAGCAGTATCAGTGTGATGTATCGTCGAGTTAATTTCCAATCGTTGCGATACTATTCCCAGTCCGGCGTATTGTTTGCCGTCAAAGTGGGTTGACGTTTCGGTTCGTTTTATGCCACCGCCTGACCGTACTGTACTGCCTGTCGAGCACATCACGAAGTTCACTAAATCCCATCGGTACATTCTTCCGTGTTTTGCAATTACTGCAGTGATGCAGCACCTCCTGTCTCAAACGGGAAGATGAAGAGAGGGATGTCGCCCTCGTGCGCAAAGTCTCTCTAATAAAAAAACAGGAAGATGGCAGAGAGTGTTTGCTACACGAATGCCTCCCAGGTGTTAGTTCTTGGTAATTTTGCAGTCGACTGTAAGTCCACTGTGGACCTGCAAATAAATTCACCCCTCGGAATGGCACAAATTGTCTTGTCTCGTATAGACGGTATGCTCGTATATAGTATGTGACTGTAAAGGGAGTTTATTTTCACTTCCCAAGTCAGCAAAAGAGAAACTGCGGGCAAGCCGCCTGCTGCTTGACAAGCGCATGGGATGGCGGCATTTGGTCGCACATACCCTTATCTTATCGACCGTTTAAGCAAGCAACCATCCCACACTCCATGATAAGCAAGATAGCAGTAGCGACAGGCACCATCCAATGTTCCTTCGGAGAACTTGAACGTCGACACGCGTTGTTGTGTTTCTGCTGGACCGAAATGCAAACAAATTTTTGAGTAAGGTCACTGAGAACGTAGCGTCAACGAAGATATATGCTTCAAAGCAATCAATTCAAATATTTGTTTGTCTACTGTCTCGACTTTTCGTCATTTTGAGGAAAAACCATCTACTACAAAAGGGTATCAAAGTTAGCAATGTAGCTGATTACCAGATAGATACAAAGATGGTAGTTTTTTGGGTGTTAATTTGTCCACACCAACATCTGCTCAAACCATCAGAAGTGCTTTTTAAAGCAATACGAAAGCTTCAGTTAAACGCATCAGCTAGTAGAAGCAGTGCTGCAGTTTACTTAATTTAAGATAAGCATCTTGTGGAATCCTCCATTTCATCTCGAGTTTTGCTACTCTCTTCCCACTGGAGATTCGCTGAAGAGGGTATCATAAAAGTTGACTACCTCTTGAGATTCTTTGTGGAGAATGTAAGTCCGACTCGCGCGGTGCATTAACTCTCGCCCGGTGATTGGATTTTGTTTTAGACATCAACGAAATGCGAAATACCATTGGCCCCGTGATGTCCGGAGCCGTTTTTCCTGGAATACTCCTATGCAGTTTACCTGTACTTTTTGCGATTGGGCAAACTGTTTCAGCATCTCCGCACTAATCTTCTTCTCCGTGGTGATCGGCGAGGCAAGGATGGCCGCCGTAGCGGTCGCGGCAGCCACCGCCGCCACCGTCTTGCCACTGCTGACCGTCGTGGTGTTCGTTCCGCCACTTCCCATCGAGGAGGAAGTGGTTGACGAGCTGCCTGTGTTGGAACCGCGGAGCCCGCCTTGGGACGCAAGTGCTGGTCCTCCTTTTTCGCCTGCCACGGCGGCCGCTGGCGGAGCGGAAAGCTTCGCCATAGTCATGACGATCGGGGGTTTCGGAGCGAGCTTCTTGAGCCGCATAGTCTTGACCGCCGTTTCGGCGTTCTTCGTATCGGACACGGTCCGGTTGACGACGCGCGTGGCCTTCGGCTTCGGTCGATACCCGGTGGCGCCCCCGGTCGAGCTTCGGCCGTCCTCGCCACGCTTGAACGCATTCGGGCGCGCATGCAGATCGTCGTCGCTGTCGTCGCCTTCCCCGCCGGCACCGCCGCCACGTTCCAGATAACCAAATCCATTGCCGGTCGCCACATCGCTGATGCCTGTGTTCAGCAAGCTGGGCAGCTCACCGTAGTGTACTGGGCGGTCCTTGCGGCGCGATACCATCACCGAAGTCATGACCGGCGAGCCGGGAGAGCCGGGCGGCTGCAGGAGCAGATCGCGCCGCTGCTTCATCCGCTCGTCGAACTCCATCGTGTTGATCTGCCGCTCCAGCGTCTGCAGCACGGACAAGGACTCATTCTCGCCGACCGTAGTGGTTCCCACGTTTGCTTTGGCGCCATCTTCCGGCGGCGGTGGCGCTGGCGATGACTTGGTGATGTCGCTTAGCTTGAGTGAATATTGATCCCGAATGTCCACCTTTGCCACTGCTGGCGGGGGAGCACTCGGTGAAGGTCGCTGCTGCAGCGAGTTGTTGTTGTTACGTAGGTTACGCTCGCGGATCGTCGAAGAGCGGGGTGATGGCAACGGGGAGGCAACCAGCGAACACCGTAACCCGGAGAGACTGGGCGATGTGACAGAAGCAGAGGAAGGAGTGGTACCATGTGCTGTCGGCGGTGTTGCGACCTCCAGCTTAGCCGGGAGCGCCTTCAATCGGATACTCTTGCGTATAGCTTCGTTTCGTTCGAATTCTTTCGAGCTCATGATGATGATGGACAGCTGTCGCCGGATGCAGCAACACCAAACTTTTTAGACCTTCTCGACGGGCACACACGCGCACCTCACGAACACTTGATCGTCTTAATCGCCCTACTCTTCTGCGGATGCGGCGATTGAAAGAGAGCGAAAGAGAGCGAGCCTGAATGTCGGACAACTCAACAAACTCAACAAACTACTTCGCGACTTCTACCGCAACGGTTCGGACGTGAATGGGTTTCCGGGTGGTCTTATCAGCGTTTCAACTGGGGCGAATGGATTGTGGTGTGGAGCCAACAGTGTACATATACAGCGAGATGGTGCTGCGGCCTCCCCTTCTCTTGAAGTTTCTCTCGTTTTCGTCTTTTTCTGGTCTACACACGAAACCAGGCTTCTCGTAGCTGCACCGCACACTTTGGAAGATAAAAAAAAACACAGTCGATGACTCACAGAAGAAAGTCCCCGTAACTCAGTTTTCTTTCTTGGAACTAGATCTCGACGCAGGGCGAGAGAGGCGCGTTCACTAACACCTGTGAACGATCGGAATCCAGTGTTTAGTCACGGACGCGTGTGTTTTCATGCTCGCTGCAAGGGGAGGAAATTTAAGATGGAAAAGTGATCACCATTATATTGCGCTGCGTCAGAGAAGTAAAGCATATGATTCGTGATCAATGTGAAGAGGACAGCAACGCACATACATAAACCGGAAGACCAGATAAGAGAATGGTGTTTAGATGACGAGGATGGATGTCTTTCACCGATGCTCTTCCTTTTTTTCATGGCCTATTGTAGCTTTGAGGATCGCTCGAGAATGGACGTCAATCGGTTCACGGTACATTTGACACTCGGCTTAGCTTAGATGGATGGATGAGTACAGTACACGAACAGAAACACACACACACACATATCGTTTGCCACGACACAGACCGTAGAGTTAACCTATCACCACAAACACCTCCGGGGATCAGGCCAGATAATTGTCAACGTTTTTAATGGTAGTTGTTCCACCATGTGTACAACCTGCGGATAAGCAAACCACTCGACGTCGACGTCGAGTAATCTTATCTTGGTCACCTAAAACTCTGCGCTCACCGCAGAACAAAATCAAGATAAGATTCCCCCGGTACAGGTTTTCCCGTCGCCGAAGGGGGAGAAGTAAACTCCACTCCGACAGCTACAACTGGCAAATGATGATTTTTGTTCGTTTACTCCATCATTGCGCCAAGAGCACATTTGCGACCCCTGCATCACTGCTTCTCTGCGAGTCCTTGTTGAGGGACACGAGCTCCCGAATCTCCACCATACACGGATGGATAGGTTTGGCTGGTCACGGCAACCTTCGGCCACCTACACGGCACGGTTGATTGGTTGTGCGGACGCTCCGTACTCTTTTGCACACACTTGCCCGTCATGTGACGGTGTGATGATGCGAAGATGGCTCTGAGGAGGCCACGCCAATCTCGTGGTCAGCCTCACAGGCAGCTACTCAAAGCCACTCCGCCTCTGATCGGTCGACTTCGACAGGAAGCTGTTTTCGAAAATGGCACGTACGTGCCCGAGTACTCTTCGTCCGCGCATACGCAACCAACTCGCGCGTCGTGGTAGTGATGGTGCTCTTCTCTTTCTCTGTTTTTCGCGATTGTCTTCCGGAGGGTGTGGTGCCCGAGCGCCCCCTCCCTTTTGGGTGTATTGTTCGGCGTATCATCAACCTTGCACATCCTAACGGCGAAGGCAAAGAAAAGTAAAAGCGTACTTTGCAGGCTACACACATGATCTCATCGACGATACGAGAAAAACCGTCATAGCTATGGCGTGGCAACGCCTGCACAGATACACTTGGCTACACTTAGTAACATCCAAAATGAAAAACAGAACCGTCTCGCGAGCCCGATAACCAGAAGAAGCTGATGAACACAGCGATATCACACATATGGTAGCACGGCCGGTGATACTGATATGTTGTATCCTTTACCCTTTCTCATCCACAAACGCACCTTTCTGCCACGGTGGTGGGGAACGAATATTTCTGCAGCAATAGCGCCAATCGGTTCGCTGCCGTCGCCGTCGTCATTTTAGTTTCACTTCCCACGAGGTAGCCTCTAGGGTTCTGTGGTTTCTGCAATCCCAGAAGCACGCCTACTGCAAGACGGTGCACCTATACTTAACGGGTGACTCCGGACAGGCGAATGCAACGTCTCCGACGGGCCACAACCTAACCGCGACTGGAAGTGTACACTGGAATTGGTGTAACCATACGACCCTTTTCAGCAGATTCTCTCCCTCTCTCCCTTTCTCGCTATTCAGCTACGTAGCGCTGACGGCGGTACCCACTCGACGTGTAGGTCTCTCTCATCCACGAAAAGGCGCACCAACCAACTGTTCGTTGCCCAATCGAACGTTGACGCACCATCGAGTCCCACCGCCAAGAAGAAGGCGGAGGGTGGGTTACCGGAAAAACAGTTTTCCACGCGCGTACGCGTTAGTGTTTGTAACGTTATCACGTTATCGCGTCAGCACTTCAACGAACGCTAGGGAATGCGTGTGGAAGGAAAGAAGAGGGCGAATACGGATGAGGGCGAGGATCATCATCACTGTGCACGGCCGCGCTGTTATCAGGTCCGCGACGATAGATAGGAGGAGAGAGATCGATAATGGGCCCCAAACTCTCCCTCTCTCCGCACCCTGCAGCACCCCGAAAAGCACAGTCCACGATATCGTTGGCGAACAAATTTCGCGAACACAGAGATATGCGCAACGTTTTCCGCACATCAGAGTCACAAAAAAACGCACACAAAACTCCTTTCTGTGCAGTCTTCTATAACAACAACGACCAAGCGGAGTGGGATGGTGCGGCATAGTTTTCATTTTGGAAGTTTTGTCGTTAAAAACCACTACAAACGAGTGTGGACTCAAATGCGGCACGCATACTCACTTCTAAACGTGAACAGAAAAAAAAAGCAGAGTAGTTCACGCATCTACAGTATCGCCCGCAGCTTCCCTCGCACACATGGTCCATTAGCCACCGCCCACCACTCACTTCCTGTAGCACGTGTAGTCGCCCAGCGGTTAGACTAATTCCGTTCAGGCGACAGTGGGTGCAGCTGCCTTTTCCACTCGAAAGGAGGAAGAAACAGAAAAAGGCCAACACGAATGTGAGCACAGTTTGTGCGGTGACGAGGGGTTGTGCGGGGGGGGGGGGGGGGGGGGTGCTTGGTGGGAAGGAGGACGAATGAAGCTGACGCCGCGCAGATTGCAGTGGCTGACTTAATACGGTTTACATGATTAGTCACCCGAACGAACATATTTACAGGAATGCTACGAGATTAATAGCCCATTTTTGTTCTCTGTTGCCCTCGCAGCCAATGCATTTTTATCGATGGGAAACGAGAAGGGGGGAATTTTTTCGATTTGGAGTGTAGTCGGCTCAAGGTCGGTGCGAACGGACGACTTCTTCAAGAAAGCCTCAGTTCTTGATTGGTGATGGTAGCCCAAGAGGAAAAACGATAACCTTTTCACGCGTAAGATTAGAAGCTACCTAGAGGTTGAGGAGCCGATGAACGATGTGCCTTCTCTCCAGTTCAACAGACCTGCTCGTCCCCCCAATTCGACTAGGGGAATTAAATAGCGTGGACCCAAGTGCCATTAGAGATATTCTCGTACGTCCACGAATATTATCGAAAGTTGACAAAATTGATCACTCGCCAGGAAAAATTGTCCTCACGCCCAGGGCAAAAACCCAAATATTGCGGAAAACTCAGCGAATGGAACACGTTTTCTATTGACAGTGTAGTGTCATTGGACGAGAGAAATCTATTCCCTGCTTCCAAAAAAGCTTCTTCCGTTCCTACCCCCGGAATCGAATCCGAACGACGAAATCAACATATTTACCTTGTCCCTCTTAACTTCCTGGACGCGGGCTTTGGCACTCTTCGGTTTGTCGTGGATGGGCTTGCTCTTGGCCACCACTGGCAGCCCCCCATCGATCATCGTCACCATCACGCGGCGATTCTGGTGCACGGCTGGCACCGCGGAGGAGGAAATGGCCTGTTTGCACGCGCTGCCCGACTCCACGATCGACGACGCCGATGGCGGGTGCTGGTGGTGTTGTTGGTGATGGTGCTGCTGGTGGGACTGGGGGTGCTGACTATTGGTGAGATTTTGGTGTGGACCTCCGATGGCCTGCTGCTGCTGTTGATTGGACACCAGAAGAGAGGCGGACGGTGTTATGGCCGACGCTTTCGAGTGGTGTTGATGGTGGTGGTGGGTTGTGTGCTGCAAGAGGGCGGCCGCGGCTGCCGCTGCCGCCGCTGCCTCCGCTTCGGACGACTGGAGTGTGCTGAGGCGGTGGTGGTGGTGGTGGTGGTGGTGTTTGGCCGTCGTCTTCTTCTCGCGCTGCTCATTCTCCTTCTGCAGCTGCGCGATCGTGGCGGGAGTGTGCGACTTGGAGCGCTTCAAGAACTTCATCATTGGATTGCGCACCCGGTACTGCACTGCTGAGGTGGTGGTCGTCGCCACCCCTGCCGCCGCCGGCACCAATCGATCCGGGTCGCCCCCGACAGTCGACGCACTGCCGCCAGCACCCGCGTAGTCCAGTCGGCGGAAGCTCCCGTCGGCCAGCTTCACGTAGCAACCCTCGGTCGTCTTGTGGTACGAGTCGGTCGGCAGCTTATGGTAACCGTTGTCCATGGTGCGGTAGTAGCAGCAGTCGGTCCGGTGGTAGGTGTCGTCGCCCGACGTGAAGAACTCCTTGCTGCTGCCGTTCCCGTTCGTCCCGGGGCCGGCGACCGACAACGCCGAGCGATCCACGTTGACCGCGGACGAAAGGAGCGTGGTCAGGTCGTTGCTGGCCGTCGACGCACCGCTCGGACACGGCGCCTGGGAAGAGGCTGCCCCGTTAGTTGCCACCGTTCCCGCTCCCGCTCCACCATTCGTCAGCAGCAACCCGTACTGGTCGATGTTTTTACTCTCCGTGCGCGCCTTCACGATCGAATCCCGCAGCACCCGACCGCCGACACCGCTGCCCCCATCCTTTCCGCTTCCTCCGACCGTAAACGAGTTCTCCTTCTTCAGTAGGCGTATGCTGGCCAGGGCCGGCTGGACCGAACTATGTCGGTGGTACATCTTCTTCCCATTTCGGCTGCTGCTGCCGTTGTTGTTGTTGTTGCTGCTGGCCGCCGTCCCGGAGGACGATGTTTGCCCCATGATGTGCGCTACTTCCTCTCCCTCTTCTGCCTCCTTTTTTCCCACCGGGAGACCACCGTCGACGAGCGTGTACGCGGATGTCGCTGCCGAGCTCAGGAATAGTAGTTTACTGCCGGTCAGTGTAGCGACCTCGTACATAGCGTCATCAGTGTGCGCGTCTTCGAAGCACCTTTGGCAAACACGTACACATACCCGAACACGTACGTGCACTTACTCTTAAGTCCGTTCTAAACATAGAGCGAAAATCGCCCGACGCGAACGAATAAAAAGTAGCTCAGTTTAGCTAAAATATCAGCGCGAACGAACTTATTCGTCCGATCTGTCAATGTGGTATAACAACAGTTTGTTTACGTTTTTGAAACCGGCAGCAGGTAAAAGTGAAAATGTGAATCATTCCTTTTTTTTACTTGAACATTTAACCCTACCAGGACTAAAAATGTTATAAAATCTTGAAGCGTTCACAATATCGAAATTATTCACTTGTTTACATTCGAATGATAGTTTCAGCGCACGACAAATTGGGCAACTTCAGTTCAAACCAACATAGTGATATAACAACCTTGGTTAAAATAGAGCAATTGCGTCCGTTCGCCCTTCGTGGTAGTTTCGCAGTTTATAAACATAGCGCGAACGAAATCGGTTTTTTGCATATGGACTTTCGCGTCGGGTTGTGCAATTCGCACTACCCGGTGCAATTTTCGCGCTATGTCTAGAAGCCGCTTAACGCTTTCTTAGCACTAACTCTTACTGGCGGGTTCATTTGGGCACTGGCACTTTGTGTGGGACGCTATTCTCGATTGAGTAGAGGATCCCTTTCTGGTCACTGTATGTACACTTTTCTCAAGATCCCTGTGTGTGTGTCGCATGTCGGTGCGCACCTTTTCTACACATCTTGGATGTACGACTGTGCACTCTGTAATGGATCACCCTTCACACAATCAAACCTTTCACTGTTTACCTTCGTTCACTGTAATTTAAGGAATAAATTCCTGCATTTTCAAGAAGGCAGTTTTGGTTATTGTTCACCATCGCATGGCGGTTCGATAAACCGGTAGATAATTGAATGTCCATGCCGGATGCACAGCCTCGCCTTTTTTCTTCTTCATCGCACGAAAGTCTCAGGTTTCAGTTTCTCTCACATGCACACGGGATGCAACAAAAGGGTCAGTTTCGAAAAACAAGAAAACTATAACAACATTTCACATACTTTTAACGTTCTGTTGGCAAACGACTAACCCAGCCTCCTCTTTTTGTCTGTTTATTCAGAGTACAGATATCCTGTTGCTCTAGCCTACTTAACCCGAACGAGCCTACTTAACCCCCCCCCCCCCCCCCTTTTTTTTTTCGTTCCGACGCTCACGCGACGTTTAGATATACCTATTATTATTCTCCTTTCCTTTTCCGCTCACACAAGCAACCCCATCTTAGATGAAGTTAGTAGTTTTTGTTTATGCTGCTACTTTTTCCTGCCAGCTACCGCTGCCTTTGGAAAGGCTACACGTGGTAAATGCTGCAAGGCATGTTTTATTCCATGCGACCTCTGAAAATCGAGCAGCCAAAAACACGCGAATGCGCCATACTACACTCGAATCGTGAATCTGTCCGTGATGCGGTGACTAAGTGTATCGGTGGTAGTTGTGTTGTTTTTCTTATAAAAACAACATACCGCAGGACGCACGATTGCTCACGATTGTGGAGGAAAACAACTAAATTCCATTAATCATTTCTCTCCGAAGAAGACGAACTTGACAGAGAAACCATATAGAAGCATAAGCCCTTCGCTTAATTCTAGAAAAGCTAGCAATATCATCTGACATAAATAGTAGTAACATATTATTGAAAGTACTTTTATTCAAATAGGAAATTCAGCTCTAGCAGTTCTGCTTTGTTTCGCACAAAAACATTGCTCTCTTTGTATTGTACAAAGCGAAAATACGTGCTACAAATAATCAATCCCAAGTCCACGAAAAAAGGGGTTAAACGAACCCAGAACTGTTGCGAAAAAAAAAATTGTTTTGAGAACGGTAAAAAGGATCTGTAAAAGTCGCTTATGAAACGTGACATCTAAACTTCGGATCGGTAGCCACCCATTATTGCAGCAGGAAAACTTTTGCTCTACCATTCGTCACAAAGAGAAAAAGGGAAAGAGCAAAATGATTGAAAACCTACGGCTTAGAAATGAATGTGACCGGTGTTTTTTTTTGCTTTCTTGCCTTCGAGACAAATAGAGAACTTTAGATGTTTATTGTGGATGTGGATGTGAGTTTTCAACGCGTGCTCGTTCTGTGCCACCGACGCTGATCACATCGTTGCATAGACTTTTCATTCGACAGTAAATTACCCGCCGTTCGAGTCGTGAAAAGAAAATAAGTCAGACGGAGCCAGAACAGTCTGGCCAACCAGCTAGAACTTCTTGAAGTTTCTTTGAAAAATGTTCAAAGGGTGAGCGAACGATCCAAGAACCGGCAACCGATTTGGACTTGCAAGCAAACGTTCTTTTAAAAGCAGTCTCAGGGCAGGCTGTAGATGCCCGTATTCTCTAGACTGTAATTCCATTCCACCATTCAGCGCAGCCACGTTGGAAGAAACCATTGATTCGAAACTGATGCATGAAAGGTCATGCACCATCCCAGGTGTGAGTGTACCACCACCTCGGGAGCTTCCCTGCCTCGACACCGACCCCGGAGCAAAACTACAAAAGGGAAATTGATTGGACAAAGTTGTACGCGAAAAGTTTTCTCAGATTCGGGAACAGTTAACCTTTGCGAAATTAAGTTACGATCCACATGCGAATAGATCTCTTGGTTCACAGGAAACATTGCGCCGCAGGTTCCGTTTCGAATAAAAATCACGACGGTGGGAGTATAACGCACGGGGTGTTTCTTTGCAAGAATCAATTGCCACGGGCAAACATTTACGCAGAAAAAAATTTGCCTCGTGCGACGAAGATCAATAGGGAACCCGATGTAGGACGCCATTTCACGCTTACTGGTGTTGTTTGTTTGCAAAATGGTACAGAGGTAGTAAAAAACACGCGTGTATCGGGGTAAGCATACCGTTTGATGGGAAACTTTCTATCCAAGGCTCACAGAAGACGAGGAGAAGCGGCCAGGAAGGTTAAGCACTGAAGAAGCGTTTGCACTCGCCACGTGTTGCCATCGGTGCCGACGACGAACTTGTCGCACGAAACCGATTTCGTATTGTAGCGAATGCAGGAAGCTCGTTTGATAGTTAAACTTAAACAGCGAGAAAAGGGAGGGAGGGAAGGTTTAAAAACATAAGACCTCACTAGCTAAAACAGGTCGCGAATGCGACGGTCAAGACGACGAATTCGACTAAGAGGCGCATACAGTCGATGACATCATTCTTGTTGCCATGTTTACGCTGTTCGTGTTTTGCGCTTTCCTCGGATGGAGGATAGTTTTTTTATTTCGCTGGTCCAATTCCGGAGATTTTAAAGCTCACCGATTTGGCAACGATGGTCACACACGGTAATTGCGTAGCTGGGTGAGCTCCAACAGCAAATACCGCAGCTCCAGTAAAGGTGAATAAATGAAGGACAGGTAGACTACGGCATCCGACAAGTGTGCATGGATGAAAAAATGCATCAGGAAACATCGAAGGAGCTGTGGGTGCAACCACGCGCGATGGACGGCGAACTTCGTCGTCGTAAAACACCGGCTCAAAATTATAAAATGGAAAAAGGCGGTTCAACGAGTTTATGTCAATAATATCGACAATGGTGGCGGCGAAGCAGTGCTGCCAATCACTCCTGGACGAAACAACGGAATTAGCTCCACACAACAGCTACACGAGTCGCCATTAATTCAATTCTTGCACCAAAGTGCATCGGCATTAGTTGCCACAACCTCTATTCTCCCCTTCTAGACTTTGTAGAGAAATGAAAGTTGATTAGTTTGCGCCTGAACCTACCACCACCGAATGGATGAGATAGTGATGGTGGTGGTGAGGCTGGCTGGTGAAACTACAACCATCAAATCCGCGTGTGGTCACCGCAACTCACAATCAGCACGGAGACAGAAAGCTTGCGGGCCAGTGGGTTGATTAAGTCATTGGCGTATATTGTGGTTGCGATCTTCAACTCTGCAGCCTTGGTTTGTGCACGTAATGGAAATTTTCACCTGTCCAAGAGGATGAGTAAGATTAATCTACACTTGGCTGAAGTGTACTCTCATCTTAGTAAACCTTTCGTTGTTCGCCAGTAGGATCGCCTATTCGATCTTTAAAGAAATATAATTTTCTCTGCGTACAAGGAAAGCATTGATTCGTCGTCAGTGTTCTGACGGGGTGTTCCGGGCTTTCTTTTCTTAAACAAAATTCTGCCATACAATGACCACGAAACGTTAACTCGGGATACAGTGTGGCACTCAACGTAATCTCAAACATTTCTCGGAAGTGGTTACCCCTCACCGATCATATGGCGCGAAGGGACACCGGTTGCACGAAAAAAAAGGTCGATTTTACGCTTTCATTTGGGAGTGGTACTGTATGCGTTTTCCTCTATTGAAAATGGCTGGACACCGTTGTAAGCAAGGAACAGGGATGATTTGTGGGTTCTGGAGAGAGGTGCAACAATACCACAACTTCGGATGCTAAGATTTTTTTTTTATTACACTAAGATACTTTCGCCATTCTCAAACCTATGTTGGGGTAAGGGGTGGGACTTATCATCACCTTATATGCAGGTGAACAAAAAATTTAACGTGAAACTTGTTTCCATCCACGGGAAAAACAGAAACCGAGGAAGCAGAACGAGCCATGGTTTCGCGCTCGCGGATTCCACGCACCATTGGAAACGAAACAAAACGATGAAAGAAGGGTTAGGATACAAAAAACCTGATAGACAACAGTTCACATTCGACAACATCGCAGCTGCAGCAGCTGCTACTGCGGCAAGGTCACTCCGGTGATCGTGTGGCGTCGTCGTCGTCGAACATTTATTTATTAATCGCCAACAAACGACCATTAACAACAAAAAGTGGTTGAGTGCAACGGTGGTTGGGCAAGCCAGCGGGAGAACACTTCAGGCAAGGTGGTTTCAAATCTTGGCCCACAAATCCTTCCACATGCCAAAGGGACCCGGCGTCTACCACAATACTGATGCCGCCCACATGGAATTCAGAGAAATATGGCGGCATTGGCCAGCGATCCATGAGAATGGAAACCTGCTCGACAGGTTTTCCGTCCTGCTGCCTTTCGCTCATCCCCTCCCTTGTGGCAGTCACACCACCCCCGTAACAAACCACGACACACCAGCATCATATCCGAGCGATAAACGGCAACGAACGAACATCCACAACTTCCCTACGTCTTCGCAATCTGCTTGTTTATGGAAGTGTTTGCAAGAAATAACGCTTTTTAGCATCTCGGCATACGTAGTGCAGGCCCAGCTGCGTCCGTTGTGAATGAATGTTTGAAGTGAAGGCTCGAGTATTTCATTTTGCTGATCTCCTGAACCTGCTTGACTACGCCGCGCCTCAGAATGTAATTGGACATATGCAATGGGAAACAGATGCACGACTGACCTGTGAGAAGAACTTGTCTTGCTCGTTTCGAAGTTCCAGAACAGTGGCTAAATTACGAAGCAGTGGTTTCTTGAAAATCCAGGTGGAATGTTGGAAGGTTATCTACCACTTGCATTCGGCGTTTCGTCAGGCTAACAAAGACGAGGGTTGTTCTAATGCAAGCGAGAAGGCACACTCAGGTTATGACTATGGAGTTTTGTTAATACTGCTTTTGGCCACATGTTAAAACTTCCACACTTATCCTTTTAGATTTTGATTTTTGACTTACGAATAAGAAATTACATATGTAACTAACACGCATATCTTAAGCGCTCAGTATGAATGCACAATACTAACGTCAACTGCTCTAACTCATGCTGTGATTGAACGTGTTTAGCTAATATTGACGATTTCTGCAATGTATTGTACAATATCAAAATATTTAGATATTTTCGGCAATATATTAAGCATCGACCGTGGGTGATACTGTGCAATACAGTTGAAAACTATCGGCAATCTAGTTACCTACAAGTATTATAATCCGTCATAGCAAAAAGTGGAAACCAAATTAACAAATAAATCCAGAATTTACAAAACAACTTTGACCGTCTGTAGGCGATATTTCACAAACTGCTCGAACGAATTTGCACAAAAAATATTAAACGTATGTGAGGCGTTTACAGCCTTAATCTGAAACAAGCCAAATTTTATGAGTATGAGAACCCGAATCAGGGTAACAAATTCGCGGTTGTAAATTTTTGCGTATTTAAATTAAATTAACAGTAAAACCAAACCTACGATCGGCGCCGTTAAAGTATCGCTAACCTCGAAGTCCCCTGACGGAAAAATAAGACAGATAAACCGTGTCTAGCATCGCAAACTATTTAAACAGCAGCGACCCAACCATCTGCCTTGATGATCGTAATCTAGGAGTAGTTGTAACTTTTGTTGGCATATGTTTTATCGTCGGGCGACATTGAACGAATGGAGTTGGACAACCTTTTTCTTTGTAACCTGCTGAAATAAAGCAAATTAAATTTGCAAAATGGTGTGAATTAAGTGCTAAGTGCTCCGTTGCCCCCACAAGCCAATTTATGTTATAATATCGGCGACCTTCGAACCGTTTCGCAGCAATCAATCAAGAACTACCAGGAGGTGGAGGTGCTAAAATTACTTCAGGACCTCCAGGGAGCGTATTCGGGAGCGTGATGGCATTAGTCTGAGTCAGCTCATTAGCTTCCCACACGAGAGATCGCGTGTGCGTAAATGGCACCAAACAGAATGTAAATGTGTCCTCGAGCCCGTCATAATCGGAGGAAGGACGAAATAAGAGACCCTGTGGCAGGTTGCAGGTCAGTCTTTAGAACTTCAAACGTTACAGGACTGCTTGTAAAAACTCAAATCGAGTAGTGTTACACCAAAGGGCAGTTTCTGCCACAGATGATTGGTAGTGTGGCGTTTTGCAATATTGGTAAAAAAATTAACATGGTTCTAGATGATTCATTTTCTATTGTTAACATAAATAGGTGTGAGTTGTGTTAAACAAGAATTGGTAATTGAAAATCCGAGGTCCCGATGTAATATAAAATCCGATGGTAATAATATGAAAAATTTGCGTGTTATGCAGTGACTTGAAAATTTAAAAAATGGAAACAACCTCATCAAAGTCTACTTTTTTATCGTACATACACTATGTGACCTTCGGTCGGGAAAACAGAGACAGAAATTATAGCAAAAAACAAGCATTGCAGAACACCACGTCCACTCGATGGTGATTATATGACACATATTAATGACCAGCGCGGTCTACTTTTCGAAAAACTCTTGTATGCTGCTCCCACCACTTCGTACAGACGAACGTAGCATTGAAATGGTGGAAAAGTTTTCACATGACACCGGCGACCTCCCGAGATGCGACGCACACCCTGGCGCCGATTTGATGTGGAAATTATGAGAGCTTTGCACACTTTTCCAGGTCAAATCGTTGCCTACCTCGACCGTCTCCATGTTTGGCCTCGGTTGTTTTCGCCCTATACCGCCTCCAAGCCCTCCCTATAGATCCGTCGCACTATATGGGACAAACAATAGCAAACTTATGCTAATTGGATTCTCCTCAAAACTTGGCGCGCACGGCCACGTTGGCATTTGCACGACGACCTCCTCCTGCTGAACGCTGGAGTTGGCGCGGATCGACCTACTTGATAGCGGCACACGCGTGAATGTGGTTACTTTATGGCACACCAGCAGCCAACTAACAAGTGTCTTGTGCCGAGAGGAGGCATTGCAGGAAGGAACAACACGTTTCAACATTCGCGTGAATGCGTGCGATGTTTCATGGTGAGCGGAAGGTTCAAAACGCAACAAAACTGCATACGCCATCGCACATCGTTAACCTACTCTTTCATCCTCTGTCGACGCACACAGTCATCCAACGTTGCACCGGTGTAGGGAAAGGTGAATGAGTCAGGTTTTGCCTCAAAATATTGTTGAATATGGAAGAAAAACGAGAGATGCACAACCCATACCGTACGGAAACTGCATCATCATTCATGGTGTGCCCTTGAATCGCGAATCAAACAAATACAATTCTGTTCGAACCCTTGCGTAAGCTACAAAAAAAAAAGGCTTAGCAACACGTTTGCGATAAACCAGTTTTTTTTTATCACAAACTCTTGCCTTGCCGGTTTAAACGATTGGATAGCTTTCTGTGTAGGTCAAATTAACTCAACTATTACATACACCGGCTTGTTGGGAAAAAGGTGTTTTATAATTGTGTTTCAATGCCTAAGGGGGGATGTTCGTATACTTTGCTGCCCTCGGTGGGAGCTGTATGTCGATATTTGTAACAAAAGCAATTAAATTGTCATTGTAAAGGACGAGCTACGAAGCCTAGCAAAAATTGCATTCACCGAATGGCCAAACGCAACCAGAATTATGCGAATGGAACGGAATTTATCAACGCTCCTGTGCCGGTCCGTAAAAATGTGCATTTCGAAGTAGCAGTAATCGGTAATTAATTTGCAGCTTGTGTTTGTGTCTGCATGTGCAAACGAAATCATTGCATTCGACATTAAATTACGTACGCATTCACATACAAATACAGAACTAATTTATGTACATGTAAACATAATTGGATTCGAGTGTGACGACTCAACTAGTACAGTGTTGGGAAGCATTGCAAAATGTATGTACTTTTATGAATTTAGTTTCATACTGCCCTCATCAAGGGTTCGTTCGTTTCTATTAGGTACGCGCAAGAACACACCGCGATGCTGTTATGCTCAACGGCAAGTGGCACAAGTGTTCGTCAAGTTGACTACTAACCCACGCCACGCCATTCCACAATTGAGTGTGTATGTAACAGTTGTCGCAGCTGCACTTGGTCGCTGCAACTAACTTTGCCAGGCGATTAGACCCCGGATCGCCTTCAGTCGTCAATTGGAGATATAAAAATTATTTTTCTTCGCTTGACAATCGCTCGACAATCAACAGAACAGCGGCCCTCGGGCAAGGCTTTATCCCGCACAACGACGGCAGCAGCGTTTGGCATCAACAAACAATTTTGACGATTGTCGTCGACAGTGTGTGTTGATTACTATTGACTTCCATTTGACTTCTAGAAGTTCTTTTCCTTGACGAGATGATTTGCCAACACGCAGTACATCTTACCCTGCTAAGGGCCACAAAGCCGTGGACAGCCGAGAGGATTTATTTGCACGGATAGAACGACAACAACCGGAACCGAGGAACCATTGCCTACGGATTGTGCTCGTCATGCCTCACAGTTCCACGTCACCGTGAGATATGATCGGAGCGACCGAGAAAGTCATCAGGGGAAACATGGAAAGAAGATGTACAACCAAGGGAGTTATTGATTTGAGGCATGACTGTTTGCTGATCTAATTCTCGCTCCGATGGACGTCGGGTAATCCGGGCGATCCCCCGAGTATGGAGGTTCTATACGTGTCAACAAGCTACCAGCTTACGTTGCTACCAGTGCACAAATTTTGAAAGATTATAGAGCAAAAAAACGTTGCATCATTTTTTAAATTCTTGCCGTTTCAAGAAAGACCCTTTCAAAGATGTCCGAAGGGAGAGACGGTTGATAGAAAAAGGTTTTGCAATGCAAATAACAAGTAAGAAACATGTTGTCAGTGCCTCAGGAATCTACTATTTGAGTCCTTGTTTGGTTGAACACGCGCTGATCATAGCATGACCGTTCAAAAACAGCCGTCTACATTGAAAACATATGACCTCTAATACATGTTGCACGAGAGCTTGGTGGTAGGTCGGAGACGGTAATGAGGCCCGATGGTATCTGGTTCCCAGGCAAACAACTAGTAATCCCATTATACCCCATGAGAACTGCACCTCGTTTCAGTGGTCGCACAGTTACTAAACACCCTTGGCAGCCACCTTGTCTCACTCAAATACCTCGAGGTGTTTCGCGTTCGAAAATCGATTTCTCCTTGGGCATGGGAAACGGGGAATAACGTCGAAAGTAGTTCCGGCATGGGATTAGGATTAGGGTGAACGTTTTATTTGCCCTCCTTTTTCTCAGTACAACGTTCCAATTTACGGTATTCGTGACCAGGAAAAAGTAACAGTGCTCGGTACGTTCGTCAGGAGAATGCCGCATTGATTGCCTTCAGAATTTATCGTGCGAGGATAAGAACGTCACCTGGGTGTTGTACATACTATTTTGTTTCCTTGATAATGATTGAAAAACCTTAGCCGCAGTATTAGTCGGAGTTCGTCTGCAACGAAACAACTGTATTTGTCTAGGAAGGATTTTTCCAAGCAGAACTTAAATCCGAGCAGCACGCAGAATAAAAATAACCTAGAGTTTTATGACGGGGTGAACATGATCCCGTGATAGCGGACCAGAAAGCGTTAACTGGGGCAGACTTTATTTTCCTCTCGGTATTTCCTTCTTCTGGATTGGATTTTTTTCGCCATAAAGGCCATCCGGTTTCGCCTGCGTATGCTCCATCGCTTTGGGAAACACCTACGAATTCCATCGGAAGGCGCCAAGTTTTTTTAACAAATATATACTTATAAATATATAATATATATAAGGTATACAAAATCATCAATATAGATGGTATTGAATTATCACCACGTGAGAATTCCCAAAATTTGACATGATTTTTGTTGTTTAACCGGGGAAACACAGCTTCCTTACAACCGTTCTAAAAGATTTCTTGCTCATTCTGCGACTCGTCATCAGTTTCGTTTTCCACGACATATGGAAACGGAACAGCAGTGTGCTCGATATCAAATGTGTGCAATTTTGACGGGGAGAATTGTATTGAGAAAGCAAACACAAACATAAAAATACCACCACACCACACAAGTCCAAGGCTGCACACAAACTAGGTTTGTCTCATTTTGAAGCGGGTTTGACCTAAATTCAGACCTTAAATGAGAAGACCGAGATACAACCGATTGATGACGGCCGCAAATACAGCCACATATCGATCGATCATTCTTCGATCGACGAAAGACAGACCCCGCACGTAGATTGGGAACCGACAGGTTGATTGTCACATGTCATACCCGTTTGAGATGAAATCAGTTGGTTATAAATCCAGATGTACACAGTCATCGTTCGGATATGTTCTGAAGAATATCACATGCTTTTCCACACATTGTTGCAATCTTCTTCCACACTTACAATCTTCTTCCACACACCAGAATGCAATCTTCTTCGTGCCATATCTGCACAACGGTAAAAAATAAATGTAAATAAGTTCAACTGCAGGAATGAGGAAGTGTAAGCGATTCACAAAGCGCTCTTTTTGTGGCTGCTTCAAAATCGAAATGCATCACATCCTGTCGTGCCATTTAGAAAATTAATGGGTGAATTGCAACGGGTATGTGTGGTGCATAGACATGGAGAGAAAATGCTTGCAATGCAGTTGCAATTTTAGCAATTGTTTGTTGAAACTTCTCTTGCGCTATGGTTAGTAATTACAAGTGTTCGTTTCAGCAAACCGACAATTCAACTACAATCGAGTTGTTATTGCAACGTAAGAGCTTTTCTCTAGTTTCATTTATACACAAAATGTGACACAAATTGGCGGCATGGATTTATTGTACTGGATCCATAGTGGATCGATCTACTAGTTTTTACGCATTTGTATATAGTACGCATTTTGTACGACTAGTTTTACGTGCATTGGAATATATTTTATCTTTCTCGAGCATGTATGAGCCTTTTACGTAACTCACAACCATACTAGGCAACCATACGTCCACTGTATCTTCGATCTCTACGAGCAAGAAACTGAAAGAAACTCCGAAACCGAAGCCAACGTAGGAAACAATTTCAGCCTTACGATTCCATCTTTGTTCAGGCAGAGATGAATGAAAAGGGGACGTTTGGGGAAGGCCCACCTCCCTCCTTTGGTTGCCAATGAAAAGCCATTATGGGATGGGCTCGGCGTATGATTGCGTAATTGACAAGCTGTTGGGACCAATAGGAGAGCCTTGGCTACGACTTTGGCGTGGAGGACTAGATTCATCGACGTACGCTGTGAAACATTGCCAGCATAATTGCAGTATGTCCATTATACTATTATTGAGCCACTGATTTCCCACTTTTATCTTCGGGCACCGTGTATGAGTGTCACGTCGGCCCTTCGAGCAAATGACACACAGAAAATAGGTAGTCGCATCCTACATTGTGAAGACGACGATGATGATGATGATGATCATAATTATAAAATTGAACCACCATTTCGACCAAGCGCTACACCCACTCTTTTCACCTTCACTTTGCATTATTGTTACACGCGCTCATCAAAAGCCAATCGCGCACTTTTCCGCTTTGTTTACTTCGTCGACTGCGAAACAAAAATAAATAAATCACCGATTCTGTTTCTCCTTGCTCTCTTTCTCTACCTTGCACTGCCTAATTCATTTATTTTACAACTATTTCCTTGATGCTTTTGTTTTTTTTTTTCAGCCGAAGCAGCCCCCAATTAGTCAACGCTACACCCTGCCTCGGATATGTGATGGACCGTGTTAGATTTTGTTTTTATTGCGGCTCGAGTTTGGAGGTCACCCGCTCGTGATCTTCGTTTACTCACTCAGACATGCCACATATACACACAAAATGAAAAAAGAAACTTAGCGCCAAAAGGCCCGCGCTATCGTAAACGAGGAAATCCAACCGAAAGCAGATGGAAAACGTCTCGCATTGGCTGTCATCACTCTGTGATTGGAAGGTTGTTAAAAGGTCGGGGATTGGAAAAGCGTGGAAGTCTTATGAAACCCCGCAGCGGAGAAAGCCGCAGCATGACGTCGTTGGGATAAAAACAGTTTCATCCGTTCGACGAATTTGCCAGCAAGCGCCGAGTTGTGAATATACTCCATCATCAATCTGTCGTTTTGTATCGTTCGTTCTCTTAATTCCTTGTTATATCCTTCTTTACAAAAATAAAGTCACAATTTGACGGATTTGTGTCATCATTTGCTCGGAAAATGACACACCCTTGAAGGCAGCAGCGGAATGCCTGCAAACATGCCGAACGAACGACGATGCAATTTCGCTAATATTATCAACATCATTGGAGCATTCAGTGGCGTGTGGTTACACATACATTCACCGTTAAAGAGAAATGGCAAAACGCGACCGCGCTCAGCTCAACAGGATGTTTGCAAAACCAAACTGAACCACACCGTATCGCTGCTTAAAAGCATGTTGTTAGGATTAGAGGTTCACGCACGGCTGAGTGTGTTTCATTTTGTAGAAAATTTAAAAAAAGGTACTACAAAAAACGAAGCACTTTTTCAATGGAGGAAGAGTCGTACATTGCATTAAATTGCAAGCATTGTTAATTAGGTTAGAGAAGGGGTTTCATGAAACTGATTTTGTTAAAATGCCCTAAGAATTGTTCAAGGTGGGTAGTTTATTGCAAGCATTCGAGTTTATGCTATAATACATTTTCATCAATAAAAGAAAAAAGGAATCCAGAATCCAAAAGGGATCATCAGAAAAGAGCCATTACCCTGTTTAGCTAAATGCAACATCATAGCCACGTTTATCTTGACCACCGTTGATGCATTTGCTTAAACAATTGATCATTATCGATCCAAACGCAAGCAGGCACACAAAAGTGGTCGATTGAGATAAGTCGCATCCTACGATAAATAGCAAGCAGTGCCCTTGTTTCCACTGTTCACGTACAAGATAAACTCTGAGAGATCCAGAGTGTGGTTCCAGAAGAGGGTCTCCGGATCTGATATTTTATCTCCGATATAGCCGTTTTTCTAAAACAATTTTCAATTCCATTAGAATAAATACCGAAATAGAAATCCACCACACGAAACCGCCCAACCCCCCCCCCCCCCCCCTCCTAATTTTCAACCGTTGGACTTTGCAAGTGCAGTCGGGTTGGCTCCAGAGTGATATAATCATTCTGGAGGCCATCCAGAACTAAGAGTAAACCGAGCGCACAAGAATAATGTAAATCGAGCTCAGCGGGAGGCGGCTTATTTGCATAACTTATTGCTTTAGCGGTTTTTTTTTTCCTCTATCTGGGGCCATGTGGGTGACTTGTCGCCCACGGACTACATATTGCCACTTCCTCCCACGTCCTACCGGTGCCATCAGCAAATGGTGCTAAAAAACGCATCAATTGGCACGATGCCTCGAGAGTTCGATCGAATGGAATACGCTTGGAAAACCATTTCAGAGCCGGAATGCTAGCCATTTTTTTCGCTTGCTTCTGTACATAATATCAGTCTGAAAAAAAACAACCTGCATTTTGCGCTGCAATCATATGCAAAGGAGGGATCGATACACGCTCCACTTCTGCACTCATAAGGTCGAGGACGGTGAATTCGATGCTGTGTCAGATGGCACAACAATGGCTGATAAAACGGTTCGCTTCAAATATTGCACGACAGTACTCTATCAAAAAATGCAAAAGCGGCTCAACAGTCGCAAGTGTCCGAGGATGGACGGGCACCGACGCAGACGAGCTTCTTGCCATCCTCTTTTTGATGTACACCACCCTGCTCACCTTCTGTTGCGGCGTCTGTGCGCCGAGTGGATGGAGAATTGTGGCCATAATCAATATAAATAGGCACTAATTGAACGTTGACAAGACGCCAAACGGGCCATACAGCTTCTTCACTCTTTTGCACGCGAGAACCGGGCATCTTCTCCTGCGCGATCTTTCCAGCATTCCATGCCCCAGCTTGGGGACGGCCGAAGAACTAAAGAGAAGGGAAGAGATTGGCGATAACGATAGCCACAACCAACATTCGTAACACGATACACTGACCGTGTATCATGCGAAACGAAGACCTCCGAGACACACGCGGACAGTGTTGCCCCGAAATGAAACGAACATAGGTTTTATTACCGCACAAACCTACAGAATAGGATGGTGAGATGTTGCGCCAGCCACTGGCACGAAACGTGCAAAGACCTGTACCCCACGCATCCGTATAGAAGTGAATGTTGCGTCTATAGTACCATTGTGCGCCATCTAACGGTAGGCCAACGAAACTCGACACAGCAAATTTATTTCAAACGATACCTTCAATTGAACCCAATTCCAAAGAGACACCCGCGTTCCTCTCGATGACTATTCCGGAGGGAGGTTTTGCATCTCCCCGGGTCAGTACATTTCAAGACCGTAGTGCTCAAATATTCCTCCATTCCTAAACTGGTCTTCGCAATTCAGAATGGCATCGCATAATTTATTTGTAATTGTTCGCTGCCTTTTGGTTACTAACATAAGGAAATTTCACTGTAATCCCTCATATCTTTTCGAACACATACAACATAGAGAAGAAAGTCCATTTAATGAATATGATGCCTGTGCTAATGGGCATTAATTATAAGGCGTTATTACCCATACTCTGGCATGACGTTTTACGAAATTAGCGCACAGCCCCACAAAGTGTCACTTTCGGGGGAGATAATTACAGCTTGCCTTCAGTAGCCCGCTAGACCAGTCTTCGGTGCGTCTGGTAGACTGCGGAAGGAAGAGAATCATAAAGTCATAACCGAATTTAATATCAAACGCGAGATGCCGCTGCCTTTTTTGTGTGCATCTCTCCGTCTCTATCCCTCCCCTCATTTTGAACGCGTTTTGGTAGCTTTGCACCGAGAGACATTGGAGATAATGTATGCGCACTAGGTTCGCGGTTGTATAACGCCACAAATCGCCCTACGACCGCGCACCGATTAGACGCTTCCGGTGGTTATGGCTGGAATTGCGGCTGACTTTCACACCAGGTTGAAGGTTTTGTGAAGAGGAGTGTCGAGTGTCTCCTTTTCCCCTTGGCTATGCTTTTCTTTTTCATCACAATTCCTCAAACGTACAGATAAATAGTTTTTCGAAATTTTACCAAGCCTGCTGCTACTCAAACCTAATTGGCAACTGTAGAGTTGATTAAGTAAAACGGAAGAAAAATATCCTGTCTTAATGAGTTAATTTCGGAAGCGAAGAATCGTGCATTCAAATTGGAAGGAAAGTTTAAAAAAATCGAAATCCTGCCTTCCGTTGTATGAAAAATTTACAGTAACCTACTGGTACGGAAGTGTCGCCCCTTTCCGATTAATAAGATTGCTTGCCTAGAGCAAACCAGTTGCCACCTAGATCGAATATCTAGAATGACTCATTCGTGTACGCAAGTCTAGGTACGCGACATTATTAAGTCAAACAATCAAAACGATGAATCATTTTAATGCAACTGTTTACATTGCATGTTACATACTTCAGCCTAACACGTTCTCTTAATCTTTGTAACTTTGAGTTTGGGATATGAAATTGATATAAAAGTGAAACAAAAAGGATTCAAAAAGGCTTACTTTCACTGATCAAAAACAATCAAATTGCGCTCTTGTAAAAATGTGTGTTTTATGCCCAGTTATTTGCATCGCCTCCAGCCCAACGAATGCGATGACTCAAAAAAAAACGGATTTGTAACTGATTTGCGCGCTGCATGAGCGTACAACGCGTTCTGCAACGGAACGGAAATAAAGACACAACCACATGCCCATCAAATCGGCACAATACAATGGAGCGGCTATCTTAACGAAGGGCAGAATGGCTACGGATTGATGAAAAATTAAGAAACAAAACGCATCTTAGGTCCGTTTTAGACAAGTCAACAGGCAACACATGCTGCACTCGGCACAACACCACCATTGTTCCCTTCGGCTCCTCAGGCTGACGAGTTGAAAGAAAATTAAACCCATCAGGGGGTTGGGAGGCGTACAATTGCTGCCAGCCAGAATGTACGGCGCATCGAATGGTGTGATTATTCTATCACCATTTGCACAAACCGAGACGCGCGCTTCAATGCTCATGGATCGTTTGTTGCGTAGCCCACACATACACACGCACACACACACACCCACACACACACCATATCAACCAGTCTGTGGAGAAAAATCCGCGGAATGGGGGAGAAAAGAGAATCATTCAAAACAGACGAGCTGCGTTCGAAAGGAATGTTGCTCTACTGCTGCACTATCCTCGGTGTTATGGTGTTGCTTCTCTCGTTCACTTGCAGAAGCCGTGTAAGAGAGCTGTATGTTGCCTTTTTTTTAGTACCCACCTTCGCCTCTTGCTGCCATTTGGGGAAACGTTAATGAGAGTGATTATCTAACCGGAATTTCCGCCAGGTTGTCTTTGCTCGGGAGCTAAGTGTTTCCTTGTCCCTCCGTGTCTTGTACACGCAATACGGTCGAAAAAATATCTGATCCGGTTTTTCGTTCCGTACGGGAGTACGTGGAGCATACATCGCGGTTTACACAGATGCATTTGCGAGGTAGAAAGATGGAGAAGACAATTGTAACCCTTGCAATCACCACCGGTTATGGTGGATTTTAAGATGATTTTATTAGTATAATTTCGAAAAATAAAAAGAAACACTTGTAATTATTCCTAATATGACTATTCACTGAATGCCTCTAACTGGATGTATGCTCTTTTTTAGGTTTATATGAGCGGAATTTTTTAGGTTTATATGAACAGAGTTACACAAGCAAATTTTTCCTTCTTTTTTGTTTACTATTTCAGCTCGATTGGTGGAGTAGAAGAAAAAAAAACGATTTCTCTTGCCATCCTACTCCGACGTCGTTCCGTCGTTTACATATAACTTCTCTCTTTTTTAAAATCTCATCTCCCCAAGCCCTGGGTAAGGGACACACTCTTTTCTTACCGACAGTCCGGCATTCGTGAAACCTGCCCGTCTCTTTTCATCAACTCCGCCAGCCATCACGATCGACGACTCTGACTTGTCTTCGAATGATCTTTTTCTCGGGCGTGCTGAACTGCGCTGCCTCTAGTGGCACAGTTTTCGCTTTCACACTTCCACACCCCTTTTTCCTTCGTTTTGCATTCCCTTCTTTATTAGGATCGGTACTTCTTTTCTTCGCTATTTGTACAACAGATCTCCTCCGTTGCCCTACAGATGATTGCTTTTCGTGGGCTCTGTTTTCCATTCTGGATGAGCTCAGTTTTGATCATTGCAAAGCAAAATAGGAAAACAAGTTCCAGAAAATTCCAGTTCATGGGATGGCGTCAAGCAAATTCCCTTCCATTTAAAATGTTTTTTCTCTTTATTTTTACATTCTAGCTTTCCCTCATCTGTCCATCTGTGAACTAGTGACAATTGTTAAATCAGGAGAAGAAATTTATCACATCCTTAGTTCTATGCTTATTTTTCGCAACAATCTGTTCATCGAGATTCCCTATGTGTAACACATACAGCAACACATACCAAGAGCCCTGACAACCAAAATAATCAGCGAAAACCCTCGTAGCATCGAACTAGGCTGACTCTGCGGACAGTGGGAAAACCGGTTATTTAACTGTTTCCCAACATTATCTTGAACCCACCCAAATACTTTGACCCAGCGCTACCCCATCGAACGGCGTGGAGCAAATATGGGATGCTGTTGAAATTAAGTCCTTGATTTAAACTAATTTATAGACATTTTCGTAGCACGCATCGACCCTTTTGTAGAGAAACTGAAACGTTGCACTTTTCTGCTGGATCGATTCCAGCCTGGTTGAATTCGTTGGAGTTCCAATGTTTACACACCGAAACACGTTCCTCGGCATCGCCATGAGCGTGAGATCATCAATACGGACGAATTTCTAGACAAAAAGTTTATGGGTGGAAACATGGTCTGATCCGTTTCTTTCACTACGCATGTTTGGATCACATCTACCGAATCATTTCAAATTCTTTGATCACTCTTTTATGAAAATTTCATTTAAGACACAACAGAACCGTCAAGAAGAAAAAGGATGCTGCACACCTTTTCACTGTATGGTGCATTACTTGTTTGCGGCCAGCTGAAGATGAGTTTTAATCTTACGATTTCTTCGTGATGGAGACATTCAATTTCATTTTTGTCAGCATTACACAAACAACCACAAACGCTCACAAAAACATACACGTGGGCACACAGGGCCTCAAGTGAGCCACCTCAGCACATCATCATATCGGTTGGTTGAGGAAAGATTGCGGACGGCAATGAAAAGCCGAGAGATAGCTAATTTAAATATTTGCTGATTAACATTTCTGTCGCTTTAATTAAAACCAAACAGCACGGTAGAACCACAGCAGCACCGCGAGCGCCAGCTCCACCTCAAACACTAAACACACGGCGGACACACGCACATAAACAGGGGCGACAAGAGCGTTAGAGGGCTTGGGGAACCCAACGTATACCGAGGGCTATGGGTATTGTTTCTGTCACCCGTTCCACCCTGTATTGGGGTGCCTATTAGAATTTTTCATCATTGACTTTCTAATCCTCCGCGAACTCTGCACAAGGTACACACATTAATGCCTTTAGCGAGTTGTTTTGTGTGGCGATGGCGAAGGAACCATTCCATCCTCGTTCCATATCCACCGCGTACACGTGTATCACACGAACACTACAATCAAGTTTTGGCATAGCGCGGGGGGGGGGGGGGGGGGGGGTGGTTGGTCTGGTCCAGAGATCGCGATTACAATTGAGAACTCGGTGGTGGTGGTGGTTGTGGTTTTAGTGGAAATGAATAAATTCTCGACCGCTACCTTCGGAAGCGGCGGTGGTCGCTGGGCAAGGCCACTAGCTATGAAATCGGTGGGAGAATCAGATGATTTTAAATGTGGCTGTTCACGTATCATTTCATTGTCGCAGTTCACATACGATGACCGGATGATCTCCATGGAATGCCCATGCACACGCACACACACTAGTGAAAGACTTGCCAGAAGATCGATGGTATCGTTCGAAATTCATCGACACTGACGCTCGTAGCCAAAATGTTCAACACAGTTTACGATTGGTTTTCAGAGATGTGTGCCACAAATTCTTTTAAGCCACTCACATAATCTCGCTGCATCTCTTCTCCTTAACTCCAGACAGGTCTTCGACATGAAGGGATTTCCGATATAATCTGAATACCACAAACACATTCTCTACTTCCGTATGACTCACGAGCAAAAGCACACACAATCTTCGCAAACCGATGGCCAGTTATGGGGTGATAGAAATATACCAATAATTTTAGCCACTGTCTAAGGACCCTGAGGACACCGCACGCGGATCGATGAGCAAGTGGATTTAGAAAAGATAAACCGAAAACGCGAAAAATTGCTCGCGGAACCAAGCAAAATAAAAACCAAAACGGACCGGTTGGCGGCGGAAGCACCCGTAACAGAGGCCTACCAACAGCGGAATAAAACCGTCACCGAGCGCACGTTTCTCGTTTGGCGTGCGTTCGCTCTTGGACCCGTTAACAATCTCCTATCCATTCTCTGTTGAACCGTATCTTTCTCTATATCTCTCTCTCTCTTTCCATCTCTCTCTTTCTCTCTCTCAATCCATCTCTTTCTCTTTCTCAATCCATCTCTTTCTCTCTCTCAATACATCTCTCTCTATCTATCTCTATCCATCTCTCTCTCTTTCATTCGCCGCATGTTTCATTAGGCCCCGCGTCCACACAGCAAAACACGACGAAAACTCGGTAATCTCTCACGAAACATTCCTTTTCTCATGCATTTTCTCTCTCTATCATTCGCAAGAATAATTTGTAGGGCGATCTACACTGAGCTATAAACTGGGTTGAGTACTTTAATCATGCTGTCGCTTCGTAGATATTTGTGACACCAAATGATAGTTTGTTTCCCTTCAGCTCTAGGGTCGAAAGGATTCTCTTCAAAGCCAGTTCTGCCTGCCACAATGTTTATTAATTCATATTACTAAGCATACAAACTAACATGGTGCAAAGAACGGAGCAATACAAGGTAGCTTAATAGAACACTGACGACCATGTCTTGAGTTTATGACCAGTTTATTTTTATTTCCCGTGACTTATGAACCGTTCCACAGCTGATTCGTTATCTCCAAAGTAGCATGATTTTGTTTATGTTGTAATCCCTCCGACGCACTTCCGCTAGAAGGGTCGATCTCACTTCCTCTTTGGTTTGCTTTGTGCGTCTTTTCGGCTGTCTCTGTTTGACTCATGTTGATGTATTGATTCTAAACGCTAGAAACCCACAAAGGTCATTATCTCTACATGCTGTGGAACAAATTGAACTTATTCCATTATCCCTCGTCCAATGTTTGACATAACGTCGCCTAAGTTAATGCCATTAGAAATGTTGTTATGTTTTAAACGCATGGTGCATATTTCATTAAATCCACGTGATTCGGTGAAGCCAGATAGCAGCTAGCGGCTGCTTTGGGCAGCTCATGAACCAGTAACGGAAGCATCTATAAATGGGCAATGAGCACCGGAGGAAGGCTTCATTGTCCTCTTTCAAATACTACAGCCGTGTGAGAGACAGTTTACAAAAATAATTCGGTCGTCAAACAAATGAACAACGCACCCACAACCGTCTCCTGTTTATTACGGCTGAGAAGCATAGATTTGCAATAGTGACAACCGTTTTAATGCCACCAGACTAAAATCTGTTTGTAAAATCTGATCTGAGTTTGTTGATGTTTGCTTTTTAGATATAGAGTTTAAGAGGAAGATTCAGAAAGAAGAGAAAAGAAAACTTCGAAAAACAATAACAAACTCAAACAAAACGTGAGGACGAAACAGTTCCACCACAGTTGGAACTATTTCGAGCAATAAAAATCAACGCATTCCTGAAAGCAGCGCTAATAACATTCAATTTGAACATCACTCCAGCACAAGCAATTCGAATATCACGTGCTCTGGGAGTGAGAGAGCTTTCGCGATAAAAAGCCACAACAAAACAAAAATTCATTTATCTACACGGCTCCCTGTCTTGTCGGCAGATGGCCAGCTAAGGTGGGAGGAATTCGTTAACAGAGGAAGGATGAAATGGGCGGAATGCATCAGATGGGAGTTACGCTATCTTAAGTAATTTATTACTTACAGTTAGCACAACGTGCACAAGATGTCCAGAGCCCCAAGGTGTTGCTGATGGTCTACCTTCATCGAAGCACACTCGCGTTCCATTTCATACGTCCAGCCCATGTGTGTAGATTTTTTCTTAACTTTCCAAGTGCTCAAGCCCTCGATTTGACGCAGTAGCTGACAAAATGATACTAGCGTCGTCTCGAACATCCAATTCAGTTTTGTATCTTTAGTGTTTGGAAGCTAATTTCAAAGTTAGATCTCTTCCATGTTGGTATTTGTAAAACTTAGCAGAGCGGTGAATGTGTGTACAGTTCCCTCCTGCCTATTGCTACCAGCATTCTCCTTTCGCCAACTCATTTGACACGTTATTTATAATAGAGCTTTTGATATCCATTTTTGGATCCGACAAATCCAAACGAAACCCCAAGAAAGATAGCAGCCGAACACGTGAACTACAATGTCCACAAATGGAGGAGCAGCAGGCGCCTGCTGAGCCAGTTTAGAATGCCACAGGATGGTTCAACAATTGGCAGCGTACATACCATCATCCACGCCACTTAGCTACTGGAACAGACTGGGTCGATTGGAGTGACAACGCTACCAGGAAATGACACACACCAGCATGGACATGAGGATCCATAAAAAATCAAGGGCATTTGTAACAATTTGCGTTTTTGTGATGCATTGAGGGAAGGAGCTCAGCGTAGCAGTCTTACCTTGAATTCAATTTTGTTTTACTTTCTATGCAGTTCAGTGAGACAAGACTCCTTTTGTAAGTAGACTCATTACGTACACCCTATTCCCTAAAACCACCCGACTTTTGCCCATTGAGAACTTATTTGTTTAATTGCCTAAGCAAGAAAATTAAAACTTTTGCCAAGATACTGTGAGAGATTATTTTTCTTCAAACATGTACGTGTTGACAATTCCTGTTCGAAACACCTTTAAATCTCCAGCTGGATGTTGAATAATACCGATGATGAATGATAAACTCCGAAAGTCTACCATTACTTAACCTGCCCAACATAAAATCCTCCCTTCATTGCGAAGTTCCTTCACACACAAACACAATTCCCCCAAAGTGTCGTACATCGCGAATGTTTGTCGTTTCAATTTGCGTGTTTTGATGCGCACTTTAATAACGATAAAACGGCTACCGGCGGATCGGTTCTTATCATATTCGGCCCACCTCAAACAAAGCTTTCCCGTCTCGCTCCAATCGCTGTGTAAACCTTGAGAACCTGCTGTACCGTGTGTTGACAACAAGGTTGGGGGTTACCACATGTACCGAAGGCAAAGGCTTTGCAATACATTTTACACTATCATTTCACTAACGTTTCACCGAGTGCAAACCAAGCTGCAAGGGTAAAACTGTTGTGCGCCAAACATCTAAATGTAGTTCGTCGTTATATGCGTATCTACGCCCGCGAGGCATAGCATTATGTGATAGACCAAATGACCTGCTGCTTATTGACCCTAGTGTTTATCGTCGCAATTTTGAACCGCAGCAATAATCTGTCAACGGTCTATTACATTTCCTTTCAGATAAACCCCCAGGAGAGGATCATCTACCATTTGCCCACCATTATACACTGTTGCATCTTCTGTGCTGTGATTTACTCGAGGGTGGAAATAAATTATACTTATCAGTTTGTTTGATTACAGCCGGGGCAGAAAGCGGAAGTAACAACGTTGCGTGTAAGGTAGTATGTATCCATACGATCAGGGTTCACCTCTCTGCAACCCTTTTTCGAAGCGCAAGACGCTTAAAAAAATGCTTATCAAATGCATGCTTTCAGAAGGTCCGAATCCGTTAGATTGGCACATACAAATTTGGAAACACACGGTACATTATAAGCCATTCATCCCTCTCATCAGGTGGTTCAAACAACAATCAAGGCACGTTTGCGCCTAAATGGCGATAGACTCACACGTGTTCGTAGAAAAGCTTTCGCAGAAAAGCTCACGAAATACCGCGACGCCGAAAAGCATGCCCTTCACACACCCACAAAAACTAAAGGCGTACACTACACACAGTGTAGCTTGATGGTTCTCTCTCTCTCTCTTTTTTGTAGCATTTTGTATTGGTATTACTCGCGCAAATATAGTATGTTCGTTTGCGTGAAAGTTTGATATACGATCGAAACGATTTTGAAGATCAACAGTAGTTAGTGTGCGTGCAAGGGCATGTAACGCATGTTGGATACCTTTCTCTTGCCACCTATACCTGTTTTCTCGCGTGTTACAAACTATGAGTCATCCAACCGTTCCAAGCGTTCGTCTGTCTCACTCCCACTCGGCTTCCAGTTGAACGGTAAAGGTGCAACATGATAATTCAAGAAGAAGTGCAAGAAGAAAGCCGTTTCATTGCTTGCTCACCGCGAAGACGCTCGACCTCTTTGACTTGCCGTTTGCGTTACACCTTGCCAACAGATGACGCCACGGGATCAAACCGTACGTTATTGAGGATGCGACCAATGCATGATTCCGCCGTTCCGTGTTGGGGACATCCGTCAGTGTGAGTTTATACGCGGACTACTAATTCACTTCGAGTTCGCGTCTGCATCCCTCGATTACGCACCCTATAAACAAGCGTACGCGTGGACAAGCCCATCAGCTAAACATGCTTTTGCCGGTTTCCGAACTTTTCTTTTTGCAACCACCGTTAATCGATTGCACTAAATGGACATGAATTGCGTTTGCGTTTTCTCTCTCAGGCTTTCGCGTTTTTTAAAACCTGTTTTGTGCATGCTCTATTCATAAGAGTGTTCCACCCGAAGCAACAGCCATTAGGCATAATAACCAAAAATAGAAATAATACAATCGAGGCAGTATGCTAGCTGTGGAAAGCCCTAATGCAACTGCATATGACAGAATTATAGCTATCCAAAAACAACTATCATGGCGTCATAGAACAGCGTAAATCAAAGCACGACCGTTACAGCGCAACCAATTTTAGCTTATCGTGAGAAAAAAATGTAAAAAAGTGATTTTTCGCAATGGCATTCATGCTTCGTGTTCGGCGCGTTTACGCCGCCATTATCAGAATCGTCAATAATTGGAGCGTGCAGTCGTGTACACAGTATGTATGGCTACAGTATGCGCAAGTATGGATGCGCGACTGGGCAACTGAAGACGGCGAGTTCCAAGGCGAGTTCAATTCCGCGGAGTTTGCATTGCGTAATAAGCTCACCGTCCTTCGACTTTCAATGAGCCTTGAACTATTGGCAACGTGTTTTAGGGATCTCATTCTTGAAGGAAATGAATATAAATTGATCCTTAATTCGAACAACAAAGAAGCTAAGTTGTGGGTGGAATATGGGAAGCATTAAAACACATCACCAGTTTCCCTAACCTCTCCCGTACATCTTGCCTAAGAATCTTAGAGAGAAGGGTGCCAGTTGAAGTTTAATGAACGTATCTGCCTTAGTACTAAAATTCGAAAGAGATAAAATTGCCGTTAATGATTCTTGCACATCTTACCTGTTTCCTATTGCTTTCAGCTCCCTCCAGAATGGCGGATGATCTGGGCTCACCTAACATTTTTCGTTTCCCCCTTCTATCGCAGTCCATCTTCATTCTTCGTTCATTAGGGAATAAAGGCAACATAATTATGTATACCATAACGATATTATCATCGGAGGATTTGTTTATGATACAGCTTTCAAGAAGAGGATGGCGGCAAACACTTATTTCTAGCTGAACATTCAACACTTTCTTTCTTCACAAACATCTAAAAAAAAAACAAGAACAACAAATGTTCGCGCAGAAAGCACGTACTTTTCTGACACTTCCACGTATAACACGGTTTCCCGGTTGGTGGAAGGTTCAATTCTAATTGGTTGTCGCTAAGGTGCGCACAACCGTCCTCTGGTTCGCAAACCCGAGAAGAAGAAGAACTAGGCAGTGTCTTGCAGCTGGATCCACACACGGCTAGATGTTTGGGACTATGCCGACGGACAAGCCAACACACACAATACCCAATCGATGATGATTAACTCAGAAAGCGTATTACCAATCCACGTTTATACCATGTATTTTCCTCGTTTCACGACCGGCACTATTTCGCTATATGCTCTGTTAGTGATGTATAATAATTCCCTATACATTCTGGAACAATCTAGAAACCGGCCTACTTTGATGCTTAATATTCTTACATTGCTAATTCTGTTTAATCTAGTAGGCTATGGATATTTGACATATTCCGTAAAAGACGGAACAACATAATCAATGTATCCCAGATCTTTTGCCACCATCAATCTTTATTAGTTTTCGATTATTCGAATCATTGACGGCTTGATTGTGCGGCGAGCTACATATACGTTACCATGCACCTTCGCACGACAAATTTCCAACTCTTAAAGTACAGACGAAAAAAAACCATACTTTATGGTTAAAAAAGTGCGGTGCGAGAGAAACGGAAGAAACCCACCCAGGAATATTTTAAAAATAACCAACGCAAAAATCCATCAGCCCCAAGAAAACATTCCCACGCGGTGCAGAGAAACAACTACAACATCTCAAGCGATGCGGCGCTAGCTGGTTGACTTGGTTGTGCGGGCGAAAATATTTGTAGCATAAGACGACGCAAGTAGTGGGCGAGAATTCACCATTCTCAAGGTGAGCGCTCGGGTTGTGTTTAGAGCGTGGAGAGCAGAGAGAGCACAGGGAGCAACCAACACCGCGATTATGGCGAAAACGAGATGAATGTTTAGGTACTTACTTTACCCAACATCCGTTAGCCGACTAACCGTGAATATGAATTTTCCAGGCATACGGAAAACTACCTGGCAGCTCCTGTTTAAGAAAAGCGCTCTCGCTCTCCAGTGAAATTTAGTGACTTTTTACTGTGTGTTTTGCTGCCTTCTTATAATGGGAGGAAATTGATTTGTTATTCTAAGGTCTTGGCGTGGTTTACTTTTCTCACAATTCAAAATAACAAACAAAATTGAACGATTCTAGGAGGCCTTATTGAATGTTTTTTTTTTTTCGGAAAAGATGATTGAAGTCGTAAAAGCTGTCATATCTTACAAATTGTGCCGTTTTCCAAAGGTCAAACAGACATAACTTTCGAAATATAACCATCCCGATAATTTAACACCATTGCGCCGAGCGTTAGTCACATTGCTTCGCGTCATATCAACCCGAAACGTCATGCACAAATTGAAATAGACACTTAATAATCTACCGGCCGCACCCATGGCCATCAATCCATCTTTTTAGTGGTGAATTCATCACATCCACGTGTGCTCTTTAGCCGTGCGGGCGAAAATATTTGTCGTCTTATGCTGATATTAACGTCATGTATCGTTCCAACATCGTCAAGGGAACCTACATACCCTCTTCTCCTTCAACGGTAACGGTGTTCTGACGTCGCAGAGGATTTCAGAGAAATGCATTTGGCGTGTACTAGACTGGTTACTTATTGCCACGCACATACATACACCCAAACACGCAGACAATTATCACAAGCAATCGTCACTGGAAAGGATTGTGTCTCAAGGGTGTTGAATTTTCTTTTTCTCTCTCTCTGCAGTGAGCCAACGACACTCGACATTACCGGCTCGTGCTTGCGTACATTTTCATAAGAATCCTCGCTTCCCGGCCGAGGCCATGAAAGACGGAAGAGAAGTGACGAAACGGAGCATTCCCTTCATTCCACCCAACTGGCCCGAGAAAAACGCCGACGATGGAAGAATCCTACGCTTGAAACCACCGACTGAGGCCACGGTAGCGCGGTTGTGCCTCCACAGAATGAAAGCCTCCGTCATCAACACAACTCATTTACGATGCATATTTAATGAGCGCGCCCTAAGAGTGCTTAAGTGGACGTTAAGCGAAGCCAGATAAAGAAAGGGCGCGATGAGAAGGCAGGAACGTCAAACATGCTATCGGATAACGAAGAAGTTATATCTACTTTTCGCGTGGAAGCGTCGCTACTACGGTATCAAAAGTCAGCGGTCGAGGCAGTGCTATTAATTTAACTAGTGATACTTTGCGAAACTTCAATAATATAGGACCCTTCTTCCCGCTCCCTTTTTGTATCGTGCCAACACCCATCGAATCCGAATGCGATAAAACAAGCGAGGACGAGTGTATCCCGCATTACAATTATAAACTGGAATAATAACTGCACACAAAACTTCGACGAGCTGTCCACGAATCCTACGATGATAATGCGAACTCATACATTTAAAACTCTGAACAAGGACTCGTCGTTTATGGTAGTAAAGTGATGAGGAACGAAAATTTATTTAGTCACCTCTAGTTACAGACTTGTGTTTCCCATTAAAACGAACCAGCGAGTCGGAATTGGGTACGACGCGCTCGTGCTAGTAATGAAATATGCAATGCATACGAGACCATGGACAGCTCTGGAGGTGCATCATTCTGTCAAGAAAGGGTAGAAAACAAGCTACTCCACCTCACAGGATGGATTCGTTGCCAACCTGCTTGTAAAGTGATCTTGTGTTCCGCGGGCATGTGAAGTTTCGCTTAAACTTAAAATGTATTTATTTTAAAATTCACACCATCGAGCCATCGATTCGATCAACAAATGAATTTGCAAGAAATAACAAATTCAGTAACTTTTTATTTATCAGCAATATCAGACTAGAAAACAATTTGAACGGTTTGCAAAAAAAAAGTCGTTCATTTCATTAGTATTAAGTTCATATTAAAATTTAATATTCATACCCCAACCAGGAGCTATAACGAACTTATCATAGTGTTAATGTGGATTTTCAATGAACGCTACGATACGCGTGAAAGAAGGATTGTTTTCCATTCCGGGGGTTTTCGTTCCGCGCGAAGTATGGAAGTTGACAATTTTTCTCTCACTTTGCTGTGTATGGTAGATCCATGGATGTTTTTACGTACATTTTGTGTATCCTTTCCATTTGCACAAAGCAAAACCTGTGCAATATTGATGCCATCTTCACTCAGTTCTGCGGGATAATTCATAAACACGAATTTAAAAAAAACACTCGCTCGCTCTCTCCTGTACATTCGTCCAGGAAAGGCTTCGAACAAGTGCTTCTACGCACACGGAAAACAGCACTATAATCCAGAATTCCTTCAATCATGTCTTACCAAAAACATTTCTGTGCATCATTGACAATGATTGTTTTCTGTGGGGGTTCGCAAGACAGTACTATATGAAGGCACACAAACGAACTCTTTGATTTTTTTTTATAGTAACATAAATAACATCATGCGCTCTGCCTGGATGTAGAATTCGTGACAAATTGCAGTTTGTTATACTTATTGTAATCGACTTCACGTAGAATAAAAATAAACGCAATAAAATTACATTGATCCCCTGAGATTAGTCCGTAAATATATCGTCAATTCTAAGTACATTATTGTCGTAAACCTTTCAGGACAAAAAGTTAGAAAATCTGGAGAAATCGAAGCAAAACTGAATCGAATTCATGGCTTATGAAGACCCAATGAGGCATTCTCAAATAAACATAATAAATAACAATAAAACATTATTCCATCACCATTGCACAAAATCTACACTTTTCTATTACTTTTCACATATATTTAACAAATGTATTTTACAAGAAAACATAATCACCATTGAGTATTTTAGATAAATTTGATGGAATACGTCGAACCACTTTCGTCGTAACGAAGAATTCAGCTTAGGCTGGAGTTGAGGAAACGCAACTTTGCAGTTTTTGACAGTAACATCGTAAACATTACGTAGATTTGCACGTCACAGATTCACTGCCGGATGAAGAAGCATTTTACCATGACATTTCCCACATTACCCCGGGAATATTGCATTCCTTGAGACAACGCTTATGAAGGCCCCTCGACGAAAAGCACTGAAGCTGTGTACAGAGACAGCGAAAACATGACAGCGTTTTGACAACATCGAACAAGAATCGTTCCCCGTATATGTGTATCGAAAGCCGTAGGACACCTTCGGGCCTGCGATGGAACATAAATTGGCAGCAATGGAATTTGCGCGATTTCAAGTGGATTTTAGCGAAAGTAAACAGAGTATGCTGTCATTGACTTACCCGGCTGGTGGATGAACGGATCGATTTGTTTCCGGTCGAGTTGCTGTGCGAGTGCGATTTCGGTTCTATCTGTGCGGTGCATGGCACCGGGGCTCCGCTGTTGGTGATATGATCAGCTGGCAGCGACTCCGGGACAGTCTGCAGGGTGGTTCTCATTGTGGCCGACATGGTAGAACGCTTCGAACGTCCTTCGAACTAGTCCTGGATTCTTGTTTGCTGCGGAAAAGTGCGTCCTGATGGTACGAGAAAAGCGCGCTGCGTTGAGATGCTTCAAACGGGGGAGGTTTTTCTCTCCAGCAACAAGTTGGAGGAGGAAACACTATCTTTGTTTCTTCTTTTACTCGCAAACTGCGCTTGTCAAGCACTCACTCTTTGCCAAACTCACCACATTAGCCAACAAAGGCAACACCACTCACCTTCGCCTTCCACACTATCGGCACTCTGATTGCAATCGGTAAGGGGGATGCACAACGCGCTTCGCCGACCGAAAAGGATCGATTCACTTCCACATACAGGTACACACACACACACACACACACACACACAGAAGCTCACAACGCGCTAGTGCATGTCACCGGAACACTCCTCACCACACTTCGCCCCACACGTCACCGCATTCAAGGACAGAATTTCGCACAAGAACCAGCTGCCAAGGGTTAGCACGAACTTTCGTATCCTTTGAACTTTTCTTGAGCGTTAGAGGAAAACGCTACCGCCAGTTCTAGGCCGAGCGAAGAGTGGTGTTTGTCTCACTCGTACGTACGTCCCTTTCCCGCTTGGAAGCCAACGGTCGATGGGAGGCAAACCGAAACGGCTGCGAAAAGCTTGAGCTCATCAACGATGGCGGCGCTGGAACCGTTGGAAGGTTGATTTTTTCTTTTTCCTGGACTGCACCAGCTTGCTTTCCATTCTTTTTACCTCGCGACTGGGTGGGATAGGCGGTTGCTCTTTGGCCACGAGAATCAACAATGTGAGTGTGCGGAGCCGATGTCCTGGTCCGTTAGTGGTGGGGTCCGCTGATGAGGAGGAGAGACGACGCTGTGTGACCTGGTGCTTTAGGCTGGCTGCTTTGCCCCTCCGGAAGTGGGCCTTCACTTTTCACAGAATGCTACACAAACATGCACACATCTTTTGTCCGACCGGGGGTTTCACACAATTTCATTTCACCAGACCAGAAACACGAACAGAAAAATATTAGAACAAGGTTAGCTTTTGAGATATTGTTTCTAACTCAACTAAATTAAAACCATTAAGTTGCGGATCCTGATATTTGAACCATTCCTAGATATGATGTAATTATTCAAGGAGAATCAAGGCTAAAAATAAGGGACCAGAAATTTCAATCATTTATTGAGTCAAGGCTCCCTTTAGATAGAGTAGCTGAACATCCATCCACCCTAAAGAAATGACCTCGGCATAACGCGCATTGGTGAGAATCGCAGCCATCTGTTAGCATTTCCATAGATCCTTTCTTTTTACTAATTTAGTAATCGAATATGTTGTACGGTAATTGCTCCTCCTCCTTTGAAATGAATTAGGGGTCAGGTTAGTTAAAAAAAGGATTGATTTGGAAAGAATCAATATTACTCGATCAAACGTAATAAAGTCGGTAGATAGCCTAATGATGACTACGATGACGTAAACGGCCGGGAGTATTCGAGTGTTGTCTGAAACGAAAAGAAAGAGAAAAAATATGATTAGTGTCTAGAAGGACAAACAGGAGTAAAGTAGAGGGGAAAGGCAACGGAGGAATCATTTCGTTTGTTAAACGCCCCGAAGGAGGGAGGCAAGGCTGCGATGAGATTTGGTTTAACATCATTTTACACATTTAACATTTACATTTGGTTTGGAAATCAATGTTGTTAAAATGCTGTTTGGCTTGGTTTCATGGACCACTGGTAAGCTGCAAAGGCTTTCCAGTCGCGAAAGGAAGAAATCTTCCAAGAGCCCAAACACCAAAAGCAAGAAGATACGTAAGTTTTCTTCTCCGCTCCCTAACGGCATGCACGATGATAGTGGGAAGGGGGAGGGGGGGAGTTAACCACCGCGGTTTTACGAGGTTTCCACTTGAACAGGTTACGCTAAAAAACATCGCTATGTGGTGCCTTGTTACATGGGTTCTCCAATCTCCACATACGGGTTTCTGGTTAAGATTATCACATCAAAACGGATTAAGAAACACGATCATTCTTTCATTCTATAAACTCCCTAACCCACCCTTTAATACTGCTTCTTTACCGATACTGGCAAGCCATCAAACGAATTTTGGTAAACCGTTGAGTTCGAAGCACCTTGCCTTTTCCGTGACATCGTCTCTCCTACAAACAACATTAATGCAGGAACTAGGTTGTGTATGTACTCAATTGCACTACTCGCCGACACACGTTGACTCGGACGCGTACTTATGCGATCCGGTTACACGTGCGGCTCCCGAGGGATGCAATCTCTCCTTTTAGTGAACATGTAACCCAAAAGCACAGCAACTATCCATCTACTCGAAGCTTCCATGCAGCCGTTCTAGAATTACAGATTACTAGAAAACCTGTCTACCCACTAGCAACCAGCATCCATCCACCATGTCAGTAGAGATACAATACTACTACACTTTTGCACACAAAAAACCACCAGGCTCCCTTTTTCGACCCGCTTCATGTCGACGCTAATTGATGTGAAAAGCCACCCAAAGCCACGCATAGAGCTTTTACACTGACTCATCGGATGGCAGTTCTGGCCCTACGTTTAAGTCTCCGATTTGTGGTAGTGCCGCCTTCAATCGATGAAATCATGCCATTCAACTGCCTACTACGTAGTAGATCAATAATATCATAGCTTTACCATGCAGCATCTTTTTGACGAAGAACCACTTCAAAAGCATACGAAAGACTCACTGTTTTGCAGCAAGAGGAAAGGGGCTTGCTATCTCAAACGTAAACTTTCTTGCAATATTGTTATACAACCTAGGCAAACACACCGAACGTCGTCCCAATGGGCTCTCAGTGGCAGCAAGGTCGGGGTGTAGCACTGAAAGCCGCACGATTACAGGAAAAAAACATACAAACGTGAAAGGCCAACCATAGCGGTAAGCTTGAAAGAAAATGGGAATGTATTCAAGCATTCGGAGCTCAAACATGTCCTAGCTTCCTTTTCGTAGCGGAAACGATGTATTTAATTCAATCCAGAGTGCTACTATTGTTTTAGTAACACAATTTTTTTTATTCATGAAGAACAGTCAGTGCCGTATTGCTAGTAGTAAGATACATCAATACTCTATATTAATACGAGTCACAAGATTCGAATGTCAAGGGTCACTCTTGTTCATTGCTTATGAACATTACGTATTTTCATGCGAATAAGATATCTTTAAGCAATAACAACACCCTTAAAAAACAGTAAACAGTACGGCGTAATAGTATATAAGAAATATTGTATAGCCGTATAGGCAAACTTTAAAAAAATAAAATGATCAACCCGAAAAACCATGATTATTGTTTTGCAAATTGTTAAACAATCAACAGAAAATAAAACGAAACACACAACTGTAAAACATTGCTTATCCACACGTACATGCCGTCGATGTGCTGGGGAGGTGATAGTTGCTTATACATAGGTTGGGTATATATTGCTTACAGATAGGTTGGGTGCTACCTCACAGAGCCACTGGACAAGTGTTGCCGACTTCCACAGTGTCGCCGATACCCACCAGTGTCAATTGGCTCAACCGTAACGCAACGTATGGATATCGGGGAAGGGGGTGGGAGGTGACTTGGCGGGGTGTTTAAAAGTGAAGCAGGAAAAAGTGGCAGCTTGTGTGTTACAACCGAATCCAAATGGAATCGTATCGAGGGCGTTTCATTTCAGCGAACACAACAAGCACGGCAGCCTCCAGCCAACCCCATAATATTTAATCCGTAAGATAAACGGGGTAGGGAGGACTGTAAGGTGATTCGAAGTGGAACAGAGAAGCTCAAGTGGCCCTTTCGAAGCAACTAGCTTCCGCTGCTGTTAAACGTGACAAGGGAGCTATGGCAAACTGATTGGATTATGAGCTCATTTCAGGACCTGTCTGTTTCGTTGCTTTCGCCAACCTGAAATGGCGGGAAAATGGCGGAAAAGTACGAAACCTGGAGAGCGGTTGGATAGCGGGAAGGATTGCGTGAGGATTAGTATAGCCACTTGCTGCCATGGAATATTATATAATCCACTGCCCGGAGGCGTCGCCACGCAAAAACAAAACTAGCCAGCTCGTCCTTCCAGCTCTGAGTAGGCTACACCATTCAGGCGGTAGCTGATCATTATTTACCGACCGCAACTGCATCAAATTTATATTAGATAAAACGAACCCGATTGAGCTAGTTCAATCCTGGCGCTGGTCGGAGGCCTATCCAGCGAAAGTTACAGTGGCCCGGTCTAGGTGTGCAATGTGACCAAATGCGCTTGGAACTGCCGCTAGAGTGTGTCAAGAACGATCGAACGAACGAGTCGATTGATTTTTCTACCACATACCGCCCCCCCCCCCCCTCCTCCCTGGCCCGGTGGATTATCATTCAAGCGTACCATGAACCAACCCCCCCCCCCCCCCCCCACCAAGCAAACGACACATCACCACCATGACTGTTTGGCCAAAGAAGGACCGCTGATTGGTTTTCGAAAGACACACGATGATACTCCATTTCACGGTGCAACGGTTTAATTATCGATTTAGGGGCCGATCGAAGGCTGGATATCATCATGATCAAAAAGCATATACAATTTAAAGACAAAAAGGAAAGTATTACTTTTACAATCTAACTGTTTTGAATTATTTACCATCTTCCATTTTACTGGAAAATTTGTTCGTGGCGTAACCTCCCTAAAACATTGGTTGATACTAAAAAGCCTCAAAATTCGATGGAAAAAAAAAAACTAAGCCCGACTTTTAGCCTGGTGTGTGTAATGAGGGTGGTAGAAACAACGCCTTTATTTATTATTTTCTATGGATACAGCAAGCGTAAACGCGTAGAGCAAAGTTCCGGCCTCCAATCTGAAATTCTGCTAATGAAGTTTACGGTTTTGGTTTTCAAGTTCCCAGTTAGCGCGATGGGGTCACATATGGCTTGATCAGGTTTCAACTTAGATTACCTCAGTTTGCAACTTTGCTCAACGCATTTACGCTTGCTCTATCCATAGAAAAAAACCTGTTAAGTTCATCTCTTGCTTGACGGAACTGTAAGCATATCTGAAGCTCGAAAGCGATTCATTCCTTTCGATCGGCCGTTCGTACTGCTGGTCCTCGAGTTTTAAGTCAAGGCCAGTGCAGACCCTGACCCGGCAGACTAGATAAACACCCGTTATCGCCCACAAACATCCAACGATACCAACAAACGGCTCGACGATGGAAGAGTTGCGAGACGTGGCGACGGCACGTGGCCGGATTTTCGTATTTCGTATGGCGTACTTCTTCCATCCCATGTGACATAAAATATATACAACACAACATTATACGATTGCGACCGGCCGTCGAAAACAGACCGGAATAGAGGGACCCATCGCTGCGTCGTTGGTTTGCTCGCTCGTCAGCAGCACCCTCGCCCACGATTTTCCCCTTCAATTCAAGCCCATCATGACTCATTTTCTCCCTGAAGACGTCGGAGTGATTGACTACTGAACTTATGACAACTTGAGCCCAGAATGCACTACGACACCGACCGTCGCCTTACCGTGATTACAATCCCCAGCGGATACTGTTCTAGTGGAAAATGTGAAGAAAGACAACGGTATTGGAAATAAAGGAAACACCACTGACAGCGAGCAGCAAAGCAAAGATTTGCCAGCCTGCCAGTTGAATTCGGCTTTCGCTTAAAGTCGCTCATCTGCGACGACGTTGCACCTGATGACTCAGCATTCACAGTCTGTCAGAGACAGAAGAGCAGACATCAACCGGTCTGACAGCAGCTCTTCGCTTTTTACCTCCCTCTCTTCCTCATCCCCGATACTTGCAATCTTTATCATCATCCTCAGCTATGAAAAATCGACAGATGTACGTCCATCTCGGCCGGACTACGGGAATGATGTGTATGATGGATTTAAAGAATGTTGAGGCCACCACGTTTTGTTCTAGCGTTTATTCTTCCAGCCGGACTGCTCGGTACATGGTTCAGCTCAGGTAAGAGAGTCTGAAGTCGGCGCGTCCGATTTTTATGACCGTCGACCCTGAAAGTATGTGATGCAATAATCAATTCACGAATGTTTAAATACATTTTGTTAACAGAATCCCCTAGCTAAAATTGTAAAATTTTGAAAATAATTATATCATGAAAACTTTTTGAAGAAAACTCCCTCACAAAAAGAAACGAAACCAGTGCGTTGATCCTTCCCGCGATTTTTAATCAAGCATAAAACGCTTACAAAGAATGACAAGAGATTATTTGGGACAAAAATGTTCCGTACATTTGCCTTGCAACTCAATTTGCGACGGCAGAGATGTGCGACCCGGAGGCAAGAGAAAGGATAGAAAGTGAGCAAGTTAAGCATTTGTTCCTTTTCGCGTATCATCTCCTCCACTGACCGGAACAGTACAACCAAAAAATGGAACGGAAGTGGAAAAGCGATGATGGTTGAAGAAAAACGTGCTGGAAAGTCAACTGGCCCCAAACTACTTATCAACAAGTCGCCGCAGCGAAAGCCACCGACTTCAACGGAGGCGAAACATAGCAAACCGCAAAAAAAAATATCCCCGTGGAACCGATACAATCAAACCTTCCCCAGTCGAATGCCCGAGCACACCGGGTTGATTCTTTTGGGTTACGAAGTGGACTGTCCTTTCTTCTTCACGTTACCTTTTCCTTGTCCTCCGGCACGGTCCGTTTACATTGGGTTACAAAAAAGAGACGAAAAATAGTTCACCTTACGAGTTCAGGTATGCTTCGCGAGCCGGCAAGTGGTCTTAAAATCAAAGGAAAAGAGCTCACGTTTCCTCTCTTGATTTCTCCTCCCCCTCTTTCCCCCTCACGACTTCGTCGCTGCCCACAATCAAGACGAAATATTTGGCAAGCCATATTTAGGACTTTCGATCGAGACTCCTACGCGGTACGCCAAGTCTAAAAACCACCTTTCCATGCATACAAACAGTGCCAAAAGTGTTCAGCTTTATGGATGAAACCTGTTGTAACACTACGCCCATTTACAGACCATCATCACAGTGGCCTAGGGGTCTGGAACCGAAACGACCTCCCGACAACAATCTTACTTTCCGCCCGCATTGGGATACACATGCCAAGAAAAGCAAAAATAAAGGAACGGATTACGAAAATTTCATAGACACACCTCGGGTCGTATGAGGAGGAATATCCCGGATAATCTGTCCCGTTTCGGAGATGATTTTTTAGGTGGAAAAATACAAAAAGCCACCGACGGAAGGTCATTTCGGCTGCCCAAACCAACATCGAGTACCTGACCAAATCGTGAGATGGCAAATGCCACCTATTTTGGAGTCCGAAAAGAAAGGGTCTCCCAAGTAAGGAAGGTAAGTTTCTGCTTTGCTAGATTCTGGCAGCATCGCTGTTTCGATAATGACATGCAATTTCGTATTCAAATTGAGAGAAAACTCCTCCACCCATCATATATAACTCAAACACATTGTACGGGAAGGAAGGGGGTAAGGTGTTGGGCCGATTAGCCCGGAAAAGATGCTTGATTGCGCGAGTGGAATAAATTAGTTGTTTCTTCATCAGCTGTTGCCAGCCGTTGAAAGCAGGTCAAGTACCTGAAGCGGAGAAAAAAGTAAGACGAATCGAATCATCCGTAAGGCAAAAAATATGATGTTAAGAAAGCATTCGGTGAAGTGACCAAGAAGACATTCTTCCAACCGAAGAACATGGCGCGTGCTAGTTATTACCTTCAAAGAGGTTTGAACTAAGTCCCCAACGAATATTGTTTGCCTATTGGACTTCACGAAACATTTGGTTATGTGTGGATTGTGTACTTGATGCTCTGAATGCTTTGAGGTTAATTCTCTGAAACAAAAGGTGGGGTATAAACGCTCAACTGACACATTTTTTATCAACCTAAGTTTTTTAACCCTATAACACAGTCGTGTCCCGTTACCATCCTACCTACCTGCATTCCGTCTACGGACGAAACGCCGTTGATGGGTTCGTGTCTTTTTCTTTTTTGATTCGATTTATTCGATACAAATAGTTGAGATGCAGTTTTTTTTTGCTCCTATCTACCACTGCAGGTCCCTTACCCGCTTCTTTCATATGACCCGAGGAGCTTTTCTCTTCCCTATCATCTACTGGCCAATCTAGTTTTCCAAACTCAGAGGCAAGAACTGATTGTTATGTAACCGATTCAAAGCAAGTTGCACGCGATTCGAAGCAAACGGCACGACATTGAACGTAGGTGGTAACAGGTGTATCTCTTTTTCACATTCACCAAACACCACATCCCTTCAATAGTCGTTCGTCTGCATCTGTGGACGCATGTGCTGTCGGGGCCGGTTTTCAAGCGAGAAGAAGGAGTTTGGTACGCACCGGACCAAATGAACCGGAAACCCCGGAAGCAAAAGGAAATCTTCGAGATCAGGAAAATTATTGAGACAAGTGGAACTGTTACATTTATTATTACATTTATTAAATTGAAACTGTTCGCCTCAAGGGCTTTACAATAGTGGTCTTAAATCTATGGGAATTGGGTGAGGAGCCGGGAACGGAATTGGGAGATGGAAATATTGTAGTCAAACAAACGGCTAACGGCATTGAAGGACGACATAGAACGCAGTAGCGGATCGTTCTGGCCATAACATGTCCGACGTTTCGGCAGCAGAAAGGGGGGTCTATCACGAAGACGACGGGAAATGTTGAAAATGAAAAAACAAATATCGATCCAATCCGATGAAAGTTTGCAAGCGCAAAAAACAAATCCGTTCAATTTAAAAACTTTATAGAACCTTTTCAAGCTATCGCCTGAAAAGTGAAAAACCAAACTGAATTTGAATTGTGCTCATACTATCCTCTGGTTTGCCTCCTCTAATCAACTTATAGGTGCTCGGATTAGGGGTCAGTTTCTCTACCAACACCAGGGTGTGCAACGATTTGAAAAACATGTTAGAGGCAACGCATTGTTTTAGAGCTATCAGATGCTTGGGTAGCACATGCTTGTTGGAGATCAAATCAACCCTCAAAATGGCGCCTTCGAAAGTGAAATGCACCCATCGCGCGATAAACGAGAGAGAAAGCTATGTTACGAACATCATGGACGGAGTATTCAAACCAGATCTCTGGCCTAACCTCGGATAACTTCCAGCAGCGGTGAGTTAAGATCCGGATTGGTGTTGTCTACCAGTGACGGTGGTTACGTGGGTTATCAATCGGAAACCTGCGTCGTAAAAAAAAAGAAGCTTTTGGTAGCGTAAATGTCCAGTTTCTAGAAATGTTCAAAGAGAAATGAGTCCACACTTTGAACATCGCAGTTTTGCAGTTCGTAACGTTCGCCTAGATCATTACGCATCACCCTATTTGCCTCATGCGTGAAAAATCGAAGTGTTGGTATGGACTTATGGCATAAAAACATTTATCGATGGCTATGCTTTACATTTCGTAGGCTTCAGAAGACATTTTTCAGGAGCTAACCATGCTTCAAAACTTCATTTTGTTTGTCAGGGCCATCGCATGTTCAGGAGTTATGTGATACATACAGACGATATTTCTGGTAGGAGTTTTTGCCCGTCCAGACGATCGCTTTTTGACAGAACCAACTACCTGGGTACGTAGCTTGTCATGCTTGACTGTTCACTGTAATGTAGGCAGACATGATGGATGGAATGCTTTGCTTGGATCGATAACAGACTCTCTCAACAAACATCGAAAATAGTTTACACAATGACTCAAAAGTAACCATTGGACAGGCAAACAATCGTCAATCGTTTCTTTAGTAAATGCGTCATAATCTGCTTCTGCTAGATAGAAAACTGCAGCTAACTTTACTTATAGCAGCAACGGTTTGCCCCTAGAAACGCTCTAGAAGGACCGGTGGGTGCTGCCGTTACGCGATTGCGAATTCGATTCTCCGTAAAGTTCGCGGATGCCAGAGTTGCGCAAGGGTTTTTGTTCGCGAGCAAGTGGCAGGACGGCCCCTGTGTCTGTTGCGGTTGACCGCAGATCTAAGAACATCCCGCACAAACACATATAAATATATGTACACAAACAAGGTGCGACAAGATCAACCACAGGGTGCCCCTTTCAGATGAGGTTTCTTTTCTTGCCAGCGCTGACGTTGTTCTTACCTCAACGCACGAATGACTCCGACTCCGGTGGCACTTTAGCGGCTCGGCAGCCAAGCGTAAGGTACTGCAGAAAGCTGAAGGCTGCAAACTCGCCACATATCACCATATGCTAGTTGCGGTATAGCGACATGTGTAGTTTAATAACTGGCAGAACCTGTTGTTGAACTGGTTAAATACTGGTGCGACAAAACAACCGCTCGACGAACGTGGGACAGATTTTTCTCCTGGACACGGCGACACATTTCGCACACTGCAAAATATTTAGATAAATATCAGTCATCCTCCGGCCAGCCTGCAAACCGCTGCCCGGGCCCTTTTGGATAAAAATTTACTTCATCCAACACTATTGTTCAGATCCACCGCACACACACCGGTAAACCAACGGCATCACGCACAACTACATTCATAAGAATGAATGCAAAAGACAACGAAACAGAACACGATTCTCTTCCATGTCTATTAGTTTTCCCCATTTTCCTTCGCCATTCTTCCATCCAACCACCGAGCCAGCCATATTTCCACAACACACCATTTCTTTTTCCTTCGGTTCTAAGCCTTCAACATCATCATCGCGCTGAAAGCAAATTTACCGTTAGCACAACTTCCGATCAGACGTTCGATGCTCGAAAACAGAAGATGAACGAAGAAGCTACACACAGTGTTGTACAGACTCAACATGTTTGTATGTTTCTATGTTTTCTGTACACTTTCAAAATATTTTCAAAACGTTTTATTTAAATTCAGTATTATATTTAAAATGTTTCTTTTTACATGAAACACGACAAAAATGCACGTCAGCCATGAAGGCAATTATGAACCACACCTTCGTAAACGGCCAAAACATGTCCATATAAACGGCCAGATAAAGGTAAGAACGTTCGCTGTGTTTCACGCGATGCTCGGAGTTTATGATCCCCGGGTGAGCATAAATCAATCCGATGCGAGTCGAAGCTGGCAGCAAAAGCAGCGCAACCTCCCTCCGCCTGCAGATTGGTCCGTATTTTTGGAGCATTTTGCGTCTCCATTCATAGAATCGAAGTTTTTTGTTTTGTTTTTTGTGGAACGATAGAAAATGAGAGAGAAAACCGAAGAGGAATGAGAGAAAACGTTCATGGGGCACAAAAAGTCGGCAATATCGCTTCAACTGTACGCAAAAGAAAAAAGAACCAAAAAGATTAGCCAGCCGAGAACGGAATCGGAAACTAAAACGGGAAAAAAATGTGACGGATAAGGTCGTAAGCGCGCGATGAACCGATCATGTGAGGGGAGTGGCATGTACTGTAGGGACGATGAAAAAGTGAACGAAAAAAAAACAGAGCAAATTAAAGCAAATCAAACAGTGAGTAAATTTAATTAATTAAGTAACATTGCAAAATCATTTTTAACTTTTACACTTCGGTGATAAACCGCACCGAAAATATATAAACAGCTACCTCAAAGCCTGCCTCCGCCATATGCATCCTTCATGTGCACCGAAACGTGTCGCTTTAATGTTAAACAAATGTGGGATGAACATTTATTTGTTGCTTCTAGTTTGTAAACGCATTCCCCCTGCAGTTCGGACAATTTGATCAACAAACATCTGTTTGAAGCGACTCGAGCCAAACATACAAAGATGCAATTTTACATTATTTAGATTGAATTTAGTGAGAACTCCTTAACAAAGACAGCAGATAACATAGTTCAAGTAACAAGATTGCGTGAGTTATTCCCCTTCTTTCCAGGGGGGAGCGCGGGGAGTGGTGTGGTCTTTATCTCGTCGCCCTTCCTATCTCTGTTCCCAGGGAGGGTGCCCTTTTACATAATCAAACAGTTCTGGAAGCATATCAATGGTTATGGTGCACTATTCCATAATTAATATCGAAAAGATAATTGTGATTAAAAGCTGCGGGAAAGCAGTAAGCCGGCATGAATGAAATGAAAATGAATTCATGCCTCGAATGGGAAAATGGGGGGAACAAACCCTGAAAGGTTGGTCAGTTGGTCTGAAGAAATTTTCATTGATCCCCCCGGTGTTGTGCTGCCCCAATTAAAACCCATAGGAAGGAACGACCCAACCCGGTGGATGCATCAGCTCTCTGCCCCCCCCCCCCCCCCCCCCCTTTATTTGCCGTGTCCATTATCGGCATTTCTTTCCCCACTTTCGACCGTTTCACTCTCAGAAACAACCCCACAAATGGATCTTTTCCTATCGGACATTATCCTTTTTTTGCGAGCCTCCTCCGGGTCGATTTGGGCGGATCGTGTAAGCAGGCTCATCTTATCAATGAAGTCATTATACACTGCTGAAAAGCCCGAAAGTGGAAAACCGTCGGCGCAAGAAGAGTCCTCGCAGATGCTACATGAGGTCACAAAGATGAATTACGTTATGCCAAACTCCCGTGGTGTCGAATGACGATTATGTTCGACAGAAGTGCAGTGCCCGCTCATACATTATTATTTGGAACATCGATCGAACTCCCATTGAGTGGTCCAGTTTGTTACCTTCTCCTCCTTCTCCCGAACGTCCTCGACTGGCCAAGGGTGTTTCATTTAGGTCATCGCCAACCGATCGCAGTTCATCATGCAGGGGGAGATGTAATAGTAAACAAAACACGAAGAAGCATTTTATTGGAGTATTTTCACCCAATCGGCTTTACTCTATACCACACACCCATTCCTTTTGTCCGTAAACGAAGATCTTTATAACCGACGATGAATTTCCTCTAGCCCATAAGTTACTGCCGGCGATTCAAAAACGTGAAACAAAACCATTAGTAGCGGAAGGCACCTTCATATGTGGAAGATTATTGCTAATCACAGTCAGCGGGGGTTGTGGTTAGTGTTGGGTAATGAGCAAAAAAGGTACCTACCTCGCTGTGCTCAACTTACTGAGCAGGCTCATGATCAGTCTGACACTTGCGCTGAGCAGAGGTGAGCATGTAGCAGAGATGAGCATTGAGCCAAGGTGAGCAGAGGTGAGCAGATGTGAGCGCTGCCTCACTAAAGAGGTACCTCTCGCTCACTCCTCACCTTAGTGTGCTGCGTGCAGCGCTCTGCTCACCCAACAGAGCAAAATTACACAACACTAGTGGTGTGTTGGTATCAGTGAGGACAACAACTTCACGACGCGTCACGAATTGAAAAGACACGCCATATGGATTCAGGATTCGAACCCATGACTCCCGTTGTGGTGTTGCTGTCTTTCGTTTTTTTCTGTTCTACGTTGCCGTCGCCTTCTTCTATTCTACGTTACCGTGGGACCCGACCCAAGAGAGTTAGTTTGATTTGCGTATTTGTATTCTACAATGAACCGAATTAGTAATGCTTTGCATTTAATGTTCTGCGCCTTGATGCGGCACAACATTTTCCATTTTTACGTCATTCTATCAGAATCAAGGAAAAGTCAGAGAAAAAAAGACAAAAAGGACTGACAAAACATGCTGGATGTGCGAGTAAGGGAGGAAACAGATTGCTGGGGGTTTACGCTTGTCTGGTTGAAGTGAAAATCGAATTATTCATTCCGGGGATAGCATGCTCCGAGAACTACGTCCATCCCAAACCCCTTGTGTTTAGCGGTTGGTTAGGAGACTTGTGCAAACGGGAGAAGTGAAGTGGAGAGTGGAGTGGAGAGTGGAGTGGAACGGAAGAAGAAGCATTTGAGTTTGAGCTCTCCATCCCCAATCGCATCGAGCGGATCGCGCTCTTGCGCCGGGTTTCGTTGTCGAGAATGCGAGCTATGGCAATTTTCCTCTCTGCTTCTCTCGTTGCGAATGTGCCGGCAGAGAAACAGCCAGCAACAAACACAACCCATCGACATTTCCCATCCCCAACACCTTCACCACGGGGGAGGCTATGCGAGCGGATACCGACACAAGCCCATTTTTCCGCTGACGTCAAGGGAGAAAATAACGTCGTAAAATAAACTCGCACCCAGGAAGGAAAACACCCCGGCCAGCAACGGGTTGCAGCAACAACAACAACACCATCATAGGTGCATGCACTCGAGTAGATTTGAATTCAGGACGATGGTGGATACTACAGCACTCACTTAACAAATGTCACGTTTTTTTCTCTGTCGGAATCTCTGGCTTTTTTTTGCTCATGCAATGCAACCCACCTAACCTTTCCTCATTGTCGCTTGCGTATGTGGCATATAATTCGAACAAACACATTTTCTGAACCGTGAGCTGAGCTTTTACCGAACGAATATGTTTGCAGGACATTGAAGTCGGATTAATGAAACGAGACGACTAGTTAAGACGACGAGTTAACGACTAGTTAACTGAGGAAACCCATCCTAGGGCGATTTACTATTCATTTTTCTGAACTAAATGACACAAACAAAGGAAGAAAACGGGCCATAATGATTTTAAGCAAATCGGAAATAAGGAAAACTTCAGTCCAGGTGGAAAACTAGCAGATAATGAATCCCGGATAGAACGCAAAAAACAAAAGAAATGTTAAGCGCGAAGCGATCAAGCGAGGAGCGCCAAACGCTTCGAAGGTGCGAGCCCACCAAGCGTGTCTTCTAAATTACACCATTCTCCTTTCAGCAGATGAATGGAGCGGGGCACATACAAGTTGGGGGCATGGGTGTTGGATATTCTTGGTTGGAAAAAGCGAAAGGAAAAAGAAGAAAAAGAGGGGAAAAACTAGCTGGCTTGGCTACACATGAAGAACGTGAGGCAAAAGTAAGCGGCCAAAAACCGCCCCTCAAACGCAGACAGACAGACGGACTGACCGTTCCGTTTCGACCGATAGTGGAAAGGATTGGTTTTTTTTTTCGATGAAAAATAGCGTAACGACGGAGTGTAGCTATCATTTGCGTACGCATATGTGTGTGTGTAAAAGTGTGTGTGTGTGTGTGTGGGTGTGTGTATGTAAAAAAGGGAAGGGCATCAACACACACACACCTGTACAGACACGTCGATCTTCTTAGAGGCAACATAAGGTGGTCGTTCAAGTGTCCAACGTATAACAACATATGCATATGCCGCCCCTGCGTCGACGAACTTCAATTTCTATGCAGTAGGAAAACACACCGCATCGGAACGATGAAGCGAAACAGGGAAAGGTGTGTGCCGCTGCTATATTATAAACTGACGCTTGTTGCACAAGGACGGGAACAAATTCTTATTTCTTCCTTTGGCTGACTATAGAAACATTTTCATTCGTAGTGGGTGATAACTACTTAAATCACATTTAAATTGGCTGTCACACCTGTGCTGTAATGTCTGTAGCAGGCAATTTGTGAATATTTTTACGAAACAATGTCTGAAACCGGTTGCCATTCTTAGTTGGCTAACATCGTTGCCATGGCAGCTCTTACCGACATGTTTAGTTCAATATGAGTATTCGATGAGTTTTTGTGCCTGTCTTCAGAGATCACTTCCAAAGTGCCTAGAAGACGGCTAGCCGCTGGCCGGTCGCTCTGGTGACCCCTTTTCCATTAACGCAAACAACGTGTGTGGATGCGCTAATTTTCACACGCAAGACAAATTATTTCCTTCTCCCTTCGAGACGATGACTCTGGCTCTGGGTTCTTTTGCCCAGTCGACGATGGGATAGCGAGAGAATGAGACAGGGCAGATAAAATGACGCAACGGAAAAGAAGAACATCTTCATCGCCCAACGGCGGAAGAATGGGGAAGAAATAAAGCGAACAGGGGTTACCCAATACCGAGAAAATTAGGAAGGGGCTTCGAACAGTTCTCCACGATTGCTGGTTAAACACATGACTGGAGAACAGAGCGGAGGAAGTGGAATGGCATGGACAAAATATTTACCTCTTTTGGTCTGCTTTAGCGTACTTTTCTTGGTCGTGGCGCCTGGCGCTAGTTTTTCGATTCGCAATTTAAGCATAACTTCCTTCTAACATGTTGTTGTTCTTTACGGACAAATTTGTCACCTTCGCTCCGGCCGCTCATCGTCATTTTCATCATCATCATCGCCATCATTATCCGGAACCCCCTTTGCTTTCACACGCACACCACGAGTCGGCACACGAACACTAAGAAGTGCGCTAATTCCTTCGCGTACGAATACACCCACCGCGGCCGACCATTACACATTGCACCGCGTAGGCAACCACCAGCATATATTTTCGACACTGCTGCCGCCACGGAAAAAATATGTGAATCGACTCAATCGCTTACTTCTTGCTTCAGCACATCTCACTCACGAAAATTGGTGGCTTTCTTTGTACTACGATTACGTTGCGATGTTACTTCTAGCCGAACGATTTCAAACATTCAACTATCATCCCGGGCAACCCACGGGTTTTCTTACTGCCAGCAGCTCCTACGGTAACTCGATCGGACTAGGGACGTTTTTATTTTCGTTCAAAATGTCAGCTGCAGTTCTACCGGACCGTCGTCTTTGGGTCGTTTTCCCGAAAAGCCCTACACTTTTATCGAGTCAGCACACGACCGTCCACTCTCTCTCTCTCTCTCGCGCGCACTCTCGCACTGGCTCTCCTTTCTGTTCCTCTCTCTCTCTCTCTCTCTTTCTCTGGCTATGCTTACTCTAAATGATGAAACACGAACATGGCTGGCGTGTGGAAAATAATGTGTGCTGCGAAGAAAAAGGAGCACTCTGCTGCGTACACACCTTTCCAACACAACGCACGCATTACCTGTGCACGAGAAAGCATGCACATACACGAAAACAGACAACCAGCTCTCGGCAGTGCATCACTCCGCTTTTTTTGCCGCCGTTTTCCCCCGCCGCTCCTAGTCTCACCGACACTACTGCTTTGGCTCCGCTTTGGTTTGGAAGAAAGTTCGAAGTGGGCAGAGATGGACTGGCAGGTAACTTTAATCGCGACAACTCGCATGGAAACTGGTAACTTTTAGAAAACCCGCAGCCTGCTGCGTTTTGTGTCAAATAGATCCTGCTAATCGACAGTCACTTGTCACCTAACTAACTAGAATCGAATTGCTTCATTCGGTCATTACACACACGATTGGAACGCCCTTGCTGGTGAAAAAAAAAAAACGTGGAAAAACAACCGTTCACACCGAAAGCAGAACGCACGCGAGCAGCTGCAACAGTAATATGGTATCGATCGCGTCTAGGTTCGAAATTGCCGAATACGACCCCGTTTGCGAGACTGATGCTGGCAGACAGAAGCAAATCAGTGTCGTTTCCTACGAGATTCATAAACACTCCACACTATACGGTGCCAAGCGTGTCCTTTCCGCGAGAAATTTATTTTCAACCGGGAATGCTCTGCTACGAGCTGCTCACTCCAGGCTTAGCTGCACAGAAGCGATTCGCGTGCTAATGTGAAACGGGCTGACGCACTTTTTCCTACCCCGAATCAGGTCCATCTGTGTGCTGTAAGTTGGTTTTACTGATGAATCCGCAGCCTCTTCAGCCTCACAGCTCGACCATGATGCGCGAGCGGGAGAGAGCGCTCGAGATGAGCGGTCGAGAAGTAGACGCGAGGAAGCTGCACACACTAACACCACGCGGCTGTATGTGCTCGCCGAGCCCGCGCAGGTGTTGGTTTCGAAAGTCGAAAACTATATTTTTCACAAACTTCCTTCGACCGGATCGGTTTCTCTCGACTAGCGAGTACTAGGAGCACGGTGAGATGGGGAACATCAGGCCTCCACAAGTCTCCACGTTCTGACGGGTTGCAAACTGGAGCATGCGCGTCGCTACACTCTTTTCATCCCGCACTCGCCTACTCTCAACGTCTGTGGTTCAAACAACCTTAACCAAGATAGTTGGCACGTCGAAGAGTTCACAGCATATATTTCATGAATAAATAGACGATAGAGGTCTTACATGGTGTCCAGTTCCCGGTACGGAATGTCCTGCCCCGCGCTACGTCACAAAGTGCAAAACAAACACATGGAAATGGGAACTGTGGAGAAATAATCGGGATTCTCTCGACGAACATTCAGAGCTGATCTGTCAAAAGGAAACTGTTTGTTACTCAAACGTCAAAAGTATACCCTGCGGGACCTTATTTCTAGCTATCTTTTACAGCTATCTAGCACCAACACACTCGCACACAACGCCATCATGCACTTCTACACTAACAACAAATCGCCGATGGAAACGAATCGTCCGGATTTTGCAAACTCCCAGTGAATTTTCCTGGTTGGCGAATCGTGATCGTGGTCCAAACACTTCTCATAGGAAATGAAGGCTTTCAACGAGCATCCACGGGTAGCTTCACACCTACGAGAAACCTTGCAAGAGTTACATCGTATAACACACCGTTTTTCACCGCAACTGGTGCTACCGATCGTATAGACGCTTCTTTTCCACTAGAAACACCTAAAATTCAGCCCAATTTTCAATGAAAACTGCTCAAATACCCGCGACACTTTATCGTCCTCCGACGTCGACAGCAGAAGTAGACATTTTGTTTTCACACGCATTCATGAGTCCCGTTGCACCTTCGAACCTAGCACGCAGTTCCACAGGTTCGTTCCGCGCGTCCAGGGTGTGCCTAATAGTTTTGGAAAAGTAGGAAATTTGGGTAAAACCACAAAAAAGTTGATCTTCCAGTTCTTGCAGTTCGTTTGTGCAGTTCTTGCAGCTATGATCCCACCTCATATGCACTTGACGTATCGTTTGGTCAATGGCCAAGATTTGTATTGTTTGTTTATGAATTGTTTTTGTCGTCTTATCGTGTTATCGTTTTGTTTATGAAATGGAGCGCGCTTTTAAAACATACATGATTTACGTGATCTGCACAATGGTTTATGCTGAAAGATTGCAGTGAAAAGTTAACTACTGCCAGTATGTTTCTCATATCTACTATACCTGTCCCATCATCCGGAAAGATGTTCATTAACCACGTAGGATTAATATCTGATAACTCGTCTGTAATCATCCACTTTTCGAATTGTATCCTCTCTTGCGTGGTGTCCATGGTCGTGGTCGCGACATGCCGTGCGGTATCCACTGATGATAGCCAATTCTCGGTCGGCAGTGCTTTAGAACTTTAGCTTGTGATCAGTAACTGGTTGTGTCTGTGAAGTGAAAATAAACATCAAATGGAGGCGCAATACGTACGCCACGCGGCCGCGAAGGAAGCAACCGTATCCTCCATATGCTACCGCAAAAGCTAGCGGCGATTATAAATACACCGGCTCGCTCAGGGACACCGTGTTGGCTGCAGTCGCTTGAATAAGGTGCACCGGAAAGTACAACAAGCTGTCGGCCGGAAGTGAATCCAGACGGTGCGTACGCTTCAACCTTGACTGTTTCATGATCGTCCTCAACAAAGAGGAACGACAAGATGTTCTCGTAGTTGTGGCTTAACTTTGATGATTAAAAGGGCCCCTCGTGGGGACACTACTGCTCTCTTTCTCTCTCTCTCTCTCTCTCTCTCTCTCTCTCTCTCTCTCTCTCTCTCTCTCTCACTCTCCTCGCGATAAGGAATCGCTCGTTCTGCGCAACGAAAATACTGTGCGCGAGTTTGCATCAGTTGGAGCCGAACCGTAACGACAACAACATTAAAATCGTGAATACAATCTCACGAACAAGCCGTTCTCTCCACGTTAGTCTGCTTCGGTGCCAGAAAAAAGTGAAAAAAAATAACGCCATCGACACGCGTTCAACGATCGATATCAGAAAGCGTTGTTTAATCAGCTATGCAAGCCGTTGGCACATTCCTCAGGCACAGAGGGTTAAATTGTCCAACCTTAAAATACCAACTACAATAAGCAAACGGGAGCGCGGGCCGAGAAGATTTAAAGTTACACGTCGCTACGTCCGTTTCCGCTGTGCGTTCCTGCAGCATGTCGTCCGGCAAGCTGACCAATAAAACCAAAGAATCTGGCAAGAATTCAAAGGTGTTCGGTGGTAGGGCATCGTTGATGTCACGGTTTTTGCCGGTTACGTTTAAAAACGATGAGGTAATGTAGAGCAATATTAATGCAAACAAGTTGTAAATTCCATTGAAAGCAGGCCACGGCAAGGGATTGTTATCAGAGGGAACGGCGTGTCAATGAACAGCCAATGGAATTTTGTAGACATAGAAGTTCATTGAAAAGGTCATCGATTTGCTCAGGATTAGGGTCCTGTTAATGCTTATCTTGTGATATTTAGCTTTCATAGTCCAACGCAATTTCTTTGCGAAGGAATGCTACAGGAAAGGCATGAGCTTATTAAAGAGTGATATATACTACTGATCTCGTATGGATTTTGCAACCCTTCGAGCTCATTGTGTGCACAGCTGTTTTCAAAACAGTCTACAATGCTCGAGATACGAAGGTTGAGTCACGTTCCGTAACATTCAAGATCCGATGATTTATGTGCTGACTATCATGAAGTGATGTTAACTCGTCTTTTCTTTACTTATCTATGTTTTTGAATGTCTCCAACCAGGCAACGTATGGACATTCGAGTCACCACCATCAACACTTCTATGAACTGAGGCGTCATTGTCTTGCCCAGAAAATCCTCTTCGAAGATCCGGACTTTCCCGCGACGGACTCGTCCCTGTCGATGCCGAACGTCACCAATGTCCGCTGGCGAAGGCCACACGATATCACGCCCAACGCGCAATTCTTTGTGGACGGCGCGTCACGGTTCGACATCTGCCAGGGTTCGCTGAACGACTGTTGGCTGCTGACGGCCGCCGCCAACCTTACCGCCCACCCGTGGCTATTCAAGCGGGTCATTCCGGAAGATAATGGCTTCGCAGACGATCAGCACGCGGGTATTTGTCACTTCCGCTTCTGGGAGTTCGGCCAGTGGGTGGAAGTGGTGATCGACGACCGGCTGCCGACGGATGCCGAAGGACAACTGTTGTACGGGCGGTCCGCCAATCGGAACGAATTCTGGAGCGCTCTGTTGGAGAAAGCGTACGCCAAGTTTTACGGCTCGTACGGTGCGCTCGATGGCGGGACAGCGCGGGAGGCGATGCAGGATCTCACCGGTGGCTTGACAGAGTTCTACCAGCCGAAAAAGATGGTGGGAAGGGAGGATCAGCTGTGGGAAATTCTTCGCAGCGGGTTCGAGCTGGGGTCTCTCTTTGCTTGCAACCTAAAGGTAAGCATCTGATAGCGTCTCCAGCTCGAATGTGCGGCTGATTGATAAACTGCCTCTTCGGCTTCTTTCAGAGTGATCCGACTGGTGAAAACGTGGCCACTAGGGAGGGTCTTTTGCGAGGCCACTCGTACTCCATCTCCAAGGTGCACACGGTCGACGGCCTGCTCAGCGAGGGCACATCCTCGATCAGGTTGCTTCGAGTGCGCAATCCTTGGGGAGCCGGCATTGAGTGGAATGGCCGCTGGAGCGACAAATCGCGGGAATGGAAGGCAATCGATGGCCGAGAACGCAAGCGCATCGGCTTGACGATCGAGAGCGACGGCGAGTTCTGGATCGATCTGGATGATTTCATGAAACACTTCGACCGACTGGAGGTTTGCCATTTGTCGCCCGATCTGCACAGGGTTGAAGAAGGCGAACATGAAGAACCATTCCAGGGTGCCCATCGATGGCAGGTGAGCTCCCTCGATGGCCAGTGGATACGCGATACAACAGCCGGTGGTAACGTGTCTTTCCTGGAGACGTTTTCGTTAAACCCGCAGTACACGATCCACGTGCAGGAAGACTGTGCTTCCAGTTCTTCCGTTGTCATAGCACTGAGCCAAAAATTTCGCCGGGCTGATGCTCTCCCTAGTCTTACGATCGGTTTCATCGTGTACCGGGTGACAAGTGAAGATCTCCGTTTGAAGCCAGTACCGACGAAGTTTTTCAAGAGCAGCGACCATGCGATCGTCGGTGGTTCCATCTACATCAACGCTCGCGAGGTTAGCTGTCGGCTTATTCTGGAACCAGGTCTCTACCTCGTTATTCCATCGACGTTCGAGCCGCAGGAGGAAGGCGAGTTTTTGCTGCGCATCTTTACCACGCAAGGTAACACGCTACGGGAGAACGATGCCATCCTGTGCTTCGGCACCATCGATGATCGTGTCACCGAACAGAGCGAACTGTTCGACTCGCCCCGTTGGGCTCTGATAGCCGACGCGTTCTTCAACATGGCCGATTCGCAGCAACGGATCAATCCGGCTGGACTACAGGAGATCCTGTTGAACCAGTTCTTCAAACGGAACTCCAGTAGCTCATCATCCATCTTAAATGCTCAACGTTTCAAACGCCCAGCTTCCTCGCCTTGGAGGAAAATGTTTTCGTGTTTGTTGCAACTTTGCTCCTGCTTTTGTATTCACTTCATACACCGCAGACGAAAGGACGAAACCCAGGCCAAAATGCGTCCCGATGACCCACTTACACAAGCTGATCGTTCGTATGGGCTAGAGCTGGAGCAAATCAACAAACTGCTGATGTCTCGAGCCGGTGACAAGCAGGCCCTTGGATACGAGCAGTTTCGCACGATAGTGCGCGATGTGTACCAGTGGGAAACGGTATTCAGCCTGTACGATACAGATCGCAGCGGCGCGCTCGATCGGAAGGAATTAAGGAAGGCCCTGAGATCGTCCGGTTTAAACATCAACAACCGAATCCTGTGCAAGGTGTTGCGGCAGGTCGAGAAATTGGACAGGTCGCAGATAGAGTTGTTAGACTTTGTCCTATGCGCTGCCGAGTGTCAACATGCGATCGGTAAGATCGTTGGAAATGTGATTGTTGTAGTTTTTTTTTTAAATGATGAACACGTGTTAATGGTTGCCTTTTTCTTATATTTCTTCTTACACCCTTACAGATATCTTACACCAGGACTGAGAAGAGCCGGCAAGAACATCAAACTATGATTTGCAGCATTCCATATACCTAACGTACATAGTGCTCATAATTAGCTAATAAATAATAACAAGCAGTACATTGATAGTATGATGTTAGATATTCCTGTTATTGAACTAAAGAATCAGCACACAAACACGCACGCACTTTAAGTAGTTCCTAGCAGTAACATGAAATAAAACATAATTCTGCAGCTACGGCTGCTGGTTGAGAAGTAACTACATCGCGGAAGCCTCGTCGAAGGCCTTCATGCTGATTGATTGTGTTATCGCTTCAAGAGTAGATGGTTTTCGCTATCCATTCCTCCAGCGTAAATCGTGCTTCGTTTCGTTTAAGTGCATCGCGCGCTCTGAAAATGTCTATAAAACAAAAAGAAGACAAAATTGGTTCATAAGAAGCCTCGCACGTGGTAGAAAGGAGGGATGCAAACTAACCGAACATGGTACGGATCTTAACGGCACAGGTGATAAAATCATCGAACCAGATCTCGGCCTCTTTTGAACCGTACCGGTGCATCAGCATGTTTACGATGTGGTTGTTCAGCGTGTACCCTGCCGACTGTAGGGCAGACCGTAGCTCGAACGGGTTGAGATGTCCACTCTGATCGGAGTCGTATTGCTTGAACACTGCCTTCCAGCGAGCGATGTCGGCCAGCAGTTTCTGGAACTCCATGAGGCCCAGTTTTCCCGATCCGTCTTCATCCAGCATGGCCACCATCGAACGACAGGCGTCCTTCGAGAAGCCAGAGTTCGAGAGGTCAGCTGTGGGAGCGATGCATGGCATGCATAGAAAAATGGTAAATAGGTTGGCCAAAGTTCGCCCAACGGCTCATAACCATTACCGTGCACTTGTGGAACGTTTTCACTACGCATAAGTTCGACCTGTTCCGTGGAGGATCTGGTAGACACATGGTGATTATCTCCGCCGGCGATGTTCAGGATGAACTTCTGGAGCATCGACCACAATCCGCAGACGTCACCCTGCATCGACGGCGCTGGCAGCGAAGGTTCCACCTTCTCTGGCGGCTTTGCACTGGTTTGGTAAGTTTGTGAGATTCCTCGTGACGCCCTGACGATGTCCTCCCGAAAACACCTATCGAGCACCAGCTTCAACTCCATCCAGTCCACCTCACCGTCCTCGCCGGCCACCTCCACGAACAGACGCTCCATAGTGATCCTCTGGGCATCCGTCACAGACGATTCGACTTCCTAGAATGAATTTTGATGTGTTATAGAGCACGCCTTTTATTGTTGTGGGAATCATGCTCACGCCTCAACCGTTCATGCTTCCGAAAAAACACTTACATTCGTTTGAGAGGCAGGTTTCAGAGGTGGGCGAATTTTGGCAGGCTGTTTGGGTTTGCGATCCTTCAACAATAATGTTATTTACAAATAGAGTTGCTTGAACATAAAGTGTGTGTTGCAAAGCATGCCTTTTGCCTGTTTGCCTACGAGCTCTCGAGAAGATTATGTGCAGTAGACGAAACTTATTCTTGTCCAAGGGAGGGCTACTGCCGCCCGGTGCAAACTAATAACGATCTTTCCAACAAATCAGTGCTGTTCAACTACTTCATGCCAAATTTAGGTAAGTCCCCTAATTCTACAATACTCACCATTGGCACACCGACACCGATGGAGCTGTCGTATTCCTGCATGTTGCTGGCAGTCTCGGAAAACACGCGAATCATAAACTCTCCCTCCTCGTGCGGGTCGAACGTTGAAGGCACGATGACGTACATGCCAGGGTTGAGCCGGAAGCGGCACGTTACCTCACGCAGATTGATGAATGTCGATTTGGCCGCCGACAGATGACTGGTAAAGTATTCTTTCGGCAGTGGTTTTTTAAGCAAATCCGTCGGCTCCACACGGTACAGCGCGAAGCCGATCGTCAGACATTCAATGCCCTTGTTGCGCTTCGAACGACGGTTCTTCTGGATCAGCGACACGATCATCGTGCACTGCTGCTCGTCGTCGTCCTCGTCCGGGTCCTCCAGTTTGACCACATACTGCGGATTGTGCCAAAATGTGTCCGGATAGTTGCGACACCCACCGGCCGTGCTTCCCCGCACCCATTCGCCCTCGAACGACGACTGCTTCCAGGCGAAGCGGCTCAGCTGTTGTACAATTGGACAGTCCGGACTCAGGTGGCACATCTCGACGCGGTCGAAGTACTTGAGGAAGTCGGGATATGACATCCAGAACTCACCGTCCACCTCGAACGTGAGGCCCATCTCGCTCTTGGACTCCTCCGAGATGAACCGCCACTCGGCGCTCTTGTCCGACCAGGCACCGTTCCATTCGTTCTCGTTTCCCCACGGGTTGCGCAGGCGGAGCAGCTGGATCTTGCCCTTCACCCGCGGCGTCTCAATGTCCACCGCTTGTGCCTTCGTGATGGAGTACGCGTGCCCCTTCACGAGCCCCTGGTCCGTCACGTTCTCCTCCTCGCCGGGAGGGGCCGCTAGGCTGCAGGAAAACATGGCGTAATTTTGGCAGCCCTTCTCGATCATCTCGAACAAGTGCTTGGGCACGTCCTTCATGTCGAAGCCTTCCGTCAGCCCACCGGTGAAGTCCTCCATCGCCTCGCTGGCCGACCCCCCGATTAGCGCTTGGTACGAGCCGAACAGCTTCGCGTACGCTTTCTCCAGCAGCGCGCTCCAGAACTCGTTCTGCGTGGACGACTTGATGTAAACCAGGTGGCCACGATAGGTCGGAAGTCGGTCATCGATCACCACATCGTACCACTGGCCGAAGCGCCAGAAGCGGAAGTGAAAGATGCCAGCGTAGTCCACACCCTTGCGGCCACCCCGGATCGCATCGTTATCCTCCGGCACGACCCGGTTGAAGAGCACCGGGAAGATGGTAAGGTTGGCGGCGGCCGCCAGCAGCCAGCAGTCGCCCAGCAACCCTTGGCGAATGTCAAAGCGGGAGAATCCGTCGGAAACGAACACCGCCTCGGGGCTGATTTCGTGCGGACGTAGCCAATTGTACTCCAGCGGACGGCCGGAGTTGTTCGGGATGTTGAGCGAGGAGTCATCGGCCGGGAATTCGGGGTCTTCGAAGAGTGTCCGACTGCGGAGGCATTCCGTGCGCAGCTTGTAGTAGTCCTGGATGTGTGCCGGCCGGTCTGGGTCCGGCTTTGCATACAGTTTCTACAATAAATAGCACTCAATAGTGAACAACAATGCTGTATAGATGTGACTCCGATGTAATGGTCTCTAAGCCCCAATATTAATTAAAGAGTTGCTGACGAAGAGATAGGAGCGTCACTCGCTTTATTCGCAGGGAGTGTCATGGTCCAATTTCCTCAATTCAATTAGGCTAAACGCTTTACGATGGCCGGTCTGTTTCGTTGACATTTCCTGCTGGGACTTCCTATCCACGTTTAATCGAATGTACGACACAAGGTCAGCCCCGAGCAAGACGGCACGAGGCGCTGCTACCGGCCTGTATTTCGCGTTATTGAATGAGAAAGGCGATGCTAATATATTCACTTCATTGCAGTGTTTGGATTAGTGGCATCAAAAGAAACCAGACGTCTGTGCGTGCGTCTTAGTGTCTCCACTTGACCCGTTCTCCGATCTCTGTGCGTACGGCGTTACTCTTGCCCGCCATCAAGTGTCGGATTCTAACGGTAATACATTTATTTTAAATGCTGCTCTAAGCAATTGAACTTATAATAAAAATAACAGCGCTAAAAACCCTACCACACAGCAACATGTTGGGTGATGCTTTTCCTTTATCTATCATCGATTTTGTGAGATGGAGCAAGTCACCTAGACGGAGAAGCGTAAAAACTATCGATCTGTCGCGGAATGAAGTCGAGACAACAAAGCACACAAAGCAAAGCACGACTGATACTGTGCTAACTGGAACTAAAAGGGTGTTTGTAATCAAGCTTTCAGCTTTGTTGTGCAGGCTACATGATGCAAAAAAAAAAAAAAAAGAATTCTAACCTTCGGTTGGACTTGTTAAACAAGTGTTTTTTTTTACGGAAATGCTTCTGAAGCGGAGGTATTATTTACGCCACATATTAACAGCAATATTTTGTTTCGTGAGGATCATGCTCCGCTAAGTGACGATAACCGATTGGTTGGGAGACAAAAATTGCTTAAAACACAGAAAACACGGCGTTGGATTTCTCTATTATTTTGTGACCGAATATTCAACATGCAAACGGTCTTCTAGGGGGTTTCTTCTAAACCTTGAATATTCCGAGTAAATGTGTGTTATTTATCATTGTATAAAAATTGCACCGAATCATGTATGTTCAAGTTCTTAACTTGAATGCAATTGATTGTATATCTTTACAGCATATTGTCCGAACATATACCGCACTTTTAGATTTTGTCCCCATTCTTGATTTGTTTGCAGCAGTATTGCCAAGCAAATAAATAAGTATTAATGTGTCAAAACTGTTAGAGTGTTGCTAATGAAAACGAAATCCCTGTTTTATTTGTTTAATGCATGTGAATTTTTTCAACTTATTTGAACGAAATCACGCCGCAATTGCCCTTACATTTTTCTGCTTGATATAGGCTAGTTAGGCTAGTAAATAAGTCTGTTGACCGCCAGTCGAATACGGCTGATAAGAGCATTATGTTAAAAAGAACAACGTGCTACAGACGCTCCAGAAGCACCCATCTCCGGCAAACCGCAAAGTAATCGCGAAACATGGGCAAATCATAATCAAAAGAATGCTCTCAAGAAGGTTGAAATAACAAAACCCAAAATAAACCGGTTCCCTTTCGCGTTTCACGACAATCGACGCCGAAGTCGCGAATGGGATCTTCTCGCCGGATGTGGAGACGCGAGAAAAAAAAGACGATTAACAAAAACATTCAGACCACAATTCGCACACACAAACACACAAAGGCCCCAAACCACCGGGTAAGTAAACGTTTCGGCGCCCGTTCATTTCGCACGTTGCTTCTGAGGGCACATTATCGCGGTTTACGGTTCATGGTATCGAGACCACGAAGAACTGTGACGGTCGTAACATGCCGTCGAGCTGTGTTTCCTTGTTGCTGGCGGTCGGTCACGGTCACCGGTTTTCTAAGGTCGATTTGAGTGTAGTTTTTTTCTTCTTTGTTTTACGTGATATATACCAACCTAATTGGTATCATGGGGGAACAACTGCAGTTTGCAACGGTCATTAATCAGGGGTTATTCGTAGGTGTTTTTTCATGATTGGCACAAAACTGCGGCCCGAGACCTATCGAAACACAGCGAACATGTGTACACGTTGAGCAAACGTTGGAGAGTGGAGCATCATTTTTCACCATGATGTCCTAGAACAGTGGGACGTTTGGCACAGGCTAAATTTAAATCAAACCACAGCTACGCAGCGAACACTCCGTGTTCCCCATTTTTTCGCTTGACAAAGAAGCGACACTTTTCGGCAGGAATTGACACATTTGCAATTCGTTCGTCACTTCGATAGAGGATAGGAGAGATTGTGCACTTGAGATTTTAACTACTACATTCTTTAAGTAGTCATGCATTCTGGACTCTACTGCTTTCTTTCCCCTTTCCATGAAAACGATATTGCACATTTGCGAAACACTTACACCATTGCGATCGAATTCGACCGGCAGGAAACGGGTCCGCGATTGGTGGAGCGTCGGTTTGATCGCCGTCGTCGACCCATTCGAACCCTTCAGGAGCTCCTCGGACGGGTTGTTGCGCGTAAGAACGGGCATTTTCCCACCTGCTGACGAATGGCCGTTTCCCAGCCCTTCGGAAAGTACGCGTTGGAGGGATGCGTATTCCAAAGCTGCTGGTGAGCTCGCGCAAAGTCTAATCAGTAGGCAGCACGTGCGCAAACACGCAATCTCGCCAAAGCGAACCAAACGCGCTACCGGGCACTGTCGAACTAACGAATGGCGCGTTCCCTTCTGCGATCACGAGCGCTCGGTTTCGCGCGCTCGGCTCACGATGAGCTGTTGTTGGGTTTGTTTGTTGGGGCCAGCTCGGACGCACGTTTGGTGGACCAGCCGAAGATGCATACGGGCGCCACCAAGACACGACCGAAGCGGTTGACGCCGACACCCCAGACGCCGGTTGAAGCTGGGGGATGGCGGCGTACACTGCGATTTTCGTTTTGCTTCATTTTCGGCTCTCCTTTTATATTCATTTGATGGATGAATTTTTATTCGAAGCACAAAGCGAGTTGCGTTTCCTGGCTTGGCAGATGATTCTGAGGGAACTGTTTACTTTATTGAGCGAAAAAAATCAATCGGCGTGAACAAAAAACAATCTTTAAAGTTCACTAACTTCTGGTTACCTTCTGCTAATGAAACATTTACACACTATCTATGCTATGTTTCAGAGGTAATGTTTTAAATTAAGCAACACTGTATGATTCCATCATAAATAGAGTATTGCCTTTACGACATTGCGATGCTTGCCTGTCACAAGCAGCCGCCACCACCATGGTTCCTCTTAGTTTTCCGACTTTTCCTGCACCCATGCCTCATGCGATTGGCTTCACGGTCACGGTCAACTCAGTCAGCATGTTTCGTTTGTGTTGGTTACGGAGAATAAGTGGGCCGGTTTTCATTCGATTGAATTTCATTGCGAAGATGCCTGGTGGCGTCGTGTTGACGAATGTGTGAGTTTAGATAAATTTCATTGATTTTCCGAGAAAAGAAGCTCATCCGTGATAAAGGAAATAAGCGCGTGTCTTGAGCCATTATTTTCTGCATTGATGTTTGAGGTGACTAGTTCTGAACTTACATGAGTTCAAAATAAACGGCACAGTAGCGAAAATAAACTGGAGCTCTGCATTTATAAAAAGTGAAGGTCAGACCTTTCAGGAAAAATAAAACCATCTGGGACGTTATTCTAACTGAGTATGTGCAGGAAATAAATTCGTTGTCGTTAAAAACGACCGTCTCCATATGGCAGAACATGTGTCCTATATTTAAAATACCGTCACGAGAAACATAGTCAAACAAGCGATGTGTATGGTTTAACACATGTTTGGTGAACAAGAACACAGCATGAATTCGACCGGGAGAAGGAGTAAAACGAAACTAGTACGCTGGCACTGTCAAAGACATTTTTAATCGAAGTAAAAACACACAAACGGTATTTATACGTCGGCAAAGCTACACAAATTTACTTGCAATGAGGAAATCAGTAATGTAGTCATCGATTAATTGCAAATTCTCATTTAATAAAGTACCAAGTACTACTACTGGAATGTTGTTTAATAATGCAACTTTTATTTGAGTAATATTAAACCGAAGTGACTGGAGTATTCATTGAACACTGCACATCACAAGAAGGAATTTGTTCTATCCAATTTCTATTGTGGGTAAACTAATTCGGTCATGAGAGTCATGAAAGTGTAGTTCAATTGCAAGTAATTTTGCCACCAAGTGTTTTGCAACTAAGTGCAACAGATACAAGAAATTGGTATTAGCATTGTCAAACATCGCACAGTTGAAAATCAAAGCTGCATTAGTTGTCGATCTACTCGTTTCATTTGTTGGGCCGTCCAAGACAAGACGCTATTCGGAAAGCATGGGCACGTGCGTCTCCTTTACGAGTAGATCGTTTGCGCAATCCAATCCTCCAATCCAAAGGAAATTTCCTTTTTGTTATTCTTGTCCCGCGCGTTGAAAATATCTAGAACACGAAATAAACAGGGTTAGATGCGGAAGCATACCACACACGCGAACGGATAAATGTGTGCTTGTCACTCACCAAACATGGTACGGATCTTAACGGCACAGGTAATGAAATCGTCGAACCAGATCTGGCCCTCCTTCGAGCAGTACCGGTGCATCAGCTTATTGATGATGCGGTTGTTCAGCGTGAATCCGGCCGATTCCAGGGCGTCTCGTAGCTCGAACGGGTTAAGATGTCCGTTTTTGTCATAATCGTACTGCTTGAAAATGGCCTTCCATGTTGAAATGTCGGCCAGGAGCTTCTGGAACTCGGAAAGGCCCAGCTTGCCCGATCCGTCGGCGTCCAGCATGGCTACCATAGAACGGCAGGCGTCCTTCGAGAAGCCAGAATCCGAAAGGTACTCTGTACGATACAGGATGGCATGTATGGCGAAAATAAAAATAAATCAAAACCCCAATCATTGGTAGTCCAGTTGTAGCTTACGTCTTTCAAGCATTGTTTCCTGCTTGACGGGTCCCTTATCTTTCACTCCAGATAGGTAGGCTTTTCTGATTCCTTCCGAAGCCTTGGCGATGTCATCCTCGAAGCAACGGTCGAGCAACATCTTCAGCTCGAGCCAGTCAACCTCGCCGTCTTCGCCGGCCACGTCGTGGAAAAGCTTCTCCAATGGGACTAATTGTTTCTGGATTTCCTCAGCATCGACGTACTGCGTATTTGGCAAGCAAAAAGATTCATGAGTGACTTGGGTTTAATGATTTCTATGGTTAACATTTTCCTGTGACTGAGTTTTGAAGCTACAACAAAATGCCCATGCTCATCCCAAGAAAACTCACTTTGCCTGATGGATCCTTGGCAGTACCCGGCTAGTTGGCATTGAGAGAAATAGAAAATCACAGTGTTATTTACAAGACAGATCTACTACAAGCTGCATTGAATGAACAAACTATTTCTACGTATATGGTTATGGCGTAAGTTTATGAGTCTAGTCCATAAGAATTGGAATATAATGCACACATGCACGCAAGCAGGCATATCACGATCATTTTGCTAATGCATGTAACGTACCTGTGGCTCACTGATACCGATAGGGCTGTCGTTTTCAATCATTTTGTTGGGAGTCTCGGAAAAGACTCGGATCAAGAATTCACCCTCATCGTTCTTCTGGAAGGTCGACGGTACGATAACGTAGGTGCCAGGCTCGACATTAAACCGGGCCGTATTTTCACGCACATTTATGAAATTAGTGTCGGCCGCGGAACGATGCGATTTGAAAAAGGTCGCATCAAGGGGTTTCTGCTGTATCTCACTTGGATCGACACGATACATCATGTAGCCAATGGTCAAACAGTTGATGCCCTTGTTCTTCTTCGACCGTCGATTCTTCTGAATCAGCGACACGATCACCGTGCTCTGATCATTTCCCTCCTCGGGCTTGGCTATGTCGATCACGTACTGCGGGTTACGCCAGAAGGTATCCATGAAGTTTATACAGCCCCCGGCCGTGCTTCCCTTCACCCATTCCCCTTCGTAGGCAGACGTCTTCCACTTGAACTGCCCCTCTGACTGCTTAATAATCGGGCAGTCAGGTGTCAAATGGCACATTTCAATTTTCTCGAAGTACTTTTGAAAGTCCGCAAACGACATCCAGAACTCACCGTCATTATCAAAAGTAAGACCCAGCGAGCGTTTGGTGGCGTCGTCGATGAACTTCCACTCGGAACTCTGGTCTGACCAAGCGCCGTTCCACTCCTTATCGTTTCCCCAAGGGTTGCGCAGACGCAGCAACTTCACCTTGCCTTGAAACTTTGGAGTTTTGATGTCGACCACTTGCGCCTTCGTGATCGAGTACGCATGCCCAGTAATGAGCCCTTCTGGCGTAGAAGATTCCTTCGATCCGCCGCGTTTATTCGAAAGACTGCAGGCAAACATTGCGTACGCATTGCACCCATGTTCGATGATATCGTAGAGATTTTCGGGTGCGTCCTTCAATGTATACATCTCCGTCACACCGCCAGTGAAATCCTCCATGGCCTCGCTGGCCGATCCCCCAATCAGGGCCTCGTACGTTCCGAACAGCTTGGCGTACGCCTTCTCCAACAGCGCGCTCCAGAACTCATTCCTTGTTGACTGGATGTACACCAGACGGCCGTCCTTCGTCGGGAGGCGGTCATCGATCACTACGTCGTACCACTGGCCGAAGCGCCAGAAGCGGAAGTGAAAGATGCCCGCATAATCGACACCCTTGCGGCAACCTCGGATAGCATCGTTGTCTTCTGGGACGACCCGGTGGAAAAGCTCCGGGAAGATCGTCAGGTTGGCGGCGGCCGCCAACAACCAGCAATCGCCCAGGGCTCCCTGCTGGATGGCAAAGCGCGAGAAAGTTTCGTTGGCGAAGATCGCGTCCGGATCAATCTCCTGAGGACGCAGCCACTTGTAGTGCGTATGGTTGCACGGCGTAGGAGTAAGATGGATGGACGACTCATCTGCCGGGAAGTCGGGATCCTCAAACAACGTGCCCTTGCTGAGGCATTCCTCGCGCAGCCTGTAGTACTCTTGGATGCCCGGCATCGGAGGCTTGGTCGGGTCCGGCTTCAAGAAATATCTCTGCAATAAGTTCAGAAGAAGTTCAAAGTATTTGCGAAACATAAAAGCAACAGTAAAGTCATAATTGCAAGCGAAATCATGTACAAAATGAAAGGACATCCAATTCGCCGTACAGAGGTCGTCCTACACCAACTGTACATGAGGTGCAAATCAATTAACAAAGAAAGCATTGTTAAACATTTGCATCACAAGCATTCTTTGCTTCGTTATTTCCGGGAAAATAGCGCAAAATGTCAAAACATTAATTCATCCCCCAACAGCTATATATCGTCTGCTGCAAAAAATCACCGCCGTCTCTTCTCACCGAATTGCGATTCACCGCAGTCTCTTCTCAGAACGCGTCAATATTGCACATTAGCCACTTGATCATTTCACTTCATTGGTTAGATCTTTCGACAGCGGATGGGAATGGGTCGTGCGATAGCACATTTTACAAATCATTTAGTTTTTTTCGGACAGTTTCCACGGATTAAGTGGAAAAAGGGTTTCCACGTTTTTTTTTTGTTTTAAATACAGATGTTTTTGTACAGACTTCCGTTCAAAATTGCATTCGCATGCTGGTGCTGGATCTTCTTACAATATTCTTATAGGTAGAATTCACGTTGAATGGAACAATTTGTGCAACTCGGGTTCGACAAGCACCGAAAATGTCAGATAAAAGATTGCTGTGAGGCCGCATTCGGTTTTATACGGTAAGTTTTTTCGGATTTCTTGAGCTATCCTCTCCTTTGATCTAATGGTGAGCTTTGAGCGCTATTTGACCCTTATAGACTATGCTTTGCTCGTATTCAACGATTTGATCTAATTTACTGACTTCTGTTTCAACATGTTTCCGGTTCTTCTTGTCTACTTACGCCTTCATCATCGAAAACCACCGGATAGAACTTCGCCTTCGATTGATGTAGGGTCGCTCCCTCGACACTCGCTGTTTTCACCGCCGCAACATTTTTCGCGCCAGCAACGGGCTCCTTCGATTTCGTAGCGCGTGTTACGATGGGCATTTTTTCCCAACACTCTTCACGTAGCAAACGCACAAGGCCCTTTGCCGAAAATCAATACTCTACTAACTAAGTCGACTTAACTAAGTGGATTCACTTGCAGGCGCGACACTACCTAACAGAACCTCTTCGAAGACCAACGGAGCGCAACAGCACCAGCCGTAAGCTAGGGAAGTACTGCGGAAGCCGCCTGCTTTCACGCACTTTTATTTGCCGTCGCCAATGCAAAAAAAAATAAAAAAAATTGCGATCTTACGTTTTTGCACACAATACTCGTTGGAGGGGTTTGATTTATACGAAAGGAAAAGCATCGGGGCGCGCAGCCGAAATCTTGGCCGAACCGTGCAGCTGGGAGATAGCATCGTTCAACCGGCTCAAAATATTGTCGACGTTGGTATTTTTTTCCTCCGTTTCGTTTCTTTTTCTTTTACATTTAATGTACTTCTTTATTCGATCGAGTTTCTGAGGTGATCTTCTACCATTTACACTCTTTATACAGCCCACCGATCATTATGATAAAAAAGTAGCTGAATTTGAAATTAATTAGAATTTTTACTGTTGGTATTACTTTTACTGTTAAGAAAGAATATTTATATTTATTTATTTATTGATTTGTTTATTTATTTATTTAACAAAAACCCAACAGGTGCCAAGACTTCTATTAGCATATCATAAAAATAACCTAACACTATCTACATAAACACTTAACGATTAATTCCAACAATTTCGCATTAACATTTGACATTTTAGGGCTCTGAACCTATGACGAAAATCGAACACAATACCGCAAGAATATTGACATGACATTGTGCCTACAAGCGTTTCAATTTTGATAGTAAAAAAGCTATACATATGCTTTTAAAAGAAAAATAAAATGAGCAGTAGAAAAAAATGCGCAACAATATTATTACTATACTACATTGAACAATGCAAACAAAATATGTTGTTGGCAGCATACAGCCTGCCTATTAGAATCATTTAAAACAGAAGCGTAGCTGAAAAAAACTTCGACATTTGGATCAAAGAAAAACGAAACTGGAAAAACGCAAAAAAAGGGAGTGAGCCAGGTTGGAGTGTAAGCTATACATTTTTGTCATGCTCGTTTTTTTATAACCGTTTTGATGGTTTGCGATAGCTATGCTAGCCGAAATCTAAAATAAAGAAGGAATAAGATGCTGATAGACATTTATGCTGGCTAGTTTTGTGAACAGGTTGTAAACATTTTCGACTAGTTCTGTTGTATTGCTGGAATAGCGTTGGAAGACCTTCAACAAACGATGCTGACTTCCACTAAATGCTCCAGTAAAGGAGGATTGCATTTTTATGTTTCAAAAAAAATAATATCCGTATGTTCTGGTACGTAGATTATTTGCGTTTCTCAGAAGATTTTAAACACATTTTTTACAAAAAGCAGCAGCAAAAGTACGTTGTGTGGTAAATCTAAAGATAGCTTAACCTTTCACTCACTCTAGATCGTTTCAAATGCTTCAAAGAAAGCTCATAAAATTCGCCCTTCCATTCGTTCTACACACTTTCAACGTCGCAAAAGTATCGCATAAGCGACGACACACGCCCGCCATAAATCGACGCTGTCTTGCCGAATTTTCCCCCGGGGTGGGTGCTCACTATACGGGATTCTTGATTTGTTTGAGTTTTTCTAACGGTTAAAAATTACAAAAAATACGCGTCTTCCGGCGTCGTTACCAGTTCTCCGAATTTTGTATCATTTGCGCCTTGCAAAACATCCTCTTTCTAACCTTGGGGGCGTGTCGATGTCAGTTGGTTTTGAATGTGTTCTCTCAGCTTTGTCTCAGCTTCACTGACAGAACCCAATGAAATTAGTGGAGGTTGGCATTAAATTTGTAAGGAAATGGGTGTTTTCGTCGTCCAACCGAACGACTATATTTAAAATTCCTAGAAAATAGTTGGGGTGAAAAAGAAAAGAGGAAATTGTACGTTTGCTTCTTCGCAGCACTGCAGAGAAAGAAATATCTCTCAAATTTCATGGATGTTACATAACGTGGAAAGCTTCCCCCTCTTTGTGGCATTGCTATGATCGCCCTTTCTGATAGTGCATTCCATAGCTTTGCGGACGTCGATCAATTTGGATCAGTTATAATGAAGTGGGTGGACTTTTGACAGGATTCTCGATCAGTGAAATATAAAAATGTTATCCCTTCTTCTCTTTCTCTTATTCTTCTTCTCATCTCTTTTCTTCTCTTCTCTATATGTATAAAACAAAGGTATGTGTGCGACCGTGCATCACTGGTTTTGCTGTGTTCTTCTTGACCCAAGGCAGGTTTATGCGGCAAAAAAGCTGGACGAACCCCATAATATCCCCAATTTTCACAATTTTCTTCCAAAAACTCTTGCCTACTATGGCTCCGCAAACTTTTTGACATAAACTATTCACTACACCTCGCCTACTATGGTTCTTGGGTACGAAGTTATCCAATCTCTAGAAACCAAAGCAAAACTGCCTTTCTGGCTATCACTCTGCTTTCAATAATTAGTGGAATCCCAGAAAATGAATAAAAGTAACTGTTGCTGAACAAATGTTACTTATATTTTGCTTAGAAATTTTGCAAATAATGTTGCTCATGGAAAGGATGGGTATATTAGTCCTCGGTTAGCAAGGTCCTAGGTTGAAAAACTAACGTTGAAAACTTGAGGGAAAAACATCCCTTAATCAAAAGCCACATATATTCAGAAGAAGAGCATATAAACGCAAGGGTCTAGGAAAGCTCAAGCTCACAGTAAATAAACGTTCTTGCAGGGACAGAATCGCAGTCGTGCTTATTACTATGTAATCAGAAGTTAGCAGAGAAGGTAGCATTCAACGACGGATAAACATCTGCTGCAAATAAACTCAACAAAAAAAACGGTGCCATCGTACCGATTCGCACACGAATGAACTGGTTTAAAAATAAGCCAGATTCATCCTGATGAATGTGTCAATAAACGACTTACTCGAGGAATGTTTTAAAATAAAATATATATTTTTGTATAGAGCCATTTATAACAAAACGTCCACACGGTTATTAAGGAGCAGCATATATTTTACCGCATGCCCAACCTCTAACGGTAGGTCAGTGACACGACAAACGTCCGAACTGGCTTAGCGGCTTGTATAAACATATCAACATACGCAGTAAATATCAGCAGTCTTCTGAGCAAAACATGCAAATGCTGGGATGATATTTACGTTATTTCACACACAACCTTGATTGTTACCTTTTTTTTTATTCCATCCGCCTCTGACGTTGCTTTGTTAAATTCAATATGGAGACGCCTAGTGTTTTTTCGAGACGATCTATCGAGGTTTCAATTGAGTTTTCATTTCATTTGTGTTTACAATAATCCATCGGTTGTAAAGAGAGAGCACGTAATCTAACTATCTACTAGCTAGGATGGACGATACCCGATCGCCCTGCAATCGGCGTGACATGCGTCGTAATTAAATAGAGCAAGATGTACAGCCGAACTGCAATAAGAGAGATTTACGGTCTCACGTTCTACGAATTGGACGCGATCATTGAACAGGTCCCTGGTTGACATTTTCACCTCTTCCATGATCTTTGCTAATGGCATATAAATTATGTCTGTACAGTTATAGATTAGATTTATATATTCAAATGTTTGATGGAGCCTCCCTGTTTCTTATCCAACTAAGTGATGGTTTGGGCAAATTGTCATCAGTTAACGCTAGTTTAAAAGAATGCAGAAGCACTGTTTTTATGCTCCATTAACACAACTTTATTTATTGAAACAATATGAATCGTTGAATCGACGTTATATTGAAATAAACGGTACTGTTCGAAATGATTCAACACATTTGAATTATATAAGAGAATAAGAAGAGATCGGCAACGATCTTAAAAGAAGGATGTGATTAGAAACATTGCTTAACAATCATGCTTTGTTTCTTTCCCTTGCGTTACACATTTGCGAAACACTTACACCGTTGCGATCGAACTCAACCGGTAGGAAACGGAGCCGCGATTGGTGGAGCGTCGGTTTGATCGCCGTCGTCGACCAATTCGAACCCTTCAGGAGCTCCTCGGACGGGTTGTTGCGCGTAAGGTCATTTTCCCACCTGCTGACGAATGGCCGTTTCCCAGCCCTTCGGAAAGTACGCGTTGGAGTGATGCGTATTCCAAAGCTGCTGGTGAGCTCGCGCAAAGTCTAATCAGTAGGCAGCACGTGCGCAAACACGCAATCTCGCCAAAGCGAACCAAACGCGCTACCGGGCACTGTCGAACTAACGAATGGCGCGTTCCCTTCTGCGATCACGAGCGCTCGGTTTCGCGCGCTCGGCTCACGATGAGCTGTTGTTGGGTTTGTTTGTTGTGGCCAGCTCGGACGCACGTTTGGTGGACCAGCCGAAGATGCATACGGGCGCCACCAAGACACGACCGAAGCGGTTGGCGCCGACACCCCAGACGCCGGTTGAAGCTGGGGGATGGCGGCGTACACTGCGATTTTCGTTTTGCTTCATTTTCGGCTCTCCTTTTATATTCATTTGATGGATGGATTTTTATTCGAAGCACAAAGCGAGTTGCGTTTCCGGGCTTGGCAGATGATTCTGAGGGAACTGTTTACTTTATTGAGCGAAAAAAATCAATCGGCGTGAACAAAAACAATCTTTAAAGTTCACTAACTTCTGGTTACCTTCTGCTAATGAAACATTTACACACTATCTATGCTATGTTTCAGAGGTAATGTTTTAAATTAAGCAACACTGTATGATTCCATCATAAATAGAGTATTGCCTTTACGACATTGCGATGCTTGCCTGTCACAAGCAGCCGCCACCACCATGGTTCCTCTTAGTTTTCCGACTTTTCCTGCACCCATGCCTCATGCGATTGGCTTCACGGTCACGGTCAACTCAGTCAGCATGTTTCGTTTGTGTTGGTTACGGAGAATAAGTGGGCCGGTTTTCATTCGATTGAATTTCATTGCGAAGATGCCTGGTGGCGTCGTGTTGACGAATGTGTGAGTTTAGATAAATTTCATTGATTTTCCGAAAAAAGAAGCTCATCCGTGATAAAGGAAATAAGCGCGTGTCTTGAGCCATTATTTTCTGCATTGATGTTTGAGGTGACTAGTTCTGAACTTACATGAGTTCAAAATAAACGGCACAGTAGCGAAAATAAACAGGAGCTCTGCATTTATAAAAAGTGAAGGTCAGACCTTTCAGGAAAAATAAAACCATCTGGGACGTTATTCGAGCTGCGTATGTGCAGGAAATAAATTCGTTGTCGTTAAAAACGACCGTCTCCATATTGCAGAACATGTGTCCTAGTCAAACAAGCGATGTGTATGGTTTAACACATGTTTGATGAACAAAAACACAGCATGAATTCGACCGGGAGAAGGAGTAAAACGAAACTAGTACGTTGGCACTGTCATAGACCAGTTTAATCGAAGCAAAAATCTCTTCCTTTTCTTTCGTTTCGGTGTGTACCTTTGTTGGTTCACGAAGTGAGTCTTATAGAATGTTTGTTTTCCACATTGAGAAGATTGGAGGAAAAGTGAGGTATTCATGATTTATGCTTTTTCTAACAGCGTTCTGCCAATAATGAGTGGATCTATGAATTAAAGGAAAACAACTGAAATTTCGTGCAATGCAATTCTTATTTGAATTAGGCAAACAATTCAAACGTCATGGTATAGTATATATCTTGTTAAAAAGTTGATGTACATCTCAATTAGACTCGGGCAAAATTGGTTTTGTTTCGGAACTGTTTGCAAACATCATACAGATGTTAATCAGCTGCCGCTGGTACGCATTTGAATGTGCGTCTCATTTACGAGTAGATCGTTTGCGCTATCCAATCCTCCAGCCCAAAGAAAATCTCCTTTTTCTTATTACTTATTTTGGCGTTGAAGACATCTGAAAACGAAATAAATAGGGATTAATGGAAGCGGAGCAGTACATACGTCACACGGGAACGGATAAATGTGAGATTCTCACTCACCGAACATGGAACGGATCTTAACGGCACAGGTAATGAAATCGTCGAACCAGATCTGGCCCTCCTTCGAGGCGAAGCGGTGCATCAGCTTGTTGATGATTCGGTTGTTCAATTTGAATCCGGCCGATTCCAGGGCGTCTCGTAGCTCGAACGGGTCTAGATGTCCGTTGTCGTCCTCATCGTACTGTTTGAAAATAGCCTTCCATGTTGAAATGTCAGCCAAGAGCTTCCGGAACTCGGAGAGTCCCAGCTTGCCCGATCCGTCAGCGTCCAGCATGGCTACCATCGAGCGGCAGGCGTCCTTCGAGAAGCCAGAATTTGCAAGGTACGCTTAACGAAACGAAAGACGTACGGTGAAAACAAAAATAAACCATACGAAAACATGCTGGTGGTTCACTTATAGTTTACCTTTTTCAAGCATGGTTTCTTGATTATCCTCCGCTCCAGATAGGTAAGCTTTTCTGATTCCTTCCGAAGCCTTGGCGATATCATCCTCGAAGCAACGGTCGAGCAACATCTTCAGCTCGAGCCAGTCAACCTCGCCGTCTTCGCCGGCCACGTCGTGAAAAAGCTTCTCCAATGGGACTAATTGTTTCTGGATTTCCTCAGCATCGACGTCCTGCATATGGGACAAGCATAAAGGTTCGTGCTTGATTTGTGTTTGATGATTTCTAGGGTTAACACACTGTCAAAGGTACACATATCCTAAGTTAAAGCACATGAAGAATTAGATGCATCTTTGTATTATGAATTGGTGCTCCAGATATGGTTATGGGATTTTTAGCTACAGATGGATGCAGAGGTTTATGAGTCTGGTGGTCTATAAGCGTATGAATATTATGTGGAAAAGTGTACATGCATTGTTAAGTGTCATGATACTCGTGCAGCGATGTTACGTACCTGTGGCTCACTGATGTCAATGGCGCTGTCGTTCTCAATCATTTTATTTGGAGACTCGGAAAAGACTCGAATCATGAATTCACCCTCCTCGTTCTTGTAGAAAGTCGACGGCACGATTACATAGGTGCCAGGCTCGACATTAAACCGGGCCGTATTTTCACGCACATTTATGAATTTAGTGTCGGCCACATGAGGACGCGTTCCGAAAAAGTTCTTATCAAAAGGCTTGTGTTGTATCTCACTTGGATCGACACGATACAAAATGTAGCCGATTGGCAAACAGCTAATGCCCTTGTTCTTCTTCGACCGTCGATTCTTCTGAATCAGCGACACGATCACCGTGCTCTGATCATTTCCCTCCTCGGGCTTGGCTATGTCGATCACGTACTGCGGGTTACGCCAGAAGGTATCCAAGAAACCTCTATTACCACCTGCAGTACTTCCCTTCACCCATTCACCCTCGAAGGCAGACGTCTTCCACTTGAACTGCCCCTCTGACTGCTTAATAATCGGGCAGTCAGGAGTCAAATGGCACATCTCAATTGTCTCGAAGTACCTTTGAAAGTCCGCGAACGACATCCAGAACTCACCGTCATGATCAAAAGTAAGACCCAGCGAGCGTTTGGTGGCGTCGTCGATGAACTTCCACTCGGAACTCTGGTCTGACCAAGCTCCATTCCACTCCTTATCGTTTCCCCAAGGGTTACGCACACGCAGCAGCTGTACCTTACCTTGGAACTTTGGAGTTTTGATGTCGACCACTTGCGCCTTCGTGATCGAGTACGCATGCCCAGTAATGAGCCCTTCTGGCGTACTATTTTCACTCTCCGTTTCTCCACTTTCATTGGGCTTATTGTCCATACCGCAGGAAAACATTGCATAAGCATCAAGGCCTTTTTGGATGATTTCGTAGAGATTGTCTGGTGCGTCTTTCAAGTCATACGACTCCGTCACACCGCCAGTGAAATCTTCCATGGCCTCGCATGCCGACCCAGAAATCAGAGCCTCGTACGTTCCGAACAGCTTGGCGTACGCCTTCTCCAACAGCGCGCTCCAGAACTCATTCCTTGTTGACTGGATGTACACCAGACGGCCGTCCTTGGTCGGGAGGCGGTCATCGATCACAACGTCGTACCATTGGCCGTAGCGCCAGAAGCGAAAATGAAATATGCCCGCATAATCGACACCCTTGCGGCCACCTCGGATAGCATCGTTGTCTTCTGGGACGACCCGGTGGAAAAGCTCCGGGAAGATCGTCAGGTTGGCGGCGGCCGCCAACAACCAGCAATCGCCCAGGGCTCCCTGCTGGACGGCAAAGCGCGAGAAAGTTTCGTTGGCGAAGATCGCGTCCGGATCAATCTCCTGAGGACGCAGCCACTTGTAGTGCGTATGGTTGCACGGCGTAGGAGTAAGATGGATGGACGACTCATCTGCCGGGAAGTCGGGATCTTCAAACAACGTGCCCTTGCTGAGGCATTCCTCGCGCAGCCTGTAGTACTCTTGGATGCCCGGCATCGGAGGTTTGGTCGGGTCCGGCTTCAAGAAATATCTCTGCAATACGCGAAACGAAGCAAAATTGATGCATTGTTGCTGACAAAAAGGGTATTCCGAGGATGTACCGAGCAAGTTCTATAGAACAGTGAGATTGAACATAGCAATCAAATTCAGCTGAACGACGTTTGTTATCGCAACGAGAGTCAGTATACACCATCAAACATTCCCATTTATTTATCCATCTCTCACATATGGAACAGCCTTCAAGATACGATTCCACAAAATACCGATGATTTCCGAACGTTTTTTGTCCCAAATTTTGAGGTTTCATAAAGAAGGCTACCTTCGCTTGAATACGGCAAGTTTTTTTTCGAATTTCTTGAGCTACCCTCACCTTTGATCTAATGGTGAACTCATTTGCATACATTTCAAATTCGCCTTTTCACCTTTAGAGACTATGCTTTACACGTATTCAACGATTTGATCTAATTTACTGACTCCTGCTTCAACATGATTCCGGTTCTTCTTGTCTACTTACACCATCATCATCGAAAGCCAGCGGATAAAACTTGGTCTTCGATTGATACAGGGTCTCTCCCACGGCGTTCTCCGTCGTCACCGCCGCAACGTTTTTAGAACCATTAAGCGACTCCTCCCGCTTTGTGGCGCGCGATACAATGGGCATTTTTCCTCACAGTTTTCACGAAAGACACGCACAGTTCACTCTTGCAAAGGCGGATACACTAAGCAAGATCGCAACAAAAGTTAGCAGGATCTCTTGGAAGGTTAACAGAACGCAACACCGCTGGCCGCACGCTTGGGAAGTACTGGAGAACGATGACCGATGGTGCGCTCTTTTATTCATCGGGATCGATGCAAAAAACGAATGTTGCGATCTTTCATTTTCGCACACAACTCTCAATGGAGGGGTTTGCCTTATAATAAAAAATGCACAACAAAACGCGTCTACAATCTTGACCATTTCCTGCAGCTGGGAGATAGAGCCGCCCAACCGGCCCAAAAGATTGTCGTCGTAGGATTTTTCTAGTTCGTTTCTTTTTTCGTTTCCATTTCTGTTTTCATTTAATGGGTTTCTCGATTGAACCGTGTTTCTAAGGTGACCTTTCCCGGAGTCCAGATGTCCTACTGTACACCGGTCGGTTTGATAAGAATTCAACCGAATCCAAGGCAGATAAGTACGTTTTCAACCGTTTTAGCGAAATGATGTACAAAGACTGGAAAAAGGGAACACATTAACCTTTAAAAAATGACATCATACCTAGTACTGAGAAAATGTGTGTCGCTAACTAGAGTTAAATGCAAATACATTTACAATAAACAGAACAGAAAGAAAATAGATTATATTACAGTATTTCTAATAAATTAGAAACAACCAGGCTGACATAAGGTGCCTTCTCCACTTCAATCATTACAAACAGAAACATAGCTAAACAACAAAAGATCTAACAATATAGATTTAGAATACGAAGTGAAAGAACACAACGTATCAACACGGGCAAAAGGAGGGAAAAAAGAAAACATGCCAGGCTGGACTTTTAGCTATAACATTTTGCCATGCTCGTTTTTTTACAACCGTAGTCAGAGGTTCGTGATGGTGATGTTAATGAATTCCAACAAATGAAGTAAGATGCTCGTAGACATCCGTGCAGACTAGTTTTGCGAACAGATGGCATACATCTTCGAGATGAGAGATTCGTCCACATCGTTGTAAGGTACGCATGATGAACTCGGCTGAAGAATGCGGTTTCATTAATCGGATCCGGGGATCGCTAGCAAAACCAAACGTGATCCAAGGCCCGAACGTGATGGAGGATTGTTTTCATTCTTTATCAAGAAACAAAACATTGGCAACCTGTTTCGATACGAAAAGCTAATGTATTCTATTGACGATTTTTGTTGTTGTTGCAAAAATGATGACCAGCCTACGCTTGTGCATGGCTTGACCCTTCACCTAGTCTCTACTCTACTCTAGCTTCTAGACAATGAAACCGTTTCGCGCTTGGCAACACAAAAAAGCAGCTTAGAATGAGTAAAACAGGACGTTCACGTTCATTACAAACCATTTCACATGTTAAACAGATAGCTCGCAAAAGATTCATTTCCTTAGTTCTTCCCGTTGTAGAGATTCATAGGCTTGGCGTCGCGCAAAGTGTGGCATAAAGTAAACCAAAGACGCACGGCCGTCATAAATAGACGCTGTTTTGCCGAATTCTTCTCTGGCGCGAGATGAGCACCACAGCCCGCCTTCAGGTTTGTTTTGTCAACGGCCAACAAAGAGATTAAACGTGCGCAACATTAGATGTAGCATTGGGAGCGTGTCTTTGATGCTTGGATTGAAATTTGTCAACGCTTAGCAGGTTTTTACAGACTATTCGTTTTTCCATTATCGTAGATAAGAGCGCGAACCAATAAACCATTGGGCAGACACTTAAAGGACGATCACCGTTGCACACTTTTGCGAGTTTAAATTGAAATATATCAGGAACGATAATGAAAAAGAAATGGCAGAACATATAACTGTACCTTAAAAAAGAAGATGAAAGCAAAGATCAGCACGTCTTCCTCGACCGCAACCACTGTAATAAACGCGAGTTTTGTCGCACAACCGAACGAAACGGCGCAGTTTCTCTATAATTAAAAAAAAATGCCACTAACTGTTTGATTAGAAAGGAAAATGAGAAATTGTGTGTTTGCTAACCTAAAGAATGAGAGAAGGAAAGTATATCTATGTATTCGCAGACAGCGTCAGTAGCGTGGGAAATTTCGTAAGCCATTTGACAATATTGTGATTGTTCTTATTAACGATGTGTTCCAAAGCTGTGCAAACATCGATCACACGGTTGTCGATCGAAACAATGTGGTTAAAAAAGTTCAATCTATATATATAAAACAAAGTTCAAAATATGTGCGACCGCGCATCACTGGAGAACGGCTGGACCGATTTGTGTCATTTTTGGTTCATTCTGTTCGTCTTGACCAAGGCAGGTTTATGTGTTAGAAAAAGTCGGAAAAGTGCCATAGTCTTAGCGCCTACTATGGTCCCGAGAACTTTTTGACTTGAATTTTTCGCTTCGCATCGCCTACTATGGTTGAAGGGATAAAGTGTTCAAATCTCTACAAACCAAAGCCAGGAAAGAAGAAGACAAATCAAAGCCTTTCTGCCCAACGCTCTGTTATCAATTTTAAGTGGAAATCCTGAATATGTTGCCCAAAAAATGTTACATTTATTTTGTTTAGAAATTCTCTTCTTCTTTCCTGTCGTAGCGACCAATTTTCGATCACGCCTACAAATTGTTTGGGCTTACGAGACTTTTTCCCTTTTTAAGCCTTATTACAAACAAAATTTTACTGTTACTGGATTTTGAAAAATAGTATCAAATCGCATTTGACAGAAATATTGTAGTCAGAAAATCGGAACCGGAAATCGATTTGCTTTCGGTTGGAATTTTTCTGTCAAAGTGACTGTCTTTCAAACTACGGACGGACGATTTATTGTTGTCATCGGGGAGTGTTGTTAAATGTTCGCAATATAGATTTCGACGATGCATTGATGGCGCGCGTTATTACACGAGCCAACAGTATTTTTTTGTTAATCGTCCCTACCATAGCCCAGTTTGACATAAAATCCCAAAATCGAATGACGGTAAATCCGTGTGTAATAAGGGATAAAGTACGTGGATATACAATCCACAAATTTTATGCCATGGGAGACTTATATGTGCCCACAGTGCTAATCAGGAGTTCCCGAGTTCACAGATCTCTACTCATAGAGAAACAGGGGATTTTAACGCAAGGGCTTAGGGTAGCTCAACCTGCCAGAAAGTCAATGTTGAGAATGATAGACGTGCACGAGCCGGCGGCTGTCGTATGTCATGTGTTTATTCTAGCCAACTCAAATTCAAAGAATCTCACGTGAATTAAGAAATTAACTTGGGTTTGCTACTCAACAGTCAACCTAATTGCTGAGAACTTACGTCGAATAATATAGGTGAAAATTGATTAAAATTTAATCGAAGAAATCCCTTAGTCAAAATTCGCTATCATTGTAAAATCCTTCATGTCCCGAGCAAAGCCGGGTAAAACGCTAGTTTATTATAAAACATTCTAATCTGCGCAAAACCAGCAAATTAAAGAGCAGCACACATTTTACTGTGTTACCCCCCTCGAACGGTAGGTCAGTGACACGATAAACGCCCGAACTAGCTTAGCGGCTTGTATAAACATATCAGCAGTCTTCTAAGCAAAACATGCAAATGCTGGGATGATATTTACGTTATTCCACACACAACCTTGATTGTTACCTTTTTCTGTTTCCATACGACTCTGACGTTGTTGCTTCGTTAAATTTAACATGGAGACGCCTAGTGTTTTTTTGAGACGATCTATCGAAGTTTCAATTGAATTTTCATTTCATTTGAGTTTACAATTGCCAACATTAATAGTTTTGCAGCCGATTCCATAATCCATCGGTGGACATTGTAAAGAGAGGGCACGTCAATTTACTCGTAGCTAGACTGGACGTTACCCGATCGCCCTGCAATCGGCGTGACATGCGTCGTAATTAAATAGAGCAAGATTTACAGCCGAACTGCAATAGATTTACAGTCTCAAGTTCTGCGAATTGGATGCGATCGTTGAACAGGTCCCTGGTTGACATTTTCTCCTCTTCCATGATCTTTTATTTATTGCGTTTATTTATTTGAATTATGCCACAGTATGTACAGTTACAGATCTTTTTTTATATATTCAAATGTTTGATGGAGCCGCCCTGTTCCTTATCCATCCACGTGGTGGTTTGGGCAAATTGTCATCAGTTAATGTTAGTAAAAAAGAATATTGATGAACTGGTGTATTTATCAACCACTGCATTGATACAAATTTATTCATTGTAACAACATAAATCTTCGATGACATATAATAACAGTAATATAAAAAGGCTTTACGAACATCGTATGCTCGTTGCACGTTCTGAAAGATTCTGCGTTGCTTTTCGAGCGTGAAAATGGTTGTACAGCATAGTTGACCGAATAGTTCTATACATTCTAGGTAAGTGGTACAGCAATGACGGTGGTCAGTCTTTACACCGCCCAAAACATTAAAACATCGTGTTTAACACCTCTTTGCTTACTCTAGAGCTACCTCTGGGCTTGTGCACTTTTGCTTGTTATAGAGTCAGCATAAGACGAGTGAATTACTTGCCTTAAAGTGTGTAGAGAAATTCATTTCAATCGCAATGGAAAAAGTGGTAACAAAACAGACTGCCCAAAGGAATAGTAACAATAGAATATTGAGTAATAAATAATGATAATATTACAAACAGAGGAATTTGTTTGCACTTTTAAAATAAAATCCTAACTGCAACTGAATATTAACGATGTGTATTAGATTTAATTTAAAAAACTTATTCACTATGCATCCTCCGAAAGATGGATGCCCCGGGATCGGTATGTTGTTGTGTTAACACTTAAATTTCGAGCCATTTTGAGGAGAAAGTTGAAAGCTTTTAAAAACGGGTAAAACAAATGCGAGCCCTGCAGATATATTCATGTAATATCGCGTTTCGAGCGCTTGAAGGCCGATTACGAGTAAAGCGTTTTCTCAACCCATTCGTCCATGCTGAACGTCGCCTGGTTCGAGCCATCTGCATCGCGTTCGCGGAAGATTTCTGTTCGGGATGAAAGCAAACAGCAGGTACCATTTAGCGTATCTTCCTATGACTATTTTTGTTGGAAAAGCCATTATTCCTACTTACCGATCATCGTCTTGATCTTCACGGCACACATGATAAAGTCGTCGAATGGAATCGTGCCGCTGCGCGAGCCGTATCGATGCACCAGCGCGTTCAGGATGCGATTGTTAAGGTGATAGCCGGCGGAGTTTAGAGCCTCCCTCAGCTGGAACGCGCTCAACCGACCGGACCCCTCGGTGTCGTACAGCTTGAAGACGGCCTTCCATTTGGCAATGTCGGTCAGTAGCGTCTGGAACTCGTCGAAACCAAGCTTTCCAGTGTGGTCCACGTCCAACATGGCGACCATTGCCCGGCAGACATCCTTCGAGAAGCCCTCCGAAGAAATGTTATCTAGTGGGAAGCGTTGAAATAGGAGAAAGCGAGAAGAAAACATTAGTCAACATTCGCTGACTGAATGACAGATTTTTTTCTGGAAAAATGTGTGGAAAGCTACGGGATTCAAACGGGGAATCGAGCACAAATCATGGTTGATGAATATACGTTAAGTAGTATTTGCGGGACTCCGGTGTGACGATGGCTGCCAAACTCTCAAAGCAATCAGAAGACCTGCAGCTGCAGCTGGAAGATAGACTAATTAAATATTAAGGACTGAGGATTAATCCTATCTCTTGGGTGGTACAGCATAAACTTTCCTAAGTGCTTAACCCAACGAACAGTAGTGCGAAAGGAAGTAAGAACAAAGATTTGCAATTTGCTTACAGCCGTTGGCAGTATCTACCGTCGTTTGATCAACATAGTTTTTCATTTGATCAACATTTATTGTCGTTTGACCAACATTTACTGTCGTTTGATCAAACGTACCGTCGTTTGAGCAAACTCTACTAGCTTCTTTGCAAGCAGTACCGTCTTTTGGACAAATCCGCCTCTCATTGAAAAGACGGCAATGCTTGCAAAGAAGCTAGTAGAGTTTGAACGACATTAAATGTTGATCAAGCGACAATAAATGTTGATCAAATGACAAACTATGTTGATCAAACGACGGTAGAAACTGCTAACGGCTGAATATGGATTCATTACAGCCGTTCGCAGTTCCTACCGTCGTTTGATCAACATAGTGTGTCGTTTGATCAACATATATTGTCGTTTGATCAAAATTTATTGTCGTTTGATCAACCGTACCGTCGTTTGAGCAAACTCTTATAGCTTCTTTGCAAGCACTACCGTCTTTTTGACAAGTCCGCCTCTGATTTAAAAGACGGTAGTGCTTGCAAAGAAGCTAGTAGAGTTTGCTCAAACGACGGTACGGTTGATCAAACGACATTAAATGTTGATCAAGCGACAATAAATGTTGATCAAACGACAAACTATGTTGATCAAACGACGGTAGAAACTGCGAACGGCTGTATCAACTACTCACACAAAATTATTATAAAAAAACTATAAGAGTGTAAAGAGTGCTTAAAATCATGCCGACATTATTCTTATGGCTTATCCCCTGAAAGGGGCTTACTTATATATTCGTCCAATATGCATTTTTGTTCTGCACCCTCGATAAATCAGGTTAATTTTTTTCTGTAACCTAGTTTTTTTCCGCCAGAATACTCCGCAGAGCGGGTGAGTCACATAATGTTGCTTTGAATGTTTATCGTAGGCCGTCATCCAATGTACCGTTTGGGGGCTCGTAGTTCTAGTGTAAGCATCTCGAACAGGACACAACAAATCAGCGCGTGATAAATAAGTGTAACGAAGCTAACGGGCGGTTAACTGGAAAGCAGCGGGAGGATTCGGTAAACGAACTTTTTTTACCTTCTTGCCATGCAGAAAAATGTGTAGCTGAGTTAACTAAAGCGCACGCAGGTAGCGATATGTTTCAAATAGTGACACAGTACCACATTGTGACGATCCAAACCTTGCGTGGCGGTGACAAAAACAACCGAAAAAGAAAAAGAAATTAAGCATGTGGAAGCAAAATACGGCTCAAAATGACGAAGAAATCAATGTAATTCCACCAGCAGGATATTAAGAGAGTCTTAAAAGTGTCGTGAAAGTTAGTTCAATGCCTTAAACTTCGTTTGCCAGTCTATGGGAGACCTCATGACGCAACAGGGGACACTTGTTTAGATTCCAAAATTAATTGGACAAATAATGTATTCATCAGTTCAGTTCCAGTTCATTCTGTGATTTGTCTATTCAATCTGTTAATCAATTAATTGATACAAACTGTCTAAAATATTTAAACAAATCTCTGGAGATCCAGATCTCTGAACGTTTCACAAGACGCTTCCAAACACACCTGCGACGAAAACGTACCGTACAAGATGGCTCGTATGCTAGGAATTAGTCGAGTACAGCACACAGAAGCACTACAACAAAAAACATTCTGCAAACAAAATAGACACAAAAAGCAAACACCATCCCAAACAGATCAGAAACAAGATCACCAGCTAATTAATGTTGCAGTACACCGGAATGCGAATATAGGTGGTCGTAAAATATGGAAAATAGGGGATCGTAAAATATGGACCAAATCACAGATTGGCGTTGACCCCAAAATGCCTTTTAACATATGCTACATTTTATAGCCTCTTAAGACATTAACATGCCTTTTTGGCAAGCATTTCTAGTTGCTTGGGCATCAAGCTTCCTGGAAAGAAAAAAACTCTGGTAGCGATAGGAGACGAGTGACTATATTCAATGTCATAAGAGCCCCGATGTTCTCCTATCTGTAGAAAACAAAATGTAGCTCGACTGTATCGGCCGCGCAGGACAGGGGGAAACTAATACAAAGGCAGTTACTCTCACCGTGCAGTGGCTGGTTCGCTAGGATTTGACTTTCGAGATTTGCAGGCCCGGAGGGACGGGTGCCACCACCGCCACCGTCGCCGTCGCCCGCGCCTAGAACGCCCTTGCAGCAGATGTTCATCAGCATACTCAGCAGATCCTCAAGCCCGCCACCAGCACCGGGACCGGCCCCACCGACGTCGGCGTTTTGCTGCGATGCGTACGTCTGCCGTTGATTCAGCCCGTTCAGTGAAGACGTTTTCGGTAAATCTACAGTCCAAACCGTGCCCGGAGAAGAACGGACGCATGGGCACGAGGAACGCAGCGTCGAACGATTTTAGATCGAACAGGTTTTCGGGATGTGGTAAAACCCGTAGTCGTTGATAGTTGAGAGATGAGTATATGTGAGGATTATGTCATGGTAGGTAGGATATGTGAGATAAATTATGTGAGCGTGTTGCATTGTATACGTAAGTTTTGTAACGTGGAACACGAGCGCACGTGTAAATGTAGAATCGAAAATCGATTATTCATAATAATTTTGAGGTGTGAAAATAACATAGACGAGGGTGAGTTAGTAAAATTGGACCAGAAAGGTAAGTTTATGTTTAGAGTCGATTAGAGGATAAGAAAAAGAAAAAAAGGAGCATAATCGTAATGAGGACAGTTTGAACGAATACCTATGATTATCCTTGTAAATATAATGTATACACCGCATATCCTTAAATATCATTGGTATTAACTGAACTATTCTATTACACTCAATTACTGTGAAAATTGATCATTGTAGGCATTACCGCATAGAATTCAAACTTTCATTACCGTTTGATTTTGGAGATTCATGTTGTTATGACCCATCTGTTCTTAACAAATGATCATTCTGCATAATAAGCAATATTTAAACCAACATAAATCGCTAGTGCACACACACGTTTGTTGGTTGCATGTTAATCTCACAGGGCAGGCACATTTCGACATTCCGTGTAGTTACGAACCTTTTCCTTGCCGTTAGTTGCACATTAGACATCTACGTTAAACGAACAATTATGATAACAATCTATTATTCGGTCTATCTAGTCTCTTTCTCTACTATCTATGTAGTTTTTCACTCTTTCATCTTCTAAAGGATCTACATAAATAGGGTTTGACATAAACAATATAAGCCCACACTCGTATCGTATAGCTAACCGATCTACAAGATTCTACAGGAAGAATGTATAGGTAGTGGAGGAACCCGGCACGTAATTCGTGGACTGGCAAAAGTTTGTTGATTCGTTACGCAGACACACTTACCATCTCGGAAGGAGTGATCAAGAATGCGCTTCAGCTCGACCCAGTCGACCTCACCGTCCGCACCAGCCACGTCCAGGAACAGACGCTCCATGGCTTGGCGTTGCGGAGACGGTTGAGTGAAGCCGGGGTCTTCTGGCGCGATCTGCAAATATAGAATAGGAAACAATATACGATGAGTTTCAATTCATAGTTGTTCCCTTCGTCGGCGCATGGTCAGAAGGATCTTACCCGATCGTCCATGTCACCAACGCCGACATGCTCGTCGTTTTCCATCATTCCGTTGGCAGTTTCGGAGAACACACGAATTATAAACTCGCCCTCCTCGTTCGGCTCGAACGTGGACGGTACGATTACGTATGTGCCGGGTGGAAGCTTGAACCGGCAGCTCACCTCGCGCAGGTTGATGAATGCGGGAGAACGGGCGGCCGAGGCGTTGTATTTGAAGAAGTTCATCTTCAGTGGCTTCTGTGCCAGGTCGCGTTCCGTCACGCGATACACGGCGAAGCCGATTGTAAGGCACTCCACGCCCATGTTGCGTCGCGAACGGCGGTTTTTCTGCAGCAGCGCAATAATTACTGTGCAGTTTCCTTCTTCGTCGTCCTCGTCAGGATCATCTAGCCGGATCACGTACTGCGGGTTGTGCCAAAACGTGTCCAGATAGTTACGGCATCCGCCGGCCGTAGTGCCGATCGCCCATTCGCCCTCAAACATCGACATTTCCCAGCGAATCTTGCCGCGGTTCAACAGATCGTCGCTCAGCGAGTCCGGGCTCAAGTTACAGATCTCCATACGGTCGAAGTAGCGCGTAAAGTCTCGGTACGACATCCAGAACTCGCCGTCGTGATCGAAATTAAGCCCCAGCTCCTGTTTCTGCTCATCCGGGATGTAGCGCCATTCGGGCGACTTGTCGCTCCACGGTCCATTCCATTCGGCCTCATTGCCCCACGGGTTGCGCAGACGGATGAGCGGAATCTTGCCCGATCGCCCCGGTGTCTCAATGTCCACCAGTTGAATCTTCGTGATCGAGTACGCATGGCCTCGAATGAGACCCTCCGATGTTTCCGCCTCGAGAACGTGCGGGTCCGCCTCGATGCTGCAACCGAACATTGAGTTGCGCTTGAAGCCCTTCTCGATGATCTCGTACAGATTCGGTGGCGTTTGATCCTTCAAGTCGTACATTTCCGCCACTCCTCCCGTAAAGTCCTCCATGGCCTCGCACGTCGTGCCACCGCGGAGCGATTCGTATGAGCCGTGCAGCTTAGCATACGCCTTCTCAAGCAGAGCGCTCCAGAACTCGTTCTGCTCCGACGACCGCATGTAGATCAGCTGCCCGCGATACGTCGGCAGACGGTCGTCGATCACCACATCAACCCACTTGCCGTACTGCCAGAAGCGGAAGTGAAATACGCCCGCATAGTCGTCTTCGAAGCTGTTATCTTCGGGCACGACGCGAAGGAACATCTTCTGATCCTGGGTAAGGTTGGCGCACGCGGCCAACAGCCAGCAGTCCCCAAGCTCGCCTTGTTGCACGTCGAACCGCGAGAATCCCTCCACGAAGAACTCGGGATTGTCGCAAATCTCATGCGGTCGGAGCCATTCGTAGTGCCTATCTGGGCGCTTGGAGTACAACAGCGAGGAGGCCGACGCCTGGAACTCGGGATCTTCGAACAACGTACCGTTCTCCAGGCACTGTTGGCGGATTTGATAGAAATCTTGTACGTCGTATGCAGATCGACCACCACTGTTGCGTTCTCCGAGCTAAAATAGAAATTAGGAAACATTGAATGAGTACCAACAGCATGGATTTTGTTAAATCAAATATCAGAACTCATATCGAATCGAATTTTAAAGCACCCTATACACGCATGAATTGTTACTCTTCAAAGATATCTGGGGTAGCCGACGACAATGCACGGGACAGTGCGGACGGTGCGTTTTATGGCGCTGATGACGATTATAATGGTGAGCTGCGTACGGATATGCAGCGTTCCGCATTGTAACGTGGTTGTGGCAGCAATAGACTAGGGCAAGCTTTGTACAGTTGACCTTTTAGAAAATAGTAGGGTAGGTAGTGCTGTGTATCATACCTCCCGCTGAGGTTGCATCGGTTTCCAGCAGAGCACGAAAAGTGCTTCGTACAACATTTGTACATTTCACACTGAGTCCTCTTTGGAATATACGTTTTTATGTTCACGAATTTGTACAAGAAAAAGATCACAGCTCATTGTTGCAAACCATACCTCGACAGAAAGAAGGATGTTTCGTATTGTGTGTGCAAGAGGATGCGCAGTATACATATTTGGCGTCATGTCCCATAGTTTGCTCACTATTAATATGAAATGTGCGTTGTGGCGTACTGAAGTTAAAAAAATATTTAGAATAAAATTTCCGCCTCTCAACTCACCTCCGCTGAAACATCCTTAAACCTGTTACGTCGACGCCGACCTTGGTGACCAAAACGGGGTAATAATTCCGATACTTTTAAAATGCGCCCTTCATCAATACTCGTTATACCCTTTTTACGGGTGAAAGTGCTGTCACCCTCATGTGTTCCCGACACCTCCAATTCGACGAGAGTTTCCAACGGTGAGGCAACACACTCCTGACGGCTAGCGATACCAATTTGGCAGGTTTTATCTCCCGTCACGTTCAACATATTAGCAATGGATCTTAGAGTACAGCACAAATCAATCCAAAATAGATTATTACACGCAACACGGTAAAATTGCGCAAATGTTCAATGTTTGCTCGTAAAGAAAGATACGAAAGGGAGTCTACAACGTCAAACGTTATTTATCGTTGGTTGTAACGATACTAATGCACACAGCAGTCTTTCGAAATGCCAATCCTTAAAATCGTCCGACAAGTTCCGTAACGAGGTCGTTCCGCCCTGGCCGATGCCTCTCGTACAGCCGTTGTAGGCTTTTATCGTGCGCCACAATCGATAAGGACTGACGGGATTCGTGCTTTTCTTTCACACCAAGTTTCACGCTGCATTGTTAGCGCTAGTTGGAAGCAGCGCATCCTGGCTTTTTCCTAATCAAAAAATGAAAGCAAACTGTTTGCCAGGGCCAATTAGGAAACTTGACGAAATAATTACAAGTTAACCGAGGAAGAAAAGGGAAGAAAACCCTGACAATTAAAATTCATGCTATGTTAAATTGATTCAATCTAAAAACATATGTACACAAAGAACAAAACAATGAGTGATTGTGGGCAATTGTCTTGTTTATAATTTTGTCTGAAAGACCATTCGACCATAACATATTGATAAACAAACGACATAAAGGAATGCTTCCATATACAAACTAATATGTGGTCTAATCAAACACTTTTACACGTTCATAAATTTCCTTACATCCGTATTTACCGAAGGAAATCTCACGCGATCGTGACTGTGCCCTGCATAAAAGCAAAAACAAACTTTTCTTCGACCTTACAAACAAGTGCATCGGTTGTACAACCGTTTTTAGTTGATTGCCGAAGGACGTCCTCGGTCGCTCCGGGTTACGAGAGCAAGTTGTTTGCATCGTGCAAAATAACTCCAGCAAACTAACGTTTGCATCGGAATGCATTTATAACTGGCAAACGCGGTTGTGTTCGTTTCGTTGCTGATCGACGGAAAGGTTTGAAGGCTGCGTGGTACGTGCGGATATAGATGCTAATTTGTAATGCTTTCGTGGGGGAATCTGAAAACAGCCATCGCTAAACGTTTGTTGTTGCTGCACGACCGAACGCCGGTTATATCATTGCACTAGTACCATCATCACTCGTTTGATGCTACCAGCGTCGTTCATTTCAAGCGGCCTCTTTGTGTATGTTGTAGGCTTAGATCGCTTAGATTTTAACAATTTATGCGCCAATGAACGTGACATTGAACGTTCTAACTGTGTGCTTTCCAGCTTCTCACGGACCCAGATCGACAATCTATATGCTCTACTTCAATTCTCGTTATCTCCGAGAAGGGAACCACTTACCACTTTCATGTTCTTAATACTCGGCAGGAAGCGCTTAGTGTCCGTCTCTTTCTTCACGAACATTTCGTTAATAACGCTTCCGATGTACTCGGTGGCGGCGCTTGTGATTGCTTGACCTGCAGCATCAAACAGCTGCTTCCCGGCCCCACCCAAGAGACCCTGGATAGAAACGAATCAACGATTTAAGTTAAATTGCCATCTTTCTTTTCGGTTGAACCATCGTTGGCGTTTTATACCTTCAGCTCATCCATGGTTTTAGGTCGTCGGTTTCTTACTAGCTTTGGACGGTGAACAGGTTGTTAAGAGTTTCTGTGGAATAATAAAGTGTTAATACACTTTAGTGGTTGTTAGCGTCGCTGAAGGCAATTTGTATCGGATGTGCTTTATACAAAAATGTGGAATAAAAATTGCTGCAAGCATGATAACACATGAACAGCGTTGCGGTTTTCTGTCTGTAAAAACAGGTAGATCACTGGTTCTCTTTTCCTTCTGCCAACAAACTTGTTTTATCACACGTGGCTATGAATTGTATTGAGTAATAAAGCAATAGACCTCGCGGTCTAGGTCACGTGTGTAGAGTTCGTTCACCTTTAATACGGGTTTGCACACAAGATAAGCGATATCGTGTATTGATTATGCTATCTTATCAAACATGTGAAACATGATAAATAAATAAACTTTGGAACATATTTCTAAAGTTGAACAATTGAGTTATTTAAGGGTTTGTATTTGATTATACCGATTGCCTTCGGGGCTGCTAGAGTCACGTTTCTGGCAATAATATAGATTCCAATCGCTTGTAATTATAACCTGTGACTCGCACTGATTCGTTTGACTCAGCGGAGAACAGCACACCCCACGGTGATGTAGGTGTTATATAGAGTGGGTTTTTTGTTTTCAGCAACCTACTTTTAGTGTACCGAAAAGAAACATCCAGCGGGGTGCGTTACTGCCCTGCCCAAACTGGAAAAACGAGATCCAGACGAAAAATCGTTTTAACGTTCTCCTCCCGGGTTTATAACGTTTCCGCGCATGTGTTCGCGTGAGGGTTGGTTGGGCAACTAATGTTTCTCGTAATAAAAAAGCTTTTTAACACCAGTCCGAACAAACTCGGCATTAGAACACTAACACTATATATCGTTCGTTCTATGCTACCAACGCACCAAATTCGTAAAAGCGTGCATCAACACTTTGAAAATAACGTGACAAATGTGAGGTGCGTGTTGGTGATTTTTGGTTATTTGCCTGGCGAGGTTGACTAAAAATAAATCCTGTTCTGAATGACGCCAGAGAAGTATACTCAGCAGGCAATGTATTTTTCAGCAGGCATGAGTACCATCTTCTTCAGGGTATTTGGGAAAAAGAAATCCGCCTAGTGAGAGGTATTTTACGCGAAAAACTCCGATAGCTTGAACATATATACATGTTTCCAAAATGTATTGCTCGATTTCACTCGACATGCAAATGACAGAGATTTGTTTACATGACCAGCTTTCACCAGGCACGCATTCCGTGAGGCGGTTCCAGGCGTTGTTGCGGAAAGAAACTTCTAGCCTTTATTCATTGAAACGATTCCATCATCGGTAATCGTTGGATTCTGTCCAACAACATTCCAACGAACGTTGCCTTGTGCTAGCTCGCGTGCGATGACATCATCCCCCGCTGGCAAATTCCGTGTTTCTAGAGAACGTCACCAGATGATCGGGAGACACACCGAGGAATGCATTCGATTTAGCACGAGCACTTTTGATAAAACCCGTAACGTATTCGCACAGATCCAAATGGCGTGTTTTATAATTGTTACCTAAACCTGAACGCACTAAAATAACGATTTATTCAGGCACTAAAGCACATGCACATGGAATTGGGTCGGTTTTTGCGACGATAAAGACACTACCGCAAACGAAACGCTGCTCACCGACGGAATGGTGAGGATGAACTGTCAAACGAAGCGAACTGTTTTGATGCGAAGCGTGAGAAATGTGGTAGGTCGGGAAGGGGTAAAATCTCACGATGAGACTGGTGAGATACCTGGAGCACGCTCGCACAGCACAAATGCTCGCAAATGGTGAACTCAACACAATTAATTGAAACAATTGTTTCAAGAATTATTTGTTTAACAGGTCGTTCGAATCGGAAATCGGAAGATCCCGGAATCTCCATGATTCATATTTTGAATATTTGGGGAATTTTGTGTTTCGATCTCCGACCAGTTTCGAATGATCTCGTTCGATTTCTTTACTCATTTCGTTTAACACTGTTACACATGTGATACAGATTGATTTAGTTTGTGCATAATGAGGCCGTATAATTGTATTACTTTTCATAATAGCAATATTCAGTCTGCTTTGCATATCAATCAACACGCACGGTACATGTACTCTAATACCGTCCCTTTCCCAAGCGACATTATAACTCTTTTGAATGCTCGTTTTGTTCGGAACGAATCCAGGGAATGGTATAAATATCCTGCCGTGTGCGCAGCAGAGCAGTTTAATTATTTTGAATGAATACTCTTACTGCACATTATTATGAAGTTGAATGCACCTCAGACTCAAGGAAAGTTGAAAGAGATGTGCTTAAAATAGAATCCGCCATGAAAGACTCCATCACGGGCCACTGTTTGTTGGTATGTCTGTCCACGTATGGCAGCTTGATTTATGCTCATCACTTTCGGCAACACATTCACTCCCTTGAGATTCCATTCCGAGCTAGACAACGAAGCAGCTGGGCTTTGCAAAAATCAGATGATGTGCACAATTTATTGCATAAAATCCAGGTCAATTCGAAATGCATTTCGTCTATATATGCAAGGAAGCGATGAAGTCGATTCGATTCGAAATACCAATTAAAAACATTGCTCTTGTGCAACTTACCGGGGAAAACATTCCCTCCGCAATCGGAATACTAATGGCCTGGAACGGAATTTCCGGGCAGGTTGGCGCCGGTTCATCTCCCGCAGCATAATTGCCTTGCAGAAGGGCGTCCGGAACAGGCGGCGGAAGATTTGGCATCGAATAGTCCGACGGCGTGCTGAAGGCAGCGAAACCCATCGTCGGATAGGGCAAGTTTGTGCCCTGCGAAGGATAATCGCCGCCGGACGACGGAAGGGCTGGCATCACATTAGGATTGAACCCGTACGACAGCGATTGTCCCGAGATTGATGGATTAAGGCTGGAGTAGCCCGATGAGGTCGGCGAAGGAACCGTTGGCCATTGCGAGGAGGGTGGTGACTGGTTGAAGGCGGCCGGATTTATCCAGCCCAACCCGTTGGCATTCCAGTTTTTCGGGTAGTTGTAATTTTGGTTGTAATAAGCCATTTTGATGCAGGCTAATTTCACTTCTGGTATGCAGAACGGTATGCTTCCTTTTAAGGTATTACAAGATAAACACGAGCGCGAGACGAACGACCGGACCGAGGCTGTTTCCCGTAGCCTTCAAAACGCAATCGATGCACACGAAACACACACACACGTGATTCGACACGCGACCGCGCGGGACAACCGAATGCGAGGGTATCCGAAAAGAAATGCGAGAGAATGAAAACACGCACCCCGCGGTCTTCTTTCTGGGTACACTGAACAGATGGATTCACTGCGTAGTATTTACTTTTTGGCACGGAGTTATTTTTACACCAAATCGGCATTCGCAGCGGTGCAAATCGACGTATCCGATAGCCCTTCCGGAGCGCATGTAATTCTCACTACACCGATAATGGGCTTTATTGGTTGCTTTCTTTCGCCAGCAAATGCCCGTCAACACGTTTATGGCGGTAGTGTTTGTTTGTGTGTTGGGTTTCTAATGTATCATCTTGTCTGTTTCCATTTAGTCACCAGTCGAAGGCGTTGGCAACTATGATTGCTTTGGCACAAGCGCGCGGGAGACTGCAAATTACCTGACTAAGATTCGCGACGATACTGAACGCGGACCCGAAGTTGCTTTAAGTATAACCTTCACGCGAACCGCCGATGTGGCGTAGCAGACTCGTGTACGCGTAGCGCAGCATCGATCGGCTTCACTACGAGCGCGAGTGAGCGCTCACTGCGATGAGATTCCCCCCCAACCCCACCCAATGTCGGGGCCCATGACCATATCATTAGCTGTTTACACGCTGAAAAAAAACCCCACTGTATCGAAAAAGGCAACGTCAAGGTATTCGTCACCGGCGCGTCGGATGGGAATTGTCAAATCCTTGGCCTCCACACCAGCAGCACCACGCCACGTGTGTAAAACATTGGAAAAGGTTTCCGCGTTTATGATAATTTTAGCTTGATTTTTTTCGATTCATCAGGAGCACACACACCACCTGCTACGTCATAGCGGTTCATTATACTCCGCCACACACCTACGCTGGGGAAGTTGAAGCGCTGGGGGTTAAGTTACCGCTTTTTTCGTTAGAAATTCCAACTGCAACAAGGAAACAGGTTTGTAAATTCCCGGTGCGCATCGTGGGCCAAACCCGATTCTGGTGACCATGATTCGGGTGTACCATACACCCTCTGCTGACCACGGGACGATCGTTTACATAAATAATGCGGGCCATGTAGGGAGAAGGCATGCGAAAGATATGTTTTGTGAAATAAAACAAGCTTCATCTATCATTCAAATATTAGTATATATTTTTGTCGGTTACATGGTTTTATAACGGTACCGTTTAACATGGTTACGTGAGCGGATAAACAAGATAATAATGAAAAGAAAAAAAAACTGCACGCTACTTATGGATTGCCCATATAATGATTGTAGATCGCAATGTTGTTAACATGATCATACATTGCTAAAAAGTATCTAACCATCCCCTGTTGCTCTAGATGATGGCGGGAAAATTGTTCTGAAATGAAAGATCGTATTAATAAGTTACAGAACCATCTTTCACGTTTGTGACTTCTGCGCCTACCAATAATCTTCCTCGTCTTAATGGCACAAACAACGAACTCTGCGAGGGTCAAATGTCCGCTATGACTGCGGACGATAGTTTTCAGAATATGTTGGTTAATGTGTGTTCCTCCTGCCTGAAAAGCGTTGCGAAGTTCCCAAATATCTAGTGTTCCATCTGTGTTTGCATCGTATTTATTAAAAACACTCGTCCACATAGCAACATCCTTTAAGAGGGCTATCAGTTGCCCATGATGAAGCCTTCCCTGGCCATCTTGCTCGTCGTATAGATGCACCAACGCACTGCATGATGTTTTGCCAAGTTTAAGATCTAGGATCCGGAAAATGACAAAAGTGTTAGTGGGAACTTCGATTTATATTATATTTCATTTCCGCCATTCTTCGATGGTTATACTTACTAAATATGCGCAGCAAAATCATTTGAAGATCGTTGCAGCAAATCTTGCATCCATTATTCATCATAAAGATTTCATACAACAAATCTTTGCCTAATCTGGTACGCTCCGCGTCCTGTAAACCAAATGATATGTGAAGAACAGCAGTTGTCTGCGAAAATAAAGTTTCATCTTACCATATCAATGGGGTTTTGAACTGCGATCGGCTGATCAATACATTCCATCGTGATTGCGCCCAGCGAAAAAACTCGAATGAAAAACTCTGCCTCCTGCTTCGGCTTCCAAGTGTGCGGTACCAGCACATACTTCCCAGCTGGCAAGAAATCACGATGCACGATTTCGCGCGCTATTTCTAGAGCTGGATACTCTACGATAGGAACGGCATCATCAAAGAAACTCTTCGGCAGTGGACGTTGCGTGAGGTCTGCGTCTTCCGGGACCGGAAAGATTGAGAATGACATGGGCACGGGTTTTTTATCTGCAGCCCGATAGTGTTTTTGCATCACGCCTATAATAATTTCACATTTCTCTCCAGACTGATTTGTGCCGTCATTTTCGACCGCATTCGATTTGGGTTCCGCGAGGTTGATTAAGTATTGGGGATTACGCCAAAAGTTGCCTTCCTCTGAACCACCCGCAGTGCTTCCGCGAACCCATGCACCATGCTGGCTGACCGTTTCCCAACAACCTTCGGCCTTCGGTTTTTGCGAAACGTCACAGTTAATTCGTGGCTGGTGGCATATCGTTATGTCGTTGAAATAATTGGTGAAATCCACTATATCCATCCAAAACTCGCCATCTTCTTTCACTATATTGAGCTGCCTCATTACCTCTTCGCTCACTGTTTTCCACTTGAGGGATTTATCACTCCATGATGCTTGCCACTCGTATTTACCCCAAGGGTTGCGAATACAAATCAGCTGCACTTTGTTATCGACCAACTTGACAGCATTCGTAACCGTATACTCGTGTCCATCAACAAGATTGACATCTTTCAGGGCTGGATTTATAAAAGTACCCGTCGTAATCAAGCAGCCTCGCTTAAGATTTGTTTTGACGATAGCGAAAATCTTCGAAGGGTCTTCATCCTGTAGATTGTAGTACTCTGTGATACCACCGGAAAGATCGACCGTTGCTTCCATCCCGGTTCCACCTTCCAGGATTTCGTACGAACCGTACAGCTTGGCGTACGCTTTCTCTAACAGAGGGCACCAAAACTCGTCTTCTGTTGAATATTCCCCGTACAGCAACCGTCCATCTTTGTTGACAGGCAGAAGATCGTCAACTACCACATCCACCCACTGCCCGTATTGCCAAAAGCGAAAATGGAACTTCCCCTGGTAATTGTCGTCCTGAAACTCCACATTGTGCCGAGGGACAACTTGTTCGAAGAGCTTGGGCACGGTGGCGAGACTAGCGCACGCGGATAAAAACCAGCAGTCACCTAGACCTTTTTGAAGAACATCGAATCGAGAGAATCCGTCGGCGATAAACATCGGTTTTTCGACGATTTCACCAGGCCGTTTCCACTCCACTTCATTCGTGTTTTTGTCTTCCATAATATAAAGAGAAAAATTGTTGGCTGGAAAGTCGGGATCTTCGAACAATCTCCCAGCAGGCTGTGATTCAGACGAGATTCTCTCAACAGCCTGATTATTATTCTGTAGGAAGAAAAAAAAAGAGAAGATTACTTCATACCATGTTCAGTTCATCGGGTATCAATAAGAACTCTTATTTTTATTCACAAACCATTTCAGACTCGTCAGCCTCCTTTGTGTAGCTGAAGGAAACGTGCTCCTCGGAAAGCTTAGGGCTCTCGTTAAAAGGTGTTGCGTTATTGAAAACCATATTGAGGCGAAAAAAATGTTTTTAATACTTTTGCGTACTTGCTTTCAAAAAGATACCGAACACTTGCTGTGCAACTAATGCCGTACCTGAGAGTCAACTGACAATCTTTGGACGATGCGAATTTCTTTATATCCCAAAGCACTCGACACTGGAAATCGTAAAGCAAGGTGGATAGCGGCCGGGGCCAAATGGCTACCCCTTTCTATCATACGCAAAACCAGTACTGCACCTAACTAGACTTTGTAATATGAATACAGTAAATTTGAAGGATTTTTCACGCCTTAGCACTAAAATATAGTCGATTGAGTCAAGCCAAGATTTGCATGTTGAATTTAGATTCCAATACCCGCATTCATGCAACATTTAAATGCAACCCATCAATCTTTTCCACTGTGTTCAATGTGACCAACTCTATATACCAACGACCCAGAAATGTTCTTGAAGATTCTGCTAAAATAAATGAAGATAGGTTAAGACATCAATCGACGAAGGTGGTGGTAGCCCCTGAACTTCAAACGAGTTTTGAGTATGAAAAATGGTTTAGAATATACGGCACGGTTGATCTGACACGGTCTATCTTATTAGCTTTTATGAAGCAGGTTTCTCTACGAGCCATTTTCGAAACGCTCGTTATTTATGTCATAAAGCTTCCATTGATGAGCTAGCCTCATACAAAAAATACAAATTGCTACAAGTAAAAAGCTAAATTATCTTTGTTTGTCATTATTTCTTTATTTCTCAGATTATGATGATTCCTTGCAACATTCTTCTTGATGAGTGTTTACTTGTTCTGGATGGGTCACCGTGTAACGAGTTTACTATTGTTTCTTTGTGTTCTGTAAGTTAGGAGTAGTTTTTCCTTCTTGTCATACCTCCACCCCATTCATTGCTTTCTGTCCAACCTGTTGCTAATTATCAACAATGTTGTATAGTGTCAAATGTGCCCTCAGTGTGTATTCTGCGTTCAGGTTAATTTATCATAAAAAAAATGCTTGCTAGGCTATGCACATGCTGTCACGCCATGTGGCCTTGTGACTCTCGATTCTTGGTGGCGCTTCCTTCACCTTCACTACTCAGTCCATTATCAGTTAGCAATATTAATTATTTTTCCGCTTCTATCCTTCATTTCCGTGTCCATGTTTCTTTTTAATTCCCCTTTTTCTTTTTTTATACATAAATATCAATAAATAAATAACATTCGTATAAGTGTTACGTCTCAGCATCATACCCCCTTCAATACGATTAATACGTTGGTTCTTCACTCGAGACGTTATGTTTGCAACGAGGTACACCAGCAACCCATTCGCGGGGAGCGAAACAGAATATCCTTAACTTTCACAATCACGAGGTCGACTGATGACATTCAGTGGTTTTTGGCTTTCCATAGATCCATGTAACATGGTGTATCTTTCTTTCAGAATAGTCAATTGCATATTTTTTAGTATGCTAATTGTGTGTGTGTTGATGTGTGTGTGTGTGTGTGTGTGTTTTAAATTCTATATTCCATGTTCGTGTGTGTCAGGTTTTCTTATATGTGTTCCACTTGTTCTTTATGTACACATAGTAATTAAAGCATGTTTTACTTCCACTTGGGTCCGTTTTGTTTTATTTATTTTATTTTATTTTATTTTTTATTTTTTTGTTTCAACATTGTCTAGTCCCCCAGACCGGTGGCCCTTGCTGGTTTGTTTTACACGAAAGATTAATTTCATATTTTCTTACATTCAAATCTAGTTCATGTTGTTGTTTTTTTAATCGTTTCAATTCTCAATGGTGCTCAATGGCTCTATCGTTAGGATACCTTGTTAGTGTTCTCTTTTGGGTTATGTGTTGCTTTTTTTGTGTAAGTCTGTAACACTTTCGTTTCGCTTTTATCTCATAAGCGTCAACATTCCGTCGCATATACTGGTTTTCTATTATATATAAAAATAAATATAGGTGTACTTTTGTATGCGCATATATATTTTTGTTTTCTTGCCGTCCTGAACATGGCGGTGCAATGCTTTCTATTCTCCATCGCAAAACCTGTTCAGCTCTTCCAGTTTGACTATGTCTCTCGCACTCTTTTTTTATCCTGGAGGTTTCCCCTTCTCAATTGTATGGCTGGCTAAAATGACAAAATTAAAATGACACCTCAGTTGTCGACTTACACTCCTTCATAAGAGGCCCAGACCGACACCGATGCTAATGCGAATGCGGGATTTTTGTCCCATTACTATAGTCTTTTATCACGTACATACAGCATTTGCCACCGTGTAAGGCCGCACCACCTTTCAAAACACCACTTTCAAAGTGTCGCATTACCGACCAGAACTGTTGCATTGAACATTGAAGCCTTTTGAACGAGCCGCTATTCAACTTGTTCAACATTGATTGCAACAGTTCTGGAAGGTAACGCGACCATTTAAAGTGTTTTGAAAAAAATCCAGATTTTTAAAAGCGTGGTACGGCTTTTGCAATAGACGTTGGCAAATGCTGTAAATGTCATAACTTCGCCATCGAACCACCAACCATTTGTTTGTTTGCTTTTTCTTCAGCTATTTTTTGTACGGCAGAAATTTTTTTCTACGGCAACAGCGTTGCACTATAACGCAAGATCGACTTTAAACCTGAAACAAGTATAATTTAAATAAAAACGCCATTATAGATGCTGGACTCGCAAACTTCACCATCTCCATGAAAAACGTACGAATCAACGGTTTCGTATGTATATAATATTGATATACGTATATTATATACTTTTTATGTCTAAGGTTTCTTTATTATGTATAACGGTCTCTTCTTATTTCTGCTATAGCTTGAATACGAAAAAGCATCCACTTCTAAAGCATTTTTCACAAATTTCCTCCGCATCCTATTCGCGCAATATTCGTCGCCTTGTGAGTTGAGGTTAGCTAAATTTTCTCTTTTATAGTAAATTTTCATTCGACCGACAGGCCTACGTTCACCAGCACAATCGATTCAAATTTTCCGCGATGCCTTGTTCCGAGTACTATCCCCATTCAGACTTTTCCTTTCGCAAGGGGCAAACAGTACAAAGAGGATAACACTGATCACATTCATATGGGATTTCTGCCTGTCGTAGAGCAACTCGCTTTTAACTAGTTGGGATCCGGTTTGGATTTATCTTTGTTACGGCTGACCATGGCCGCGTAATAACACTTAACACACACACACACTCATTGGATTCGGTTCAATCAGTACGCTAGTAGTTGAGGATCGTATGCTTATCCTTCAGTAGATTTACTTGTTATGCAATATAAAAGGTCGGTCACTATTTCCCCACCATCCTGGCCCATACTGTTCTACGATCATGTCGTCTCGAAGCCAGCCATGTCTACTGTCCCTGGACACCAAGCAGTTTGACACCACCTTCCAGCGGTGTCGAGCGGGGTTTCGATTTACAAACTGATTATCCTGTACAATTCTATGAAATTAAACTTCAACGTTCAAGTGTGTACAAAGTTGTGTTTTTTTTTTTTGTTCATTTGGTTTCCTCCACTTTTTTCTCCCATGTACATATATAGTGTTTGTTTTCTTTTCTCTATCTTTCGTATCGCTAGGTTTTTTTGAGCCCTCTTTCTCTTCTTTTTTACCTTCACTAGTTTAGTGAGCATGCGGGGTTTCCTTTTGGCATCAGAGAATTCCAGTGTTTATGCTAGCGAAATGGGTTCGCCACCCGCTTGCCAGCAATATCTTAGGTTAGCATACTAGGTTTTTTTTAAATATAGCTTAATGTAACTAGCATCGTGTCTGTCTTTTTCAACATTTAAACACATTTAATGAATCTCTCTAGACCCATCTAAGCCATTGGCCGATTTTTAAACAGCAAAGACACGGGCATGGAATATTCTTTTTGAAATCCACGCCATAGGGGGTTGCAATAACCATAAATCGGGAAATTTAGAAAGAGTTCCACCTCGCTCAGGATAAAAGATCGGAAGCAAATGACCGATAATCTCGGAGTCGTTCTATTTAAATGGGGACATTCATCGGATTCTGTGGCTTGCGTTTTTGCCTCCTGGTATGAATTTAACATGTTTTTAATGCAAACTGCAAACATTGTCCAATCCGAGACATCGTATTGAGTTCACACTCGCTTAACACTGAGCTCTTCCAACCCTTATGCCAACGGATTCCTTTCTTAATTAAATACTATTCAATACATTGCCATGTCCCGACAAGCTCATTATGATAACGGCATTTAATTTTCAATCAATCAATTACAGTGCGGTCTTCGTTTGGAACTTTGGTTTTTCATCGTTCTAGTTGTAATTTGGCGTTCTCACTAACCTGGTTCAATGTTTTTTCGATCAACAACAGCCTGTCGCCTTCTACCAGTGCACACAGCATCAAATTAAAAAAAAACTCACATCCCACGCATCTCTTTTCTCTCAAAGAAACGATTCCATCGCGCCTAACATTAGGCACACTTAATGAGTATCAGATTAAAACAATCAAAACACCAAAATAATCACAACCGTATGCTTCAGACAACGTAACAACGAATGGACTTATTGTTTTTTGTATGCACAGTTGGAAGTAAAGTGGTCTTTTTTTCAACCACGTAAAACTCTGCTCATAAATCGGCTCGCAGATACTCATGATAATATTCTAGTAGAGGGTGTGCATTATTTTCGTTTTGGAGCAAACAAAATGAATTACCACCGTGAAATTTCATACAAAATGCACAAAAGACATTGCGAATTTGTTTTCCCTTCTCCCCTCCCTTTGACTGCCATGATGAAGAGAAGTCGACAATCCTCACATATCAAACCTGCTCTGTTGGGACGCGTACTCTTCTTGGTGTAAATCTGTCGTTGTTGAACATTTCGGGAAAGACTATCCCCTAGCTAAGCGATTTTGGTTTTCAAATTATTTACCGTGCCATTTTTTGTCCGGCCTCAGCAACGACTCATCTTCCGTATTCTCTTTGCTTATTTTCGTTAGTTTTTCCTTGAGCATGAGTGAAAGTTTTGGATGAAGTGATTGCACTAATAATTAACTACCACGTTGTGTTGCCCTGTTTTGTATTTTTTTTCCCACACACATTACATGTGTGCTCCAGCTGCAAAACATTATGCCAGTGAATATAACTTCAACACCGTACCTTCAACATCTGGTCTATGGTTATTCGCTTGTCAATTTTGTCTGGTTTTAACGTGACTGCCTGCACTATGTAGTTGTTTTACAGCTTCTCCTTATAGCATTTTCTTCAGCCTTTTCTCCTGTTTCTGTCTCGTTAGAAATCCTATTTGTTTATGTTAGTTATTCTTGTGAGGTTTTACATCTATACGGATTGCATTTGACAGGGACAATTGCTAGTTGTTACTGTACTTTGGGATGCCTTGCTCTCCATCGTCGGAATAGATGGTTGCTCGAAGGTCTGCAACTGGTTCGCTCTGCACCAACTCCAACCGGACCGTGCGCGTTCCAAACGCGAACATTCGCACTAGTATGTACACACTATGTATTTGTATATATTCTCTCCTCTTTATATATCAGTATATATGTATAATATTGACTTTCGTTACGAAATACTTTTTCAAATTAGTGACCAATTTGATGCCCACCAATGATAATTTGTGTGATTTTTTGTTTATATGTGTTGTTTGTTTTTCCTGGTATGTTTGTAATGCATCTTGATCGTGTTTTTTTGCATCGTTTTCTGCACTTCGGGTTCGACTCGGCTATGCTGACAAGTAATGAAACAAAACACGATCAAAAATCGTAATTAGCAACTGGCACAAATGTTTTCCCCCGGACATAAAGGTTTCCATCTATCTTTCTAACATAGTTTTTCGCCATCTCTCTCTAGCAGCTAATCTCGGAGTGGTTCTCGGGACTGATGTACCGCTCACTGAACGTCTGGATCGTGAAAGGGGCCGCCTGTCTCGACGGATCCGGCCCCCCACCAACTCCTGAGCCCTTGTCACCGTTGCCCGCTCCATTTCCACCGTGGTGCGCGTGGTGTCCGTTGGTTCCGTTGACGGTTCCGTTGACGCCACCATTTCCGGTTGGCCCATTGGTGTACGCTGCCAGTCCTGTAATGACGATGCCGCCCCCAGCCCCACTCACTCCACCGCCGCCACCCAGCTTATCCACGATCACGCCATGGTCGCCGTGATGATTGTTGATGGTTGTGTGGTTGTTGTTGTTGTTGTTGTTGTTATTATGGTTGTGGTTGTGGCCATTGGAGTGGTTCATGCGAATGTTGGCGTAGGATGTGCCGACGACGACGTGATTCTGCTGCATACTGAGCGCGGCCGGGTCGAGCGTTATCGGTGGAGGAATGCTGCTCAGCAGTTTGGCCGTCTCCATCGGCGACTCGACGAGGGGCGGACCGTGACTGTGTCCGTTTCCGTTGGTCAGCCCCACGGAGGACCCATTAGAGGAGGGCCGGTCGGTGGGGACGGGCACCATGTCACCGATCGGATTGCCGAACGAAATCGGCGGCTGGATAGCGGTTGGCGTCTGCTGGGGCGTGTCGAGCGAGATGAGCTTGTCGGCCACGTCGGGCATCGGCAACGGGATCTGGGTGGTGGAGGGAAGGATGGCCACCTCCGTCGACTCTATGGTGGGTGGAGGTGGAAGGGGGCCAGCGGTCACCGGGCACGGTTGGCCGGGGTGCTTGCGAATGAAGGACGTCTCCCAGCAGGCCCCATCGGTGACCGTTGTGAGGGGAGGCTGCTGCGGACCGTGACCTGTCATCATGCCCCCTCCACTGCCCGTCACCACCGTGCCGTTCATCAGCCTCGGCGAGACGGTCTTCGGCGGCGTGCAGGTCAGAAGCGTGTCCGGGATGGTGACACCCGTTGCCTCGCTCAGTAGCCGTTCCGCAACTGAGCGCGGCCCGGGCAGCGGGATTAGGTAGTCGGAGGAGTTCGGCACCTGCAGGCAGAAGTCATCGTTGCCGGGCGGGCGCATGATCGTCGTGTCGCGCTCGTTCGACGGCGGGCGGAAGAAGCTTGGCAGCGGTGCATTCATCACCTCCGGGTCCTGTGTGCAGGTCGTGAGCCGCTCGAGCAGGTTCGAGAACGAGGGGCGCTCCTCGGGCGTCGGGTTCCAGCAGTCAGCCATTATGCGATACACCGCCATGGGACAGCCCTGTGGCGCGTCAAGCCGGCCTCCGCCCGTCACCAGCTGCATCACGTCGCGGTTCGGCAGGCCGGTGTACGGCATCAGCCCCAGGCTGAATACCTCCCACAGCAGCACGCCGAACGACCAAACGTCAGTCTTCGAGGTAAAGATTCCGTCCAGGAACGCCTCCGGCGGCATCCACTTGATCGGCAGCATCGCTTTGCCACCCTTGCGGTAGTAGTCGGAACGGTAGATGTCCCGGGCCATACCAAAGTCGGCAATCTTCACCACCCGGCCCGGCCCTTTGCTGCTCAAGAGGCAGTTACGGGCGGCGATGTCACGGTGGATGAACCGCTTGCTCTCCATGTACCGGCAGCCCTTTGCCACGTCGAGTGCGCAGAAGATCAGGTCCTTCATGGTGAGCGGAGATGGACGTTCCTGGTGGGAGAATAATTTTGAACGGCGGAATGATGTTACATTCTTAGTCCAACGCACGAGTTGTCTGGCAGAACTACTTACTGGTTTGTTACGACCTTCCCGCAGGAAGTTCTTCAGGTCTCCGCCGGCCAAGAGCTCTAGCACAATGAACCTGCAGTCGAAAAAACAAGCGAGGGCCAGATTATAATACGTTCTACTTTCAAGTCGCTTATTGTCTACGCTCGCAAGTGGTCCTTACCTTGGATGCCTATCGAAGCAGACGCCAATCAGATGGACAATGTTGGGATGGTTAAACTTCGCCATGATGGCCGCCTCCATGAGGAAGTCCGATTCCGCCTGCCCGGTGGACATCTCAGGGAGCGTTTTCACCGCCACCGGCATCTCCACGGCGTCGCCGTCCCGATGGCGGTACAGGCCTTGATACACCTCACCAAAAGCGCCTTGCCCGAGGGCTCTACACGGTACAAGTACAAACATGAGGGAAAAAGGAATTACTCAAAGGAATCCTAGAAGCTCGGTGCGTAGATGGCAGGTCAACCTACTTCACCAGCCGTAAACTCTCACGAGCCACCTGCGGCAGACTCTTAACGTCCACGTTGCCATTCAGTATACCGTCACAGCCGTAGTTTGGATTGAAGTTGGTCAATGCCGAATCGTCAGCTGTGCTGCGCAGTCGGCTTAACTGCAGGTCCTGTTCCAGCAGCATCTTGTGGCGTAAAGCTGCCTGGCGCTTGCGCTGGTAGCGATTATCTGTCGCGAGAGGAAATTAGTCGGGTGGGGTATAATTAGCTCTGCTGGTATAAATCGCGGCGTGCCAAACAGTTTACTTACATAGAATAAGGATAAGACTGGCTAGTGCGGCACAGAGTACGAGCACAACAACGGCAAAGAACATGATTAGGTATTTCATTTCCACGGTCTCGGTGGGTACTGCGTCGATGAAGCAATAACGATACAGATAGAACGAGATGAAGAGCAGTGGAACGAGTTGAAGAGAGCAGTAAGAGAGAAAGAGAACAAGAGAGCGTATGTGTGAGGGTTAACATTGAACATACACAGTCTTATTGGTTCACTTACATTCACATGCAGTATAATTGTCAGGCTTCAGGGTCCAGCCATCCGGGCAGATACACCCAACAGTGGCCCGATATTCGTCCAGTGCCACGCAGCGATAGTCACATCCACAGCCCTGTATGGCCGGGATGATTAGCACGGCCCCATGGCCGCTATTAGCCCCAGAGTACTCCATCGACAGCTCCGGGACGTTCCGTTTGGATGCCATGAAGGACGAGCCACCCTCGCCGTTCGTCGAGTTGATCATCATCGTGTCGCCTCCAGAAAAACCACCACCGCCTCCTCCCGTGTCGCATCCACCGCCACCGCCACCGAAGCCACCTTGCCCGTGTGTTCCGCGGGGAGTATAGCACGGCAGGCCGCCACGTCCGCCCTCCAGTAGGGACGCCCCGTAACGTGGATCGAGTGCCATATCGATTTGGGCCCGCCAACCTCCACCTGGACCAGCTGCACGGGTTGACTCGTCGTGTACGGTACCGGATACGTCTTTCTTGTAAGCAAGGTTCTTCTTCCCATGCTGCACATCCTCATCGAGGTACCGTCCTACGCCGAGTCCACCGCCTCCTCCGGCTACGAGCAGCGGTACAGCCGTGTTTGCCGAGTTAAGCTGCCGAGAACATGAGGAAATCGAGATGAAACACAGACGCTCCGCCACAAATAAACGAGCCCAACTTACCAGAAACACATACGTTCCACCACCACCGCCTCCCGCTCCCTCCTCAATGATGGTGTTTTTCACCTGCTGCGTTTTCGAGTGCATCCACGTGTCCACGAGTTGCTTGTTGCGTATTTCGCACGATCCGTCCCGGTAGCCCATCGATTTAATGCACGCATGCTCACCACTCTGCCCGACGAGGATGTAGATCTCTTCGTCCTTGTGTAGCTCCAGAACGCTTAGCACCATAGCTCCCCGGGAGGATCCAACCCCCCCGGAGCCGAGTCCACCACCTGCACCTTTGGCAATGATGCTGCAAGAAACCGGACTCGATGAAGCGAAGGCTCATGCACTTGCTCACAGAAACACAGGCTACTTACGTGTAGTAGCCCTCGTTTGGGACCTTCCACGCCTGGATACCCTTGAACGGATGACTGTCGATCACGTGTACCGCACTGAAGGCTTCCGTGTTGTTGTAGGACGATAAACAGTCGGACGGTGTGGGGCCTTGTTGTCCCTTTGCGCCGCAAGTATTCAGCTCGAGGACTGAAAACGAAACAAGAACAGAAATGCCACGGATTTCAATTGACGCTTTACCGGCGATTACCGCGCCATCGGACTTACATGACTTGCCGACAAAATCTTTGTGCGGCTGCTTGACTCCGCCGATCCGTGGATCCCAGTAGTTGTAGCCCTGCAGATGGTCTGCCGGTATGTTCAGCCCGAAGCACTCCGGGCTGAGCGAGAAGTCGTCGATCGCCACATCGGAAAAGATGCGCATTCCCATACGCGCCTCAAACTGCAGGTAGTATTTGGTGGTGATGTTTGGCAGGATGATGTCAACCCGCACCCAGTCTTCGCCGAGATTCTTCGAGCTCCACCACAGCGTGGTAGTAAAGTTCTCCTTCTCCCGTATCTCTACGCTGGACAGATTGATGCTGCCGGGATTCATACCGTACTGATGGACGTAAAATCGAACCTTTTTCGTCGACGAGAAAACGCATGTAAGGCTGTATTGCACATGTTCGGCAAGTTTAGAATAAACGGGCCACTTACCACACAAGAGTTCCTAAATGGTGAGCTAGCGTTAGTGTGCACCAGCGGTGGAGGATTGAACACGACACTGTTCATGATAGCGTTGCTGGCCAATCCAACCAGCGTCTTCTTTTCACTGTCGTTCGCATGCTGGTTCATGTTGACAAACATGTAGTACCCCGTGATGTTCGAGCTCTCATGCGTATGGTCCATGTCAGGGCCCGTTTTCTCGGTCGGCGTTGGGCCAGAGTGACGTGCCCAAGACAATATGACATTACCATAATTTTGCCAGCCGCACCATCCAGACTCAAAGTCGCAGCGACCACCAAAGGGTATTTTGTCTGGGGGCAGCATAGCAAAGGATCGTTACGACTATTCCATGTCTCACATTTTAAGGGTTTTCTAATATCTTACCGCAATTCAACGATTCATCCTCGCTCTCGTCACAGTCTATCGTTATGTCACAGATTTTCGGGGTTTTGATGCACATCGGAACCTAGAATGGCAAGGGCAATTGAGCGATCCGCCGTCCTACTGCAGACACGTTGAAAATAAGTACCTTATTTACTGGACACTGAACCTGTGAGTAACTACAGTTGTTGGTGCTTATCGAGTCCGGGAAACAGTTGACCATCCGCAGGTTGTCGATGCTCACATGGCCTCGCGCGTGTCCACCCAGTTTGTTCGGAACCACCTCAAACAGCACCTTGAAATCTTTCGAGATGCGATCGATGCGGAACGTATTCATTTGCCATCGGCGCAAATCGTTGCCCATGATTTCCGCCGGCACCCAGCTCGACTCTTGGTTGCCGACCGTTTCGATCACGATCCGGATACTACCGTAGTGCATTGAGCTCTGGTGTGTGAACACCTCTAGGTAGCAGTTTTCCTTCGTCGCACCGAACTCGGGCGAGGTGAGGATTTTGGGTTGGCTATCCTTCGTCAGGCGAAGATGCAGAAAGTGACCATTGGCATTCTGAGTCGGGTCGGCACTCGGGCCAGGCATGAGGCCTGTCCGGTTGGATTCGGTGAGATTGATCCCCGTCACCACCTGGAAGCCTTGTTGGTCGTTTTCATCCCACGTCCAGGCGCACTCCGTCTCGAAGTTGCACTTCATGCCCAGAATTTCGTCCATTTCTGATCCTTGCTCTGGCACATTGTTATGGTATCGCTGTACGGTAGGCAAGAAAGAAAATGTGCCATTAAAATTTGAAGTTCTGAAAAAAGAAAAACATTTGCGAAAAAAGCTAATAAAGCATCTCACTGGAAAAGAAATACATGAACTCCCTCCTTATTCTGTTTGTATTTTTCACGGATGACCCTGGAAATTACACGGCACGTTTCTAAACATTTATGCATAAAAACAAAAAAACATCCTCCCTCATCGGCGAGATCCTTTGCCTGTAACGTATTAGTTGTGGCATGGAAACGTACAAAATAAAAATACAGCAATCAGCGTCTCCCTGAACAAGCTGCTCCAAACGAGTGCGCAAACGAGAAATCTATTTTCGAATGCGGTGGTGACGGAAATAGCATCCAAAAATGAAACCAGAGGACAGCAAGCACCAGATGCACCGGTCTGACCGAGGTTGGTCAGTCGCCTAAGAACGCTACAACAATCTGGAACCTGTCGGATTATTGATGTGTGAGATATTAATTATTCCAGCCACCATTAATTTATACCACCAACCCTGGCGTGTATGATCAACACGGGTTTATATTATGGCTGCAAATACAGGTCTTAGCTTGTAGCTAGTCTTTGGCAGCGACGATCTGACTGTTATCTGGTGTTATTCAGATTAATTCGCACAGGGCTTGCATGATTGCCATGATTGAGAATTTATTCTAGCGATCCCTCAGCAATGAATGGTAGTTGAAGCTTACCTCCTCATTGTATCTCGCGCGCAACGTTCGCAGGGGATCGTCGCCCTGTCGGCTGTACGATGAACCGGGCATGTAGTATCCTGGTGACTCCATAACGACTCCCAACCCTCGCCCCGGATCGGATCGACCGCGACCACCGGTCGCATTTCTGCCACCGGACGCCCCGGGGACCCCACCGGTAGCACCCGTCGAGCCCCGATCTCCTCCGCCGCCGTACTCTCGGCCGTACGCATTCGCCTGCCCGTGATTTACGATCTGCCCGCGCCGATGCGTCGTGGAGCCGTACGAGATGGGCTCAGACTCGAGCCCGTTCATGTTGGTCGATATTTTGCTGAGCTTTTTCAGCTCGGCCAGGGCCGAATTCTTGCGGCCACGCCCGGGCCGTCCCGGGTTGAAGCGCCGTCCCGGATCGGTCGTCTTCGAGCTCGTCGAGGCCGGTGTTGGGAAGTATGGATTGATCAATCGCGTTCCCGGCTGCCGCGAACCAATGGGCGCTCCATCGTGGCCTCCGTTTCGGCTCGCGCCGGAGTTGATCTCGTTGGGCTGTGGGAGTCCGCCGTAACCTCCCCCACCAACCCCACCGTCACCGATACTACTGTCTCCATGGTGGTCGAGGTCGAAATAGTGGTCATGTTCTGGATCGTGCTCGTGTTCGTCGCCTTCTACACTGACGTCCTCGAAGGATCCGTCCATCCCCGTGGCGGACGCTGGCAGTACGGATCGGGGCGACTCGGTGGAGGTGGTGCTGGTCGTCAGCACCGGGTGCACGTTGATGACGCCGGATGAGTTATGGGCCGCGCCGAACGATGAATTTCCCAGAGGTCGTTGGGAGTGCACCGGTTCCATGTGCAAACAGGCGACCAGGGTCGCCACTATCGCAATCAGCACCCTGCCAGTTTGCCACCGGAAGCCCTCGACCGTCGCTCGTCCACAGTTGCTTTTACCACCATTACGATGGCGCAAGCCACACGATGCTAAAAGCACTTTCATTCTTCGACCCACCACAAATCTACACCGACCGCTACAGTCATTGTGTGGATGGGTGGTTATTCTCTCGATTTCCATGTTGCTGTTTGGGATGTTTTTTCTTTCACTTTTACGTCAACTTCACCCTATGCGATGGTGTGTTGTTATTTGATGCTCAGTGTCGCTACACTGTTCAATTCCTAATACGTTTGCACTGGGGTTTTCCTCCCGCAGGCTCAGTGATAAACAATCCTCACTCATCGCGGCACGATCTCAACACAGGCGAGCTGCCAATTCTCACCAATCCCAACACCGCAGCTCCTTCTCACAATGTACTGTTTCCTCACTGTGTAGCTTTCGATCGATGTGTCTCACTCTCGCGCAGTTGTTCGTTCTCTTTCATTCACCCGAGTGAAACAGATCGCCCCTAGACGCCGCCTCAGTTCTACGGAGACGCGCGGCGACCTTGCTGCTGTTGGCTGCGTACGTACGTACGTACGTGCGAGATGAGAGCGCAGAGCAGCCGCAGCATCCGTGTTGTGTCGGTCCGTGCGAAAGCTGCGTACTTTGAGACGCTTTTTGGTACTATTTGCGTGCAACCCGTCGCGCGAGTTTATACGGGTGTTAGTGTGTGTTAGAGTAGGGATGTGTTTTTCCCGATCGCACTTGAAAACGCAAACGCTCACGCTACCATACCGCACTGTTACGACATCTACGTCTCGCAAACACATTCGCTCTCCCTTTTTCCGTTACACACACGCGAATCCGGTGGCCCCTCGGCGGGCACATAATTTTTCCGCGACGAAATACCGCGTAATAGGAGCGTTTTCGGCACGGCCAAGCTTTTCACATACATCCTTTTCCTTCGTCCCTCCTGCAGCATTTTTTTCCAACAGATTTTCTAAATGTTTGACTGTTCTTAATCGTTTGGTGAAATGCGTGCGTCCGTGCACGTCACGTTCAACGTGCCAATGTGATAAACACGGTCATTCTTGAAGGTAGATAAGAGATAGATCCCTTTTTTCTAGGATCGCTTTCTTCTCGCCTTAGCACTGATTCACTGTACACAGTTTGATTGAAGGTGATGAGACTTTGCACACTGACTTCACTGCAATGGCTCGCTTGCGCCGTCCCGGGAGGAGGCCGGGAAAACTAACATTCCAACGCTCGCCACATTCGGCTCCGTCCGGTGGAAACTAGAATATCTGCTACTGCTGCTGCTGCTGCCGTCCTTCGACAACATCGGCGCCATCCTACTAGCGGACTGTGGGCTTGAGTCCGTTCCAAAACCTCAACCATTTGTTATCGTTTCATTGCAAACGATGATGGCGAAGATGCGCATCCGGCTGGCTGTTCAGGATGGGTTTCTAATGGCCTCCCAGCTACTATTTTCAACGATAACATTTTTTCTTCCCACTTTTCCTCACTCTGTAAAGCCACAATGATTTTTCCTGCATTACCAATTCACCAGGAAGTCTTCCCCCGCAGTGTGTCCGAGAATGTAAGGATTCTAAAACATTGTTTGAAACATTTTGCTTCACGCCTGGAGATAGAAAATGTATGCATAAGGTAACGTTTTACCAAATCCACATTTAATGCAAATGATATACATAAGATGTGCGAACTATTCTGACAATAAGGAATTAATTAATAAAATAAAACAAGGAAATAAAATAAAAGTTTAGCACATGTTTTTGTACTTGAACAGAACGACGGATGGCAGTTTGTAATTTCAGAACCAGGTTGCAAACTTGCTACCCCGACACAAACACACAAACACACATACACAAACACACCTGCCTCCACGCACCTCTACACACACAAACACACCTACGTAAGTTTGCACACACTCCTAGTTTGGGACACTATCTAAGGAAAACGGCCACGGCAGGACCCGCAATGCACTTCTCCTTCCCCCGCTCCTTCTCCCCAGCCTGGACACTCCACACTTCCTCTCCGGGAGCGTCCCGGAAAGAGCGCCTGGGTGTGGTGAGGGGGCGAATTTTCACTTGCTCCATTCATTCGGAAAAATAATCTTTCATGTAGGCACATACGTTAACACCTCGTGATTGGATTGCGATAAATAAACTCTGCAATGGCCACACACAAAAAACACCTCAGCAAAAAACACGGATTTAAGGTGGCAAAAAGGAAAATTTGAAGTCAGACGACGCCTGGCATGATAAACGAAGGCGGAGTTCATTCCTTCCGTTAATTGCGTCGGTAGCTTTTTTTTCCGTGCCTTCGTTTTTTTTCAGCTTCGCACTGCAACATTTGGCATCAGATTTCAATTTGGGCACCCACCACCGGGATGGGATGGATGCGGAGAAAATTTAGAAAATATCCGCGAGTAGAGATTCGATGTCCATCGGATGTTGGATCCATTCACGAAAACAGGGCGTACGCCACACGGTACACTAGCACACACCTGCATACACACACACTCACACACACACAAGTAAGAGCATACTCGCACGGAATGGAAAATTTACACCATCCGATGGGCATCTCTGATTTTCTCCTTTTCTTGAAGGGATGGTTTTCAGATTGCGTCGCAATGGACGATAATTTGATGTTGGATTATCAATTCTTCGGGGCAAGCACACTGCACTGCACGGTGGCGTCACAACGGTCTGTCACAATGGGGTCTGTTACACAGCAGCCCTTTTCCACCATTTTCATAAACACACACACTCGCATTCACATTCACACTCGTACGAACGCTGGAGTTGGAGTGCGTCCGGCGGAAGTTTTAAGAGGCTTTCGGGTTGTTAATTCGTCTGAATTTCTTTCCGGCCGGAACATTACAAACCTGCACTTAAACGGTTAGAGGGTGAGTTTTCCGTTTTCTGGTTTCCGTTTTTTGCGAGGAACTGGAGCACTGGAAAACTGGTGATTCAACACATTCGACTACAGCTCACGGCTGTGTGGCACTACGTGTTCGGCAAGCTTACAGTGCTGAAGTGTTGCTTCTGCCAATTTTCTCTCCATCTCATGCCGCGCTGCTCGCTGAATCTGGCATTGGATCATTGCCAGAGAAGATGAGCAAAGATGTCCTGCCATCGGAGTTGTTCATCCATGCTCTTTCACCCGGTGGCAATGTCTACCGGTGAGTTGGAAAACCGATTGCCACTACTCCCCAATCAGCCCAATTGTACGCTCTGCTTTGATTCTTTGGAGTAGTCGGCACTGTGCATCATCCCTTACAGGACCAACCAATGTGCCGCGAGAGAAACACAGAGAGAGAGAGAGAGAGAGAGGGAGAGAGAGGAAGAGGAAGAGAGAGAGAGAGAGAGAGAGAGAGAGAGAGCGATGGGAACAAAAGCTTTTCCCTTAAAGACTATAAAGCTCCGGAAAATAAGCTCGGCAGGAAAGCTAATACGGTTCCACTCACAGCATCCACAGCATCCTGTGTTTGTTGGTTTCCGTGAGATCAGGCGTTCACTTCAAGCCTGCCAGGAGTGTGGTGAAATTTGGAGGAAATGTCTCCGTCATTCTAGGAAAAACAAAGCGTAGCTACACGTCGTGCATCGAACCGGACGAGCAGTGACTGCACGCAGAAGGTCATGACGAATTACTGGTGTGTATCTAACTGTACGGGTGTGTGTGTGTGTGTGTGTGTGTGTGTGTGTGTGTGTGTGTGTGTGTGTGTGTGTGTGTTTTCGTTTATAAGCACTACAATTTCGGATGTTCCAGCAGGTTCAATTTAGGAATTATTAGATGGTATCGAATAATTGCATACTTCATAATGAGCAGCGTTGTTCAACCTGTAACAGTTTTAATTATGAATCATTTATGTTTTAATTGACCGTCTGTTTTACTCGTTGTACGTCATAAGAATGCAAGTGTTTCCATACTTGAGCAAGCCGGGTGGTACAGAAGAATTTGTTGCAACTTGGCACCACGAGGTGCGGTGGAGACGCATGGTATTTTACAGTCGAGCATGGTAGTTCACATTCGGCTAGAAACCGTTTTTCTCAAGCTGCAAGTTGCTGATTGCTTAAGAAAAACACTAATCGGTTAACGGCTTAATGCGGTAAGAAAGTCAGGGAAGAGAGACCGGAATCGATAAAACGATATAAAGTGATATGCGTTGAGCCAAACAAACAAACCAACTAACCGCCACAACAAACCACACTCCCCACTACTTTCTCATCGGTAGTAACTCCTTCGAACATGGTAGTTAATTTAACTGTCGTCACCGTTACCGTCACCGCGTCGAGCGGGAAATTGAACTCAGGTGGAAGAAAACCCCACAACGACGGCGAAGACGAAGACGGTGGCTAAAAATATAATTTTCTATCCTGACCAAAAAATGGAAATCTCAACCCACGGCGACACGTCCCACGAATGGTTGCCGTACTAATCGATGCTATGTGTGTCTCGAGCGTGGGCGTGTGCGTTCATCGTCGTCGCCGTCGTTGTCGTCGTCGTCGTCATAGTCGTCGTCCAACAAAGGTGCTCTCACGACCATTAGCGTCATGATGATTGTATCTAGGTAAATACAATTCACCCGAGCATTCTCCTAACGGCATCGTTCGAAGTTGTGTATGATTCATGTGATTGGTTTTACCAGCACCAACGTGAAAGATTAAGTAAAGACCAGGGGCTGACGCACTCCAGCATTAGATCGCAAACCACAGCAAATAGATCGTTTCCGTTCCCTCCAATCTAATTCCCTTTTCGACACAGTAGTAGTCGATCTGAATTGAATCGGAATTGAACCGAGAGCAACTCGAGAGCGTCTGATCGAAAGAAGAATTTTCTTCAAGATGTGCATGAGATTTCAGTGAACCCCTATGAGAATCCAAACGAGATGGGCGCGAAGATAAAGAAAGAATAAAGCACTGCTGGATTCTGATGAACTGATGATTTTCGAAGAAGCAGCGTCAAACTTGGATCGGAAAATCATCGCGGAGAGGAGGAAAGGGCAAGAAATGAAACCATCCAGGGTACTGAATAGTCAATTAGTTCCGACCTATGTTTTGAAGTCAAGGCAAGATTGATTCAGTCCATTTTAAATCCCACGCTTGACATACACGAAAGTGGTATTCGTTTTGATTCTAAAAGTGCGCATTTTTGGGATTATTTTTATGACATAAAATAAAAACGAAATTCATTAATTGAACTTCCGACGCGGAAAACAAGCTAGTGTGGCTGAAAGGCACGAGCGAGAATGAGCCAATTGCAATCAACCGAGCGATCTGGTAAGAAGAAACTAACACGCAACTGAAATTTATGATAAAATCTTGATTGTTGCCAATTTTCTACAGAATGCAGCTTTTCGACGTCCACTCATGTTGAAAAAAAAAAAAAAAAAACTTCGGAAAAAAAGCGAAAAACAACCTTGTACCGTAAAAAAAAAAAACAAACGGACGAGCGAATGTGACAAATATTTGGCTTCGTTTAGTCGTTTACGTCGTACGTTTTCCACTTTGGCGTATTCGCGGGATGTTTTTAATCCGACTACAGACAAACTTTCACTTTAAACAAATTGCACACTTCCTGTTTGCGTCAAAAAACCACTGTTGCACAATATTTTGTGTGTTAGATATAGCTCTAAAGGGAACCACATTGGCACATTTTCTTCGCATTCCTTTTTGTGCCCTTAGCTTCTTCGAAGGCATTTGAGATTGATAGAAACCAGGGAATGCAATACCTCTCAGCGGACACTATTCCGAATTGCGTTCCAAAATGCATCACTTCCGTCCCTCAGCGCGACAATCACGTTTCCCACGGAAAATCCGCACATGGACACAGAGGACGTGATTCGGGCCAAAACTCGAGAGCAACTGACTAAGGCAGAGTTGGTTTCATAAGAGCAACCGATGGTTCCGACGTTGGATCAACACAAACAACCACGCAAATGTACCGACGAGTATCGTGCGAATGGTAGCCTTCATCTCACCGGGTTCCTTCCACACCAAGCAGTCGCGCTCAAGGAAAAAAAGGGACTGATCGTTATGTCTCGCTTGGCCTCAAGATGCAGAGAAATACCGTTGGCAGTGTGAATAATCATCTGCTCCCGAGACGAAACTGCCCCTTTCTGCGGTCCATTTGCCATTCCCGTATGTTTCTCTTTTTCGTCAACAGTCTCCGGCAGCGCAAGACGGCGAAGGCAACGTGATCTCGTCACGATCACCCGTCTCTCGTTGTCTGCATCGTTGTTGCGTACTATGGTTTCCGAAGACTCTACCAACGGCCATCGTTCCCTCCACGTAGCGCATATTTATGCTTCTGTCTGTGATCAGTTCTGCTTCGGTCCCATAAGCCAATGTGCTCCGAGGTTTCATCTTACATTCCCCACGACATGATCACCCTTTCCTCGGTAACTTACCGTTGCGTGTGTTTCCTTCGTACCTCTCGTGCGTGCGACAGCTTCCGAACATTAACAAGATACTCGAGTAGAGTTTTCATTCGAACATGTCGCGTTTTTGCTTTGCCGCGCCAGGACGTCCGCACACTTCCGAGTTTAATTTTAGCGCACGCGACATTAGCGCAAAGTACGCGATCGCCCTAGAGCCGGGTGTTTCTGTTCGAGATGGATTACATGCAGTTCTAAACAAAAGTCATCTTCTTTCCTGTACCGTTTCAAAGCAATCTGGCAAGAACCACGTTAAACGGATAAGTGGATTTAAATTCAATTAGCTTAAACTTAGCACAACTGGCTATTCGTTCTTTATTAAGCATGCAGATGTATGTGTATTTCCCGATCAATCTAACCGGATGTTGATACGAACAAAAGATTATGGAAACAAATCAGGGCAATGCGGTAAGTGTTAGTTAACCGCGAAGAGAGTTCTCTGGAAGTAATTATGGAAAGCAAGCAAGCGTCTTCAAGAAAGATTAGGTATGAGCTATTGCCATTCGAGAAAGGGACAATAAAAATCTTTTCTGCTGTCACGAAGTCGGTGCTACGGGGTAGAATTGCAAGCGCCAATTGGCGCATACCTCCAGTCGTTTGCGAGTGGCCAATCTTCTCATCAACCGATCCTTCAGACAGATGCGGTTTTCGCCACCAGACGCTAGAGTGTGGTCCAGTCGCAATAAAACTCGGTCAACATTGTCCCGTTTCGATTCGTTCTTATATGATCGCAGTTTTTACTTACTGCACTCCTCGTGTTGGACGACAATTTTCTAATCAAATGATTTACGCCTGCATCTGCTACACGCGTGTACCCGTTCTGACCGACAATTGCGCATTGGAGTCTTTGTATTCCTTGCCAAATGACATCTGGCCCTCAGCATACATGTTTTAATTGCTTGATCTATTACACCTAAAATATGTTATCCTGTAACAGTTTACTACTCACTTAACGCAAAATGTGAATATGAATTGCGCACCCTCGCCCGTTTATTGTGGCTCATCTTCAACAATCCAGGTTCAATGTTTGACTTATTTGGGAGACATTGTCAAAACGCGATTCTTAAACGGCATATACAGTGGAGACAGCTGCAATTGGATTAACGAATCATTCCTCTCGCAAATGGGGCCCTATTTTAAACTTCGTTGGGATATGTGTTCCAGGGTACGCATAGCCAGTGAACACACGAGAATTCGCGGCCCAGCAGTTGCTTCTCATTTGTCACGACGCCATATGTGCTTTATGCAAGTACGACACGTTTCAGATCGCGGGAGGGTTCTGCAAACTGCTAAGATTTGCCAAGCCATCAATTAACGTTCGCGCGCTGGTGGAATGAAACGAACTGCTGCTGAATGCGAATCATGCATGGTCTCGTTTAAATCATTCCTTACATGCAGATGCTGTAGTTCGACCGTAAACTCTGTGAATGGATATCTCGTCTCTATTTTCTGCTTATGTCAGGTGCGAAGAAATATCCCAACCCACCCGTTGAAAGCAAAAGAGCATAGGCTTCGAATGAAACATAAATAAATACCCTTCTTAATTCCACCATTAATTACTGTGATGATCGGATTCGGTATTTTTATTTTCCGCAAAATATTCCATCAGCTTTCGTTACATTGTAGTTATTATCCCGTTTGATTTAAAATACCGTTTGAAAATGTGTAATATCACCAAAGCGTCATGTTAGTGCGTTTGCACCGCCGAAGCGTTGAAAATTTCAATCCAGTAGCCGTCCGGATCCTTGATGAAAGCCAGCCCCTTCATGCGGCCCTCATCCGGGCGCTTCACGTACTCCACGCCCAGTCGGTCGAATCGTTCGCAGGCCTTCTTCACGTCCGGTACCATGATTCCGATATGTCCGTAGCCGCGCGGGTCACTGTTTCCATTGTGGTACTTAAACTCCGGGTCATTCTCCGTTCCCCAGTTGCTGTAGAACAAAAAAAAAACGCTTCCATTAGTATCAAACTCTCCCCTAAATTAAAAAAAAAAACCCACACTTACTGAGTCAATTCAAGTGTTGCTTTACGACTCATCGCCCACTGGACGCATTCTTTACGGTCCTTCGGCTGATTGGCAATGTCTTCAAAGCCCATAAAGTACAGCGTAAACTTGGCTTCCGGGAAGTCCAACTTGCACAGCAAGTTCATACCGAGCACCTCGTTGTAGAACGGAAGCGATGCCCGCGGATCTTTAATGCGGTACATCGTTTGCTGGAACAGAAATTCCTACGGATGGATAGAAAAGGGAAGAACAATAAAATCATGACCCAATAATTTTTAAGACCCCGCAAGTGGATCGCGCACACGGTCGATAAGATAAGGTTTATGAAGGGAGCACAATCATCACCGACAGGCATGATCGGTCAAATAAGTTTGGTATTTTTTGACGAACCATTACGACATTGACTTAGTCACACACTCTAAAAAACGATTTATTGCCAGACGCATCGGGATAAAAATAATTTAGCATTATACAATACAAGGAAGAACACATAGAACGGTTGGTGAAGCACGTCACAATTGCCTCAGTATGTAAACAACTCGAGAATCATTGAAAGATACGTGGACAATAAAACTAGGACAGAGATTGCGAACACTTTTGCCTAAATCTAAATCATCAAATGCAGCTCGAATTACTCCGAGAAACCTGCACTAGCCATTATTCAGTTATTTTTACCTTCGTTTCCGCATCCGGAAGCTTTAGCAGCTCCTTGGCTTCCTTATCAGACAAACCTTCGCTCATTGTAGAATACTATGCTTGGTTCGAAGTTTAAGGCACTAAGCACGCACTCTCCTTTGATCGTGAGGAATAGAGCACAAATGAACCGTTTACTTTTGATTTGATCCTTATTTTTGGCTTCGCAAGTCTAGAAACCCCGGTGTTTTCTGATGTTTCAACTGATTCTACATTCACAAAATTGACATTTGAAAATGCTCAATCAGATGTTCGAGATGAGCTCGAGTTCATTTGGGATAGTGTTGGGTATTTAAGGAACCAGCACTCAGTTCCATGGGATCATTCATAAAAAGAACTTCTCGAACTTGCAGGGTTGAGGCATCATCTTGACCCGACCGAATTTTCAAATGTTATGAAATGAAAACGTGATTATTATTCATTTGATTCATAAACTAACGTATCTTTCATTCCATTCAATGCGAACGATGAAAAACAAAAACCGATTCCAAATTTGATTTTCCCCATTGACTAAATTGACAATCGTGCTACGATAAGGAATCAGTCATACAGAACTTTTCGAAAATAGATTTTATCAAACCCCTATCGCACAAACGCATAACGGTATACGCAGTTCGTATACAATTGACACCATAATTTTTAAATCAATTTATCACACCACCACTGTCGTCCCTTCCTTTTTTAGCATCCTTCCTGTTTATGCAACAAAAACAACGGTGTAAGCTCTAACCTACCTGCAAAGAAAACTGTTTGATAGCGTAAAAGTGAAGAAAAATTAATGAAGTTTGCCATCGTTTCCCATTGGAAAAGAGGTATATTTCAACGCCAACTAGATGCTAAGGGCCTCATCAGCAACATTAGAGTACAATCATGATCAGTCCAGAACATTTTGTTGTGGCACACGTAATTCGAAGGGAAAACACCATCTTTGTGCCGGATAAACGAACAGCATACAAAATAAAATATACAAAAACATTTTACCTTCCCTTTTGCCCTTCTGTTTCGTACGCATGTCGGCACAAACCACCAGGGACCACCACATAGCCTACTTTTGTACAGTATGGACCCTACGTACCTTAACGATTTCCGCAGAAGATTGAACAAATTGCCTGCGCCATTAATCAAATGCATACAACATTGAACACTCGAATTGCTGCAAAACAATCACGCTCAACGGGATACAGCAACAAAGCTCGCTTCCGAAAAAGGCAAAACTCCAAAATGGCCATGATTTCACCCTCATTCGGCAAAAAGATCAAATAAACATAAAAGCTAGTTGTCGATGACGCACAGATTCTGATTAACGTTGGGATCTGTCTAAAGCACCTTTCGTCATCATTTTTCTTTCGCACTAACATCATATTGGCATTGGACTTAGTGCTTGCCAAGGGATTTCTGATTAGAAAATGTTCCAAAACGTGAAAATCGTCACCAGGAGTCCCATTTGGTTAACTAGTAGAAACGCAATGCATCATGTTGATAAGAATGATAAATACAGGAACGACAGCCAACAAATCGTGTGTAAATAGAACGCACAACAGGTTGCATTTGAAACCGGGTACTGACGGCCATTTCTGCTTTGATTGGGGAGATTATCTTCCTATCAGCAAACCAGCGGATATTTGTTGTCGCATCTCTTCAATCCAGTTTCCCGAGCGTTGATTTGTCCTACAAGCCACACAACTTCGACTGGAAACCCACCCCCCTCCCCCCCATTCAGTTCTGTTGCGATTCGCAACGTAATGATGGAAAATAATTTTGTCGGAGCGTGGCTTACGACGAGCGCCACAAACTTATTCCAAACGTGGAAACTGTGTCCAACAAAGAATTTTGTGGAATGTTGCAAACGCAACGGAAGCAAAAAATTAAAGAATTCTTTAGGAAGCCGCCGCTCTGGAGATAGCAAAAAATTAGTCTTTATTTCTATACTTTTTCGTATTGGGTGTATACGAGGGAGCGAAAGACAGACACTTCTATATGCAGGTGCACGCATTGACGTAATCAGTGATGAAATCGACGATGGGACTCGCTAAAAAAGGACCTGCCACGAAGAATGGAAGGGCCGTATAAACTCTTGTTTTCGGATTCAGGAGCGCCCATTCAACCGTTCCTGGTCGCCTAGCATGGGCAAATGTAGGTCAGTAGGGAATCAGCCGAGGAGCTCCAGGTAATCACTGTACTCACCATACGAGGCTAGAAAAAAACGTATCTCCTCTTCACTCCACGCGGTTCATCAGCGATAAAGAAGGTAGAAAAACTGAACGACATTTTTCATTTCTCTTTCGGTGCATCTCTCCATAGACACACATGTGAGCCTCCCCCTTGCGGCCCTTTGCTTATCAACCGAGGTAACCCTTTGGAAATCGTGTGCTAGCCCTTGCCTCCAGCTGGCCATTCTCCCAGGCGCATTTAGGGACCATATCCGAAACATCGAAGCATTCCAGCTATTTTAGTGAAAAAAATAAAAGGAATTCCCTCTCATTTCCCACGTAACAAATATGCCCTAAGGTGGGGGGCCAATTTTCGCTTGACCCTTTAAAAACACAGCCACTCGCGCATGGGCTGGGTGTAAGTTTTTGCCCCCATCTAGCCACCAGCCCACCTGCCATGGTTTGTTTTTCGTACCGTACAAAGTCTTATACACTGTGGTGTTGTTCCAGATGCATTCATGTTTCGACGTTTTTTGGGCCATCAGGGGATCAACGCTGATGAAAAGTAGAGCGAAGGGAATGAAACCCAAAAAAAGGGAAGCACAAACGCATCCCAACGAGTGTGCAGCGTATTATTCGTAGGGCTCGCCGGTTGACCAAGAGATTGGAGCGTGATTTATAGGTACGGGGAAGCTTCCCTTGTGCATAGAGAGACGCAGCGAGCTACGAGGAGGAGTGCAGACCGTCCATGAAATGAATGGATTTGAGAGTGAAAATATGAGCTGGAATCTACTTGAACTGCTTTTGACTGCATTCCTTTCCGCTGAAGCTTACTACTCCGTTCACCTAGGAGTACAAATATTTGCCAACGCAGTCGAATAAAGTTTTTTGACCGATTAAAGAATGTTGTTTCACATTCACACAAAAGGGAATGAAAACTCGATAACCATAAAACACAAAATCTTTCTTCTGACCACAAACGCTTTGCCCATTCAATTCATGCTTTTAGACTATCCTGTCGATATTATCTATGAACTGTATCATTGCCATCTGATGTGCAACGGACATTTGATCTTCGAGCCTTCCACGCGAAACAGACACAAGAAAACGGAAAATGCGTCCCAGTGATCGCAGCGATCCATGTCTCGCATCGATATCGGATGCCGGTATTTCGTGTACCCGAAAACGGGACATTCCTCTCCTTCCGTTGAAAACCGGCAGCAAGCGATTAAACGAATAAGGGGAATATGCTTCTTTTGTTCTTTTCATGTGCTTTGTCGCCATCGATAGTTTTCAATAGAGATTCAGCTACATAATTGTCTATGGCCATTGACAGCAGGCTATAATTAGACCGTGAGGAATTCTATTAAATAGCCACATTTTTGCCACATTTCAAATTATTGTGAAACGTTTATGAAAGAGTAGAAAGAAACCGACAGACGACATTCGTGCCCTAACTATACCATTAGCTATGGTTTCGCCATTTTCTGACGCTGCATCTTCTGCATGAAAATGACTTCCTTTGCAAAATCTGGATTGCCAAAACTACCCGGAACAAGGTGTTAGGTGACGTTCTTTTTTATGTTATCTGCACCCCACCGGAAAGACATCAGTCGAAGCAGCGGAAATGACGCTTGTCGCTGAAACGCGACTATTGCATGTGAAGCATGTGAGTCACTTACTACCGATTTCAACGATAAACGAAGAATCCAGCCGGCTTTTCTCAGCGAGGCAGAAGCAGATGGAGGAATAAGAATTGCCATCGACATTCCATTCGCCTTTCCGTAACGGGTGAAGAGCGAAACACAACAGGCGTCTACTGTTACAATTTATCGGTTTCGCTCATTTCGTGTATTGCTAATTGCTTACAGGTGCAAAACTGCCACTCCAGGATGCGAATGTGGCGCGGTTTTCGTAGACGCAAACGACCCTTTGCCTCCCTTTTTTTGTTTATTACCCTCTGGAATGCAATATTTTTGGCCGGTGAGGGTGATAATAGGAACTATCTTTAGCAATTGTTTCACCGCTCAAATACGGGACAAAAGTAACTAGATGACTTAATCCGCTCTGTGCCAGCGCAGAGACCGATAAATAGTCGTATCAATCTGTTGCGGAATTCAGTTTTAATGTTACAGGCGGTCTGCAGTACCTGGATTAGCTTCAGTCTTGGGCCGGACGGAATTTACCGCATATATCGGAAATGAACAAAAGATAAAGAAAAAGTTGCAGACCAGGTGTGAATAAATTGATTCATAGTAGTTGCTGTTATCGAACGTTCGACATGGCGAGTTACTTACCTATTGCTCACTGCATTGAAAGCCTTGCCTCCGATTTCGATACCGCACATATCGTATGAAGATAAAGGTATAATTACGTGGCGCCAATGGGACAAAAAAAACCCTCAACGCAGTGATATTATATTCCTGGACAAATTGAATCTAATGGAGGAGTTTATTAATCAAAATACACGTCAACACATTTCTTAGCGTATCTTTTTCGATGTGCGTGTGTCAAATAGTTTGTTATCATTGTTCCTTCCACCCCGCCATGCAGTTGAACATATGCTCACATGAAGTGCGCATACAAAGCATTGCCCGGGGGCTTATTGCTTGCGCAATCTTCTTCTGAGCGTATATGCCTCCAACCAAAAAAAACTATCACTGCCTCTACCACTGCAGCGAGAGAAAGAGCAAACGAATCAACATCAAAAAATGGAACAAATAGATAAAGCTGATGGTGCAGCTCCCCAGTAGATGGGGCTGATGCACTGATAAGGTTTACGGGAGAAACGTGAAACCACAGGGAAGGACTCACCGGCTCCCAGGGTGCTGCCGAAAGCAAATTCAATTTAACACATAGTTCAACCACTCTATCTAGATGATAAAGTTGTGATGATCGATCGAATATGAGAACAAGGGAAACTATGAGTTCAATAATAGGCGCATAATGAAATTTACACATTTACTCAATAAATGATCAATTGAACAAAAGGGGTGATGTATGATTTAGGAATCATTCCGACAATACTTCAAAAGCAACCATCTATACAGAGAAAAAAGCCAAAGACAACCTCCATCATGGACTACACCGAAAAGGCAACCGCACGGGAAATGCCCCACGAAAAACGAAATGCACGACTGCTGTGCTAAACGAATTCGTCTCACTTTCACTCGAGAATTTGTTGTGCCGGTCGTCCGAAGTTCACGCAAAGGCTTGCATTGCCGGGGACCGACCTGGTGAGACGCAGAATTAATTAGTCCTAACGTTCGCATACACATACAAACACCAACTAGATGGAAGCCTCCTCTCCGTCGTGTTCGCATCCTTCAACCTTGCTTTCGTTCGAACAGCGAGCGAATGACTTACGTTATGTTACCGAACATAGTTGAGAAGGTTTTTTTAGCAATTAAATAACTACCGAAGTCAATGTCAGACTTGCTTACCTTTCCCCTTGTCGTCATCAAATCTTTCTCCTTTCCCTTATTGGCGTTGGTGGGTTGAATCATTTGTTTGGTGCCGCAATCGGAAGAAAATGAGCGACCACCGTTCGTTTGTGTCCGACTCGTAGGATTGTTCGATGAGCCGTATAAGGGAAAACACATGAATTTCGTAAAATAATTGTTTTTTTTTTTTTTTGTGAAATGCTAGATTACTTGTTGGTCTTTGAAGAAACGTAACGTTACGTTTGTTATACAAATTACATATCGAAACTATGCACAAAACGTTAAAGGATTATATTATAAGTGAGCCTAGCGGATGCAAATACTTCCCACGCTTTGAATTTTGGTGAAGATCCATGAGTCATTTGGTTTGAGTTTATAGATTATTAACACGACAGAGGAAATTAAGCCTTTTTTTATCGTTTCATTTTAGCAAGACAAAAAAGAAACCCTCTATGTTAATTGTAATGAGTCGGGTAGGATTTCCACCGAAACAAATGAACAACTTCGAGCACGCTGCTGGATGAGTGATTCAATGAAACGTGTGCCCATGGCGGGAAAAATATGAAACACGAGCATCACCCGAGCAACAGTTAGACCGAGAGAGTAAGAGAGATTTTCGGAGAGCGAATACCTGAGAGCACGCGTCCGCATCATCGGCTGTTCTTTTTCCGCCAATCCAGCTTGACCAAGCCTTCTCTTTTTCCCTCCAACTCTCGCTCTCACGCCAGTCTCATTCGATCGCTTTCGCCGAAACAACACGAAACCAGATGGTTCAGTTAGACCTCAGACGGCAAATCGACAGCATCTCGATTCAAGGTCCTCCGTGGTCTTCGAAATCGAAACGACAAATATCTCGCTTGCGAAACCGCGAACGAAACCGATACCGCATCGAAGGAAGCGTGCTAAAAAAGGGAGCAACTTGAAGTGGAAATCAACACGCTCGTAGCCAGGCTCAATTGAAAACATGAAAAAGTCAATATTCAGCAGAGCTTCATTGTAGCAGATGTAAATCAAAGTTAGTCTCAATTTCGCGACTGTTAATTACAAGTGTCTTTACTACCAGTGTTGTTTGTGTTGTGTAAAATCGCACACACTTCTGCATTCATCAAACTTGTCAGTTTTCTCCGTTGTAGGCAGTTTTACAGTATCGCGTGTCGCGTTCGCGTGCTCTCGTGCTATGTGCATCACAGAATTTGTACCTACATATCTACAAGAAAAGAATCAATCCTTCTGAAGCTCGCAGAAGGTGAGGTAGAAGGTGCGTGGGGGGAGGGGGGAATGATTGTTGGTTTGGACTGGTCGCGTTGTCCAATCAGGGCTCGTTGAAATTTCAAGCGCAAGTGCAAGATCGACCGATCGATCGAACCGGAACCGGTCAAAGTGAATGTGACGCAAGAGTTTGCAACATCTCCGAGAAAAAAGGGAATATTGAGAAAAAAAAACAAAACAAAACCCCCAACATTAAACCGAAGAGGTCCGTGCTGGTTGGGGTGTCTTCTTCCCGCCATTCCCGTTAGCTCTGCGGAGAAGTCCTTTTGTGTGAAGGTGCAATACGACGAGTTTATTGAAAAAGTTCTCGAACCAGAATCGCCGGCGACGCCTGCTGAGATTTTTATCAGACTTGTTTTCTTCTGGGCTGCTGCACAGTCGGATGTTTCAACGCTAGTTGTGATGATTTTTAAAATAACACGTTAACACACATGCCAACGGGGAGGTTACGAAATACAAAAAGGACGTCTTCTGTCTTGAGTAGAAAAAAACGAGCTGGTTCGGTTCCTGGAGGGCAATTCTTCCCATTTTACACACCATCTCGTTTCGGTGCCCCATAAGCGAAGCAAGTGAAAATTAGGACCAAATTGGTGGTTGTTTGCTCGTCTCGCAAAACAAGTGGCCCCCGAGGGTGTCTCCATTATCACCTGCAGCTGCATTCCGGCTTGTCGCGGGTATCTCGGTGTGTGTAATACAGGACCGATTGGGAGCACACCAAACTCCAAACGGCACCCCGGCTAGCTTTGCTATGGATGGTAAGCCGCAATTTGCATAACACAATTCCCGGCTAGTGCTCTTCCCCACCAGCGTCAGAAGCGCCACGGAATATCGGCCAGAAGACGATCGTGCCGACGGCGCGAGTGTGAACTACGAGGAACGCGAGCCCTCGGGGTCTATCTCGAGGAACCCCTTTCTTGTGCGTGCGAGAGAGCGCCAGCTTTGAGAGAAAACGTCCGCGATTTGAAAGTATAATTGTAATCAACGACAACCCTCACACGGTGGACTAGGCGATTGTGGTCTTTCGATCGAACCTATCCCAGGGAGGGGGCACAGTAGTACAGAGTAGAACACTTACCGACCGCATTTGGGCGCCTGGTGTGACAACACCCCTGAACCCACTCGCCCCCACTGTCTCGCGGTGCGCGGCGAAAAATGTGAGAAAATTCCGAACCCTTTGGTCAACAGGGGTTGTGTACACCTACTTTGCTCGGTTTCCGTGTCCCGGGGTCGTGTGTAGTTGCAGCCGGTGTTAGTGCATAAGCCAGAAGCGAATTCAGTGTGTCAAGCATCGCGGCAGTAAAACGCGTGGGTTTCGTCAAGTTTTTTAATCTTCCAAGTCCCCCTGCCGTGGCTTAGGACCTTGAGCTGGGGATTAAGTCATCCTTCTTCGAACAAGGTGGTCGCAAATCGCGTGTACATAAAGTGAAAACTACTACGTTCTAAGCACACCGAAAAGTGTCCAGGGGCAAATCGCTCGGGTCTAAATTGTTTGTGGAAGGAAATGCACAATCTTGCAATCGCGTCTCGATGATGCGTGTCAGTGGTAAGTGTAGGACAGTGGTGAACAGAAACGAGCAGGAGGAAATGGATTACAACACGGTACGGGAGCGGACTCTAGGGAGCAGCCAGCGGACAATGCACACACCGGGCAGGCAACACTCCTATCGCCACCAGCACCGTAAGGCGAATCCGACCAGAGTTCCTCGACGTGCCGCAGCAGTGTCCAAATACCTGTGCTTCCTGTGGGTCCTAGTTATCTGTGATAGTCAGACAGTGTCGCGTGTCCCGTTTCGGACTTCGTGGCTGGCTTCGGCCTCCTCCATTGGGCTCCCCGTTGCCACCCCGCACTGGGATCGGCCGGAGCCCACCGAAGATCCTTCCCCGAGAGAGCGAATGTTCCCTTCGACGGAAGGCGACAAGTACAACTACAGTTTTATTAGCAGTGCAGAAGCTGGCGACCAACGCACTTCCGACCACCACCGTCAGAGCGCAACCGTCGTCAACCGCACCAAGTTGCAGGAGATCGTGATGGAAGGATTAGGCCTGAGCGTCATTCCCGACGTTCGCATGGTAAGTCGCCGAGGCAGGGGATGCAGAGGTTCAGGGACGCGTGCTCGAACGAAAAACAGTTGCCTAATTAATCGCATCCGGTGTGCGCGATGTTTCTTGCTAGCCGCCGGGCCGCAAGTGCGCTGGGAGCGTATATTTAGTAAATGCATAAGATGGACACAGGGACGCCCCTGTGGCATTTTGGAAGTTCATTCGACGAAAATCACGTGCACGTTGTAGCTTGTAGTCGCGAGATGGGCCATTCAGATGTCTCTCAAGAGTTTTGAGAAAAGTGGATGGATGAAGTCTGGGGAATTCAAGAAAATGCCAAAATCAGAGCTGGATCTACGTGGTTCATGATGCATGCATGCGTATGATGTAATTTTAATTTAACTTTACTTTTTACTTTTCGGTTTCTTTCCTTTGGTTAAAGTAAACCCGGCAAGGACTCAAAGCAAGGCTACTCTTTTCAGACTTTGACCAAGTTCCCCGAGTCGGTTGTCACACGTTGCAAATCAGTTCGCACCGTGTCAACCTGTCAATCATTGGCATCACCTATCGTCGTTTTCCACGTTCTTCATCGAGCTAATAAACATCAGCACCAGCAACAGCAACAGCAGCATCATTAATGTGCCAATAATCACCGTGCCACGTCGACGGGAGGAAGCAAGGTGTGGAAGCTCTCTGTGTGTTCCTCCCCGACGCACTGTGCGTGCATAAAAAAATCGTGTCACACACACACGCGAACCATGAAAGTCAGTGATGGAGCTAGAATTACCGTGCTCGATGCCGAGAGTTGTGGACACAATCGTCACCGGAAAGTACCGCAGCAACTGGCAGCTTGCGATATCCTTCCTTTGGCAGGAGTTTGGTATTCAATTCCCGTTTGTTTGTTTTTTTCCTTTCTCTTTCCCTTGCCGTTGGGGAAAGGAAAAGTGGAATGGTGGAATACATAAATCTAGAACTCGGTCATGCTTTCGCAAAGCATCGAAAGGAGGGACCGAGAAGGGGGAAACTCCCCGGGACATGTACAATAGCCATCTTGCATGTCGCATTCGTCGTCGGAATCATTTTGCTCCGTTTCCGTCCATTCTTCGGTTTCAACTCTGCCCGCAGGCATTTCCGCAAGTTCTCGTAGCGGGCTGTTGTAGTGCAGCAGAAACTATCCAACGCCGAAAAAGCGGCCCGGAGGATGCTGCAGAAGGCAGGATGCAAAACTTTTTCTCCCTTGAGGCGCGAGGGCCAAGAACGGTGCAGTTTGACGATGGAAGCAGGCAGGAGGGAATGGCCAGGAGTGACTGGGTTGGCAGGGGCAAAGAACGCAGCGGAGATGCAAAAATCAATCCTCAGCACTTGCGCCTCGGTCGGCAGATGAAATTTTAGCCCAGTGCCAACGGACGGTGGAAAACCCGGGAAAACTTGTGCCAGTGCTCTTGAACTTGAACGAATGAATGGGGTGAACCGCTTGGAATGCGGCGCACGCCAACGGCTCTCCTTCCTCCGCAAGACGGAAGAAACTCGACGACTTGTGTTGTAATATAACTTTTTCCCTTTCCACATTCCGGCACTCTGGCTGGCGCTGGCGAGTCATTCCGTCCTGCCTTTCGGGCGAAAATGGTTGCCCTTGCAAAACTATAGTTTCCCGGGCCAACTGACACGCTAAGGCAACCAAACCAGCTGTAAACCAGCAATGGTCGGTTTTGTGCACTGTGAAGGAAACACTCGACCTGCTCCCGGTGGAATCGAAAGCAAAATACTTCCAAAATGCATTCGAGCATCCAACGCCGCCATGGGAATGCCATCCATTTTTCATCGAGTGCACTACATTCCACCATCACCGGGGGGAGGGCGAGTAAAATCAGGTCAAAGCAAAACCAAACCAACGCAATTCGACAACAATATTTCCGCAGAAAGCCTTGGCGGGCTAGCAAAAATTCGATTCGATATTTCGATCGCTTCTGTACACCCGCTTGAGCCCCAACCGATAATTGAAACATGTTTTCATGGAGTCGGAAAAGCCAAAAGACCGAAAAACCGGGACGAAGCGAACCATAAGAAATGCAATGAAAAGGATGGGGGTCGGTTAGGGAAACCGTGAGTCCCGTCACCCTTAGGAAAAAGAAGGGATGGTTGGTGTGGGGTTGCAGTGGTTTGTTTAGAATATGTTCTATGCTCTATGCTGTCCCGTGGGCGGCGGTTCAGTGCTACGATGCATTTTCCGATGCTGCAGCGGCACATTTCTCACTAGCAGCGATTCGTTTCGAGCTCAAATTAAGCTGATCTGTACGCTCTACGAAATGGCAATGATCGTAATGATTTCCTTTTCCTCCCCTGGCGTTCTTTTCCCTTCACTCCGCACGTATTTCCCACGAAATGAACACTCGCCCCCGTAGCCGACCCAGTTGACGGTTGTGTTAATTTTTATAGCACCAGAAAATAGCTTCTACTTGCGAGCCTCCGCGGCGTCATGTCTGCCCGCCAGTTTCCCTTCTATCGATTAGCCCGGAGGCTGGACGGAACGCCGGCAAACGGCGGGCAGACAGACAGGCCTCTGGGGCCGCTGTGCTGGGATTACCTCTTGCTGGTTGCCGTGTACGCTACGACACTACGAAAATAGAACTCCGGAACGATTAATTTTAAATGAGCCTCATCGTGAAACTCGTGCTCGTGCGAAAGGTAGACCCCCGATGGCACGGACTCCCCGAGTGCCAGTAGGAAGATGGCCCGAGGAAAATTTTGGGCAGCAGGAAAACGGGTTGGGGCTTTCGGGCTCGAGAACATAATTCTGGGCCATCGAAACAGTCGCTTTTTTTCTGCTTTTTCGGTTCAGCAACAAAGGCAGGAAAAACATGCCTAAAAAGGATTCAATATTCTCATTTCATCCCAAAATGTTCGTCCCTTTGGAACCGTGAAAAGAATGAGAAACATCTGGAGCGATTCCCAAGACGCGTGTTGCACTAACATGAGACCCCGAGGTCGAACCGATCGACGCCGGCGGCAAGATGTCAGGCGCAATGAGCGATTTTATTAGATTTGCGATGTTGTAATCGGTTACCGCTCTTCCACTCCGATGCCTTCGTTCCGTTCTCTGCCGTTCTCTCGCTCTCTACCTCTTGAAGCATGCGCACAGCTGATCTCGTCATAACTTATGCTTCGCTTTATAAACAGCTGACTAAGTTGCTCAGGAACGATATAGATTGGAGGTTGTGGTGGTTGAGGCTTGGAGCAGCCCTTTCAAGAAAATTGCCGACTATAAACCGGCATTTTCCCGGTCGGAAAAACCAGCCGGTTCTTTCGATAGATCCCGAAGGTTTCCTCCTTTCACTTACTCCACCCGATTAAAGCAGGATGCACGAAGAAACTGTGTTATCCAACCGAAGAAAATGTGTTTTTTTTTCTTTGCTTTTCTTTGATCCCCAACCCTTGCACTCAGAATGGAACGCAAACGAGCAGAGAGAAGTTTGGTTATTTGTTGTAGAAGATTAATACGACCAGCCAAGCAAACAGAGGAACTTGGAGCATCAAATTGAAAAAAGCTTCTTCAAGCCTCCCTCCCTGCAAAAAGGAGCAATCCGAAAGATTGAACAAACTTGTGTTACAGGAAAATCTGCAAATGTACACAGTTTCATCAAATCTATGTTTATCAGTTTAACGTAAAATTTGCCTTGCTATTTCGCGCAAAATGATGTCGTATCAGTACACTTCCACCACCAAGCAATATGCAAATATAAACGAGAAAATGTTAAGCTTTTTCACCGTTAACTAAAACTTCCCCTGTTTCTACATCGAGCCCTATCCTCGGCGCTCTTCTACCCGCATCTTATCAATGTTTTAATTCCACCCACTCAAAGGTGAACAAAAACGAAAAACGGACAGCAAAAACCACACAATAAACCAAACCGATCAAAAGGACCGCTTCTGATAAATTGATTGGTTGGCATTGATAAAATGCTTTTATTTGGTGGGTTCTTTCCTCTCTCCGCCAAACAAGCTCCACCGGACAAAAGGGGCTGTACCATCTTCCGAGAGGAGTTTAATTTATTAACAACCACGAGAAGAAACCAGCTACGTGCGTTTATAATTCCATAAATATGATAGTCGACCAAAAAGCAACGACGAATGATTTTGGAAGATTATTGACACGCCAAGCGACAACCAGAAGCGCGTCGCTGTGCTAAGTGCTTTTCAATGATTCCAAGACATGATTCCAAAAAGCTCTATGCTCCTCAACATTAGCTAAGCAACATGGCAAACGAGCCATCCTTCCGCAGCCCGGAGCATGATTCGATTAAGAAATGACCAACTTCTTCGTCCTTCGCAAGTTTCTCTCGCTCCTAATGGCTGGCATCAGTGACCTACTAACGAGCGTAGTAACTCGAAGTATGTTTGATTTAATTATAATTAGAATGAGAACTGCTTCCTTGAATATTGGCGGTTAGAGCAGGTAGGAGCGAAAAAGCCGCCGGGCTGAAACCGCTGGATCATGGGATCCATTAGCTCCCCCTCCACCCGGGCACAAATGCACTGGTCCTGCAGAAGGGACCGTGTGCACTTTTGTGCATAATTAAAATTGAATTTGATGCTCCCGTCTGCTGCCGGGTGAGAATCAGCTGATACCGTAGCATGCCGTGCACCTAATCCGTGCACCACGTGGTAGTGTAAGTGTGTGTTGAATCTCAATCTTGGATGCAGGATGCTGCAAGGTCCTGCCGGAAGCACAAACTCCTCTCGTTCTCTTCATTCCAGCTACTGGTAGGAGTATTGCGCAACAAGCGCTCTGTCTCGCTCATCCTCTCTACTGCTCTATCTTTTGCAACTCTCCAGGTTGATTCACTTAGTGGAAATTAATCCCATTGCGACACACTGTACCGAGAAAGCGAAAACAAATCCGCCCAATAATTACCCCGCCAATCATCGCGAACTCGATCTTACATCCTCATTATGCTATTTGATAGCCCGTCGTTTCTTCTCTCGCCGCGGCGAAGAAGGGAGGAACTACGAAGCGCCGAAACTTTTCCCACACTTTCCTCCCATGCTCCCTGCGGCGCGAGATGGCGTTCGAAAACAATTCGGACAACTTCAATTTGCATAATTGAACCCGATGTGTGTGCGATTCTCGGTCGCGTCTCTTGCACCAGCCGCGCAGACAGTCGTGCAGCTCGTCGCCGTGAGATGCAGTTCGTCGCGACCGATGCAAGTGCAACAAATCGCATTCGTCGTCATCGTCAGCATCATCCCCATGCGGCGGCGACGAGTGATTTATCGCACAAAGGTTCATTCGTTCATCCGAGACTATTTTACTTCCTCCAAGCCATCCGCTTCCCTCTCTTTCGATCCTTGTTTCGCTCTCTTTCCCTAAGTTTTAATTATACCCAACTCTGGTCGAATAGCACAGCCCTCCTCGAACCGGTGTGACTCTATTCGCCAGCCTTCGAACGACTACGAGACCAGGTTCGACGACGTAATATCGACAAATTGTCGTTCACCGCTAAATGCGGTGTCCTCCTAACCAACATGCCTTCCCCTTTTCCTACCCGTCCCGCTCCCTGGTGTCTTAATAAAATATCATTGCTATGCACTGTGCATCCTCGATCGAGCCCTCTCCGTCTTACCGAACAATCTGAGCTGGAATCATGGGAAGGCCTGTCTATCTGTTGTTGATTCTTATGTTTCAGTGTTTGTGTGTTGTCTAACAGTATAGCGTTTGGGATATTTTGGGAAGAGTTGTGCATGCATTTACACTGAACACCCACGGGATCACCGATTATAGTCCAGACTGAACTGTGTTCTTAGCACTTGATAACCCTTTAAAACATACGCCTGTGATGATTTCCATTCAAACCAAGATGAAACGACCAGCCTGCTCCATCGTGATTTCGATCATCAACGTGTATGCAAATGAAAATGTCACCGAATGTGGTTTCTTTCAAGACGTTTGTTACGTGATCACGCCCCGGTAGATGGGTAGGTGTGCATCTAACTTGCACGCGACAATCATCAACGAGATCAACGCGAGGCGAGAAAGTAATCAATGTTCTGGTGAAGCAGGCCGCTCCGTGTCACGTGAAGCGGAGGAGATCGTAAATTCTTTGGCCGTTACATCGTACCACTTTAGTCGAGCGTCACTCATAAAGATAAAATTAAAAAGGTGTATCGAAGGCTTTATCTTCCTTGTTTCCGCGGATGGTGTATTACCTAGCTCGACTTAGAAATCACTTTCAGCCAGTGCCAATATGGTCCGGTTGAGAATTTGCCCAAGCTTAACTCGTCCCACAGCACGACAAAGCAGTATTTTTTTGAAATTTGCTAAAATACGAATTCTTTTTTAAGCAACAACAAAATGGAATGGTCAAAATTTAAAATTCGTAAGCGCGAAAAAAAAATGCGAAATGGATCAACATTCCATCTCCAACGCATCGCAAGTTCGTCGCATTTTAATTCGCCTCTTTTGCCAGCCACAAATTCGAAAAAAAGCAAGAATCGAAATACAATAAACCCACGAGGCCTAAAAAGAAGTTAAACTAGTTTTTTTCAAGTCGCAGCCACGGTTTATGCTTTTCCACTTTCAACCACGGTTGCAGCTGTGCTGGAGTTGCGCAACTGTTCCAAGCGGTTCCAATAAAAAATATGGTATCGAATAGAGTCGATAACGATGAATGGAAATTCCAAAACTATTTTATGGAAGAGGTCCAGCCTAGCACAAATCAGGATAAAAGGGACTCACTTGCATTGCGCTTGTCAACCTTCTTGCCGCGCGAGCGCGGTGGCAATCGATTTTAAATGACTTCATTAAACCTATCGCTCAGTCGTCGACGAAAGGGCCAACCGTCTTATTTATTTGCCCATCGAGCCATCAACATCAACAAACACAAGCTGGGGCGGTCACGTGAGTGGCGGTCGATAAGGAACGGGACCAGTTTCTGGCTCTCGTCACACAACTACAGTCTTCGAGTGATCACCTCACCCCCTTTCCGCCGCTAGCTCCGACTGCTTGAGGCCGCGTGAAACCACACGCAACTATCCGTACCGGATCTGAACCGGCGAACGCAACCACCTGCTCGCGGAAAAGTGTACAGCTCTCGCACAATTCTCTCACGATCGCATCTTGTACGCGCGGGCACGCATCGGAACTTCGCACACACAAAAAACAATACCCATTTGCAACCGGATGGTTATCTGCCAATTGCACGCGAACTCATTATGCACGCACACTACGCACGCCCGCACCCGAGGGGCGCCTAATTAAACATGACGGAACACGGGTGCACGGAACGGCCAGGCTGCAATGTTCCGTGGGCTCGTAGCAGCAATAGTGAATGGTGCAGTCGTCGAAATGTGAGGAACGTCGCTGCAACATTCTCGACCCCCCATCGATGCCATAATTGGGCGACACTTACCACTGGCCTCCGATTTATATTGATGCTGCATTTGATTGTTTTTTTTTTTTGGGCTGCGAGAAAAGGCACACAAAAAACCCAAACTGTCGAAGATTCCAACTCTAAGCAAAAGAATAGGAATTATAAGAAATTACTTAAAATTGTGTAATGCTGAAACACTTTGGAAAAACTTAAGGTCTGTGTTGCGCCAGTCAGTGCCTTCACTGTTGGCTGTATCAGATGCATTTTTAAATCCTGGGGCTTCCCAAGTTCAGCACGACACAGTACCAACGCTGACAAATCCACGGAGCTCCAAGTATGGTAGAGCTAGTAGAGACCATCTCCATAAAAATCGCCCATTAACCGTACAGGTTTTAATTTTTATTTGATTTCATTTCTGCAAACCCCATGGTGTGCGTCCACGCTGACACTGATAAAGTGTCAAGACTATGAGTGCGAATCTCCGCGAGGCCAACGGAGGCAAAATTTGCCATATTTTGTTTTTCGAAGTCAGGTTTTGCCGCTTTGCACCTCTGTCTCTTCCTTTCCACAAAGGCTGCCGACCTTAGCCATCCGTAGGAGATTCAGGCTACTTCGAAGTGACGACCTTCGCTAACAACGGCACGACCCGGTCGGCGGGATGCTAACAGCTACAGCAGCCGTCATCCAGCATCCATGTGCAAATTTCACGTTTGCCTGCCAACCTCTGGAAAGAACAACGTTTAAAACCTAGTCAAGGCTAGATGGACGGAGCGGAGGAAAGCGAAACAAACCATCACCATTCTTACCTTGGGCCTCTGGAAAGGTCGTAAAAGAGAAATTCCCGGCAACATCTCCCGGGGCCTAGGGACCTGTCGTCGCCGAGTCACAGTTTTTTTTTTTTTTTTGCGAATGATTGATCACCGACCACCTGCTGCAGCGTTCGAAATGAACATGATGGTTGAACGATCGTTGAAACGTTCAAGCAAAAGATCAGGTACTTTATGGCTTGTAAGCTATTATGTCAATTACCTCCTCTGCCCAATGAAATTGTGCGAAGAACTAACCGAAGGTCAATCAGTAGTGATGCTTGTTGGTTTCGACATTTTCTATGGATGGCGTTTTTTGATGAGACGTTAAAAAGATGAAAAAACGTAACATATTTTCATAAATTAACACTGCAAGTTTCACCACGCATCTGTCGTAGTCGATTGACGTGATTTGCTCTAGGAACAATCATCATTTGCTTCGCCCTTATTTGTAACATGTGCTCCCCGAAGAGGCGGAACACACTGCAACAAGGCGACAAGTTGTAATGGACGAAGGAATGCTTCCTTCACACTAATTAGTTTGCTATAAAACCTAATCTCACCATGCTATGGGTGATGGTGTCTTCGGCAGTTGCTTCTTTCTCTTGGTTATGCGTTTGTATTTTCCTATTGTTGTTTGTTTATAATTTGAATTTCTTGAATATTCACACACGCGCAAGCAGTATAGTGAGAGAAAAAACCGGTACGGGAGACAACTTGGATTCGCTTGCCGATACGTCCTTGCCACGAACGGACGAACGCCGATGCCATCGGTGTCGTTGCTTTTTCGAGCTATTTCGGGGACGATTTTCCCAGCACCCTGCTCAACACTCCTTGAACCACTTCTGGTCCGCTTACCCGACCGCACACCCCTTTTGCCCGGTAGCCTCCATCCGCGGCAGCAGCAGTAGCAGCAGGGTCTTTTCCTGTCAAAACAGCGCGCAGACACACAAAGATTTGCTGGCCGGGGCCAGCCAGCCGAAGAAAAACCGGTCGATCTCTCGGGGGAAAATAAAGCAAGTGTAAAATTGTTCACGCCATCCCCCTCCTCCTCCCCACTTCGCCAGCCAACCGGAGATTCTCGGAAGTACGGCCGCACAACGAGCGTGGAATGCCTGGAATTTCGTGAAAGAAAAACACGACGCCATTCCGGTGGCGCCTGTCGAATGTCGCGAGGAATTTGCGCGCCTCAACAACGGCATCACTCAGGTCGATCCGCGGCACACCACCCCCATCTCCCCCACACACCGAGAAGGCGCAGTATGGCGGCGTGGTCCTCGATCATAAAGATTCTTGATAGATCGACGTACTTCTCCTCACAGGGTGCGAGGACGCACTCTCCGCACCCGCTCGACGAAAACAAAGTCACTGCACCTCGCCTGCAAGAAGCTGGGTGGCAGCATTTTTTTGCTTTGTTTCTATTTCTCGTTTCGGCCATTTTTTTCCTTTTTTTTTACGTTACGGCACACGGGGCCGCAATCTAGCACCTTTCCGTGGGCAATTCGAGTCAAGCAGTCAGAAACAGGCGGCAGCAATTTATGGCCCATAAGGTCCAGCAGGATCACCCGGGAGTGGAGAACCTGTTCGTAGGTTACAGGCCGTTACAAAGTTTCACCCATGCGTCCCCGTCTGGACGTCTGGCTCGCAAATCTTTGCCGTGGGCTTCTCGGACTCTTCATCATGTTCCCAGTGTGCGTTGCTGGTGATGGTTTCCGATCGATTTGTAGTTTTTACGACCGCTGGCCCTTATTAGACGGTGACTTGCAGCTCAGGAACGACCGCGTCGATAGTGTGTGGTCTCGGGCAAACGCCAATTGTCAACGAACCAAACGGATTTTAAAATCTCTGCTCGATGATTCCTTCGTTTTATGATGATATACAAGTAAATAACTCAAATGTCATCGGCACATGGAGGCGCGCAGGTGAGCGATGCGATCAGGCATCCCATAAATATTTATCGTTCCGTTAATAAACCATATTTTTGGACGCTCTGGATTTTTTTGGACATCTGAATTCGTCCAGCATAGTTTAAAACATTGCGTCACCGAGTGAAACGTGTTTTGGCGAAGATCCTCAAACTTGAACATGATGTTTTGTCGTAAAACAGCAAAGGGCTACCTCACTGCTCGGAGAATCATGCTGAATGTTTGAGAACAAGCGAAAAAGAGATGCTACTACACGACCACGGCAACCGCTGAATGTCGGGGCCAAATTTGGAAAAACCGTAGATAACAACCGCGTGTACCTGCCAGTAGGCCGGAAACCCACGAGTTTCCACCAGTCCCTCTCACCCAAACCGATCGAGTTGTTTGATTACGACGGCACGGTTCAGTGGAAAAAAATTAGCTGCTGTGTTTCGTAGCGGAAACGGAAACGCCTCCCCAATGGGAGCTGATATCGCAGATGCCGGCTTTTTTGGCGGGCATCCTTCCACCCTATGCAGGTCGGAAGGAAGCAGCCGAGCGGGAAACGGCGCAGAATTCCTTTCCAATTACCTGGTCCCGGTGTCGTTGCGCCGGGTGGAAGCGCAAACAGTTCTGTGTTTTGCTACAGACGGTCGGGGGTGGTTTTTCTTTACCAACAGCGATTTCGTGAAGAAAACATTTGGTCCATTGATCTTGTTGAGTTTTCCCACGAAGACAACTTCGCCAACGTCAATCGCAGCCGCATCCGGGAAAGTTGCAGGGTTCAAGGAGCGTAGTTCACCGTTGGTTGAATTTACTTTTCCTCTTCATTAAACATCCAGTCCGCTATTCCAATGATTCCTATAACCATGGCTGCATGGTAGAATGAAAATTTCTTCTCCCTTTGTCTTCGCTTTCTCTCTCTCTCTCTGTCTGCTGTCTCTTTGTCTTTAAGCATTATATTCGGTGTTGTGTATTTTCGGAACATTATGTTTTGAAGCAACGAACGCCGACGCAGCGTCACAATCGATACGTTTGCGGCAAGTGCACTGAAGTGTACGTTGCGGGCTTGCCTGCGTCTTGCTAACCAGCAATGTAAACAACACTTGAAATGCCGCATCGATGCACTTTCGGCTGAACCAAAGCCCTAGTTGCACCAACAGCAAAGGCCGATACGGGACGTGCAGTTACTATCGAGCCATTTCGTTTATCTCGAGTGAGTCGCTGTTCGGTCGACGCCGCCACAAGGGGAGTTGTTGGCATGGTCGGCCACGCCGATACACATCTACCGTCCGACGGATGGCCATTTGGTTTCGGTACCGGTTCGGTGCCAGCACCGCAGATGACTCCCCCTCTTATTTCGGAGCTACTGGCTGTCGAGCCACCTCATCGCTTGTAAGCGCAGTGATGCCCTCTTCGAGGTTCCGGGAAGACTTTTGCCCAATGTTCCACACTCTCATTTTCTTCAAGAGGGATGCATCACATGTGTGTTTGCCAAGTGTACAAAGGCTCCCAGGTCCTCGTTGCACTGATCGTGGCTGTCTTCGAAGGCAAGGGCACTGTCGAGACTGATTTTTATGAGCCACCGACTGAATTATAAACGTCCATCGTACAGATACGAGGCACGTGTCGCGTTGGAGAACAAAATTAAAGTTATCTGGCAAATGTGGTGACACAGTCAAGTCTAATGACTCCGATCCTCCAGAGGTCAGCCTTCGATTCTACCGACCTTGGTGGTTAGCGTTTCGGTTTGGCTTCTTTTACGAGATAGAAATACACGGTTAGAGCACGCACACGTGGGTAAAACGTCGCCAAAAACGAGCCGGACCCTGGGGAAACCCGATTTGACTTAAGCCGCGCTAGCTAACAACTTAATGTCACCGTCGACGTCAGCAGCGACGATGATCGTCAGATTTCACAACAAACCGGCCGATACTGACTCTACGAAGCACCGAAGAATTCTCACGTCGAATATGGAAATGGCTCACGAAATCGGCACGCATGACAACCGCGAAACGCATGAAACGCCTCAAAGGTTTTTATCGTCCGATTGCTCGAATTCACTGATTAACAACATTTCCTCGAGCAGTCCGTGCGCAGCTCCATCACACGTAAGTGTTACCTGCCACAAAGGAGGCAGCTCTCTTGTTCTTCATGAATATGTTTTACTGCATAGATACGACTAAGACACTTTAATGTCCCACTCCTTCTCTCCTCGGATGGTAATATCAGTTTGATGAAGTCTCCAGCTTTTTATGATCATTTCGTCGCTCGTCTCGCTTTAACTGATGCGCGATTATACGGCGGTCGTAGCTGATGGTGAATTCGCGAAAATAGCTGCTGAGTTGCTCCTCACTCCACCGCTACAAAGGCGATACAGATTGAATTAACGATTCGCACGCCGTCAGCCGCCGCCAGTCGCACGCCGCCAGTCGACAAATGTGAAAGGCGAGTGATAATTTTTGCGGCATTTCGCGACCACGACAAGGGTCGGCTTTTTTTATGCCCACTATCGCGACATCGGTGGGAACATAGGACTCAGGAGAGAGTAATTACCGATCGCTAGGCTTACCTCGCTAAAAAACTGCATTCACACACCATTTTCTAGGGATTTTTTCCAGTTTAAGCAACAGATTGTTGATTGGAAGGTTTTGCTGTTAATTTTTTATTGCTTTAAATTGCATGTGAAATGTTGGTCACATCGAAGCCAGGAAAATGTGATAGAGAAAGAGTTCAATCATGATGATACCTTGTGGTCATGGATCTCCGACCTACTTTCCATGGCCATGAGAGATCGAAAAACGAAAATTAAACACAATTTCAGAATGTTTAACCCATGGGACTGTGGGTCATCTTTCCTCAAGATAAACGCACGATAAAGCAATAAAATGGAACAGACTCAATTTATTTCACTAGTTTCCCAAACCTAAATCTACAGTCCTCAGGTGGACCTGCAACGCAACCAAACTGTGTGCCATCACGCTCTACATTTTCCCCTCCAGCGCTTGATGCTGGCGCAAACCTGAACAAACATATCCTTTGTTTATGTTTTCCATCTTAATCTGGTTGCGGAGGAAATGAATCGTAAGTGCCCTGGTTGAAATCGACGAAACGAAAGATCGCTTCCTTCTCTATGACAATTTGCGGGGCAAACAAACCCAAGAACCACAGCCAGCGCCGCATTGTAAATGGCTGCAAAGATTGAATAACACTTCCCTTTTTCATAAGTGCAGGCAAAGGCCAGTTTCCGTCGGATGCAAGTGTTGGTTGTGATGTAGGTGGCAAACGATGGACGGCGTTATCGGACTGTCGAACAAACGAAAGCCTTAAAACAGATCCTCATGGTCCGATGCCTCGTCGCCACGCTAATGGATTAAACGGCACATGGCGCAGGTAGATACAGAAACTTTTTCCCGAATATCCTTTTTAACCGACGATTTTCTTGTGCGTCCTTTTCTTTATGGAGGTCAAGATTGGGACCAATCAACACAATTTCGTACCTACGTTTGTTTTTTTTTTTCAAGATAATAAAAAAACTGAAAGTAGCCGCATTCCTAACCATTTCCAATCGGTTCGCATTCTTTAACTATTGGGTAAGGGCGATTATGTTGGCACCGAATCCACCTGTCTGGGGGCATGCCGCGGGTGTTAACGGAATGTGTCAATAATTTTCCGGTCCATCAACGGAGAAGACGCACTACGCACTTGAGCTACACCTGCCCAGAAGAGCACACTTCAGGCGCAGCTCACACGATGATGAGTTTGTTCAACATCCGGTTCACATACGCTGCTCATCACTCTATTTGTCTTTTCGATGACAGACGCGACACAATTGGCAAACGATTAGCAAAGCAGCGAGACAGTGGAGATCAAACAAAACCAGGTCCAGAAAAGATTGGCTAAGACGCTTGGTGGCGCATCTACTAAAACAAACACAATTCGCTGCGGCCCAATGGGAAATCTGACGAAGTGCTTCTGTCAATTCTTTCAATTCGAGCCACGCGTACTTTCATGTGCTTGCGAATAGCTATGTAATTCCAGCACGCGATCCAAACCGAAACTTGGTTAACCCACGTACACACGCGACGGGATCCGCGGGTACCCTATATTCAAATCGATCATAATGTGCAGTGGAATTTGGAAGGGAAAGCAGTATCAAACACTCCATTAATCACTGAGGGAAAATGATAAATAGTGGAGAGTATCGCATTCGCTTGAAATAACAACGGAGTTCGGAGTTCATAAAATGTGACCCAAATCAATTGAATGTGGGTTTGGATTTAAAATGATCGTTACGACGATGATTGATACGATCTCCTTAAAAGGTCGTTAAAGTATGCACTCCAATAACGCTCTGCGCTCAGCCATGCATCACTTAGCGTTTTTAACAGCAAATGGAAAATATTGTTTTTAACCAGTGCGGTATGATAATCACACCGAAATATTCAACGAATGTCGGCAAATAAACAAACGAATCGAAGAATTTCCTTGGGATGTGGTGAAATAAAAGTCGGAAAATTTGTGGATGCGGTCAGCCAAGAGCATCTGCTTTTGAAGCATCAAAAGCATCCGGGCCGGTGATATGGAAACTTTCGAAAACAACTCGTTACTTTTTCTCAAGGAAAACAACCCTCTTCTTCACCCTTTCCATCCACACTCCCTTTGCCGACCGAGCGGATTGGAATTATAAAGAAAGCAGTGACGAAACTATGTCAGGAATGTGGGACCGATCACGTAGTTGACCGCAGTGAAGAAGTCCACAGAAAGGAAGCTCCCACGCACTCATGACGTCACACGTAGAACACTTCCGGTGAGCAGCGAAACACGTGTCAGTGGCACATCAAAGTTCGCCACTACGTCCCATCTATGGCGCCATCTGCCTCGATCGGATCGCGATTTCGCGAGCACAAAACACAAAAGACACACACATACTTGCACACAAACCACGGCCAGCAACCGCGGGTTAATCCAGATCGTGCGATCTTTTCAACTGCGCTTCTCGCGGTCACGATGGAATCAAAGAAAACACCATCACGATAATTTTGTTGCTATTTCTGAGCCGCGCAGTCAATCGGCGGGTCAATGTGAGGGCTATTTTTGAACTGGTCCAATCTTGTTGCCCCAACCCCACCCCGTGTCGTCGCAAATCGAATCGGCGATCGGCAGCTATTTATAGTTCTTCCTCGTTTCCCGCCTCCTCTATGCGCAAATATCAATGGAGAGCTATTTTTAATAACCCTCGCCCTCCAGCACTGCCCAGGACGCGAGGGAAGCGGGGGAAAGGATGCAAAGGCAATGGTACGCCGCCGAAGATTTGTTTGTTTATGTTTTCCGTTCTCCTAATGTTTTCGCCAACCTTTCGGACGTGGTGAATCGGGGGAAGATTGTTTCAACGGTGCGGAAATCCTCTTATCCTCGTGGAAATCGGTGTTCCCCAGCGAGCCTTGTGGGAAAATTTGAGTCCGCTGTCACAAGCTGGCAGCACCCCCGTCGTCTTGTCAGTCCGCAGGATGCGGCGATTTATGGACTGAACCAATTGACAGACCGACACTCGCAGCTTAGGTGAATCAACATGCGCCACCCGCAGCATTTTGCCTTCTGTTTTTTTTTACCTCTCTCCTTGCATCCCCCCCCCCCCCCCCCATCGATCTGCGTAAACATGCTAAATCTACGCCCCAAGTAGCCCCCAGCATTCCAACAGGACGGTCAATTTGGAGCACATTACGCATATTTTCGCGCGCGCCGGGGGCGTTTTTATACACAGACCGCAGGCGATCAGCTCCTTGTTTACATTGTTTGCCATTGAATCATCGAACGGTTACTGTTTAACTTTTTTTTAAATTTTTTTATCATTACTTCCTCTACGCGATGCGTGGTGCGTGGGTGGAAGATGAATCACGATGACAAGACGAGATCTTCACGCAAAAAAATTGCACCCGTCATCGAACAAAAGAACTCCTACTTACTGCCATGTTCAATGGGCCGTGGGGCAAGAGGGCCAAAAATTATCGAATAATTTGACGTTGATTGGCCGAAACCCTACGGGTCCACAAGGAAGACCCTCCCAGTATCGGCAAGGGAAATCCGGAAAGGGAAAGCTAATGGGCGACTAAACACCTGAGTCACTCTATTCGCCGCATTACGCCCACGTGCACCTTCCGTTTGTACTTGTTCGTATGCTTCTTGATGTCACTACGCTGTCTAAAACATGATCAGATAACAGGCGTATCGTGGCGCGTCAAAGCGTTGGCCCGAAAAATACCCGCCAAAATAGGGTGATGGACAGCCGAAAACAAAACAACTGCCTCACCTTACGATGACTGGCTACTTTGGTGAAGTAGCTCGGGGAAGTACCTACCAAGATCGCCAAACCGACAAGATCCTAGAGCGCTCAAGGGCATCTTGTTACGTTTGAAGCGCACGGCAACAAAATCCGCTTGCCCCCGTTGCGTTTAAAATGTTCATTAGCAAACACATCGCAGGCCCGATCGGCAACTTTTCTTGGCGAGCCTTTCGAGCCAACGGAGAAGAATGATGGCAAATTTCACATAGGGATAGGAAGGCCGATTCGTCACCATCTAGGGCTGACCGGAGGCACATCTGGTTTGTGTTCGATTTGCCTCTCGGCAGCTAACAGGCCGGGAGGATCTCCGGCTGGCCGGCTGAGCTGCCGATTTGTTTGCACGCCTTACTCCTACGATCGGTCCCGGTCCTCGGTAGGATAAAAGCACCGAGGTGGAACAACGGCAGAGAAGAAAAATACAACATTTGTAATCACCCGAGCCGAAAGTAAACATCCTCTTCAAGTTTCCATAATTCATGTCTCACCAAAAATATATGCACCAAGTGCAACTGCAACTGCATCAACACCACCGTAACGCTCCGGCGCTGCATCGGAATCGGCAGAAGCCCTGCGCTGCACCCCCCGTGGATCGTTGCAGCCCGATGCATCGACAGAGGCAGATTAAGCGTACTTATCGACGGATTACCGAAGCTGCCTAACGACCACGTGTTCACGCAGCTCGGCTGAACGGCTCCGTATATCTCCGGGTCGATCTGGGAGTTTGTGCCCCTACCAAGTACTGTTGAGTATGGGCGGTTTATGCATTGCATACGCCATCCTTCCCGCCGTTCACAAGATCGATCTCTATACATACCAAACCGACCGATGGCTCGAGATTTCACGACAAACACAGCAGCTACGTCTGGCAAAGAACGAAACCTTTGGTTTGAACCGGGACAGTGAGATGCTTCCACAATTTCGCTCTCTGGAAACCATTTGTCATGCCATTGATCCTTTCTTTCCGCCCAAGGACGCGTTGTTATTCTTTTCCGTTGTTTTTCGTGCGGTTTTTTCCATTTTCGATTATTTTCCTCCCAAGGCCTTCGCATCGTAGGAAAAGCAAAACGGAAGAATGGAAATAAATTGCACCCCTGATTCGTTCGTCGCTTCCCTTTTATGGCCCTTGACTTTATGTTTCGGACTAGAAGTTGATCAGGGTTTTCTTTGTTTTATGAAGGTTTTCAAAGAAGAGCTTATAAGAAGCAACAAATGTTTCTACTTCTGTTTACATAACGCCCTTCGATGATAAAGAAAAGTGGTCGTATTTTTTATGATTTGTTGGGCACCTCATTCACATTTTTTTTTTAATCGACAATAAACAATTTTATTTTTTTGCGCTCAAACATGGCACCAGTAAAGAAACATGTCTCTAATCAACGATAACATCTAAAAATAGCCTTCAACAAAAAAGCAAATACAAACAATCTAACAATGTTGTGGCCTTATTTTATCACAGCGTGTGAATCACCTGTGGGAGCATATTATCGGGAAATTCTATAAACGAGAATTCTGTACGATACTGAGCCCCTATCACAGGCTAACGAAAAGACTTACAGACGCAATAAATAACAATTGTGCGTCCAACACTCCGAACATGTCATCCGATGCCATTTAGCTGTCAGCAGGTCGACAGCAGCCGAAAAAAGACGCGATCCATCATTGCCGCACGCCACAACCACGTCTGGAAACCATGCAATGTAGCCTTGCGGAAACATCCCGGGAGCATGCGGGGTTCACCTCAAACAATCATTCGCCGGGTGCGCTAATTTATCCTCAACTGTCGCAAATCACTAACGCCACAATGAAGAGATAAGCCTAGATTATGTCCCTGTTTGCTTTTTAAAGCTTGGAAGTACATGCGAACTGCAAAGCGGGTTGTAGATACCGTCAACGGGAATTCCCTCGCTTGCGTAAAGAGATTTCACCCTTGCGATCTAACAAAACACGGCGCCGAATTGCGCGTACTAATCGCAAAGTAATCGTTCCACTCGCCGGTCATCCATCGCACGCCCGAAACGTTTGCACGGGGGGTTTTAGTTTGTTTGGAGACTTTTTTCTCTTTCTCTTTGTGTGGAGAGGGAAATACCGGAGCACAGAAAAACCCCCGAAAAGCATCGAAAGACGTGAATGGTGAAGGAAACTCCGAAAAGATCAAACGGTTTCGCGATCCGGATACTGGTGAGCCGGTGGTTCGTTGGTGAAATGATCGATCGTACACAATGATCGCAGGTTTTTTTAAATCTTTTTTTCTTCTTGATTGCAGTGGCATCTCCTCTTCCCCCTTTCCGTCCAGCCAGCAAAATGTCGCTCCGAAAGGGGGCGATCGGATCGAAGCGGATCGCTTTGCGGATGCAACCACGTGAATCAGCGAATTTTTGTTAGTGCTTCTTTCGTTCATTCATTGACGAACGGTAGCTCGAATTTCTCGCTTGAAAATGTATGCTGGGAGTTTCTGGTCCCGTTTCTGAACGAAGAGATAATTCTGAGGCCCTGATAGAGTCATCATGTCGATCGACACAGCCTAATTAGCAGTCGATCCTTATCGTCGTCTTAGTGCATGAGTTGGAATGACCCCATCTTTCTTCCAGGGTTTGAAGTTATTCCTCGAAAATAAAAGAAGTCCCTTTACGCGGATCGTTTGCTAAGTAGCTAGTGAACAGCGCTTCAAACTCACCAAGTCAGTTTGCCGGAGAAATGCACCAGGTCTCGGTCGGCTGCATTGCCTGCATATGGGATGGAGACGCTCGATGATAATCTTTACAGCCGAATGACCACGAGATATCACGGGAACGCGTTCAAACAAACGGTTGTAAAAGCTGTGGTTATGTTCACACGATTAAGATTTATGGCGTTCGTGACGAGTTCAGGTATACAAAATATGGCATACAGAAAACTGCTGCCCATCTTCACTAATACAGCGGAAGTTTAGTTTGGGATTGATTTCGCAGGAACGTTCATTAACAACCCCTATTTTTTTAATGAGGCTATAGTAAAAGAATATAAAAGCATGCCACAATCGTTAACCAGGCTTCTTTCAGCTCTATCCACTCTATTCTCTATCGAAACGTAAAGGGAGAAATCATGGATAACAACCTGTTCTTTGCTTTACTGTCGGACGATCTGTTCATATTTTACGGACGATCTGTTCGGGAAAGGCTTTCCACCGTATTTCATGCCAACATTACGAACAATGCGCTTTGACTCAATAAATCCGGCAATTTATTTTGCTCATGTCTTGTGCGAATTTGTTCTCTTCACAGGTGAACATATCAGGCGAACATTGAATCCTCCGAAAATTGCAATGAACCTCGTGCTTTAAGAGCGCAATTAATGCCTAAACTCACACCAGGGTCTCAGATGATGGACGGGTATATTGAGGCTTCCGTTCGAAGGTTTTTTTTTCGTTTTTTTGTATGCTCACGCAAGTCACATGTTCTTCCCAAGTGTAGCTCATCAACGCGTCGGCATCGTTCAACGCAAAACACTGCTAATTACTATTTATCGTTGTTGACTCTGTCGGTAGCGCGGTTCTTCTTTGCCAAGCTCCAGTGGTGCGCCCCAGCCTTCCCTCGGTCGTTTCTTCACTTTTCTCCCGCAAGTGATTTGCAATCTCGATCGAGGACCCCGGCCGCTCCGGGTCTGGTGTAATGTATGCACTCCAGCAAAGCCGTGGCCCCTTTCCATACCCATACTTTCATCACATTCCAGCTTCTCGAGCAGCCTCTGCCGGCTGCTGCTCCTTACGGCATTATTCGCACTGTGCAAACATTGGCACATCCGTTTGGATTCGGCTGGGCCACCGAGACTGGACGATGAATAGTCACACCCGGGTCCAAAAGAAGCCGATAGGTGACAGATGAAGATCTGGTGTTTCTTTATCTTCTCGGGGTTTTCCCGCGCGGACACTTAACCGACAATAAGCGGCCTTACGCACCGGAGTTGAAGTAAGCCGATTAGCCTGCCCTCTCTAAGATCTATGGGAACGGTTGCGTGTGGTCTGCGCATTCGTGGCCAAAGACCGTGCAAACAGTGTTGGATGGTGTCATTCCGTGGCATGATGATGATGTGATGTATCGTGCGTCGTCGTGTGGGCTCTAGTCCGGCGTTGAAGAGCGCCGCTACTCGAAAAGTGCTATTAGTTGGTGATTGTGTTCAACAAACCAACGCAGACTCGGACGATGCCAAGCCCGTCGAAGATTCCTAGTCAAAGAAACCACTCCACAAACCCTACAATGGTTGATTCACGAAGGCCCACAGCATTAATTCGCGAGTTCTATTAGGACGTTGCCTGACCTGTGAACTCACAAGGGCGATTAGGCTTCTAGATGAGGATCACCTCTAATCCTATTTTTCTTTTTTCTTTTTTCTGATGCTCTCTCGGCAAAATCTCATACGAAAACCTGACCGGTGGAGCCGGCTTCTTTGGCATCATTCAGCAAGTGATTAATGAACACACTCTGCCCAAAATCGATCGTATTGGAATAACATTAGCATCTCATTTGAGCTTCCAAGGCGCATGCTAGATCTGCAGTAGATGGGGCTTAGTTTTTTATCTCTATCAAATAAGATGTTCCAAGTAACCCATCCACTTCTGCTTCGCCGAAGAGAAGCCCTTATTGCCGTGGTTTATGCGGCGTGTGAAAACAAGCACTTGAAATACGATCCCTTCGAATGGACGAATGTTTTGGTACACTACTCGCAATTGTCACGAGTATCGTCATCGCGTTTGCCAAGAATTGGAAGCGCTCTGTCCTGCTTTCAATTCGTGACCATGTGCACATTATTTATGTTGCAGTAACATGATGAAAACGACGTCCACCCGAAAGGCGACGTCCACCCCCTCGATCCCAGCCGATGTATCAGCCCGAATGCAAAGACCTGTTTAAGCACACAAAATATGCGCATGTAAGTGCTTAGGGCTCTCATGGATATCTAATCCCCATACTGGCCGCGGGACGTGTATGCAAGCGTCAGTGGCGTGATTGGGGTGGTACTGAAAACCACAAACGTCATCTAAATCATATGTTTCGTGTGCAGACGTGCGGTGCACGACGATCACATACTTGAAACGATTGGTTCGCATCTAAAAAGCACGCGCCTAAGTAAACATGCTCATTTTAGGGGGCCCTTTTCACGCCTCAAGGACATCTACCGCTGTGATGGGCACAGACGGCACTGAACCCAGCAAGGGAACGAAGGCAGCGTTCTATCTTCGGTATTAAAAAAAAAGACCTCAGTCAATAAACGGCCCATTAAGGGTTGGCTGAAAACTATGGCAGCGGAGAAAATCTGGCACAACACGCTTTATGACAGCCGGGCGCTTCCTTCATGCCCTTCGTGTGGCCACCAAAAGGATCTCTCCCACGATCATGATCGTTATATTGTCAGATTGCCATAATCCCGTTGACGGCGAAGTAAGTCAGAGAAGAGTCGAAGTAAATTACGTGCTAAGCAAACAATCCCGTGGATTACTGCTTCCACGGACTTCCGAAACCTTTCGTTCACTTCGGACGTGAAACCCGGACCCTAATCCGAATGCGTAAGCGGAAAGTTTGTTTTCCTGGGTTGGTTGGGTTTCGACCACAAGATCTCCCCGTTCGACATGCCCCCGTTATGTGCGCACGCATCGGAAAAAACATTGTTCCCAGGGAACCGTTAGTGGTAAATTATACCATCATTCCTTCTGCATGGGGTGTGCTTTATGGATCAGTGCCAACGGAACCGGAATCATATTAGGGTCCCCAGCCAATAACCTCTTACCGGCAGAAAGTTGATGAAAACGAGCCCAATCGGAAGCACACACGTGTCAATCCTCAAGTCAACAACACGAAAGGTATGACGAAAAAATCGTTTCTTCGGATGCACATTCCTGCCGTACAAACATACGGTTTAAATAAACTCGATTATCGACTCCTACTCACCGTTGTGCGTTAGTGACTAGGTGAGGCCGTCCAGCCCGCCGTAAAAAAACCCAAAAACCCCGTTAAACAGATTCAGCTGGTTCCTTGACATCCTCCGGCAGGATTCGTTCCGGTTCACTTGAGTGCATGTCAACCTCCTACCGAATGCGTAAAAATCAAAGTAAACATCGCAGGCTTCGACCGAACCGGTGTTTTACGGAGCGTTACGTGTGCGCAAGCTGCTAGTGCCGAGGAAGCGTTGCCATGGCACTCCATCTACACGTGTTACTCAACCCTCTTCGGAATCCCACGAAGAAGCTTCGTGTTCTGATCAAAAGGTTTCGATGATGGGTCCTCTCTTTTCTGGAGCCCACAAAGGAGGGCAGTTTTCTTTTAAGGATGCGCATATCTTATTAGCATCATTATGTTTGGTCCGTGCCTGTTGGCGGCGGCTCTGATTCCTTCGCCAGGTCGCTCTGATGTAACCTTGTTGCTGGAGTACATTCAACGGGCGGATTAATAGCAGGATGCGACCTGTCGAAGGTTGGCCGTTTTTCTCTTTGTGTGGTGTGTTTGTGTGTGTGTGTGTGTACACTCCACGCCATTCCTAGTCTGGTGCATGTGCAGCAGACAGTCAGTGAATGTCATCAATGGCAGCAAAGTGCATTCAGTTGCGGTGGGCTGCAAAGGAGCTAAGTGAGTCTTCCGAAGCAGGTTCTTGCATTCTTTATGTTGTCTGTCAACAATTCATTCAGTTTAGTTCGTACTGGCAACCATGAAGTCACTTTTAGTTTACTAAAAGCTCTTAAGAAAACGTAATTCAAAAGTTCCTAGGCCTTCGGGATTGCCTGCTTTGGAAAAAAAGCAAAGCAAATGCGAGGAGCAAAGCAAAACTGAGGACGTTGGTACCTTGCGCAATTTCATCGTCCTTTTGAGGCTCGGAGTCTCTTGTTCCCTGAACGCTGTTGATGGAGAAACTCGCACAATAGGTCACTTTACGCGAGCGCGTGACGTGAAACGTGGTGTGTAGCTGTGAGTTTTTCTTTTTTTTTTTTTTAACTAATCTTAAAACCTTTTGCCCCTGCACTCGGCGTATTCGACGCGAACGACGTGTCAAGTTTGCTATCAAAATATTTGCATTCATCGCAGAGTGGTATCTTCCTGCCATTCGCCGTCGCGTCTCGGCTGGGCCTGCGTGCAGGGGGCCGTTTTGAGTATCGCATGGTTCCATCAATTTCGGCCCTTTCCATGCGCCACACATGCGCCCAAGCTATCCGCATCGAATCGTGGCGTGATGGGCATAAGCTTGTTCCGCAACGTGGACGCAAGTGGACGTCGTTGGTGATGTACTGGACATCACCGATGGTGGGAAAAGAGGAAACTGTTTGTACGCCCTCGTGGCCCAGACGGTTCGCCCGAGGTCGTTCAGTCACGGCAGCCCGGCGCAGTGCACGGTGGCACCTCCCAAACAGGTCCCCCGAATCGACGGACCACCCTTGTTGGCGACTATCAACAATGCTCGAAACTGCCGACAGGTAGTCTCAACACTCCAAGCACCCAGGGGTGGGGTCAAGGGAAGGCAAATATCCAACCGTTTGACACACATATGTTTCGACTTTCGGCTGTTTGACCTACGATACGCCATGTTACAATTGTAACGCCACCACTACCACACACCCATACGCACTTATCTTCGCGATGCGCGTGCTAATTGAAATTGCACATTCCTAAAATTGTTCGACTGATGCGTTGTGGCAAAAACGCTTCCTCGCCACCTCCCACCCTCCCCCTACCTTGGTGGGGTTTTCCACGCGCGGGTACATAAATTTATTTACACGAGATTAACGTCACGATCGGAAGGTCGCTTTGTAATGGAACCTCAAACATCTCCAATGCGGAAATCTGTTTGGGAGGAGCAACGGAGTGGTGCAGCCGGGGTTCCATGTTTTCAAATGCATTTGCGTGCCTGCCTGGCTGTGAAATAAAAATGGGAAAATAAAACAACCATAACCGAACGGTCCAGATGGACGTACTGGGATGATTCCCGCCCTTAATTCTGTATTTAACGGCCATATAGGCTTTTCAAGGTTGACATTTTTCTGTATTGCAATTGTTGTAGAGCTTGTACGTCGTGTAAACATGTTTGGGTTGTGAATCTCTTGGCCCAAAATGTTCCTTCTTAACCTCTCATCCAGACTGGCAACGTAAACTGAATCTATGTTATTATTTATTCAATCTTTGGATATTCAATTGCCAATGGGTGGATGGAGATGGAGGCTATTAATTGACCCATAAATTTTGCACCTGCCTCGAGTGCCAGGACTTCTTAATGTTTTTTCTCATGCCACCAGCACCATCAACTTTCTAACACTCTTCAGAACCCGGTCGGCCTCCGGTCGGTGCCCGGATGCTGGACCCGCGATGGCCAACAATAAACCCCGTGTCCAGAAACCGGTCCCCAAAAACACTTGCGAAGGTTCCTTGTTCCTTGATTTAGTGCCGACGGTCGTTCTTCTTGTTTCATTATGCATAATAACAGTCCATCGCGGCGAAGAAAGCAAACAAACAAACAAAAAACTGCTAAAAAAAACCATTTCAATACTCGCACACAAGCACACAGGCACCGAATAGCAGCAACCCGCGGATTATGACTTTGTTTGGTGGCGTGGTTTTGCCATTTTCGATTGGAGCGGTTCTCTTCGATTCATTCTCTTTTATCACCGGTCGCGTTCGGGTTTGCTCCTTCCATCCTGGGATCGCTTCTTCAGACCTTTCCCACTCGTTTCACTAGTTGTTTCTCACACACGTAACCTTATCTTTGCCATTCCAGATGAACGTTAGCCAACAGGAGTACGAAACCAAATTTGCCGAATACTTGGACCGAGTCAATCGCCGCCACGCGCCCGTCGACGGTGGCCCTGCTGGGGAGGATTGGTTCGAGCAGAGGCGTCTCTTCAGCTTTCCCGGCACAGGTGAGTTGGCCCAAGTACCCCACAGTGCTCTAGCCATGTGTGTGTGTTTGTCGTGTTTCGCAAGAGGAGAAATTGTGACGGGGGTGTGGTGGGTGATATGCAAACAAGCACGACTAAAAGCCCGAAATCGAAGAAATAAGCAACAAAATAAAAGCATTGTGGCGCAATATTTTAAACTAACTCCTTTTTCCGTATTTTCAAGCTTGCTGCTACTTACAAAATCCTTTGCCACCGTTTTAAGACGGCTTGGAGGTCAGGGTCAATTGGTTTCGGGTGTCATAGGCAGCCTATGCCATTTACTGATAAAAAAGCCCACATCATTTGCCTGCGATCCCCAAGAGCGCCGTCTTTTTTCGAGATGATGCAACAGTGAAACATTAATCGGGCATAAATTGTAGCATTTTTAAACCTGATCTGCATGCTAAAATGAATATTGGCCACGTTTTCACTTTTTTGTATAAACTTCAAGATGCTCGATCGAAATCGTGTTGGTCAAACGAGCCGCTCAGCAATTCCATGATTTATGAAGAATTATTACATAGGGAGATTTTTCAGTCACTGCGCTTAGTAAGCAACAATTAAAACCCGACCACATCTACATAATCTCCCGCGGAGGTCGCACGTGTCCGCTAGGAATCTCAAATTTATCAAAACGATATAGAAATCGCCCGTTTCATTAGGCTCATTAGAAACTAATAGAAACTGAGGAAAATCCTATGTTAGTCGTTTGGATTAAAATAAGGCCCTAAGTTCAACACTCCAAGGCTATTTAGTTTTCCTTGTGTATTGTACATTTTGCTACTTACAGGCTTTCGAAGGTCAAATCGAATACCCTTTTCCATTGCCGTTGACATTACAAAACCGGGCAGTCTGATACGGGAAGAGGCATCCATCATGGTCCGTTAACGCGAGGTCGAAAGATTCAAGTCACTAACGAAAGGTTATTTTGTGTTCTTTTTTTCACCCTCTCAAATGTTGTTCTCGAACAGATCACATGCTCAACCATCGGAAACTGCGCCGCAAGCGTTCGCTGAACAACGACTACGATCTGGTGTACATCCGGTTCGATATACCGACACGAAACGCGAGCACCGGCGAGATGACGGGATTCCAGTCGCCCTCGCTGTACCACGACCCCGGGGAGGAGGCAACCGATGCCGGCGTCGCTGCCGTCGCAGATCATCTCGTCAATGCCGGCAACGCCTTTGCGCACCCGCTGCACCACGGCAAGCACCGCCAATCGCTGTCCGAGCTGCCGCCAATCGCGCCCGAGAACATCGAGGAGTCGTCGTTGAACATCATGCTAACGCGAAGACAAAACAGCGCACGCAGCACAAACGCCCCACATAGTAAACATCCACGGCAGCAGAAACAGCAGCACCAGCGAGAGGAGGAGGAGCAGCAGCAGCGACAGCAACCGGAGGAGCAGCAGCATCAGGTTCAACAGCCGACGCAGACACCCGCCCAGCATCATCAGCAGCAGCTCCTGCAGGCCCATGCGCACCGGCGGAAGGGTCGGGTCCGGTTTAAACAGCCATCTCAGCCCCAGCACCAACTACACAACCCTCACGCGCACCAGGCCGGCCGCATGGTGACGATACACGTGTACCAGCTGGTGGAGCCGTACGAGCGCCACCACCTGACCTCCAAGGTGATCGCGGTGCAGGAGATCGCGCCGAACGGAAGCCGCTGGTATCAGCTACCGCTGGAGGAGGCCGTCCGCACCTGGCTGGACGGGTCGCGTAAGAACCTCGGGCTGGAGCTGTACTGTGAGGGCTGCTACGCACACGGCGTGTACATCGTGCACGACGCGTCCCCGCTCTTCCGCGGCTACGACGAAACGCCGGTGCTGAACGTGGTCGGGCGGCTGGTGCAGCGCGAGAAGCGCTCCAAGGTGCAGCGCTACCGGCCGACGATGCGCGACTACCTGTCGCCCCCGAAGACGACCGCCTGCACCACCGGGAACAAGCGCTGCTGCCGCCATCCGCTGCTGGTCGACTTCCGCGACATCGAGGGCTTCGACTTCATCATCCAGCCGAAGATCTTCGACGCCGGCTTCTGCCGAGGCCGCTGCCCGACCAAGTTCAACCCGGCCACGCACCACGCGCTCCTGCAGAGTCTGCTGCACGAGCACATCAAGTACGACGTGCCGAAGCCCTGCTGCGCCCCGTCCAGCCTCGACCACATCGACGTGCTGCACGCCGACCCGAAGAACCCCCAGCGGCTCAAGGTGTCCACGTGGCACAACATGCGCGTGCTCGAGTGCGCCTGCTCGTGATTGCGCGCGGCAACGGGAATGAATGCTCTTAAGAGCGACGGCCCACGGAAGCATTTATCTCAACGTAAACGAAAGTATTATCCTGCTGTATGTTTGTCTTAAGCGAATGTTACTCACTGTTAGCACTGAGCGGACGAGGGAGGAGAAAATGCCGTTGAAAATGAGCAGAAAGTGGAGCGAGAGAGATAGAGAGCAGGTGAAACGACCTAGAGGGGCGGCTACTAGCAACACTAGGGCACCAACATGCCGAAGAACTATTTAGCGTGTATGTTTGTACATTTTCCAGGAATTTCTTCGCCTTCCATGGACTCAGTACTAAAAAGAAAGCTACAGATTAGGTGTATAGAGATTCTATATGCAGAGTATTTTTGAGAGTTGATAGGGAACCGTGCTGAGATACGTTTTATTTATTTATTTATTATTCACTCCCTCGTATCCGATGCTTCGCCATATAGCGATTTTTTGTAATATATATAGTTTTTCTTGCAACTTTTTTATTTTACCTTTTTGTCTGCTCTCTTTCCATACACGGAACGATGCATTTTTCTCGCACCATCATTTTCTCATTCTGTCGTCCACGTGTCGCGTCTTAGCTAGCGTTTAGTATGCGATCATCTGCAGAACACGGAGTACGGGTTTGTTTTCACACGTATAGCACGCCAAAGTTAGTCAAAGCTTCCCTACTTGCTAGAAACCCGTGGATTCCATCATCATCATGAACAAAAAAATAAAATGCAATCTACCAAAGGAGTTACGTCCGATTCAGGGATTTGGTGGGTACGTAAACGTACTCATATATCTTGTTCTAAATGTACGATCACTTCAGAATAGCTCACTGCTTGATCAATACACGATAGCTGATAGTTTTAATTTGGATCTCTTAACACGATCCGAAATTTTATATCTCCAACGCATACACACTGTACATAACATTCATTTCTAACTTATGTTTTAAGATCCGTTCCTCATTCTAATAGTGTTCTATTTATTGATACCTTTCCATGCATCTTGCTACGTGTACGGAAAATGATCGATCGAACAATTTCAAAGAGTTAATCCATTTTCGCACCATTTTTTCGAATACGAATAAAACAAAACGAACGATCCTAAGATAGTCTGCTTTATTGGACGATTCAATGATGAAATACAAAGGAGGATGCTGATGGTTTCCTCTCTCCGATATGGGATGTAATAAGCACCACAAATTAAAACGATCAAAAGGATTTCCAGCTGTCCGAACGATGTTTTCAAATTTTCGTCTATTAGCAAAAGGAACAAGAAAAGAAACCAATCTAGAAAATAAATGGATGAAATATACTTCGTGTCATGTGTTTTAAACGAATGCTTTGAAAACTCACCCTCGAAAGAAAAGCGTGCAATGCAGCGAAAGAAAACGCTCAAATCAAACTGACAGCAATTGTTCTGGCGGGCTGTCAGTGCGTTATGTGACAGCAGCTTGGACATTTTACAGCCTTCTCTTCGGATGAACTCATTTTGTTTATGTACGTTCGATGACTTCATCCGGAACACTACTGATTCGTTTTTCGATTCCTTTCCGAAAAGTGTGTAAAGTTAATCAAATACCTCACAATGCCACTGTTTGAGACAGTACTTCAAGAAAAACCGGCTATAGTGCTGGAAATCGGAAACGCATTGACCAAGTAGGTTAACATCAAATAAGGCCCCAAATACTGTAGTTTCATGCTTCGGCAATTTGTTTGCAGATTGGGATTTGCTGGTGAGCCGTATCCACGTAGTATAATTCCTTCCGAAGTTTTGGATCACGGAGCGAAAAACGCCGGCCTCACGACACCAAATAGGAAACTCTTCGACTACACAACCGAGGTGGAGCTGTACGATTCGTTGGTGGACTTCTTGAAAACCATATTCTTTAAAAACGTCCTGGTCAGTCCGAAGGAGCGCAAGATTGTGGTGGTTGAATCTGTTCTGTGCCCCACGCTCATCAAGGAAAATTTGGCCCGTGCCCTCTTCTGTCACTTCGACGTTTCGTCCGTATTCTTCGTGCCGACCCATCTGGTAGTGTTGGCAACGCTGGCCGTTGAGACGGCTCTCGTGGTCGATATAGGTTGCAAGGAGGCCATCGTTGTGCCCGTGTTTTGTGGAGTTCAAGCACTGTACGCCTGGGATGCGCAGCCGCTGGCTGCCGAGAGTGTCCACAATGAAATCAAAAGACAACTCCTCGAGAGCGGCGTGAAGGAGGAGCTTCTGACGGAAACGGTACTGGAGGACATAAAAATACGAACATGCTTTGTGACGACCTACGAAAGAGCCGCCAAGTATCGGTCCGACGAGGAAACGGCCATCACCCCATGCCCTGACGTCGACTATCCGGTGCAAGGTGAGGAGATTATAAAAATTTCCGGTCGATTGCGTGAAACTGCTTACGAAGTGATGTTCCCGGAGGATAACGACCGACTGGGGCTGCCGTATATTATGCTGAACGCTATTCTAAAGTGCCCTCGTGATACACGTAAACCGCTGGCCAGTAATATTGTTCTGATCGGGGGTTCTACCATGGTGCAGGGGATGACCGCACGGCTCAAATCGGAACTGTTGGCTCTGTCAAAGAGCGATCTCTATAAGGACCGTCTATTTTTACAAACGTTCAAGTTCCACAATCCGCCTTCGGAAGCCAACTTCACCGCGTGGCTTGGAGGATCTATTTACGGTGCCACCGACCTGGTTCTTTCCAAGTCGATCACCCGGGAAGCTTACATTAAAAACCAAGCCATTCCTGATTTTACCAACTATGAAGAAACCCGGGCTCTATCGTCGCGAGGCTGACGGCATAGGAAACAAGGCGGACAGGCAGGAGCACCAGGTGGGGGAAATATAGCGGTCATCAAATAAATATTTATGCATTATCCTTATCTGCAAGTTAGCATCTTTTTTCCGGCATTGTCCAGCAATTCTGATTAAAACCTGGAATAAATACTGCACTATGAATACAATAAACCATAAGCTACACATTCATTGCACAATTAAAATCATCTCAAATTTTGACCTTAAGTATGGCTCGCAATCTTCTCACGTGGTGTTCAATGTAAAGCCGGTTATTCAGGAGTCATAAGTCTGCTCCTGTGCAAGCTATCACCTTAAAGCAGTGGACATTTGAAACGGTAAGATTTTCCCCGGCTATAGCAAACCGGGGATCGTTGACAAAAGAAAAGTAAAATAACTTTAGAATGTTGACCTGACAGCGACTGCCTCGTATACAAACACGCATATAAGTAATCTGCAAATCATACAGACCCTAAATGATACTTTGAAGAGTAGAAAACTTTGAGAAGAAATCTAACGATTGCTGTTCTTTAGGCCATGCTTATACGCAGCATTTGCAGCTGGTACAACGGAAACCACTGACTCGTGTTTGTTTTTATGGAAAGACATACGTTTGCTCTCATTTCATTCCCTTCCGGAGAATAGGTACTTTATCGATCCATTTTGAAAACGGTGTCACGTAATGCAACCGTAGCTACTTTGCTTCATGTTCGGATATTTTGAACCTTTCCATGCCCAATAAATCAAAGAAACAGTTAACCAAACGATAAACTCAGTAATCGATTCCATCTATTTGAGCCAAAACTTGCACAATTCTACGATCACTTGAAACTAGCTGTTGGTCTTCTTCGCTAGCTCTTCACACACTATGGCATGATGTTCGCTGAAATGATCTCACGAGGTTGTTCTTCGTGGTTCTAAGGGACTTTTTAACGATTTTAACGAATGAAGTGAACCGCCCAAAAACCGCTGCGACGGATGGTGGTTTTGGGAGGAGTGTGCATTGCCGGTGCTCAGGCGGTGCAGTTCATTCCACTGGGCAGTCTACAAACACATCCTAAGTTGATGTTGTTTTTTTTTTCTTTTCATAGCAAGTTAGAAGCTCCTGGGATGTTAGTTATAAGGTGCGATTGAAGATGGTTTTCTGTGGTGTGGTCGTCAGTATGTAACTGTTCTTCGAAGGCTGGTCAAAACGCAATCTCTTTCTCTAAGTAAAACTAGCAGACAGATAACTGAGAACTGCTGTTATGTAAAGCGAACGTTGTCGCGTTTTCGGTAATTCGAATTGTGAAAATGGCAGCGTTCTGGAGCTTAGGCAGCTTCCTTGGCGAGACGCTCGGCCTTCTCGACGACCTCCTCGATCGGGCCGACCATGTAGAAGGCGACCTCGGGCAGATGGTCGAGGTCACCGTTCAGGATCTTGGTGAAGCCCTTGATGGTTTCCTCGAGCGGCACGAGCTTGCCGGCGTGACCAGTGAACACCTCGGCGACCTGGAAGGGCTGCGAGAGGAAGCGCTGGATCTTGCGAGCGCGCGACACGGTCAGCTTGTCCTCCTCGGACAACTCGTCCATACCCAGGATAGCGATGATGTCCTGGAGCGACTTGTAGTCCTGCAGAATCTTCTGCACGCCACGGGCAATGTTGTAGTGCTCGGCGCCGATGATGTTCGGGTCCATGATACGCGAGGTCGAGTCGAGCGGATCGACGGCCGGGTAAATGCCCAGCTCGGCGATGGCTCGCGACAGCACGGTGGTGGCGTCCAAGTGAGCGAAAGTAGTGGCCGGAGCCGGATCGGTCAGATCGTCAGCCGGCACGTAGATGGCCTGCACCGAGGTGATGGAGCCCTTCTTCGTCGTGGTGATGCGCTCCTGCATGCTACCCATGTCCGTGGCCAGGGTCGGCTGGTAACCGACAGCGGACGGGATACGACCCAGCAGAGCGGACACCTCCGAACCCGCCTGGGTGAAGCGGAAGATGTTGTCGATGAAGAGCAGCACATCCTGACCCTCCTGGTCGCGGAAGTACTCGGCCACGGTCAGACCGGTCAGGGCGACTCGGGCACGGGCACCGGGAGGCTCGTTCATCTGCCCGTACACCAGCGCGACCTTGGAGGACTTGTCCTTCAGGGAAATGACGCCGCCCTCAATCATCTCGTTGTACAGATCGTTGCCCTCGCGCGTGCGCTCGCCGACGCCGGCAAACACGGAGTAGCCACCGTGCGCCTTGGCCACGTTGTTGATCAGCTCCATGATCAACACGGTTTTGCCGACACCGGCACCGCCGAACAGGCCGATCTTACCGCCTTTCGCGTACGGGGCCAGCAGGTCGACGACCTTGATTCCGGTGACCAGGATCTCCTGCTCGACGCTCATGTCGACGAAAGCCGGAGCCTCGGCGTGGATCGGAGCCGACAGGTTGGTGTCGATGGGGCCGCGCTCATCGATCGGCTCGCCGATCACGTTGATGATGCGTCCGAGGGTTTCCACACCGACCGGAATACGGATGGGCGATCCGGTGTCGAGTACGCGCTGGCCGCGCACCAGACCCTCCGTACCGTCCATGGCAATCGTGCGGACGGTGTTCTCGCCCAGATGTTGCGCAACCTCCAGCACCAGACGAGAGGGGCGGCCCTGCACCTCCAGCGCGTTCAGGATCGGGGGCAGGTTGTCGTCGAACTGCACGTCCACGACGGCACCGATGACGGCAACCACTTTGCCCGACGCGCCAGCCGCGGTCTTAGCCGCTGCCTTGGCCGCGAACGATCGGGCCAAAAACTGGTCGGCCCGGATCGCCCCGGTCATGAGCGTTTTCATCGAAGAAAACATCTCTTTTTCCGAATGTCACGCCTTACTACCTGTATTTGTCGCTCTTTTCGCTGTTTTTGGATCTAACGGACGGCTAATGGACGAAAAACCGAAGAAATTAACCGAAAATCACTCAACTAACATCACACGGTTATCTAACAAATATGGAGGACCATTGGAAAAAGATGGTGGTTATGTAAAACCCGTGCTACCTACCTTATGACATTCGGTCCGAAAATGTTCTGAGATCGTGCGTTTCTCCGCACCACTGACACGGCAAACTGCGATTGCAGGCAGAGCCGGCAAATAACATCGCATTCTTCTCGATGTTTTTCTGTTTATAGATCGACATTTGATACTGATGCCATACATCTTTGCCTCTCAAAAACGATCCTTTGAGGAGCTAGTTTTCCTACCATTTGTTTCTCACAGCATTGACTGACGAAGACATTCTGAAGCTGATAGTTTTTCCACTCATTTTAAATTTTCTGTTCCACACAGCTCAACATTTGTTCGTGTTCGTTTTTCTAGGTTTTTCTGCAATAGGAACTGGGCGTACGGTAGGTTCACGACGGTAGCGTCCCCAACTTTCGTTAAGTTGTGTTGACTTTTCGGACACGAACAAGTTTCAGAAACAAATTGAGGATTGTTTGTATTTGCCGTGTATTAAAAATGTCCGCTCCGCCTAAATTCCCCGGCACCGGGCTAGAGGAAGTGAATGTACCGGGGCAGGCATACCTAAGGGAGGCGTATGTTTTCGAAACCATCGCAACACCAACGCTTGGGCAGCTTTACTAATCCGTTTGTGTTATGTTAGGCTCTCCTGTTGCGATGATCCGTTGAAAGCTATCGAAAACTTTCAACTGGAAAATGGTATCCTACTGCCATCTCTGCGTCCGATGCTTCCGTTGCTGGATTTACATGGTGTTCGCCGATTGGACTTTCACACGTCTGTGCTGGAGGAGTTACGGGATAAGCTGATTGCCCACATTAACGAAGTAGGTGCGAAGGAAGGACGCGAAAGAGACCGCAAGCTGAAAGAGCTGCTGGTGAAAAGTTTCCCGGTGGTTCGCGTGAAGGCGCTCCGCCCGGTGGTCATGTGCATCCTGCGAAATACACCCCATATCGACGATAAATACCTGCGTATTTTGGTACGCGACCGGGAGCTCTACCAAGACACTGACACGGAAGTGAAGCGGCAAATCTGGCGAGACAATCAATCTCTCTTTGGGGATGAAGTTTCACCGCTTCTTTCGCAGTATATCCGAGAAAAGGAACACATTCTGTTTGATCACCTGAATCTTACAAACCTTTTCTTTTCACCCACTCCAAAAGTGCGACGACAGGGGGAGGTGGTCCAGAAGCTAGCGCATATGATCGGAAACAGTGTTAAGCTGTACGATATGGTCCTTCAATTTCTGCGTACGCTCTTTCTGCGCACACGAAACGTGCACTATTGTACTTTGCGCGCCGAATTGCTTATGGCTCTGCACGATCTAGAAGTCCAGGACATCATTTCGGTAGACCCTTGCCACAAGTTTACCTGGTGTCTGGACGCTTGCATTCGTGAGAAGAATGTGGACATCAAGCGTTCACGCGAACTGCAAGGTTTCCTGGATAACATCAAGCGAGGCCAGGAGCAGGTGCTCGGTGACTTATCGATGACCCTCTGTGATCCGTACGCTATAAATTTTCTGGCCACGTCTGCTATTAAGATCCTGCATCATTTGATTAATGTGGAGGGCTTGTCGCGTGAGAATACAATACTGATTCTACTGCTCCGCATGCTGGCACTAGGCCTGTCTGCATGGATAATGATCGATTCACAGGACTTCAAGGAACCGAAACTCGATAGTCAAGTTGTAACCAAATTCCTCCCTGCATTGATGTCGCTCATGGTGGACGATCAAGTGCGCAACCTGCATTCGAAGCTTCCGCCAGATGAGCGTGAAAGTGCCATCACTACGATCGAACATTCTGGCCCTGCCCCGGACGCAGTCGAGGCATACATTCAGGAGAGTGCCGTAGCATCCATTCTAGCCATGTACTACACACTGCACACCGCAAGGCAAAAGGATCGGGTTGGAATCTTGCGCGTGATGGCCATTCTGGCATCGTGCAAGGACGATCGAGCTTATGAGGATCCGTTTTTGCATTCACTAATCGCGCTCATTATTCCAATGTCGGACGAATTTGCGAACGAAGATTTCTGTACCGGCCTTTTCGACGAGTTTCTTTTTGCCGGCTTAACCCGGGACAATGTCACGCGCCACATGCTGAAGTTGTTGTGGTATATTCATCAGAAGCTTCCACAAGCTCGACTGATGACGCTGATGAAGGCGCTTCAGCCTACCGCCCAGCACCACGAAAGTGTGCATAAACTCTATGATAATCTTCAAAAACGAGTTGGCGCTCTGCACCAGGAACCGCAGCCGGAACCCATGGAAACGGACTTCGACTCGCCATTGAAGAACGTTCCTACCCCCGGGCCACACTATGTTAGCTAAATCCTTTCACCTATGTTATGATTTATGTTGATAAGATAAATACCAATAAATGTCATAAAAAACTCAATGCAAACAGCACCGAACATCTGATAATATTATTCCGATTCACATTCAGTGGTTTATTTATTTCTGTTGGTTTTGTTCCTCCATAGACCGTTTACACTATTTCTGGTAAAAATTATTCCCGTTTTTCGTCACAGTTATTAGGATTTTAGTGTTACTTTACGTCACGACAGAAAAAGAAACAAAAACATATACGATTTTCTTCCCCTCCTCGGTGCCATGCCTTCCTAACGTAACGAACAGTAAAAGTACTTGTATTATAAGTTTTCCGTTTTCAATGTGATGTATATTGCATTTACGATGTAAAAAGAGAAAAGAACAATCATCTAATGGAAATAAAATAACATATTGCTTGCACCAGGTTCAAATACATAAAATCGACGAAGCTACATATCATCTCAAGTCTTATCGCATATTGATGCAAACTTAGATGTAAAACACTAACGGTAGACCTCCACAAAACGTATTCTAATTTTTCCGCATTGTTTTTTCTGTTTCATAGTGGCAGAGTGGAACATTTTAAGTATAGGTAGATAGGAAAAGCATATAAGCATAGACTTTCAAGTCCTGTTCTTTAAACTTACAACAAAATTGTTTCTATATTCAAATAATTTCCTTTCTTGGTCGAACGTTATGTAGCACGTAAAGTAATATCATTTTACATTAGGTTGAGTGGCTTGACTGGACAAGCCTCGAGGCGAGGAAATAGAGTAGACGATTCAAAGAATCCGACAACATCCCTTCCTGTCACGGCTTGGCTGAGGGACAGTGTTTTGGCTTTTTTTCTTTCTGTTCGAAATGTCTCGGATAAGATCGTAAAAGATCTGCATTCGCGTGTTTTGTTCCAAACAGCAAGTGAATCCCCATTTGGATGGTAGTCGTCGTCGTTTAAAAGTAAGATAAGAATGATTTGTTTATTATTGTTTCCATGAAGCTTCCAAAGTTTTCAATGAAGAAAATATGAAATGAAATGTAAGCCAAATGCCGATTTATCAATCGACATTGATACCTGTTATCCATGTAACCTGTTTTTACAGTTTTTATTACATTTGTAAGCCAATGCTGGACAAAACAAAACTACTTTTCCGAAGCGCAATTTGATTAGGAATTTTGTTATTTTCAAACGGATTTTGAGACTACCTTTCAACGCAAAGCAAAAAAAACAAGGAATGTTTAACAAAAAAGGCAATCGATTTGTTCGTTAATTTCATGACTATGGTGAGTTAACCTATAAAAGAAAGCTTGTGAGCAGATAGACAACTATAAGCCAGTGCCCTACTGTCAAGGAATGTACAGCTGGACCATCATGGTTTAGTTAGCGAAAGATGTTTATGGATACCTTTGGGGAGACATGAATTAATAATAGTAAGTGGCCATAATAGCATACCATAGCCATAATGAGCATAATACATTAAACTTGAAACAAACATATGTTTTCTTTATATCTATTTGTTTCGGTCGCTAGGTTCGCAGCACCAAACCTTAGTGGTGCACTTACAAATATCATTGAGAATATTTAAAACAAATGTAATGGTAGCTTAACGTGTACGACAGACAATGAATGGAATAACTAAGCTTAGAAAAGCCCTCGAAGTAAAGCGTAAGCGTGGTACTTTATCACTCCGCTTCCATTTTGCACATAAACACTGAGTATAAGCATTCATGGTTACTAATGTTTGCAAGGATCATTAACTGGAGTGAAACTTAATTTTACACATAATTCCATCTAACAGTCCAACAGACCCATTCTGTCAATAAACCTTAGCCTTTCTAAGTCTGGGATATTTCAATCCCATCCTTGATTGAGATTTGCTTCCATTCGTTTAGATAGAGATGATCATGGGTTGTGACGATTTCTTAGAGAAGAAAAGATGTTCAAAAAAGAAAAACGAAACATAACGCAAGCTAGAAAATTTCCTGATTCCTGAAGAAATAGTGAGAATTTGTCCTCACTTGTTACCACTGCCATATGACCTGCCCACGGACGTATCGTACCAGCTGGCAAACGCCCGCAATCGTTGTAACGCGAACTGGTTCAGATTCTATAATGGCAGACATTTGATTTTCCTTCGCTTGGACTTGTCTTTAACGCGACCGTTTGTTGTCTTGGAATCTTCCGTCTTTCGTGAGCGTATCTGACGCATCAGATCAAAGAAAACCTGCGAAATAAGATAGCGTGTTCAACACACGTATGATGTTTTTTTTTAAACCGACTAGTTGAATAGAATGTATAGTAAGCAGAAAATAACTGAACAGATTGAGCAAATCTACATATAAAAAACCAAATTTCATTATAAGACGTATCCTTATTTTTCATCGATTGCAATAAAAAAAAAGGAATTTTTAATATAGGAACGATATGTTTGACACAATTTTACTGTCGAAATTTGTTCAACATGGAAAAAATGGAAATGGATAAACATATAAGGCAACTAAAGAAACAAAAGCCGAACCAATAGCACATTTGCAAAACATAATAAGATAAACCTAAGGGCAGCAAAACAGTACGAAGCAGGCAATCAATGGTTATAACAACATACGATACGCATGCAAAAAATATTCACAAGAGTTTTCAAAATGAAACGTGACCAGCAGTTTGCTGATCCCGCCGTAGCAATTGGCAATGCATTTGTATTACGCACACAAGCGTCTTTTATGAGTACTTAATTGGCTGGATGACACATACCTTGTCAACGTTTTCACGAGTTTTAGCGGATGTTTCGACGTATGGCACGCCCCATTGCTGGGCGCGGGACTGGCATTCCGCTAGCGGTACCTTCCGTTTATCATTCAAATCGCATTTGTTGCCCACCAACAGGAAGGGAATATTCTCATCGTTCTTGACACGTAATATTTGTTCCCTGGAGAAAAAGATAAAAAAAACCCATCAATTAACGCTGGTACTATATGGGTGGAAAAGCGCGATCACATGATAGGCACTCCCCTATTTGGTGTGACCGAGGTACACTTACCGGAATTCCTGAGTCGCCTGGAAACTATCGTCTTCCGTTATGGAAAACACACAAAGGAACCCTTCTCCACTACGGAAATAGTTATCACGGATTGCAGCGTAGTCTTCCTGACCCGCCGTATCCAGAATATCGATTTGTACTTCTTCACCGTCAAGTACGACCTACAATGTAGATTAGGGAAGGCTGAATAACGGAGAAATTGCTGACTTTCCCACCGTGGAAATTATCACCACAATAGCGGATGGGAGCTCCCCTGACATGAAACGCTTTTCACTCGCATGTATACCTTTTTACGGTAGCTATCTGCCTTCGTCGGTTCATAGTCCTCCACAAACTCATCATACATAAACTGCAGTGTCAGGGCCGATTTCCCGACACCTCCACTGCCAACCATGATCACTTTATGCAAGGCTGGTCCCGTCGTCGGTTTTTTCGACATCTTTACACAAAATACGCGAGTTTACTTGACTGCGTTCGATAGGAGTTTGGAAACTTTCCAAAACAATTTAGAAGCTTTTGACAAACGTTTGCTGCTTGACGTTTGTTCGACTAATGACAGTTTTCAGTGTCACGCCCGCTTCTTGGTAGCAGCCATATGTCAAACGGTTTTCACAAATTTTGAAACCAGCACCAAGCACAATATGGTGACTCAGAATATATTTTATAATGTACTTTCCAAGTAGACTCTGCAACAATAAACATAGGAGAAGGCGGAGGAGGAGGAGTGCTTTGAGAATGTTTATAAAGTCTCAAGCGATGTTTTTGACATCGATGTTTTTCAAAAATGATGTCAAACCAACGTCATAATTCGGCCGTGGTGCCAAAACGATTAAAATTTGAACCTACTAGCATGGAAATATTGTTTTCAGGAAAAACATTAAATTTAAAATTTAAAAATCGAATATGTTATACAATTTGTCGCATTTTCCCTACGCTGTTTTCCATTATCATATTCAATTTTGTGCAGGTTATGATTGCAACAGTTGAGCGAATGTTTTGTTGGGTACACTGCCAATTACATCACAGTGTATTGGTGCGCCAAGCAGAAGGAGAGGAGAGTTTCGAGTGCACACATTTCATTCCGGCAATCGTCTCGCATTTTCCGATCAAATTGTCATACGGTAGGTTTTACGTAACCAGTGTTATTGAGTATATTTTCCTATAAATATTCGATGGGGTTCGCTCTCTAGTGAAAGTGTGTTATTATCGTTTTCTCTATATAGATAATTTGTTGGAAAATAACGTGTTTAGAGTCTAAAATCTTCCACTCACCGGCCACGGGATGTTTTCTACCATGAAATCGCTCATGACCACCGCGGTGCGGGCGGAGCAAGTTCTGGCCCGATCGTTCGCGGCCAAGGCAGCGGCTAAGACCGCGGCTGGCGCGTCGGGCAAAGTGGTTGCCGTCATCGGTGCCGTCGTGGACGTGCAGTTCGACGACAACCTGCCCCCGATCCTGAACGCGCTGGAGGTGCAGGGCCGCCCCTCACGTCTGGTGCTGGAGGTTGCGCAACATCTGGGCGAGAACACCGTCCGCACGATTGCCATGGACGGTACGGAGGGTCTGGTGCGCGGCCAGCGCGTACTCGACACCGGATCGCCGATCCGTATTCCGGTCGGTGTGGAAACCCTCGGACGCATCATCAACGTGATCGGCGAGCCGATCGATGAGCGCGGCCCCATCGACACCAACCTGTCGGCTCCGATCCACGCCGAGGCTCCGGCTTTCGTCGACATGAGCGTCGAGCAGGAGATCCTGGTCACCGGAATCAAGGTCGTCGACCTGCTGGCCCCGTACGCGAAAGGCGGTAAGATCGGCCTGTTCGGCGGTGCCGGTGTCGGCAAAACCGTGTTGATCATGGAGCTGATCAACAACGTGGCCAAGGCGCACGGTGGCTACTCCGTGTTTGCCGGCGTCGGCGAGCGCACGCGCGAGGGCAACGATCTGTACAACGAGATGATTGAGGGCGGCGTCATTTCCCTGAAGGACAAGTCCTCCAAGGTCGCGCTGGTGTACGGGCAGATGAACGAGCCTCCCGGTGCCCGTGCCCGAGTCGCCCTGACCGGTCTGACCGTGGCCGAGTACTTCCGCGACCAGGAGGGTCAGGATGTGCTGCTCTTCATCGACAACATCTTCCGCTTCACCCAGGCGGGTTCGGAGGTGTCCGCTCTGCTGGGTCGTATCCCGTCCGCTGTCGGTTACCAGCCGACCCTGGCCACGGACATGGGTAGCATGCAGGAGCGCATCACCACGACGAAGAAGGGCTCCATCACCTCGGTGCAGGCCATCTACGTGCCGGCTGACGATCTGACCGATCCGGCTCCGGCCACTACTTTCGCTCACTTGGACGCCACCACCGTGCTGTCGCGAGCCATCGCCGAGCTGGGCATTTACCCGGCCGTCGATCCGCTCGACTCGACCTCGCGTATCATGGACCCGAACATCATCGGCGCCGAGCACTACAACATTGCCCGTGGCGTGCAGAAGATTCTGCAGGACTACAAGTCGCTCCAGGACATCATCGCTATCCTGGGTATGGACGAGTTGTCCGAGGAGGACAAGCTGACCGTGTCGCGCGCTCGCAAGATCCAGCGCTTCCTCTCGCAGCCCTTCCAGGTCGCCGAGGTGTTCACTGGTCACGCCGGCAAGCTCGTGCCGCTCGAGGAAACCATCAAGGGCTTCACCAAGATCCTGAACGGCGACCTCGACCATCTGCCCGAGGTCGCCTTCTACATGGTCGGCCCGATCGAGGAGGTCGTCGAGAAGGCCGAGCGTCTCGCCAAGGAAGCTGCCTAAGCCATTGAATTCTCTGCGCAATAGCAAAAGGAAGCAGATTGAATACGATCATCGTATGATGAATGGGGCCTGGTGAAGAGGAGCCTCGTTGTTCCTCCCAATTCGTATCGAAGAGCCTCTTCAAACACGTCTCATTCTACGGCAAATCGGGAAGTTAGTGTTAGGATGTAAGCGAAATGAGAAGAACAGTCCATGTATTGGAAGACGACACGAGTTGTACATTTGTTAGTTTCATTAAAAACAATGAACTCAAATAATGCAGTTTGCTTTATTATGTTAAAAGGGAATTTTTCAAAACATTGGATCGTTTTTCACCTTGCGTGGAATGGTAGCAGCTCTTAGGTAAGGATTGTCTATTGAGGGACTGTTGTTGGTCAAATTTATTTGCCCAGTGGTCATACCCGTTGCATTAGAAGTACTATTACCGGTTGCACCTATCGTATCACCTTTCCCCGAGGGAGGTGAGGCTGCGTCTTCCACTTCCTGCTTCATTTCCATCGAATCTTTTTCATCCTTTTTCGCACCACCATCACCGTCTTCGTCGTCATCGTCGTCGTCGGCTTCTGCTTCTTCCTTTGTATCCGTTATGTCTTCCTTCCGGTTGGCTACTTGATAGTAGTATTCCAGCTCTTCGAAATCAAATACTTGGTCGTTGGGGTTCAGCGCATGCAGGTAGGGAGGAAACGACGGCTTGCACGCAATAAGTGGAAACATCGGATTGTCCTCGTTGTCGAAGAGACTATCGATTTCGCTCGTCTTGGCAAGAAATTTCGTTAGCGCCTTCTCTACATCTCGCTTCTGCGTGGCAGCCTTTTCTCTGATCGCCTCGTACTCCGTAACCGGTTGTTTGTGAGTCTAAAACAAAGAAACATTCATGAGCATTTGCGAAGCTCAGGAAAACCCATACCGATACCTACCGGCGTTCGAATGTACGCATGAGGATCCGGAAAGGGTGGTAAGTAGTTTGGAATGTGCGAGGGGTGAGACTTCTTCTGCCCAGCCTGCAGTATGGACTGCTGTTTCTGGGCTTGGGCCTGCTGGGGCTGAGGCAGAATATGACGACCTTCTCGTTTGGCAAACTTGTCCAAACCACGTACTGACATGCCCATGTTGATTAGTGCTACTACCACGTCTCCAACCACTGGCTGCGTGCGACCAGCAAGTTCACAGTAGTTGCGAGCCGAGTGGCCCAATTCAACCAAAACTAGAAGGGTTAATGGGACATTTTTGTCATGAACACAAATCTTGTGCAGAAGGATACTTACAACTCTGCATCATTTCAGTCAGTGTTTCCAACGCATCCTTTTCTGCAGTTGTAAATCCGGCTTCCTCCAGCTGGGACGATATTGCCATCGTCAGAAATCGCCGACGAGCCATTTGCGTGGCATTTAATTCGGACATGTTGTTCAATCAGTTTAACAATTTGAAGCTGCAAACAGATTCGTGTCCGCTTATTTCGAGTGAAATTTGTTTATATTTGGAAGTAAACACTTCTTTTCTGTCAGCGCTTGAAACGTCAAATGGTGCAACCTGCTACCTAAAAACAGAAGCTCAATCCAGCAACCTTTTTTTTTGTTTTTTTTAACGGTTTGAAAATGTTTGGCGGTTGAAATGTTGATGTGTGTGCGACTTGAAACCGATGTACAGAAAACACAATAGATCTTAGAAGATAGAAACAAACTTTTATGTTTTTTATTCTTTTAAACTAGCAACCATGTAATTTCTTGAAGCTTACTTTTCTGTAACGTAAAATTGTGTTATCGTCGAATGATACATTGGTTCACCTTTTAGAATCTGCGAGTTCGATGCTATGATTCGCACTGCCACGTAATCTCCTACACCAATAGGACGCAGATCATCTTTGGCAGCCTCAAAACTAGCTCTTATTGGGCCAGCAGGAATAATAACTTTTATGTTTCCATCGTTACGACCCGCAAGGTCAATTCGGGACCGTTTGCTGAAGCTCTCAATGAGAATTAATTGCGTTCGCCCAACGAATGACCTATTTAAAAGCTCTGCTTCGGTTCGAAACGCAACGATCATTCTTTGTAATCGATCTTGCTTCACATCCACCGGGATGTCATCGCTGTACCGACGGTGCGCGGTAGTCTTTTCACGCATACTGTATGCGAACAGGAACGCCGCGTGATAACCAACCTCCTTGATTAAGGAGATGGTGTCTGCAAACTCGGATTCCGTCTCGCCACAAAATCCACATATGAAATCACTCGAAAGTGTTACGTTTGGGATCACTCTCCGAACTTCCTTGACGAGGCTTAAATATGCTGAAATCAATTTAACAAAATATGATAATGTTACGTTGCGAATAATAAAGCCGTACATACCTTCACGGGAGTATCCACGTCTCATACGTTCCAAAACGGCCGTATTGCCAGATTGAGCCGGTAGGTGTAAATTACTGCATACGTTCGGGTACTTTGCTATCGTTTCCAATACATCGGTGGGAAAATCTTTTGGATGGGGCGAAGTAAAGCGGATCCGCATTTCGGGAACCGTTTCGGCGATGTCTGTTAATAGCTCCGCAAAACGTAGCCCTCCAATCTTCGTTTTGTATACCGTGCGGAATCCCGGCACTGAAAGGGTTGCCTCCTTAGTGCTGCTTTCCGAATCTTCGTTGCTCATGTCTCGATAACTGTTCACATTTTGTCCTAACAAAGTTATCTCTTTGAATCCATCATTTGCCAGTTTAAGTATCTCTTCACGGATGGAACTTATTGGTCTTGAACGTTCTTTCCCGCGAGTGAAGGGTACAATGCAGTATGAACACATATTGTCGCATCCTCGCATGATTGAGACGTAGGCAGTTTTGGATTTACGATTCAGTTTTACTGGAACAACATCGGCGTACGTTTCATCCAACGATAGAAGAACGTTTATAGCTTTCTGACCGTTCTGACCGATTGACAACAATCTAGGAAGATCTTTGTATGCATCTGGTCCTGCCACGATATCGACCGATTGTTCTCTCTCCACCAATTGTTTCTTGAGCCGTTCCGCCATACATCCCAAAACGCCGATCTGTAATGGTTTATCTGCATCGGCCTCACGTTTTCTTTTCAGCAATCGTAGGTGTTTCAATCGGTTCCAAACAGTATCTTCTGCTCCCACTCGAATGGCGCACGTCATTATGAGAACGATGTCGGCATCCTTTAGGTTGGTCGTGCGTTGATAGTCGTAGGATTTCAAAATAGACCACACGATTTCCGTATCGTTGGTGTTCATCTGGCATCCGTACACTTCGAGGAAAACATTACGCCTCTGGCCTCGCAGCGATTCTGGCGATACATACGGTACATTTTCCTGGCGGGATGCTTCATAAGCACCCCCAGTTTCAGGTGATCTTCGAATAAAATCGCTCAACGATGGACCCTCCTTCAGCCGACTGAATTTTTCTGCAGTGCTGGTGTGGTCCCTGCGTTTGCCAGTACACTGCAAGAGTATTCTCGTACTCCATCGTGAAACTACGAGACTTCGCACTATCATTGCCATTGGTCAAATCCAAAATTAAATATTATGCAATAACGCTTCAACAATCGGTATTATCACCCGGCATCTCAGCTATGTGTTTGGTATATGCCCCTGGTTTGTTTATAAATTTCTTCTAACAGCTGATATTTATGACAGCAGACGTTTCGAGTAGAAGGCGCGAGTATATTCGAGCACAAATCCCATTTTTCAGGAACGATTCGAACTCGGAGCCAACACTATCGAACTTTTGTGAAAAACTGGAATGGTTGAACCGGTTTACATGTGAAATATATTTTAGCGAATTTGAAAACACCTTCCCATCCCACGAATACTTTTCTCCCTGCATTTTAGAGAGTTTTGAGCAGCAACGGTCATCATAATGAAATTACAGTGTTTCAAACAGTCAATGTGTAGATGTGTGAGAGCGAAATTTGAGCAGCTAATGTGAATGGGTACCAATGCGGGTTGCACGATTTTTTAACAAATCTGGGCAACTACACCCATCAATGGGAACACACCTTAAGTTACATTATATATCCTGAGGCGATCTTTTTGTTTTGAATATGTACCAAATGGCTTTTAATTGAAATGAAGAATAAAGGTATCAATGAGCTGCTTATAACGTAACAACTGATTTTGGATATTCTGCCAACACATGGTCTTTCGGGTTTCTGTGGTACAGCAAAAAAAAAAAAAAAAACTAAAACAAGATGCTAGCAAACCAAAAACTAACGGCTTTGGAGCATGTTGCAAAGCTGCAGATGCTGAACACTGTGCAGACCATTACCAGCATGTCCAGCAAGAAAACATGGCTAAATTTTACGCGGGAAAATCACAGACAAAACTGGAATCACGAAAACGGATGCTGCACCTTTAAGGAAGAAAAGGACTCTCCAAAGAATACCCACGATCCATTTGATATGCATTAATATGAAATGTTCTCAGCATTGCTACCTTCCAGATGTTTAACGGATCTAGTCCCAGTTAAGGCCGAGCGCTTTTGTTATTATAATCGAATTAACATTCAAAGTCCTTGCCGGTGTCCCATGAACGTGTCGGTGCCAGCTTTCCAGTCGGGAGCAGTTTTCTTCGAATCACGAATGAAAAAATCTTGGGTCTCTCAATAGTTTTGCAATTGGATGGAGAAAAAATGCTGTGAACCAAAACAAGCCTCACAATAAAATCACATAACAATTGCCGGACAATTCAGATTTTACGACTTGTTTTCTGTATTTAATTAAATCATTCGCTACTCTCTACCGCTCTGTCCCGCCTTGCTGTTTCCAATGCGTGCGCTTGGTGGAAATTCAATTCAATTTGAATTTCGAATAAATATTACCGCTTCGTTTCCTCGGCCGCCACCGTCTCATTTTGGACTGTAGGACCGGTAACGGGCCTGAGTCCTGTTTGAACGACTGCTACAGGAGGGTCATATCTGTTCGCAGCTTCCCAATTCTTGCTTCCACAGTTGAACTCTGGTTGACAGTCGCGAGTTTTCTAGTAATCCGCACGTGAAAACTAACTACCGGGCCGATCCGGTTGGTCACCCTCGTTGCTACCGTGAGGTTTTTTTTTTTTTTGCTAGTTCGTCATGCGTGAGCAGTCTCAATTTTCGTACGCACTATTCAAACGCTCTAAACTTGGGCATATCCTGTTTGCCCACTGCCGACATGAGAAAATGGAGAATAGGAATCGCATTAAATCAGGAGGAAATAAATCTTCTTGTCCATACTAGCCGTTGGTACAGCTGATTATACAGTTCGAGTCCAGTAACAAAGTAATCAAAATTATGACCCACGTTTTTTTTGCGCAGAATCTGACGAAACGGCATTTTTGCCGCCAACTGCCACCTTTTACCGTTACTATAGGATATGAAAATGTGGGAAAATTTTGTCTCGACGTCAGCCGCGTCTGTCGCAGAATTGAAAACATATAATTAACGCACTACGCAATGTTGCGCCACGTGATTCATTCAATTCCGGCTGAAGCTAAAAGTAAGCAAAAAACATAGAGTGCATGATGTGCGTGCACGGCGTCGAATGTGCGTAAACGGCGTACGAGAGTGAGGTGAGGCGACGTTAACAACGAATAAATTACAGGCTTCCAACGGTCACTGCATAAGCTACAGCTTGCTGCAGGAAAGCTTCGATACAGAATGGATCAACAGGACGTTCATTGCTACCATAGCAACGCACCTTAAAATGGCTACCGTGTAGTGGTTTCTAAGGGAATGCTTCAAGCAAATGCTTCGATAATTCGTGGAATGATGTAATGTGAATGTTTAGTCCGATAAAAATATTTGTACACGGAAATAATAAAACACACTCAAAATCAGCACATATCAACAGCTGAATTATACCGACTGTCTGACCAAAGAAACTGTTAAAAAATACGTCGATGGAGATCGATTTGAGAAGAGGGCATGAGCCCCTGGCCCGAATACGTGAACATCGACTCGGAAGACGCTATTTTTAACTTCTTTGTTTGCCCCAGTGAAAAGCAAAAGCAATAGCACGAGGGACCACAATGACTTTTTCAAGATATTTCCGTTTTTGGAAGCAAAGGTACCTTGTTCGAAGGGCTGATTGAATTCTGTGGATAAAAATATTCAGAGCAGCTGCTGAGCAGAAACTAAAATTGTAGACCCTTAAACTGATTTTTATTCTTGGTGACTTATGAAATATACAGCATTTGAGCCTTTTCGGTGTGAGATAGTGGTGTTTTTTCGCTCCAATATATTCGCCGTGAGTGCATCAAGCACATTGTTTGCAATTGGCTAAACTGCATTTGTGATTGCAGGGGCGCCATTTTGTATGCCCCAATTGGCCAGTTTGCGATATCGCAGCACAAACAAACACGCACGCACCATGTTCCACCGCGGCTATTGCACAAATGCATTGCTCGGCGCTTATGCGTGTGTTTGTGTGTATGGGTATCAGTGCGATATGCAGATGCAGAAAGTGCAGTGCACACTGTGTGCCCTCCGACCGGTTGGTCAGGCAACCCTTTCCAGCCTACCGAACACGCATACGTGCGTAATTCCGACCAGCCAAAGGACACGCTTCCAATTGGACGAGCATGTGCAGTTTGCAAATGTGCAAGTGCATCGATGTACGACAATGGAGTTTCCCTTTTCGATGCACTTTGCATTCTCTCTTTTGAATTGAATTTTTGACTGCTGTAGTTTGAGTTGCCGATGAAAATGGCGCATGTTACTGAACCTCAGGTTAGGTCAAAGCTATAATCCATCTTTCTGAAGAACGTACTTAGAAAATGTTTTATGTTTAGAAAATAATGAGCCAAAATGTTTGTTCCTTGAATAAAATCCGGTTTCATTTTACGTGAAAAAAAAATAATTAAAATATTTGCTTTGCCAAAAAAAAAAAAGGAAAAAACCTTTGCGGCTTGTTGTTGTTTTCTAGTGCAAAACGGACCAAACTTGTGCGCGTGTTCGAATCTAGGAGGTACAAAAGCCCAGAAAAAGGATTCCCGGACAGAGCTCGATGCGGAACCGGCACAAAATTCCTAGACGGTGCGACCGTACGAAATTGTTCATGCTCAATGCTCTGTTGACACATGATGAGGGGTTTCTTTTCACATGCCGAATGCTAGGAAAAACTGGTTCGCGGTCGCGAATGCCAAGAAGGACGACGCAAAGAGGGTACGGATCCTTTTGTGGGACGGTCGCTGAAACGAAGGACAAGCGTTCAAACTGCGTATGTTTCGGTTGTGTGTGTGTGTTAATGTGTGCATGCTAATTGTATGCCAAACTAGATGAGTTTGGGATTTCCTCTGCTTTAATGAGCAGAAAGTATTACCTCTTTGCCTCTTCGACCCACTTACGGTCAATATTCTTCGCTCAGTCCGGCGCGATCCGATACGGGACGGGACGTTTTATGCTTGCTCGACAATGTATGCAGAACAGTCTGTAATCAATTATAGGCCTAGTGCGATGAAACCGGTGCAATATGTTTCGATGTGAACAGGACGAAATTTACTTCCAACTCCATCCTCTTCCATCGGCCGGTTGAATCGCCAGCCGAAACCTTGACCTCTAGACTCTCATGACCTTTTAAAACACGTTCCAGCCATGGTTCAACTTTAAGACAAACCCGTTGCACCATCTGTAGTTAAAGCATGGATCCAATAAACTTATGCCTGATTCATATATAATATTCAAATTTTAAAAGAGCATATTAAAAGTGATAAAATATAAGCATATTTATGCGACAAATTTACCGATTCAAATTACGCAGATTTGTCTGAACCAAGGGATCGTTTAACTTATCTGAATATTTGATTTAGCTAATGTATTATTTTTCGGCGCACTCAAATGCAAAAGTTTGCTAATTTCTTTTCTTCCACTACCACATTTTTTCGTTCGTTCAAGCAAAACTCTTAACCGGTGGAAACGGAACCCGAAACAACATTTCACTTTCATCGGTAGGCTTGCCGGTCCGGCCGCTTCCAGGAAGGATCAACGATGGGCAGAACCAATGCATGCCATTGCCGGGCATCGTGGACCCAGAGGACCGAAGTTTTTGGTTGGCCCAAATGCTTTTTCTCTTTTGTCTCGTTTCAGGTTTCTTCATTCCTTCGAGCATAAATTTCTCATGCTTTCTGGCCTTTTTGTATTAACTTTTTTTCTATTTTCTTCAAGGGCAGCAGCTTTGATCCATGAAACTGAAGCGTGCGCTTGCTGGATTAATATGAAATTTAGTTAAATTTGAGTAATAAATAACGTACAAAAAACCGCAGCTTGCATCCTTGGAAAAATACATTCTTATCTCCGAACCAATGCATCCCATTGCCGGTCTGCTTGGAACTAGAGGAACGCATTTTTGGTTGGCCTATATGAAACGGTTGCAGATGCGGAAGGCAGCGGTGCGTAATAGGAATAGAAAAATCACTACCAGTTTGTAGTGTTGCTACTTCTTGAACACATCAGTCTTTAGGACGATAAACAAAACGAGTATAATCAATAAACTGCACATTTGATTGAAGCTACACAAAATAACAAGACCGATCGCTTTACAATTCTATTAAAAAAAAAAAAATCAGTTGTGACAATTTGATTTGCCTTTGGATTTCTACGACCTTGACTAGGATGCATTGGTTGCTTGCATGGTGGTGGGCTGATAAAAGATATTTGAGCGAGAATGAACGGGCAGGTAGCGGAGGGAAATCAAACAATCCGAAGAGCTGTATCAGTGAGAAGCATACATGATAAGTCTCCCTCGAGCGAGAGAAGCCCGTTGAGGAAACGTTGGGCCATATCGAACTCGGGCTACTTTTGATGTCCCTTCCCTGTCGAACACGTTTCGCAGGCTTTGGTAAGGCCCGGATGTCTATGTCAATGTTTACCCATCCGATTTTGTTGCCTTACTTTTTGGAAACTCTGCTTGCCACCGCCACGACAGTCCCTTAGCTGCCGACCGCCACTCCGATCGCTTCCGGTTTTCGACAGCGTTGTTTGCATGTGTGTTTCCGCGATGCAAAAGTTTTGCAAACGAAGTCGAACGGTGAGGTTGTTATTTTAGCGCACACCTTTCCTACGCCTAATGGGATCGACGATCTTAAGAAGTTATAGGCAAAGGGTCTTGGGGGGGGGGGGGGGGGGATTGGGTATATAAAAACCGGTCATGGGATTACCGTCTCTGCCGTCGCTTGCAGAGGCGCGTACACACAATTTACCTACAAACGCGGAAGTGAAATTGCTGACCCTTCCTGCTACTGCACGATCTTTCCCAGGGAAGTCAGCTCGATCGGTGATGGAAGGATGTCCCTGTCAATCTTCCAATTTGCGTTATGTGCTTTGCTAACCAGGAAGTGTTCTCTTTGTATGTCCTTATATGCCATCATCGAGGATCCTTTGGGTCATTCTAACTGTGGTGTTTGCAAGGACAAATAGCCTTGCAAAGATGAAGAGAACAACGAAACGAAAACAACGTCCAACAAAATTAATCACAATGTAGCGCGTTCAAGAAACTGTTTGTTAGTCAGGGCTTGTGTGTTTATCGCTTCGCGAAGTGTTGTCCAATATCCATGTAAACGAGTTTTCCAGCCACTCGAGATGGGGCAGTCCTCGAGGATACGATGCTGCAATGCTGTCGCCCAACCAAGCATGCTGCTTCAAATAAACACACGTTTATGTATTCTTTAAGTCTTTATTTGTCCACAATTCCACTTAGCTCGTGATGTCAAATTTCACATTAATCTCATCTCATCATACCATATATCATCCTTGTCAACCAACTTTACTGCACCGACATCCATTAACTTCAGATGCTGGTCAGTGAATTGACACGATGCTTTAAGAATTGATCTATTGATCTTTTCGTTGCGAAATGTTTGAAGGTTGTCATTGGTGCAAATTCAAGATTTGATCCCTTGAGGAAATGAATGATTCTAGCCTCGTATCACATGTAATGGTTTTTCAGGTTACATTTTTAAGGAGAACATGGTGCCGAGAAAACAATGAAACTCAAACCAAAACGTCTCTCTTCTTATAATATCTTAAATATTAAACATCTACCGATCATGCAACCGCGCAGCAAATGGCTGGGCTGGCCGTAGTACTGTAGGTATGCGTATGCGGGCCAGATTACGCAGCAGCAGCATCAGCCCGCGTAGTATTTCGAAACGCGTTTCCCGCATCACGACATTACGTCTAGGGCAGTAGTAGTGCAAATGCTGCCGATCGCAACCGCCATTGCACGATCACAGTTGCGCAGCTCGCGGGGCTTTCCATTGTCAAGTGCAGGCCGGCCGGTGTTTTGACCTTCGCCTAGCAGAAAGTAAAATGCACGGAAGAAATAAGCGAAAGCGACCTTCGATTCGGAACATGCCATTCATCTGCCAATGCCGAGAATGATGTAGGAGCCCAACGGGATCAAATCTCAAAAAGAATCCCCATACGAAGCGCTGCATACAGTGGCTCAATCACGCTGTCCGCCATTTTCGTTTCCCTCGAACGGCGCTATTTTGCCAGGGTGGATGCTTTCTGTGTTGGTGCGTTTTAGGGCTGTTAAGATTGTGGAACACTTGGGCCCACACGAAGCATTCGTCCCAATTTGTGCAGCCGCAGCCAACTCGCGCTAAGCTGAACTGCTCGGTAAGTCCGCGCACGTCATCGCGCTTTCTCTCTCTCAGTTCTTCGTCTCTCTATCTCTCTCTCTCTCTCTCTCTCTCTCTCTCTCTCGCTTTCTCTCTGTTTGCCAGCTATGTAATAAACAGCCTCGACTTTCCTATGTGCTTCGTGAGCATGCGGTTAGATGGTGATAGATATTTCTTAGAGCAAACAATCCGCGCATACAACCACCACCTTGTACTACGACTTGCCACGGTGCGGCCGCCGTGTTGAGATAAGATCCGCTACACACAAAAAAGGGGCTGATGATGATGGCAGTGATGACAGTTCACCCGAACGCCCCGCGCTGGTTCGCGGGCCGGCCGGCGAACGATCATCAACGGCGTAGACTCGCGCTTGTGTGTGTACTAGTCGCGGCCGCAAGAAGCGCAACATGCCGCGTTGTCGGTCGACCGGACGGGGCTAACAATTTTTCCCGGTTTTGTCCTCCCCCCACCCGGGTCAGCTGGGGAAGTGGAGAGTCGAGCGGTTTTGCTCCACCATCAGGGGTAGCTGAGGGAACTACCACATTGAAAAGTTCTCTCTATCGCTGTTCCCAGCGGACGGACGCATAAGCCGTCGCCATCTCTATCTCTCCCGGGCCTCCCGAAAGTTGGCGCCTGTGGAATGCCCCCTCCCCCACCCCCTCCCACCCCTCGGGGGAGGGATGGAGAGGAAGTCGGCGCGGTTTTATCTACACACCGCGCCCCACGCATACCAGCCACGAAACCGCGAGTATGTGAGTGCGAGACGCGAATGCTCACCGCGAGCCGCAGCGAATTTTCTCGACTCACGCCCTTTCGGCTCGTCTCGCGCGACCGGTAACCTCTCCGCGGTGAATCTTCAGAATCGACGACGAATCGCACCGACGCACGACGGACATTTTGACAAAAACGGCGACGAGGAAGAAGCGGTACTAAAACAACGCGACCGCGAAGAAAGCAGCGGAACTGTTCGCGCAAAATGAGCAAAACTAAGATGAAATTCGCCAGACAGCGCCACATTCTCGCACACAATCGCGCGTTTGTTGGGGCGACATGTTCGTACATTGGGTTCGGACTTTCGGTCGGGCTTTTTTTATTATTTTTTTTTTGTGTACATTCTTGTAGGCGGAAAAGTGAAGCCTAATTTCAAACTGTGACGATCGAATTAACAGAGGGTTTTTATTTTCACGACGCTTGAGTTTAGATGCAAACATCTTAGCATGTAATTTGCTCGTTGCTTCATTTATTGAATATATGATTGAAATTTAATCATATTGATTCCAGAAGCGCCATAATCAATTCAAATTGTTTAAACGGAGTAAACTTTTTTTATTTAGCATGTTGCAAGGAAATACAATGTATCGATTTGATTTGGCACAAGCAGCATCTGGATAAAACGAATGCATTTCGCATGTCCAGGGAAAAATTTTGGGCATCATACGTTGGTTGTTACTTTGCGTACTGTCCTTGCTAACACGCCACCTGCTATTTGTTCACTTCCGCTTCACTTGATGGCGTCCATTCGAAGCATTTTTGGCAGAAAGGGATACTGAGCTTGACTGCACTCCCGGCAACCGCTGGTAAGAGTTTTTGCAGCATTGCAACAGGCAGCCTATTGGTTCTTTGTTGTCTTGTGAAATGTGCATCGTCAACCCGGCGGAACTGATCTCTAGCGCGCCCATTGTCCCCATCGGCCCCATCGAGAGGGGGCTGCCTTTGCTCTCGGTTGTAGTGGTGCGTGATTGACGTTGGGAACTATTATATACGGCTGGAACGGACGAGTTCCGATGCATATGTGTTGCCTAGGCAGATAGAAGGGCGGCGAAGGGCAACCGTCGCATGCGTATACTAAGAGACCTTCCTCTTCTTCTTCCCACGAAGCACTCATATTGTTTGGCGATCTCTGTCGCACCCTTTCCTTATTTTTCTCTCCTTTCCTCTCTCTCTCTCTCTCTCTCTCTCTCTTTCTCTCTCTTTCTATCTCTCGCTATCTCTATTTCCCCTGTTTCTTTCCTTTCCGGTCTCTGGTGCCCGTGTATCAGTGCAGAGACTATTCCTAATACCATTCCGATAGCCTATAGATGCAATGCTAGAGCCCCTGGAGGGTGGGTTGCGGGGCGGTGAGGTGCTTATTCTAATCATTTGACCCATCCCTCCCATCCCGCTCCCCTTACCGTCCTGCTGCGATGGTGAGGGGGGGGAGGGGGGGTGGTGCAACACTCTTCCATCATCCAAACCCTTCCAACCCTCGTCCTGCCGGGTCCCTCTGAACGCCATTATTATTTTTTCGATCGACGGCATAGGTGTGTGGTGGTCGCCTCTCCCCCTTCCCCCACCATTGCTATACCACCTCACCCTCACCCACGTTCTGTAGGCGTGCGTGTGCGTATGGGAATGTGTGTGCGAGGGGCATCGTTGCCCACATTTTGGCATCTCGCCGGACTAGCCGCCCGTACGGTCGCCGCTCGATGGACCAGTTTTAAGTTATTTGTGAACCGTAGTACAAACGCGGCGGGCTCCAACTCTTAAACTCTTGTGCGTGCTTGCGTTTTTTTTTGTCTCTGCTCCCTTCACCTCTTACCCAACCGTCTAGTGTCGCAGTTTCGGCCATCCGTCGATCATTCGATCGTTTTTCAAGCCGCATCTGTGTGTGTGAGTTTGTGTGCGTGCGTGTGCCACAAAATAGTTGATTCGTTTTCGCTAGAAAGCTAAACCGATAACTGATTGGTGCTTTTAATTTCAAATGACTCTACATTACCAACACCCCTCCCCCCCTTCCACTCCCCGCCCCCGCCTGTTCCCTATGGGCGGCACGCACTTTTTCACCATCTACCCAACATGGTTGCACATGCCTCACAGCACACCCAATCACCCTTCTACCGTACCCCGTCCTGAACACCGTTTCGCATACTGTAGTACGATCGTCGTGCCTGCCAGCCGATCATCTAACACTCTTTTACGGCATTAATTACTTCTCTAAAGCCGCCATCCTAATCGGGTGTCATCATCGTTCAATATCTGGCCGAAAGAGACACCTTTTCATGAGACATCTCCTCCCTCCCCGCCTTTCCCGTCGAGGAAGTAGCCGACGTTGTCACGTAACCGTCGAGTTGAGCGGGTTGCTTTTTAGGACACATTACTGTTTTATCGGGTGCACTCTAGGCTGTAGGTTGCCTAGGCTGAACTTCAAATCAGAACTCCAGGTAGTCCGTCCGATCAGGGCGAAGGACTCTTCCAACGTTTCGTCGCGGTATTATGCGCCCGTCCTTAAATGTGCAAATTGTCCGCGCGATCAAATACGTGCCATTGTGTGAGTGCGTGTGTGTTGGTGACCAACAGTCGGTCGGCAGATAAATCTCCGCGCTGGGAGCGAGTTCAGTTTGGCAAAACTGCAGGCTTGAAGCGGAGAAAAAAGAAACAGGAAACGCAACCCTGGTTGGCGGTTTTATTTGTCACGCTGGTACTAATGGTTTACAATAGTGGAACTACTACCAAGTCGCACCGTGTACGCATGATAAAATAGACAGCCTTTGTCGCATACTACTTTGTGCTTTGTGTCGGCGACGACGGCGGCCGTAATCGGTGGCTCAGTTTAATCCCAAATAGGGATCTGTAACAGTGCATTATACAGCCTTTCTTGGGGATTTTCTTTTTGTCTACATTCCACAGTGCAAACCATATCCGTGTGTATGATCAAGTGCATAAAAAGAGCATTTAAAAAAACCTAAAAAACAACCCTACAAGTGCGGTACTAGAAGAAGAAGAAGAAGAAGAAGAAGAAGAAGAAGAAGAAGAAGAAGAAAAAGAATAATTAGAAGAAGGACCAAGTGCCAAAAAGATCATTTTGTTCGGTAGCAGCAGCGAGAGTAAGCGAGAGCTAACGATAGAATGAATATTGCTAACTTTGCTACAGGTATGTGCTTCTTCCCGTCCGTCCATCATTTCGCGCACAAGCCCTTGCGCTACTGTTTTTGTTACTGTATTTCGCTTCTGCATGCGTGGCCTGCACGCACGTTCGTGTGTGTCGTTATAGTGTACCACAGTGGGTCTTGTGTGGATGGTTTGGATAACCAGCCGTACATTCGCCCCGCAAGTGTGTAGGACCTTTACTTGTCTCCATCGTCCAGTTTGCGATCGTTACATTTTGGGATGTTTATCGTCAAAACCAGTGAAGCTTTGTACAGTCCTACGATACGCTCACTCACCATCTGCAGCCAATACCAATGCCCCAGGATTCCGTCAGGCAACGCGGTGCAATCTCGTGTAGCGCCTGATTAGTTTTATCGCGAACATATTAGATGAAATTTATTCCGGCTTTGCACTTTTTCGCGAATTCGTCATCAGCCGGTGACCCTTGTATGTGTGCGAAGAGCAACGAAGACCGTAAGAGAGATTGAAAAGAGAAGTGAGAGAGTGAGAGCATAAGATATAGAAAAAGTGTTGAGACTTTTGGTGCTCCTTACCTACTTCACCTACGCAGATACCTTCAACTTCCTTCTCACTCGCACACAGCAATATGTGTTATTTCATAGCACTTTTCGTCAAAGTCCTTATATTTTTCTTACGTCTACCTTGGAAGGATTCCTAACTACGTTTTGCTAGAAGATCTGCAAATCAATTGCATTCTTCATTTTTCCTTTTTCATTTGGAATGGAAGCTATGCAGTTATGTGAGTTTCTATTCTTTTTACGCGAGGTGTAATCTGGACCATGAGCGTAGCAGTGAGATGATGAAGCGTTTTCTGTGAATAAATTTAGCCACTTGCTCACTGAGGTGAGAGATTTTTCACGTTTTGTTTGCAATATTCTTACATCTGAACGCGATGTATGCGACAGGCATGTATGCAACAGTAACACACGTGCATGGGTCCCAAACGATATGTCCCGATTTAAACCGGTTTACACACGTAAAAGAGGAGGTCTTTCCGGAAATCAGCTGGTGCCCAGTTTGCGAATCGGTTATCAGACCAAATGGACATGCGGCTCTTATCGGTTCAGCGCGGAATCGATAAAAACGATAAATTAAGTTCTTTTCTACCGATTCGTAGTGTTTTGTCACGTTGATGAAAGACGTGTTAATTGTTTGATCTTATTATTTTTAAGCAATCTTTAGAAATCAGACAATCCTGGGTGGTTTTTGTTTCGTGGCTGATTATGTAATGAAAAAGTGGCTGGTTTCTGATTTTAATTGATTGTGATTCTGCATAATTCTTGCTTCCAGGTGGCGTATCCAGCAACGGCTTCAATGGTGAAAATTATGCAGCTGGCTCTGACTTAAGGTAGGCGAGTTTTATCATTTCATTTTGTTTATTTGTATTTTTACTCCAAAAGAACAACTGTATTACCTTAGATGTAGGTATGTAATCAATTGTCCTTTGGATTGCAGTGCAGAGACTTGTATGGAAAAACAAAACAAATGAGCTAAATAAAAAAAGTCAGCTCTTGATAAAACTCCTCGTTTATGAGCAAGCACGTGCCTGCATCAAACGCAGCGATGTTATAATTTATTTAACAAGCGAGGGCACACCTAAGGTGCACTTTGCTTAAGTTTCATTTCCTCGCCATCTGATCCTCGCAGTCGTAAAGGTGCCGTCGGGTTAAGTTGCCTGCATCATCACGACGCTGTTTTGGTTGCATCCCGACAGAGCAGCTTGCCATCATAATCCGATCATAAAATCCCGCCAAGGCTTCCGCTCCTGCGTTCTGGTTTTGCAGCCGTCTTTGGCCCTCTCGAAGGGTCGCAGAAGGCAGGATGATGGAAGGAGGCAAACACCCGAGACACAACCGGGAACCCAAATAAAAATTAGCAATCATTTGGCTCCGTCTGTTTTATTGCTCCCCCGCTTTTATCTTCACTGGTTCTCGTTTGCCGGTTGGAAGGGGCTAGTTTTTTTTGTTTTCTGTGTGTTTGCATCTCGACCAGTGGCTCGTCTTTTCTAATGTACTGGAGCACTCGAAAGGGTTTAGTTCTGCGCGTCCATGCTCGCCGGGGTCTCCAGGCACGCGAATCGTGAGCGTTTCACGATCGTTTGAGATTCTCTTCTTCTTTCGTCGCTCTTCACGAGGACCGCTGTAAGACAGGTGCAAGTTCTTTGAGCAGACCAGAGTTGTAATTGACGCACAAATACGTTAACGATTAGAACAACGGCCACGAAACGATCGATAAAATGGCCCCGAAAGGCTGAGGTCACTCTTGGGGGAATATGTCCAGGTTTTTTCATGTCTTTGGAAAACTTTCCAAAATTCAACACGTTTTTCATCACTTGAAGCAATAACCGATTGGAGAATCAGTTGATTGATATAAATATAAATATGTAAACGGCGTCAATATGTGTTTATGGAGCCAGAAATCAACCAGTGAAGAGCTTTAATTATGATTGCACTTATATAAAAAGTCTCAATCACGTGGTAATTTTTTTCAAAAACGTTACGCGCCAGTACATTATTAGTAGATTTAAAAATTATTTCTCAATCACTCAAACGATGGTTGAAAAAGCATGTAAGAAGCAAATGTATCTTTCACCGTAATTGATCGTTGGCTCGGTGGTGCAGCAGGCTAAGTCAAGCTTAGATCCATCCTCTCGACGGTAAAGTAGCAGCTGACGCTAAAGTCGCCCGCCCGCCGAATCAGCTGCAAAAGCGATCGCGCACGAGGTTGCTGATTGCCTTAGAACGCGAATAAAAAGAGGGTTAACGCGTACCTTTATGTCTATCGACGCACCGAACTCAAAGCCAGAGCTTCCCTTTTTACCGGCAACTGCAAAGGTTGGTTCCGGGGATTGGAAATGAATGTCGGCTCCTTTGCCCTATCATCTTGCCGCCAGGCGCCTGCGTCGACTCTCGCCATGCAACCTCGTTCCCGTTCTCGGTGTCCATGCACTTCCAAGGCGCATTTGCCTAACGAATGTTCAATATCGAAAAAAGTACGTGCTCGAACATCCATAATTCATTCGGTAGTTATTTGGAATCTCTCTGGCCCCAAACACCCGGGTTCGTCTAATGACGCTCAATGCCGTTGCAAGCGCATTTCCACCTCCCCTGCACAACGAACCCTTACTATCTCATGATCATCGGAACGGCCAAATTATTGATCAAGTCTTGGGGGAGAGCCTTTTTCGAGGTCCTGTGCTTAGGATACCAAATACGGTGTCCGTTGCTGTTTCTGTTGTTCATCTCCATCGGGCTCGATCGTGCTGGACAGAGTTAGAAGGGCGCAAAAAAAAGCAACAACATCGAGTCTGTTTAGCAGCGCTTTCCGGTCTGATAACGCCCGAGCGCCGTTGACTGATGGCTCTGCCGCCGCAGACGGCCAGTCAGACAAGAATGGCCCGACCAGACGACTGGCCGACAGGACAAGAGCATGACGGAAGTGCCTGAGAGCTGGACGTGTAACTTGGCCTGAGCACTCGGCAGCGGGAAACGGTAGACAAGCGTTTGTGTTTTGCCGTTGGTAAAAATCTACCCCCATGCCCAACAACTGTTAGGAAAGGGTCGTATTGATGTCTAACTACAGTGCATTTGCATAGAATTTTGTTAGGTTGTCTTCCATCCTGTCCGCCAATGATCGACGGTACGAACGAGGCGACGATTTTATTCAAACGATTCAAATTGCTGTGGAACAAAGGACCCAGCGAATGCGTAAATGATTTACTGTACAAAAAAACGATCCTTATTGACGTGGATATCATAAATCAACTCAACTGTTAGTAGTAGCTTAATACACCTGCCGCACTTGGAGATTTCGTACAGCTGGAAAAGAACATCCTCTTAAGTTTTCTTTAAAAAAGAAAATTAATTCATATTAACCTTAGTCTCAAGATTATATTTTGAGGAGTAATATAAGCTTTGATAGATTTGCGGTGAAAAGAGTATTTCAATAGCACATAATAAATCTTCTACGTGCAGTTAAGCTTGAGGTACCAGGCTCAAGACAATAACCCTGCACCTTCATGGAACCTCCATAAAACCTGGTAAAGCAAACCACGATGTCGAATGACTATGGGGTCCCTTTCTTCGTGAAAAACACCTCCCCCCATCACACATACAACACTGGCTTGCCAAACTGCTTGCAGTCGTACTAAATTACTTCGTTTATAGCCACCCTTAAGTACCTGTTAGTGTTGATAATGGACATTCACGTGGTAGTTTTTGGTTTTTTTGCTTTTGCGGTCAGCTCAACGCCACATCGCCGAAAGCGCGTGCCGATCGCAGCAGAAAGAAAGAGTGCAAAATGAACTTCACCTGGAAGGATCTGATGTGTGGGGTTTAATCTGGAAGTAAAACAGGGACAGGACAGGACGACCTTCCTTTCCTAATCAAACTGAAGAGCTCGCGAGCCTGATTGAGTGAGGATAATTTACCAGTTTTCCTCCCGTCTACATCGTTAAACTTTATGAGCGTCCAGTGTTTGCGGAATGTAACCTTCTTGCTTTCTTTTCTTGCTTGCTTTCAAACACCGTCGTCCATGGTGATGATCGAAATGAAGAAATGAAGTTGGTATTACCCGCTGGGCAGATGACGGCATCCAAGACTGGTAGCTTCTCCTTTGCCGTGTCCCTAGCACTCGTGTTGGCCTTGGCCGTCGGAGTCATTAATTTATTTTTAATTTTAAATTAAATAAACCCCCCCCCACCCCACCACCACCACAAAACGCACACACATGCGCACACGGTAAGTGGTTATTGCCTGCTTCCTCGAAAGAACAATCTCGAAAACGACAAGCTGCCAAGGATGATGATGATGCGGTTTGTGGGGCTGCCACTGGAACCGAATGTCGCGTGTCAGGACACTCGAGGTTCGTATCTTATGTGGGGCGCAGGAGGAAAGCTCGTACGTGCGTGGCCAGCGCCCAGTGACTATTTGGGTAATGGTCCCCGCGGGCCCCCAGCCGTCAGGTTTGATCGATCAGGGCATCTTGGTGAGCGTTAGCGTTTGAATCGATGGTGGTCCGCGGAGTTGTTTATTATTGACAGTTGCAAAACTTTTGATCAAATGCGATGCGACCGATGACAGTAATTGTTCGTACCGGCATGTTTTTCCTTAATGTTTGCACGTTTGAATGGCATGTGTGCAAAAAGTTATTCGTTAATCTTGTACAACTTATTATTTCAATCTGAAAAAGTTATATCAGTTTTTCGTTTTCCCTCTCAAACTATAGTTTCATAAGCTAACTACACAAAAAAATGGCCCAAAACATCCCACCGAGGGAGATATGACCACGGCACGTCCTGTGATACCTTTCCGGCCTTACCATATCCTTGATGAATATCAATTTAAATAGCAAAAAAAGCTCAAAAAGGACGATGGAATGTGCGGCTGACCGACACGCAACATTAAATTATGCAAATTGGATGACAATATTGAGGGGCAACAGTCTGCAGCGAAGACGGACCTGGGAAAAGAGAAAAAGAAACCCAAAAAGCTGCTGCGTTAGAAGCGAAATGAGTAACAACAGCCAAAGGAAAAGGAAGCGTGAAGTGTTTTCTACTATCAATGGGCCGAGTGTCAAGACAAGAATGAGTATTAAAGTAAACAAAAAGCGAAACGTTTGGATTGTTAATCGAAAACTGACTACGATAAGGATGCATCGGGACGATACTGCACGCATGCCGCACGTGCACGGATGCAACGAGTGCATCTGCGCACGTACCGGTATTTTGCGGCAGCCTCTTTCTCTCCGAGGAGCACGTGCCAGCCTCACGGTGATGCATCATTGTAGATGAACTGATGGAAGGAAAACAAACTGCTATGCAAAAGACAAAGTAAGAATGCAACTGCGAACATTGAAAAACACAACCCGCAGCACAATATGCATCGAAGTGCATCTCATCGCATTACACTGGAAGCGTACGCGTACGTGAATGCAGTTACTGCCTTTATCCTTTTCGATTAAGTGTTGAATGCGTAAACCACTATTGAGTTGTTCCATCTTCTGATTCATGATGGTTTGAAAACAATTAAAATGCTGTTTTGCATGCCGTTTTGCGTGTGTTAATAAATAAAATGGCATGTGTTTCAATAAATAAAAACACAATTTCTTGTGAAATCGAAATGTTGTGGCATTGTAGTATTGCATTTGCCGAGTTTGCTCGAGAACGGCAGCAAATAAGTCATCAAATTTGGACCCACATGCAAGTGCAGGTCATTTCCCTTTTTCGGCCCCGCGGTCGTAACGAATGATACGACGGAATGACAGCGGAAGATATTGGGCTGGTAGAAGATGGGGGGGGGGGTTGTCATGAGGACACCGGGGGAAAACATGTGTAAAGCGTCGCTTACTTCTACCCGGCCTTAATTAGGAGTCCTTTGCGCACGTGCCAAAGAAAAGAAGCGAACAAAACCACCAGGCGGTCAAGAGATTTGCCGAATAAAAGTGCAGCTCCTGCCGGATGAAACATAGGAAAAGTAAAAACCAACAAATGCATCGTTGCTCACAGAGAGAGAGAGTGAGAGAAAGAAAGCAAAAGGTCCTGACAAAGAGAGAGAAAGAAAGAGAGAGAGAGAGAGAGAGAGAGAGAGAGAGAGAGAGAGAGAGAGAAAAACAGTATCAGACTATGAAGGCAAGAAAGAAGAAGGGGAAATGCACTTTATTGCATTTCGTTTACTTTTCCATTTGCGCTTACTGCGCTTTTCTCACTATAGCTATCTCGCTCTCACGCTCTTACACACATACACGCTAACGCAGGCTCAAGTACATACCATCTCAACTGTATCTGTCGGTCCCCCTTTGGTGGAAAAGAAGGATTGCATCGGCGCACCGTGTGCTGCATCGTTGGTTGAACTTTGTGTACATGCAGGATGCAAGTGCGGTAGGGGATTGGGATGCATTTGCCCAAGAGAACTAAAACAACACGAAAGGATCCCCCCGACACCCGATGCGCTCGAAGTGGTGTGGTCTTGGTGGTCCTCGGAGCATATGTGCATCGTGCTCAGAGGAGAAATTTCGGTAGGAACGAGACAACGTACGCAAACAAAACTGCATGCTAAAACTGCATCCACTGTTGTGTGCGTTGATGTGCACCCTACTCTTCTTCCCCTTCCTGGGCATCGTTTGGCTTTTCGTCTTTGCACCGCTCCGGGTTTATTTACGATTACATGGTCGCCTGCTTCAGGGACTCTTTTCTGCTCGCTTTTTATTCCTCCTCTTCTGTTCTGTTACGCTCCTTTGGTGGGCACGCGCCGAAGCGATAAAAGTGCATCTGCGCGCATTGTCTACACGTCCCTCGCTGCACTTCACCCTTCCCTGGATGGTGCGAAAGAACCTTGGCCTTGTACCATCGGCTCGTTTCCCTCTGCGTATGGCGGAATGCACTTTCGGCGGCGCATTTTTACAGCCATGCGCTCCCTCGCACCCTTTGCTCCCCGCTTGTTTTCCTCCTCATTTCATCGTGTTCGTCCTGTTCCCTTCCGCTCACTTGTGCCGGTGTAGTCCGTGCGGTAGGAAAGTGCAAAAACTAATTTCAATTACATTTTGTGAGCAAAAGGAGCCAGTTCGGCCGGCTCTTCACGCAATTTGCAATGCAATGTTGATGCTGTCACCTTTTAGCGAGGTTGTTTGACCGCAGTTGCCGCCGTTCGCTTCCCCACTTTACACGCGACACTTTTTGTTGTTGTTGGTGTCAGTCTTTTCACTCGTATCGTAAATCGCAGGACATGATCGCAGAGCTGGAATAGACTGGCAATTAGGCAATATTCAAACTGATGAAAGAATTTACGGCAAAAAGGCGAGCTGATGCGAAGCAAGGCCGAAATAGTTGATCACTTTGCAATCAGCTGTACGCCGTGTTGGAATGTGATTTTTTCTGTCATTATAAGAGAATAGATTTATTCAGCAGCGGATATTTTTACGAGAAATGGACGGAGTGGACTTTGCTCTAATGCACTTCCGATACTACTTACCAGTTCTATCTTAACGAGGTGAAGGAAAATGTGCGGCAAGCATAAATGAGTCGGCATATCACAAACAAAAATGCTGCTCCGATTCGATGCGGTTTCTTTGAACTATTTCTATTCTCATTAATAAAATAATGAAAAGAGCTCGCGAAAATACGTCACTGTCCCTAAACGATCGCCGACACCCGGGCCCTATTCGCAAAACAGGACGGGGCGTTCGGAGTACAGCACGAAACAGGCAACCAACTGTTGCCAAAATCGTCGGTAATGGTGGTTGTAAGTGACTGCCGGGGCATGTTCGGCATTAGACGGAAGGGCCCTTCAAGTTCAAGTTGAAGTTGCAGCAAGGGTGTGCTAGTGCTGTAGGTGCGCACGTTTGGAGGCAAACGTCCTTTGGCAAACCGTGGAGACACAAGTGCCGCCCAACCGTCTAACGTCTGGAAACCATGACGCAAGGACCCGGCGTCCCAAAAAGTCGCCACTCCACCGTGTGCACCAGACTACATCTTCCGGTCGTCGCCATATGGTTCTTCTTGCATTCCTATTTTTATTCTCATTTATGCTGGTTCGTTTCACATACAGTCAACACCAACTTTTGCTACATACACTGGAAATGAGATAGACAGGAAGAGCAATAGATAAAAGAAGAGCGAAAGAAAGAGAATAAGAACGAAAGATAGAGAGAAAGAAAGGAAGTTCGATCTATTTCAGGACTTCACAATTCTTACGTAGATTTAGATTCAGGTTCAAGCTCAGGACTAGTTTTCCATTTGCCAAATATGTTAGCGATTAGTTTAAATAGCAGTCTCTCTGGTGTTTTCTGTCTCGTTTATCGGTTGCTTATAAACATTATAACAATCCAAACTAAGTTTTGCAAAACACTAGTTAAGTTAGCGCACAAAACAAAACAAAAAAACGAACATCCAGAAATCGTTCAACACAAATGCTCTCTTCCGTCTGCTCGACGGAAGCAGGACCAAATGAAGCAATTGCCGAGAGCCCAGGTTGTCTTGAAGGAATGGAAAAGAAAGAAGGAAACAGAAACCGTGCGAAAAGCTGCCTACAGCACGGGAAGCCGCGCATTGCATCTGTTTTGTTGCTCTGGCGAGGGTGATCTTGAAATTTTTCGACGATTTCAAGGTTAAGGATGTGCGAAGGAGCCGTGTTTCACTTTTCAACAGGGCAGAATATCCGCGAAGTAGTGCAGTTTGCTTTAGTTGAACGCGAGACAAAACCCTGGGAAAGGAAAGGATGGTGGAAAAGGCGTTGAAAACGATGTCGGTGTCGGTCTTCTTTCGGACTGCCAGAAGAAAATCGAAGTACAGCAAACACAAAAAGATGGACACAATACGGATGGATGTTCGATGGATCGATTCAATCTGCAAAGTGGAACTGCTGTGTTAGACAATTGATCAATTTTGATCCTCTTACTTTAGCTTGTCTTATTGAATGTTCAGACCAGGAAGATACGCAGGACGCGTACTGTTTCAACAACCATCAAAGCGATGAATCATTCTTTCGAAGCGAATGTACACCAAAAAGTGAGCGAAATTACACACATTGAGCTTCAACACGTGTGCGGAAGGAACTAGGGAATATCTGTCTACAAAAATTCATCTGAATCAGGATTTTCTCAAAATTGAGAAATGAATCAGCCTTTCCAATGGTGCAGCAAGCTCCTTAAATTTAACTTCAAAGAATGTGACTTCGTATAGATTCGTGTTCGACCATGTCCAACCGGAAATGAATCAAAAGCCTTAGTTCTACGTTACTCTCCATGGATGAATCAGAACTGGTGGGCTGCAAGGTTGTATGATAGTTTGTAGCCAGTCCCTGTCCCTTTAGGTCCCTGTCCCAGTCACACACATAACGGAAGGTGTTACTATTTCCTTTCTATGCCTGTTTTGTAGCAATTTTTAACGGGCTTTATAGGACGACACCCACCAATCATCTTTAAATCATTTCTCAGAAACCGAACATGGGACACTGAGATTTTTAACCAAAGCATAGTGTGCGTGACTGCATCATCTGTATCCGTATGAGTGTTGCTTGTGTGTGAGGTAGAAAAGGAGAAAGGCGGAAAGCGCATGGAGAAAGTTGTCTAGGACCAAAGAAGACGCGCGAAGTACAGTTGCGTATATTATTCCCTTCCGGTCTTGGTGGTTGATGCACTGATATTTCGAAGTACTTACACACGAAAGTAGCCATGTGCAATGTCTACGCTCTCGTGCCCTATAGAGTGTTTTTGGCGTTCGTTTCCACCCCGCAGCTTCGATGTCTTATCTTCAGATGGTAACCATTGCTGAGAATGGCGGGAGTTTAACAGCAGTTGGGCGAACATCTTCATAGCGTTTGTGACAAAACAATTCGCAGAATCGAAAATATTGAGACACGCACATCCGAAACTCTTCACTCTATTCTGTGTTTTGAGTATCGAACAGTATATATCGTATATATGTTCAATGTTTTGCTGTTAGTTGTATGCCAAGAAATTCTATCGCATATTAAACATTATTCATATATCTTAGGATTTTTTAAAGCGTAAAAGCGGACCAGAATGATGTAAGCCTTACATTCCTAGAATAAGGCATTATTATCGGTCTCATCCAAAATGAAATTGAGGCCTTCGTTTTGCTAAGGCATTGAAGAAAACCACATTTGTGTGGCACAATGCTCCGTGTACTTTTTGCGGTACAAAGCTTTTTGCATTCCTTGAGATTTACCTGCATGTTATAGCATACGAATCAGTTTGTAGGCTATAGGTACAACTTACATACATCTTTAAAAACTCAAGCTTATGAAACTTGGCCGATCATTTTTGCATTTCGTAGCTGCATGTTCGCAAAAAAAAGAATCACTCCGTAAATCCATACGCATGCTTAGCATCGGAGGAATCAAGAGACGAACCATGGTTGGGCCCGCCATCATCGTTCAGCGGGGTGTTTCCCATATTTAGAACGCTTCCACAAGCTGCCCTAGATCGAATGTGTGCCATGCCAAGTACATCCTCAGTTCCGTTCACCTTCTTCTGATGAAATCTAATCTATTTCTGTTTTTTTAACGCTTAAAGCTGCTCGCGGATACTTTTAAAACAAGGTTCTGTATGGCTTAAGATGGACGGTACTGGCCAAATTCACGTCAGCAAGTCCACCGCAGCCAACGTTTTCATTTTAATCTTCGTTTGCGGTCCGAATCTCACGAACCTCCAGATGGACAAATGTGCTACGAACCCAAAAGGACGCTTAGGACCGGCAAAACCCTAACAAGAGATGGAAGCACACACGATCACAGGGACGCGGGACCCCGTAGTTTTTTGGGTCGTCCTATGAATAGAGAGAAGCCCTGCTGCATTCCCCGGTGGCGAAGGTGCCGCTGGTGGCCCAGAACCTACCACTTTTTGGCGGATGTGTGAGTTTCGGTACCTGCATGTTGGTCTTCTGGCCTTGTCGCCTTGTCCCTCTTCGTTCGGTACGTCCGGACCAGCTTCAACGACTTCGCCGGGCCTTCGCCTTTTGCCGGGCTCTTTTTCCACTCTATTGCGCGTGCGCTCTCTAATGGTCCCGGATGTTTGTGTGCACACACGTCCCTTCGCCGTGCCTTCCCTCCATGGCCTATCCTGCGCTTGTGTGCGAGCCGGAGGCACACTCTCGTACGCCGCGGTGGCGTCCCTTGCTGCGTACTTGCTACTCTCGCGCGCGATTCGTTCACTGGACGCACTCCACGTCCCCGCTCCTCCAGTCTTACCCCTACCGTCTCTGCCTCCGTTTTGCTCCATTCTCCATTCACCCCCCCCCCCCGAACCCCCCCCCCCCCCTTCCTTGGTCCATTTGATCGTTTGTGCCCTGTTGTTGTCCTTTTATCTTCCACTTTTCTAGCGAAAGCCATTGAAGGGCCAACGACACACAGCGTGCATGAACTTCCATCCGTGGGACACTGCGGAACACGAAGGGTGAGCAGGGTGGAAGAAGATAGGGCAGAGGGGCTATGGAGTTGGAGGGAGATGGTTAGTGACGAAGCCGCACGCTGTCGTCGTCCTGTCATGGCGCCTTAGCTCGCGGTTGTGGTGGTGTGCGTTGCAGTGTGTTTCTATTCCATTTCACGTCGGTTGTCCGCCGTTTCTCAATGCGACCTCCATTGACGATTGTTTGGCCGCCCAATAGAAGCTTCGCTTACCTGCCAGCATGCTTGGCGGGAGTGTATGTGTGCATGTATGTACGCATAAGCCGGTCGATACCGCCGGACGATGATTTACACGACGTGTTCCAAGACGGGACGAAAGGAGATTCGTTGGCTTTCACGTGTGCGTGTGTGTGCAAAGGATATGCTTAGATTTAGATCGATGTACTCATTCAACAACCTTTTCGATTCCGACGTTCTGATCGACGTTCGCTCAAACAGCAGATGAGACATGGGTCTGCATGATTAGCCCTGAGGCGATGTGTGCTCGACTGAAGTACAGCACCCTCGCAGGACAATGCCTGTGGGCAGCTCTGAATAGATAGCAATAATAATGGTGGGCTCATTTCACTCTCGCTTTTCCTCAGTCGTCGCTTTTTCTTGTATAGGAAAGTAGCAGCCGGTTGGCGTTGTTTGGCGAAAAAAGCGGAACAAAAATGAGTGTTAGAAATGTGCGGTGAGTGCTCGTGTGTAAGGGATGGTCAGGGAAGGAAGGGGCACCCATACAGACGCACACGCCCGTCCCGCGGAGAGGACGCGCCTCAACGAGCGGGACAGGCTCTCTCGAACGACGCCGACAAAATTTCCAGTTTCATCGGCACTCGGTACCAAACCAGACGCGCGGGACTCGCTCCAAGGATCACAAACAACCAATCCTTCAGCAAACAATATTTCTTTTAAAAAAAAGTTTCATTAAACAAAAAAGGACACCAGTTCGTTACCCCCTTTCGGACCCTTTAGTTTTCCAAAAATATACCATTTCGGCAGCACCTTGTATTCTTTTGAACTTCGAAATTTCCTTTTGATCGTTTTCCCGAACCATCGTTTCCGTTTTGCGTCCTCGCCAGTTCCGGTGGAAAGTGTTCAAGTGCTACGCAGCAGCATCGTGGCCTAGAAACAATCAATTCGTGTGAGAGTTTCCTGAGTGTGATGTGCGTGTGTGTATGCTAGGGGTAAATTTAGGTATTGTTTTACCCAGGATTTTGTGCCTGCAGTACTGCGGGAGGTGAATTTTATACAAATTGTCCCTACCAAAACGGAATAGTAACAATTCGAGGCAAACGACGGCTTGAGGAATCATCTCGCGTGCGTATGCGTGAATCAGTGAGAACAACCTAGAATGTAAAACAACAACACATTTGAAGAAAAAAAAAACAAGTGAAAGTGGAACTACCGCCCTCCCAGGTACATCCGGTTGACTAAGGGAAAAGTACACCTCAGGAAAGGAAAAGCTTCAGGAAACCAACAGTTACAACAATACCACATTCATCTATAACGACCACTGCTCAAGGATTATCTTCAGGGCGAGAAAAGCCTGGTCTCATTACGGGTACGCATATAATACGTTTCCGAAAACGTGAAACCAACGTGTTCGCAAATGCACAAATATACGAAACACAACACGGGATAGCATACAATGTTGTACAAGGTGCTTAAAAAACGAGAATCTCACATTTCCTGACGTCATCTATTCATGCGAGCTTGTTTCTAACAGTTCGCGCGCTCTCAAACGCCATGCTTTTATTTTCAGCGTTCTTTTTTCATCGTTTATCTTTTATCTGTTGAAAATCTTAGGCTTCTGCTGGTGGCAAGTTCATTTTGGAAGCTTTACAATATCATTCGGTAAAAGTGATTAAGATAATTTTTTTTTGCGCGAGAACGACCCCATAATCGATGTTATTTGTATCATCGTCATCGTGACGATTAGAATTCATCCTTGACGACGAGAAATCAATATCCTGAGGAAACCGTCCATGCGCCTTTAATTCCACTCGCATGGGCAAGGACCCCGCCTCTTACTACAGCTTCCCAGAATTCTTAAGATCAGCTGAACTATTCTGTTCCATTAATTCCTGATTGCCGCGCAACTTTTCTCAGACGCAGAAACCATTAGTTCCGTTGATTATCCTGAATTTTTAACTTCCCCTCTGGATCCCTGTAACGTGCTTTTATTTTCACCGAAAGCTTAGGTCGATGAACTGTGACTGAAGCAAAAATGCCCAGGTGTGTGTGTGTGTGTGATTTAATTCGGAGGTCTAAGCTCCAGCATGTGAAAATCCTTCAGCGCGCGCTGGAGCCTCGCGGGAAATGAGCCTTGTCCCATCGCTGTCCCTGTTTCAATATTGCTCACTCAAGTTCATCGTCCTGCTTGTGTCGCCCGTTTGCTACGCTCAACTCTACCAACCGCTGCTGTATCGTTGTATTGGTGTGCAGATGAGCTCATTTTGGATGGACGCAAGGCACGGTTGGACCGGAGATGAAAATCCGAGCGAAGACTTTGCACGCTTGTGGAATTTCTGGACATTGCGAACCAACGCGAGGGAAAATTCGACTTCTCAAATGCCTGTGTGAACGCGGGAGAGCTCGAGAAAATGGTGAGGAAAGGAGAGGGAGAAAAGCAAGCAACGTATGGCGACAATCGGTCCCGAAGTGAGTTTATTGGCTTTTTTGACGTTGAACGGGGCTTACTCCAAATTTGCGGTTGTAGCGTATTTCATTTTCCGATGTGTTTTCCCCGCCACACACGTATACAACCGTACATCAGTTTGCCGGTAGTGGTGTGAGTACCACCACGGAGGAAAGTGGAAAGTCGATCGTAAACGCGTATTTACGCTAGACTTTTCCGAAGCCATTTTTTAAGCAAGCATACTTTTTCTAGTTGAAATGGAGGCTTTTCCCCAATTCTTCTCTGCTTGAAGGACGAACTAGATGTAGGAAATGTGTAAAACGAGGCTTTCGAGCAACGAGCAAAACGAAAGAGCGCGTAGGGTTATCTTGCATATTGTTCTGTGATAAGCGGCAATGCTCTGTTTAACCTCTTTCGGCTACTAACAATTATTTTATATGCTTTTCACCTTTGCTCCTTTGTGATCTTTCTCTTTCTTTCTTGTTTGATCATCCAAGAGGCTAATTATTCTCAAGAAAACCTAAATCGAGCGCGTATGTTACGCGCGCGTAAGAGTATGTTGCAGCAAATTTGGTTTGTTTAATTTTCATTGCTCGGCTGCCATATTTTCCACCTTTAAAACTGAGTGAGATTTAATCCTGAGAGATCCAGCTTTCGGCTAATGTCATGAAAACAAACCTACATGATCCTTATTGTTGGTTCAACATGCCATCGTACTTCCTCTGGTAGGTCATTAGCAAACCATCAACCGCATAGCTGTTGCACAAATAACATGAAGCATCAAATGCCCTGTAACCACCGCCTGACACTCGATTTGCGTTACACAGCGACATGCAACTTAAGAAGTGTTACTGGAAGAAAGGATACAGTTTTAGGTAACCAGTTAACAGGACAATGTACTTTATTTCGCATCTGTTCAAATTTGCATTGCATGAACATTGACAGGTTCTGGTGCTCAACAACGATCGAAGCGTGGTAAAGTTCATCAATTGTCGTACTTAGCCATTGGTTCCCAGTGGTCCCATCAAGATTGGAATATCAGGCCTGGCAGTATGATGATTCCTCTTGTTAACCAACTGGATGATGGCCCCGCGTTGGAAGGCAACTGTTCTGCTTAACTTCCAAAGCACGATTGCATGCAGTTAATGTCGACATAGGCAGTGCCTCTCCCCGACAATCTTCGGTGCTCCTCCCGCCTAAGGGCGAAGGGTAATTGTTGCAATAATGGCTCATCTCGATAATTCGATTAGCAGAACAGGCACTTCCTACAAAACCACTGTGCCCGGGGGCGAAGTTTGGATCGCAAAACTGTTGGTTGGCAAGGGATGAGAAGCGGGAGCAAAAGGATGAAAATATGTCTTACCACAAGTGTAGCCGGAGGATCAAACATATTTCCCAACGCATGCCACAGCTATAGACGTGTTCGAAAGCACGATGCAAATGAGTGGCTTCAAAGCACATAAGTTTGCCAAAATCTAGGTTCCCAACTTCGGTGCTCCTGTTTTGCGTTGTACATGCCCAGTCCGCAGGGCTGTCAATTACGCAACCGAGTATTGATTGATAGATGTTCCTGCTCATTCCCTTTTCCTCCATCGCTCTTTCCCCTCACTTTTCGAATACTTTTTTCTCCAGAAAACACCTGTGCAACCGAGAAAGACACATTTGCGGTATTTTAGGCTCCCTTTTGTTCATCACGAAGGGCCAACGGACCGGAAAGCTTTTGGCTACCAGGATTTTCAGGGCAATCGTCCATAATTGATTGTGTTTCTGCCTCCAGGGAAACAACTCCTGATCGGAACGAGCGCTTGTTTGGAGCTTCAGGCGATGATGGAGGCAAAATCCGGCCAAGGAAGGCACAGTTCCAAAATCCTTATGTATTGGGCAGGTGAAATGTTGCATGTTTTTTCTATCTTTTTCCGAAGTACAAAAACAACAGCCCTCTGCTTGTACCCTGCCTGTCAACTGAGGTTTCTTTACGGTCGGTTTGGTTGTAAATTGCTGGCCCTTTTAACGCTTGTCGTGCGCTCTGTAGTTTTTAATGTTGTTGGATCTTTGAAGACACGTCAATCGGAGCATAACACTACCACAACCCAGCCTACTATTTAAGTGATGTCCCAGACAACCAAGAGTGCGTTTGAAGCCTGCTGAAATGTTTCTAACACCCTCGGGCACTGTGTCGAGTTTACTTTTCATATATTGGCGCGTTGTCAATGTGCGTCGCCAGGAAAAACAGAAGACTGGGGGACCATCTTGAAGCAATCAATAAAACCCAACAATTTGTATCTAGACGGCTGGGGCATAAAAACATGAGTACAAGTAGTCTTGGGCAAGACAACAAGTAGTCTTAGGAGGCCAAGGAATTCATTTACGCATTTGCTTCTACGGTTGATTTACATATTCGTGTCCGCTTACCTGTCCGGTTAACAAGGATCAGCACAAAATAGAGCGAGAGGACTTCAAAGGCTCTATGGATACTCTCTTTCTTGAGCGGAGGACATCCTTTGTTGCGTAATATATCCAAAAGGGAATAGTTTAATCGGTTGCCTTCGCTCACTTGCGTTGAGAGGGTGTTTTCTTACCTGTTTGTTTGTATATTGTGAAGGTTTTTATTAAGGCTGTAAGCCATCTGACTTGAGGCGGCAAAAAAGGAGACGCATGTTGGTTTCACTGTAAAAAATTGAACCGTTTAAAATAAACTTTTCGCGGTCTTTTTTATTCAATTACCTTTGCCGAACATTGTATTGAATATCATGTTTACATGAATAAGGAAAAATGTGAAGTGAATGTCGCTGATCTTCATTTTTGAATGTGACATTAGTTTCACTTTTATTCTAAAATCACCAGGGGAAAGTCTAAACTATATACGCTATTCTCGCTGATGTGTGGAAGAAATCACGTTCCGGTCCCAGTCCTAACAACATAGGATGTTTAGGAAAACCGACGCTTCACTGGTTCGCAATGAAGGCAGGGTGCATTCGAAAATTATTCTATTGAATTGTGACACACGGGAAAGGACGGCTGGATTTGGGTGCCGGGTGTCTTTCGCATATCCTTCTTTAGATGCAGAGGTTTTTTTTCTCTTCTAAGTGACCCAAGTACCTTCATGCATATTGTGTGGAAAAAGTCAGCAGAAAAAAACGTTGTATCATTGGAACATGGAAAGCTGTTATTTTCTAGCTGTTAGGAACGTGTTTAATTGCACGCTCGAATAAATTCGCTTTGGTTATTTGGGAAATGGTGTCTTAAGAACGAAAGCCGAAAGCGGATTCATCCGAAAATCTTACGGTAACCAAGAATAACACGTATTGCCGCTCTTTCACGCCATCCATCTTGAAATCGACTATACAACAACTAGACTTAGCAGTCATTTCCAAATAATAGCATATGCATTATCATGCCGATGCTATAACCTTGAATCTCTCCAATAATATTATCTCTGCTTATAATATTATATGAAAAAAATATAAAAAATTCTTCCGTAGCTGTTTCTCTTCAGCAACTGAAGGTATCATTCTGGCCATTTATGATAAAGTTCCATAATTTAAGAAATTAAAATCTCCATTTAAATGATACCGCAGAATGAGATGGTGCTGTAAAATTATCAAAAAGATACTTTTAAAGCTGTTATATCATGTCTGCATGATTCCATGTACCGTTTAAAAATTATGGGAATTAGATAGGAACGATTAGAAGAAAAGTTCGCATTGAATTCATGTTCAACGTTTCATCATTTGAGCTTACATATACCTCATTAAGCTAATATAGTTGAAACATTAGGCCACGAGGCTTAGAATATGGCATACAATCACGTTTATTTGTGGCACATTAGTTTTTCGCGACGATCCGCCATTTGCTTTCTAGAAGGCAATAGCTCCCGCGCACGCTCTCTCTCTCTCTCTCTTTCTCGCTCTTTCTCTATTTCATTCATGCTCTTAGTATATAAGCCCCTTTGAGTGCAATAACGGCCACGCTTGTGTCTATGATTAGAGAAATCTGCGCGCACACAATCGCAGCGCGAATGCGCGAGCAAAAGATGATCTCTCGCGGATCACACTCGCGGGACAGTGTGGTTTATTGTATCATGGCCACCCTCTCCTTCTCCCGGACGCCGTTGTGTCTTCAGCTTCCCGTGACTACGAAATGAGCTGTGGGCCGCTTTTTTACCACGGAAAGAGAAAGAGAACGAGAGAGAAATCTTATAAAAATGGCGAAAAGAAGAGACCGCGATTATGTTCGACCAGCGACTTCAATTTTTGCGCACCGGAAAGATTCAGCGACGAACTTCAGTTAACGTTATCCGCGCTCAATGAAGTGTGGGTCTAATCATGAGAGGCGGTTTTTGCGGAGACTAACCGGTATTCCTTCAATCCTACCTTTATCGATACGAAATCTTATACAATTATTGTTGCATTGTACTCGTACTATAAACAATTCGTCCTGTTCCTAAAAAGAATATGTTGCAAATATTTTTTAAACACATTTTTCATGTAACACGGTACAATTCATGGTTGCACCATTATTCGAACGCACACAAAACGTGTGCCTATGTGAGCTGTATGAGAAGATGAGCATCAATGTTGTGAGACAAACGCATGAGTAATGTTGGAGGAAGCGTTAAACGAAGCTGCTCACAGCTCACTCGTCTGAGAAATCTCGCATTTCCACAGCCACGTGGCCAATCGCTTTTTCGGTTGGTCGAAAAGTTCGAACGATGTGAATGAACGGTTGATGACAAAATATTTTAAATTTGACAGCGCTGGACAGTTTCTCATTGCAATGACAGTTTGTGCTCCCCTCCGGTCAAGTTCAAATACGCCTTTGCCACAGTATGGGCGAGTGGGCTAGTAATTAATTAATATTTTGTTCAAACTGTTCCGCCACACGTGACTGGCCGCGATTGGGCAAGAGGGTCGGAAGGTCTAAAACTCATGAAGCGTTCAGCGTCTCCCCGCCGAAATCTCCTCAATTCCTCCTTGGCTTTCACCTTATTTCGGTGGTGTATTGCGTACGCTAAGAATACGCATTCGCGCGAGCCGGTGCATACCGTAACATTTTGGCTCCTCTCGCTCTTTTCCTCCCGTTCTGCTATGATGTATTTGTTTCTCGGTTACATGTGGCCACCAAACGGTTTCATACACGCATGCGTGATGCGTTCTGCCACATTTGGTGGGATTTTGGATGCCTTTCCTTGCATTTCCTTTCTCTCCAACCTTTTTCCGCTCTCAACATGCTGTATTACACTTTTCCATTTGGTTCGTTATTAGTTCTACGAGAAAACGAAGACGATAGAGGAAAAAAAGAGGAAAAGCAAGATTTAGTGGAAGGGCCGAAAAGTTGACGTAGAATTGGGATCTCCTTGCGCGGTTTCGTTTTTTTTTTTTCTGACCCATTCTGATGCCCTCTCCATCGTTATAGCTGTGCTACTTGCTCTCGGCCGAACTACCGGTTAACATTTTTGGCTGTTGTGTTGTGGCTCTGTTGAATTGTTTCTCTTGTTTTTCGGCAAATCTTTTAGAAGTGATGTTTTTTTTTCCCAAGTATGTATTTTTGGTGCAGGGATCTGCAAGGGAGTGGCAGGATTTTGCTTCTTCATTCCTAACTACCCTCTCGTTCTGTCTTTTGCATTTCTTGCGATCATTCGGACGTCCGCTTCCGCTTGGGTATCCGAATAGTTCTATCCTTACTTTTTGGATTTCTCCGACCGGGGACAGAACCGTCGACACACACATTGCTGGGCTGTGCTCCATGTTGCTTTGCAGCTTCGCCTCGATTGAAAGGTAATAGCATTTTCCATCACGTTTTCGCTGCCGTTCTGCTGAAGCCAAGCAAAGCGGCCAACACCGTACGTGTATATGTGCCGGGGAAAACGCTTACCTGTGTGTGAGTAAACAATAAGATGTTTGCGTTCAATGCCACGGGAATGCTGATGATGATGGTGGTGATGGCGGCGTGATCGTCGGTAGCGCATTGCCGCGGCGGATGAGTCAGTTTAGTTCAGTTCTGAAAGTACAGCCGAACGGAGAGCACACGCGAGCGATAGACACGACACGACGACACTAGTCCGAGAGTGCGGAGTGCGCGTTGTCGTTTCTTTTTTTATTTTATTTTTTCTTTTGGCCATTTTGTTTCGATTAGTGATTTGTTCGTTCCATAGTTTCGGTCGAAAGCAATTCCGCTAAAGGCAGGCAGTAGCAGCTACAGCGGCAAAGCAGCCAAGTCTCAACTGTTCAGCAGTGGAATTAAAAATTTCTAGAGTAAATCTTCAATCTTCCGTTGCATTGTTCGCGTTAGGTTTTCTGTTCTGTTTTCGCTCGCGTCAACCCCGATCCTGATTTTTGTTTAATTTTTTTTTTTTTGTGCAAACATTACAAACAAAGGTGTTGTTCCGTCGCCTACCATTACAACGTGCGTGTTGAAAAGCGTAGAAAAGCTTAGATCATCGGCCGAACCGTAGGTTTACCTACTTGGTAAAATAGATTCTTACGATTATATTTTTAGAATTTGGAAGATTACCGAAAAAAAAAACAAATCCGCAAATTAGAACCATACACACGGGTAAATAAGTATCCCCCCAGAGAGAACAGCATACAACAAAGAGCGAAATACGAAAGAGAGATTCACGAATTCAAGAGTGAGAATGCGATAGTGAGAAATCACGGACTTGCTTGCATGATGAATGCTGAGATGAGATGTGATCAACGTTTACAGATCTCTCTACGAGAGATCGTCCAGAAGAGAGTTTCCGACTGCTGCAGTTGTGTGAGGGTTGACTGGAAATTTTACATCTTTTTGGCAAGGCAATCTAGAGTTGGGTGGCATATTAATAGTTTGATTATGATATCGATGAGAAGTTGTGGGAGACTATGTTAATTTTATTGCAATTTCTCCCTGAGAAAGGATGTTCATTTGTTAGGCGTCCTGCTCATGTTTATAATGCCGAAAAGTGCGTACATACATCATTAGATTGTGTGCGTTTCATTAGACGGCACAGGCATTGGTTTTTTGGTTCGTCAAGCTCTCGTGGCTTCTATTTTTCTAATATCTAAAATCAGCGTGGAGAGTTGTGGTTGCAGTTTATCCTATGACAGGTATTAGTTTTAGAAATAACACAAGTACAGCTTGTATAGTTTTGCCTAGAATGTACTACACACACCCGAATCGTTGGACTTGTGTCGCAAAGGACCATTCGCTTGTCCAACAAACACAAGCCGCCGGCACACGTGTATCATATGGGGCCAAGGCAGTTCAGGTAGTTTAAATTGCTCGTATTCGGCTACAGCTGTGTTTACCGACAGTAAGCGCTCTACATAAATAATACCAGGAAAAACATTTCAAAAACGTAGGTCTTCAAGTGTGGGACGTATCCCGTGTTGTAAAGTATCATTTTTGTGCGATTTGCTTAATACTGTTTTCAACCACTCTTAACTTTTCAAAGCCACATGATTCATTACTGATCGTTTTCCTTTTCCTACCTTTCCCAAATTGGTTTTCTCTCACTTTTCTCCAAACAGCTAAAAGGTGTTAAAAGTTGACTGCAGCCAAACAAAATAGCGCTCCGGCACACACGGCATATTGGGCCCGGTCTTAAAGAAAATTAAAAAAAGGAAATTTTCTTGCAATATTGGAAAAGCTCTCGATGTTGTTAACTGTATTTTACTATTATTATCATCATTATTGTTGTTATTAAAGTTTTACGTTACTTAAAACATGTTCGAGTGCTAAAAAGAACAACAGGAAGAAAGAGAGAAAGAGAGGAGAGTGTACAAAGCAACGCGTGTATTTCACCCTTCAGTACGCTACATTGGCAATCTAGAAGGCGGGGAGCTTGAAAAACGAGATTTTTTTCGGTCACGCGATTAGTAAAGAGCTTAGTATTCTCCACCCCGAAGGAGATCGAATTGGATAAACAAGACGAGTGTTTCCGCGATCGTTATCTGTGACAGTGCGCTTAGTTCCGTGTGTTTCTGTGCTAACGTTTGTCTACGCGAGGCAACAGTATAGTGTGCCAAACGTCGCCTGTTCCTGATCATTTCAGCGGATTGATCCTTTCAGCGTCCATTCGAGTCCGGCGTGTAAGCGAAGTGTTGTACGTGTTCACGAATTAACTACACCTCAGAAAGGCGAAGGATTTCTCAACGAAACAAAAAAAAAAAAGATCCAAAGGATATTGTAACATTCTTGGCGGGAAAGGCAAAAGCGAACAGCTACACTTCGTCGGATAGGAAGATTAGTACTTCTACTGCAGCAACTACTTTTGCCACTTAAAGAAATTGCAAAAATGGCGGCGAACTTGGAACAGTTTTCCGAGCTGGAGCTGTCGAAGGAAGATCGTGAGCAAATCTTCGACCCACCACTGGACGCTCCCAAGACACAAAACGGTGCCAGGTGAATATTGCATTACATTTACAGCACTTTTCTTTGGTAGTACAAAACCTTTTGCAGAAATAACGATGATTATTATAGCTGTTATGTAACGGTGTTGTATGATTTGACATTTTATAGTAAATCGTTGATGGCGATTATCTCATTGGTTTTGTTTTTTGTTTTTTTGTACGCTATGCATAAGGACATTTCTTTCGAAAAAGAAACAGAAAAAAACATTCAAAACTCCGTTTTCAAGAGTAGCCCGAACTGCTGCCTAAATCCTCACGATTCACATAATCGCCCGCAGCTTCGCGATTAATTTTCGGTTTGCCGACCGTCCTGCTTCCCGCGCACAAACACGGCGGCTTCTTTTTTATTTCTCCGGTGAAGATCTTGCTCCGGGGTTTTTGTGCCTCTTGATGTGCTAGTTGCATTCTTTGCTTTCCATTGTGTTTTCGTTGCTTCCACGCTACTCTTCCTCTGCGGGAGGATCGTTTCGGCCCGGGACCCGAGTGTAGTTAAAAAATCCATCCCCTTTGCGGGCCGGGGACCATTTTTCGGTTCACAGCATATCTTCACAACGCGTGTTGTAGCCGTGCTTCTTTCAACAGGGCTGGGCGAGTAAACGCAATCGAATAAAGGCCCAAAATATATGTTATACCCTTCGCACTTCGCATTCTGACCAAGCTCTTTTCTCCGCGATTTTCGCGCCAGTTTTCAAGGTAATTTGAGCGAACGAATTATTTTGCAGGCCGTTGAAAGAGCAAGAGAGAGAGAGAGAGAGAGAGAGAGAGAGAGAGAGAGGAGAAAGAAAACTGTTTGGGAACAAAGATGTGATTGCTTGATCGAGAGCTTGGGGAAAGATTGCACAAACTCAATCATTCACGTTACCTTTTCTGTTCAGTCAAACAACGTCGGTCTAGAATCTTTGAAGCAGCTAAAGTTACTTAATATCAGACTATACGGAAGGAGAGCATACATATCTTTTTCACTTTAGTATAAAAGAATAAAAACCTACAAATGTAATAACCTCGTTTAACAGTGATTTTTTATTTTAATTTTAGTGTTTTATGGGTACAATCTTTTAAAAGCCCAACGATCAGATTTGGCATGGTTTGTTGTTGTTGTATGTATTCAATCTGAAACCGAAGCGGTAGAGGACGGTAGAGAACGGATAGCGGGGAATATGTTCTTGGAACTGGATGGCCTTAGGGCTTAACAAATGTCTGCTAGGCAAAAACAACATTCCTTCGTCAGCGATCCACACCTAACGGGACATTTCGGTTCATTCCTGAATAGCAATCTTAGCGTAGCGCATGGGAACGAACAGATAGATAGGCATGAAGAAAAAAAGCCTTAAAAACTGGCGCGCTCCATAAAAACCTCCTTTGCTTTCTCACCGCCTCACACCTACGAGACCAGTAGGTTCGATAACGATCGTCAAATCTTGCCTCCGATGAGTTTCGAGTTTGCGTCCGTCCTGACCCGCTAAAAGATTGGGTTTAAATGTTCATGATTTATTGAGATTCCCACAAAAGTATCGGAAGGATACCTTTCAAATTTAGGCCCTTAATGGTTGGTTATCCCGAGAATAATAAAGCGAAGCGCTCTTGTTAACAACGTTCTTGAGGGATGCCAATGGATTGTTAATGGTTCGGAAAAGCCATAAAAATTATTGCACGTGGAGTGTTTTAAAAAAGAATATAAATATTACGAAACAGTTTCTAACCGAAATGAATGAATGCTTTTGAAACAAGGTCTATTATACTGCCAGATTTTATATATTTTATAGCCCTTTGATAATATGTATTCATCAAAATTCATTCAAGTCGATTCTTCAAGGTTTTTTTTCAGTTTATTTTTTTCTAATCAATTGGTTTACACACAATCTAGCTCGAGATGAGATAAGCCTGTTTTTCTTCTTCTTATGACAAAACAAAACTATACACTCACATTCAGGTAGAGACGGGATGACGGTGGCTTACATTTATCACCTGTTCCTTCTGGTCTGAAGCGTCTGGCCACCGGCTGACAGACACGATGCAAATCCAGCTGCGAATACAGGGCTTTGGAGCACCAAATCAATTTCTTTTCTAATTTTACGTCTGGCACGGGTCGAGACTGGACGAGGGCGAAAAAATCGTAACTAATGCGAAAACTGCACTTGACAGATTGCACACCAAATGCGCGGAAGAGAGAACCGAGTGGCAGGAAGTTCCCCGGGGTTCGCGTTGCAATCTTCACTAACCGTGTACACCGGTTTTGCCACTTTTACTATCATCATGCAGCGCAGCATACCGGCAATCCGTTTGGTTTTGTTCATCCGTCCTTCCCACAGAAGATTTGCCAAACTGGAAAACGTTTGGGGCCGTTGGGAAGAAATAAAAACCTCGCCAACGAAAAGAAGTTCGTCTAACCTTGACAGAATCTTGGTTAGACGAAAGATGAAGGAGAACAAAATAAACCTAAACTTCACCAATGGCAAAAGACGCACGCGAAAAAACGTGGATTTGCAGCATCAGAAAAGGACTTCCGTCCATCCTCTACCAAACCCCCCTTGCATCCACCACCATCCTTTCGAAACATGGTTCGCAAACTTTATTTCGTAGCTCTGATGAAACTAAAGCTACTCTTGCAAAAGCCACGTTATTGCAGACACGCAGTGGCAGAGAAGTTTTCTTCCGAGTATGTTCTTGATTCTCTCCACAGACTCCATTAGTAACGCTTTGTGGAGTTGAGTTGTGGAAGGAGGCTTTGCTGTAAACTGCATCCTTCCGAGAATTCAGAGATTTCGTTGCATTGTTCGGTTCGGGGAGTAAAGAATGGGGATGGTGGAAAGTTTCGCCTTAACTTAAGGAAAGTTAGTCGAGGGCAGATTTTTAAACGAGAAGGCACCATTCCTTTACATCCGTTCCAACAACTGGAAACATTAAATAATAAGAGAACTATTGAATATTAGATATATTATCTTTCTTTAGCAGACAGTCGGAGAAATGCATCGAAAGTGCAAAGGAGGCGGAATTAGTCCAGCACAGCGGGTGACGGATACACGATAGGACGCAGGTGCGGTGGCATCGAGGAGCCTTCCTGCTTCCAAGAGTTGCATGCGCAACCCGTTTTGCTGCAAATGCATAAAAATATGAGCTAGATTTAAGTTGGCTGGATTTCCTCGTTCCATTGAATTCTTAGGCTTCAGTTTACTTGCCTTCGCGTCGAAACCGCACCATTACATCTGGCACACATACACACGCACGTGTTATGTAAGTGGAACTCAACATAATGGATAGCATTACACCACGAGCAGCCCTCCACGGATCCCCGTTGCGTATAACACGAAGATTCCAGGAGAATAACTTCGATGCATACCAACGACATTGTGGTGTTCAATTCAACAGCATAAACCCATACATTATTTATCATTTGTGTTCTTTCGGCAAGATAGCGTCAACAGGAACGACTGATACTTTACTTTAGACAGACTTTATGAAAGAGTTTTGGACTTTTAATATTGCTTTATCATTTTCATTATAAAAGCAAAAAGAAAGATAAACGAACATAAAATGTTCCATTGTTTACCTTGTTTTGGTATGTTCTTTTTGTACGTGCATGAAGCGTTTGTCCAAATTCCCCTGGATAAACGAAAATCACGAAACTATCAGTGCCTTGTTCAACGTGTTAATTGATTTTGACTTAATTTGCCAAAGTCCGAGGAGCATCAAGTCTGAAGTATCCTTTCGAAAAACTGGGGTCGACTTATACATTCGCCTGGACTTTCCTGTGCTTGTGCGAAGCTCTTTGAGTCTTTTTTTTTTTTGCAAAAAATTGTTTATTTGTGTGTAACAAAAAGGAGACCTTCCAATCTAATCAACATTCGATGTGTACATGATTTTGGAGCAGTGACGGTGAGTTTACGATTAGGACGTACATATTCGGTAAGACATCTACGGCGCAAATAAATATACGGCGAGGACCCTACTCTACAAAAACACTTCTGTCTGTCTGTCTAAAATTGCACTGCGTTTGTTTGCTCTCATTCGGTTAAGAGCGGGCCAGTGCACGTCCTTAAAACAGAAGTTTGAATCTGCAACAATTTGTTTAAGATGTTGCTGCATGCAGTCCCACGCCAACGACACGCGAGGGCATGTGGCAAATTTGTGCTCAATGGTCTCGACGGCGGGACAGAACGAGCGACATGGAGTGGTGATCCTTCCCGTCCGGAAGAGGAGGTCAGCATGCGAGATCTTCCCGTTCGCGAGGAGGAAGAGTTGTGCTGTGCTGGAAAGTCTATTGTTAAATCTGTATTATTATTTCATGCTCGTTCTTTTGTCTGTTCTTGTCACCAAGGCTTCATGCCGAAGCGTTCCACAGTAACCAACCTCATGAGCTTTATTTCTACAAAGCAAACACATTGTCTCTGGTCAACAGGTTGACACAATCTATACAGATCTTACTGCGGCTTTTGATCGGGTACCACATGACTTTCTTCTATGTAAACTAGTAAAACTTGTCCTTTTTATTCCTCTGGTCGAATGGATTGGCTCCTTTTTTTTTAGTCGTTCTTGTATTGTCAAATTGGACATCGTAGTATCTGCTGCTTTTCCTTATCCTTATCAGCAGGTGTTTCCCAAGGTTGCGTCATGAGTCCATTTCTGTCAATCTTTTCTTAACAAGTTTGCCGGTGGTGTGATGCCAATGGCCTCAGTTTATATACCGACAAATGCTTCTCTATTTCCTTTAGCTGTTTCTGATAATCAGATAGAATGCCAAAGATCGATTTTGTGAGCTCATGGTAGTAAACAAACAATATCCCCGATTGTCAACAACCCCATTGAATATGGCTGCCACGGGAAGCCTTTGACATCACATCTCTACATAAGCACTTTGGTCTAGAGTGCCCCAGATTATCCCATCGCTTGGGGCCCCGGAAGGGATTGATTCGCCTCGGGGTCCAGAGTAGCCATATTTAATAGCTAAATAGTGGAAGACCGTTTTCTCCTTTTTTTACAGCTAGAAGTTTTGAGTTTGGACAACATTTGTCCAAGTGTACGTATTTTTTTTTTTTTTTAGGAATGGAAATATTTAGCCGAAAATATGAATATCCCAAGTTTTCGGCAATCACAGAATAAAGGAAGTAAATACAAGGGGGAAGAAAGAAAGGAAAGGACAAGTATTACTTCTTTTTTGGAGGGAACAAATTTCGCTTCAAGTGTCAATCATTGCTCGTTTCGGGACTGTTGTGGAACTATTTCCTTGGTTTGCTGGTTTGTGTGTGCATCTCCAGCGCTCTCCTCAGAAACACAGATCATATCCCGGCTCTGTTTTTCCCCTTTTCGCTTGATCAATGATTCCCCTATCTTTCCCAAACTAAATGTTTGGTGTGTTTGTGTGTGTGTGTGTTTGTGTACGTGTGCGCGGATCGGCAATGGAAGCTATGTGTCCGCCAAATCTAACGCCACCGAAGGACGCAAGAGTACGAGCGCAATATGCCAACAATTGGTTTGCCAAGCAGCAGGAGAACAGATCCTTTGCCCCCAAACGCGCGCACACATAACTAGACACCATCGGCTGGTTGCTTCTTGGGGAAGCGAAAGGGTACTGTAGGCTTCGGCAATTGGAAGGGGTTCCAAAAAAGAAGGGAAAAATGATGCAAGATGCAGGGGAAAGAGATAGTTTGGCCCAGCTGACGAGTGTGATGAACATTGTGATCGACGATTTGACGAGAAACACACAGCGAAGGCGAAGAAGCAACCAAGATGGCAATGGGGAGATTGGACAGATTCTCATCAAAATATGGCACTGGCTCGGAACGGTTTTTTTTTCTTGTCTTTCCTCCTTTATCTTATTTGATTTCCCAAACTTTTGGTTTTAATTTCCATCATAGTTTTCTTTTCGTTCCTTTGTATCACTGTCCTGTGAATGCAAACGAGAGGAATAGAGAGAAAAACTAAAAGAATTACAGATAAATGTGTTAGCTATCTATCTAGTTTGATGATGGAAAGCCACGCAGTGATGTGTTTTGGAGGGTGACGTACGTCGGTAAGCGAGTTTCCCGAAAGAAAGGATGAGGAGAATCACTCCTTAAGCAAATTAAGTCTAACATTTACTGAAATAGTTCTACAATTGAGTCAAGAATATTTTTCAAATTTCATAATATAAGATTCCAAATTCAGCCATTCGCAATCGAAAACCCAAGTCTGGCATGCGAACTCAGCTATTAAAAGAACGAATTTCATGAAATGACCTCTGTCTGAATAGTTTAACATTCAGGCCTACATTTGGTAGAGGGTTTCAGAGTGGATTGGTGAACGTAAAGCTAGATACACGGAACGATCGATGAATGAAACCAACGAGAACCAAGAGCACCTATCGGTTGTTACTCAGGATAGCCAAACTACTTTTTGAAAAAGATTAATAAATAAAATATAATACCTTAATACAACTTTAGACTCTACGAGTGTCATCGAGCTCTAATGCTCCTTCTTGTTTCTTGAACTTCTTCCAAGTATGTTCCGATTATTTCCGCGAGACCCAGCAATTCCCTTTTCCATGTTCGGATTACGACTAGCCCAATGGTGGGATGACAATGCGCAGCCAAAACCTACATTATTTTTAATCACGGTTAACGAGCAAGCAAACGAAGCTTGGAATGTAGAGGAGGGCATGTCGTGGAAAACATCACAACAGAGCGGAATCGTTAAATGGAAAACATGCCACTGACCTATTCGCACAAGGTCAGGGATGAAAAAGTAAAGGAAATGCAGCGTGGACCTGGCGTGCAGTCAGCCGGTTAGGTGCATAGAGGGTCGCAAGCCGGAAAGCAAAGGGTAGCGATCTGAATGCAATAATCTTGATTTGTGATGCCGGCGATGGTAAGACTGGTCCCGGTAGCCTAGGACTTCCTCTGCGTTGATCCTTGCAATCTTTTCGTTTAGCAGAAATCTCCGGGAAGGCACGAATTATTACCATTATTTGTCAGGTGTGGCATATGAGAGAGTGCCTGATTGTATGTGTGTATGATCGCTATGGGAGAGAGAAGAGGTGAGAGAGATATGGGAATAGGAATAGTAAAGTGGTGCTTCGAAACATGGGGACGCATTTTCCTACCCGGACTGTGGATAAAATTCCGGCAGGACGAAGTGCAAATATCTAAAAAAAAACACGAGCGAACGCACAGTAGGCCCCTGCAACAACACGTACCGAAAAGCGGAGAAGTCTTCGGACGATTCACAGCAACAATACAAGCCTTTTATCCAGATGACCTTTCGGGGATTGCTTTAAGACCACCATCAGCGCCCCGGTAGAAAGTGTGATAAATCGGTATTTGTTTCAACTTTCGTGCATTTCTATTTAATGCGCTATGTCAAAGTAAGGAAAAAGCGGGACAAGAAGAATGCTGAGCATAATACTTCCGGGGGAAAAAACATTCAATCTTCAACTTCAAAGAGGGTTTAACGAATATTGGAATCTTTTGCAAAAAGAAAAAACCTTCTTTAAGACCCAGTAGCTTGCCCTATGAAGGAACAAGTGCTCATCCAAGATTGATCCTACACACCGGTAAACTAGTGATGAATATTGTTCCATTGAGAAATCGTTCGTGCGGTAGACCTTGTTCGTGGCGATTCGGTTCAATTATCGTGCCGTTACATTGTATGTATCGAAAAATAAGTGAAACAAAATCAGACCCCACCCTCCCAATAAATCGAGCAACATGGCATAATCATTTCCTACAGCTTAGCTGCGGGAAAGACAATTTCTTTCCCTCTCCTTGGAGTGCCAGAGTTTTTATTGGTGCATTTTTTCATAATTCATGAGCCAAGCAGAAAATATTTAATACTTGCGGGAAACGGTACATTTCGGCTACTTTTCCTTCGCCCTGCTGCTGGTTGTGCGTTCCGCTGGATTCCTTTTATTATCATTTGTCCGAGATCTGCTGCTTGATGATCTCAGTAAGTGGTCAGTATTTCTTCGTAACAAATTTAATAGTATAGTTTTGACTCTTTACGGACGCAGTAGCCGGTAGTTTTTGGAAAGAAGTTATCATCTTTTGGAACAAGACTTAGCTTTGCTTAATGTAGTCATTTTGATTCTACAAAGTCACGATCCTCGCAGTTATATTTGTAGCTGTTGACATTTGCATGAAGAACAGGTTCGCAGTAAGTGTGTTATTCGATGCGTTTTCTTTTTGGATCATTTATTTTCCAATTGAGTAGCCTAACTGTCTCGCGGGCGGCCTCAATTGTACCACTGGAGGCAAAGACAGCCCATTAACCTTAGCAGGGAACCGGCGAGAAGGCCAGGCAAAACTGAAATGAAAAACCCATAGGCGGCCAAAGAAAAACACCGTTTTTCGTTCGGATTTTTCCGTTTTGTTTTCTACTTCTCTTTGCTCACATGTAGCCAAATTCATTGTGGATTAAACGGATTTTTCTACTTTCATCATGATGTTCCAGTAAATTGGTAATTAATCATTTTCTTTATCTCTTTCACTCTCTTCTCCAACGTTTCAGGTAAGAAATCGGAAGATAAGATTTACGAAATTTAAGATGCTTGCACGAAACAAAATCCGGACCAGAATGTTTGAAAATTGAAGCTGGAAGATTTTTGCTTTATATTTCATACCCCGATGTCCAGCGTGAGTAACACATAGCAGTTGAGTTATATTATTTAAATTAAGCAATTAAATTTATAATTTTCTTCCTGTGATTTTTTTTTGAAACGAAGCCTCCCATGTTTTATGGCCGTATGCAATTCTAATTCGAACCTATCCTTGTGGTAGATTGCATTTTATTGGGGAGATTATTTCCTATGCATTCTCTTCCTCCCATATAGCCTCAATCGATAGTTTTTTCGATCTCATATTTTCTTGTCCATCTCATGTCTTCCTTAAATGTTGCTCTGTTTTATTTCAAGTCTCGCTGTTTTTGTCAATCGAGGTCGTTCCTGATTGCGGCCTGTTTTATATTATTTCTTTTCCACTACAAAACGCATGCATAAGGTTTCGATTTTCCGCTTCTTTTCTACCCTCGTTTATTATGCATACAAATGTTCTACAAGCACGTTCTACTCGGAAATATTAGAAAAGGGTTTGCCTCGATGAAGCAGGAAGGAGTGAACCAGAGGAGGGAGAGAGAATGTTGGTCATACATATGCATATGCTATTTTTTTACCACACGAAAGCCACTGTGTGAGTGTATGCATCCTTCTCATGTTTTTATTCACATGTTACCAAAGCCGTGTGCGTATTTCTGTTATTATTATTATTGTTATTATTATTTTCATTATATTATTATTATTATTGTTGTATTGAGTATATTCCTCGCTCCAGTCCATGTCTTCTGTTGGCGCCTGTTTTCCACCTATCCTGACCTTATTTTCTAGTTTTCCCCTCTGGTACTAATCTTAAGCCTTTCTTGTTTTACCGGACATTTGACGGTTCGCGGTCTCTTTCTCTATTACTTCATCCCTTTCTTGCTACAGGGGATTATAGTTATCTTATTCTTTGCGAGGATCTTTCCTTTTTTCTCGCTCCAATCCGCTTCCTGTTTTTGTTCCTTTTTTCCTGCTTCCAATACCCATTTATCTTGCAATCCTCCCCTTCCCTCCCCCCCCCCCCCCTTTACATCCTTTTAACCACATCCATTCGCTTAACGCTTTTGTTAGGAACCATTATTATTTTGCGTTCCCAAAATTGCGTTCGCCCTACATTTTTGCTCGTTTCTGCCCTTCGCTTTTGGCCACAAAATGCGCCCTACATTTTACTTGCTGTGCTCTTTCGCTCATGCTCGGTGGTGAGTGTGTGTGTGACTATAAAAAATTAACTAAAGGAAGTACCACAATTCCGCGTATGCCTCCGCGTCGGCCTGCCTGTGGCCGGCATGATCGGTTTAGTTTTATTAATTGCCTAAATTCAAAAGAAGCCGGAAGAAAAAAGGCGAAATGACATCGCTTTCATTCAACAAACACCAGCCAAACACAGCGTTAGTAGAAGTTTTATTTACCAAACTATAATGAGAAAAGATTCACTCGTTGCCTTCGAAAGCTTCTCCTACAATAACATTAACAAAACTTTGCAAACAATCGCTCCGCCAAAAATCCCCTTCGTAGCAACGGCATCGTGAAAAACGATTTATTACCTTTTCCAATTTACCACGCGATAGTAACGGGGCACAACGGTAGATCGTTTTCTGTAATAACGGTTCATTCACAGTGCTTGGAATTATGTGGTGCAATTAGCGGTGTACTTCATGGTCGATGGTTGATGACGGCCGTTGCCGAAATTAGCCTTGAAAAAGGGCACATCAGCTGGATAGGCTAGCCAATATTTAACGCTAATTATGTCGCTTCTGCTCAACTAGAACCTGAACCACCGAAATCCCGTGATCAAAACATCCTTAAACAGATTTTACCTTGAATATCCATATTATTTACACTCACAGTATCATGAGCGTGGGATGCTTGTGAAGCGCATGCTCAACTTTTCTCTAGCCAATGCACCTGTCCATCTGGATTCGTTGGAGAAATACCGGGAGAAGAATGTTGAATGCACAAATGCACTTCTTCTATCAAACCTGTAAGTTGCATTTGTGTGTGTGTGTGCATCTTTTTTTTTATTGTTATATAATCATAATCATAGCTAAAGGGCGGAGTTTTCCTCCTGTCTGCCTGAGTGAGAGTGAAACAACAGGAGAGTGAACGAGAATGGAGGGCACTCGTGCCCATAATGAAGGCATTTCTAGGCATGCAACAGGTCCCGGCCAGTGCAATTTGCAATGCAATTTGCAACCCCCCCCCCCCTCCTCCTTACATTCCTTCAGCACTGAAATGCGCCGGTCGAGCAGTGAAAGGGTTCGCGAAAAAGGGGTGATGATGCGTTTGATGCAACAAGTAGACTGGCACTCGACCAATGTTCACCGGAAGAAGCATCCCTAGGGATGTTGTGGAAGCGAAGGGAAATAGAGAAGCTGGGTGTGGAGAGCACATGCTGTGACATGGACTCAGGCTTTTTGCACAATGGGCAACAGTTGGTCGGGCGGAGGAGTTTTGCCGTTTTCCTTTTTTTTGTTTTTTTGCTATCGGTATGTTTTCAAGCCATTTTGAAAAAGAAAATCCAATCACAAATCAACCGCACGCCATTGTGTTTCGCACAATACTATACAAATACAATTTGCCTCAAGGAAAATGGGACAGTGCAAATTTAAGACGTTCTTCCGATTTTTCGTAACCTTGTGACTGCAAATCTACAGTGGCAAATTGTGAGAGCAAAAAATAGGAAGAGACAGTTTATGTGACGCATTCAAGTACTTATGCACAATCTGATCGCAATCTTGGGTAAACCCTACAGTATCGAAAGCTTGATAATATAGATTACGAAAGAATAAGTGTGGAATTGTAGGAGTGGTGGTAGAAGTAAAATGTGCTTCACTAAGCCAACTCAACAGATTTCTCAATTATGGCTAGTTTAGCTCAAAGCTTTAGCCTGCATGTCAGTGAACGAGGATATGGAAAACTCCAAAGGATGCCCCTCGTTGCCTTGCATTACTTTCTTCTAAGTCATAATAGTTTACAGCTGCTGAAAGTGAAATAAAAAAAAAATGCAGCTCCATTACAAAAGTCTTCGTGTGCGTCATTGCATGTATCGACGACCCTCTCTTATTTTTATTTGTATATTTTTTGCCATGTCTGGAGTTTTATCTTCCACTGCTTCGGTGTGGCTTCACCCATTCCTGCTTTTTTGTCTCTAAAGGTACGACCAAGCAGAACCTCCAACGTAGCGCCATGAAGCTAACATGGTACAGTGGAGAAAAGGAAACGATCGGTCAAACCTGTTTTGGAATATTGTGTGTAGAGAATATTCAGAGGAACAAAAAAATCAAAAGCTAAATCGCGATCGCTTTGATCCTGTCGGTGGGGGGGAAATCACGCTAAGCTAACGTGTGTCCGTGTCCCCAACGGGTTGCTGTGGCGACGCATACTCTCTCGCGTGAAGCGCATGCTGCCCATCTTGAGAGAATCTGAGAACCATAAAGTGGCCCCACACAACCAGCTACACTGCCCTTGCTCATTATGGCAAGCGCGCTGCGCCATCTCGTCGCGAAGCATTCGAAGCAATTGACTCCCTTGCGATGTACAATCTCGTCGACGCGCGCAAAGAATGGAATATGAAAGGCTTGCTATTTCTTCTTAGCCGTTTGTGTTTGCTTGCGTGTGCCAAGCTCCACTTGGCGGACTCGGCCAGCACGAAGTCGGGCTTCGCGCGGCCAGAGATCGATCGACATTGCTCGTGGTCGTTCGTCGCGCGCACGGGGAACGTTGTTTGACCGAGTGTAGTGCTTTGCATATCGCCACAGTTCTGTGTGAGTGTCCTAAGCGCATCCAAGTGTCCTCCGTACGTGCCTTCCGCGCCCGTTTCTCTGTTCGCGGTCAAATCGGAAGCCATATCAATTAGGGCGCAAACATTGCTTGTTGTAACTAGTACTGTGAGAAGTATTTTTAGTATGCTTTGCAACCTTGGCCCTCATACGCGCAACGTTTAGCTTTGTGGAAACACTTTATCAGTGAACATATCTACGGTGAGAATGCAGAAAAACAACAACAACCAGCGAAAGCAAATACCAACGTCAGCAAAACCCGTGCTGTGGTGTACGTGTAATTTAAACTCATTGAAAACGGTCTACGGTGCAACCTGGCGACGGCGCTAGTCCCATCCACTCCCGGTGGATTTATTTAAATCCATCCGAGAAAAAATTCGCTTCCAGCGAGCGAGGCGCAGTTGCACCACTGGGTGGAATGTGATGAGCCGGCACTTATTCTTAAAAATAAGATCGCCTCTTTAACTACACACGTTCTCTGCCCTGCCCCACGTTACCGGCGACGTGCATGCGAATTATGCTGATTGAGCGCCAAACACAACAGAGAAGTCAACAAAAGAGTCGCGTAGATTGATGTAAATCAAGCGCGCTCGGTTTAAACGTGAAGTGGTGACACGGAGGCAGACGGCAGCGATGAGTTTACTTGGTGGAGGCAAAATATGAAAAAGCCAGGAAATGTATATCGGTAAATGAAAGACAATTTAGGAACTGCAAGAAGAAGAGAAATATATTCGTTCAGGGACAGAGAATGAGAGAGACTGAGTGTGAGAGAGAGAGACAGAGTTTGAGTGGGAGAGAGAGAGAGAGAGAGAGAGAGAGTATTCTGGATTGAATAGTGCGCTCTCTGCCGGACGACAACACAACGATTCCCGCGCACTTATCAACGTTACTTGAGTTGGCAGTGTGGTGCGGGTTTTCAAGCTGGTTTTCATGTTGCTCCTCAACACCGGTTTATCAATCTCTGTGTTTGGTGTTCGGTAGCCGTCGGGTGTATTGGTGTGGCGCGCACACTATACGCGTTTTCCTCCCATACCTATGAATCGCGATGTGCCGCATCATCATTCTCGCGAAGCCCTCTCCGGTTAGTGACATTTTTACTCCCGCGAAACTCGACTGTCAGCGGCAAGTGCGCGTGCATATAGAGTTCGGGCATCGAACGTACGTAACGGATGACATGTTCTATCTACTATCTCCTATTACGTAGTGGCCACGGAACAGTTATGACACAACGTCAATCGTGATTAGGATTGCTGACTGCGTGCATCGGCCATTTTGACGAGTGCAGCAGTTGTGGAGCTCGGGAATCTGCGTTCAGTTATAGTCCGTCGATCATGATTGTTCCGTGTATGGGTGCAAATTGTCATCTTCTGCACATCGGGCGCAGGAAAGTTTCTGTTCCTATCATCACGGACGGTAATTGCCTGTAGCGTCGGGAAGAAGTTTCGTCTGGGTGATATTGACCAACTGTTGTACCTGTTGGGTTGTAGGAAACGGAAGGCCTAAACACGTGCTTTCTAACCTGCTCATGTGCCATTTATCGAAAAGTGTGCGATGTGGAATTATAAAGAATGGCGCGATACCGGTTATCGGGGAAACAAGCAAGTTGATTCCTGTGTTTTTTTCGCACTTTCGATAGCGAGCGATAAAACGATCACCGCTGCACCGGTATAGTGTTGTTGGCATATAAGAATCAGTAGTACAAACGTGTTGGTGTCGTCGAACAATGTTAACAAACATGACCTGTTTTAGCACGATCGTAAAATAAAATATCTTTATCGCAACATTGTAGTGCTTCCTAGAGTTCTAGAGTATGGATGTTTTTTTTTTCATCGCTCTCTCCCTTTGTTTTTTTTTTCTTATCTTTTCCGTTTTGTTTGCTTCCCACGTCATTTGTTGTTATTAGCTTACGACGAATGAAAAAGAACTGACAGTGAAATATTTTAGTGTTTAGTAGGAACGCACTGTAGAACCGGCCTTTACGTTCTCAATCCGTTTCAATGTATACACAGCAGTTTTTACCAATACTAACATGAACACTGATTAAGACAAAAACCATCCTAAGCCTTTTGGACATTATTGTGTAATCGATTCGTTGAAGATTTGTTTTTTGTAATTATAAACTCCCGGGAATTCGTTTGATTTGGTGCAATAAAGGTGCCCATCGCGGATCATCAAAAACAATCCAGTGACCGTTTCTTCGCAATTAAGCAAGTGAAAGACTTATCGCATTCGAAAAGCGCGTGAAAGTCGGTCGAAAACGATTGCTCCACGTACGCGCACGGCCGATTGATCACATCCGGCTGGCCAACATTAATATGGCCCACAATCAGTACCAACAGCAGCACCAACAACCACAGTACCAGTATCAACAGCAGTCGCACTACAGCTACCAGATACCGCAATTCCAGACCGGTCTGGTCGACTATGCGCATCAGAGCAATCCATCCACGGTGGTGTCTCAATTAGGTGGAGGTATTTGGTTGAAAACTTGCTATAACCAGTCGGAACAGCCACGAAACGGTGCAGCAAATACTGCATATCAGAGTCACCATCAGTCCTTGTATTCCGATACCAACTACGCTAGCAATTTGCTAATGCCTTACCAACGGTTTAGGTAGGTCTGGATGAAGAGCATTGTGAAACATGTGTGGGTCTCTTCAAAGGCAGTTGGGCTGTCACCGATGGGCCTTCTTTGATGTTCTCTTTCTTGAATTTCAGATCCAACAACCGTCTTTTTTTCTTCTGAACCGTAAACTAAACATGATTTTTTTTTTCTTTTTTTTTCTATTTACAGGTAAGCATCGACGCGCACTGCACAACAACATAAGTTTCGTCATTTTCAAATAACACACACTGAGGAAGAGTTGACTGAGGTTTCCAATGGAAAAGAACGATATGTTTTTAATTCACATGGATACTGACCGACCAACAAAGAAAAAGAATCCAAGGCGGACGGTATTTGTTCAGCTGGGACGCGATGATATTTCGAGGAAAAAACCCATAGCACCAAACAGAACATAGAACAGCTGCAACTGAAACCGATTCGATGAAAAATATCATCGTCCGAACGATTGACTGATAGGCGAATTTGCTAAGCTGCATGCAATGTGACGCTAATGTAAACACTCCAAGATGGCGCCAAAGCGTGGCGCCGCCGTCATGCAATATATAAGGCGTGAGAGAAATGAAAAGTGCAAACGGAAGTCATTGTTGACGGTAGAAGTTACTCGAGTCGCTTTACCAACTTTCTTACAACCCGTGGGCTTATCAAAAGGAGCACATCAACTTCTTTGTGGAACAAGTGGAATTTGCTGATTTCCGCGTGCCTTCGCCGTTAATCTTCTGCCCTCAAATGACGTCGATAAAGCCAAGGCGAACACAAGCTTTAACATTCTAAACTTTGTGTAACGAGGTTGGATTTTTTCGATGTATGCCGTAAAGGCATTAAGTGTTTGTTTCTCCCTCCGCATTAAAGGGCAGAACTGAGCGATAGGTTATGATTTTACGCGATCGTCAAAGATTCTTACAATGAGAAGCCCGAAGGCTTGAGATTGAAAACATACGTTAAAAGTATGTCTTGCCCATTTGTCGTAACATATTTAATCAAGGTATTGGAAAAGACAGTCATAAATTAACTTGTTGAGGCTAATGTTAAGGCAAAAGTTGTTAAGGCTAATCGGCGTTCTTCGTCCATTTAGAGCAGCACGCACACGCACGACTCGTGGTTTTCATCAGCGAGAATCCAATCCACCGACACTGGGTAAGATTGCGTTAGCGGGCTCGAAGTTCTCGCGTGCCTTTTCCCATTCTACGTCGAACAGCGCACTTATCAGAGAACGCCGCAAAGAGGAAATAGTCGAGGGGGTACCACGTTGTACCATGTGGGCTGGGAACGGGAAGGGTACTGCGGAAAGCTGAAAAGTAAACATTTGTTATCAATATAATATATTTTCTACAATTTCCGGGTATTGCCGTCAACATGTTCTCACACACATACACTTATGAGATATGAATCGTACCGCGAATATTTACTTCTCTGGCATGATGAAGGTTCGTTCGAAGTGGCACAAAAAAAAGAGCCAACATCAGGAAACAGTTTGATAGAAGGAAGAAAGTGTACTAATAGTGGTGAAACGCCGGCACCAGTGCTTCGCGGGGTCGGGGAGGAAGGTTCACTGACATGATAGATTATGCTTTCATTCATAAAAAGAATAAACCATGGTGGATTTGATCTGATCATGTTAGTGCCGTGTCATTTCGTCTCCCACTGGTTATGAACGTTATTTGGCCGTTTTGCACTTCTGTTGTTCATAGTATCCGGCTCATTAAAATATGCCTTTTTTAAAAGAAATAATGTATCAAATATGTTTGAGTATCAGGTGAAGCAGGTCAATACCCCGGTAATCCGGGTTTCAATGGTCGTAACATTCTATAGCTACGTACATTATGATCCTTCATTAATAAATGCATTCTAGTTGTCTCATCTCTGCCCATCCTCAGCAAACGGAAATTTGTTTGAACTAAATAGCATTTTCAGCAGCACAAAGATAATCGCAAGCGCGGTGAGCAAATTGTAAACAACTTTCGTAACCTCCTCTGGCGTGCTTGACACCCATCCTCCATTCATCGAACAGACATTATGCGTTATTGAATGTACTTTGTTGCTGCCGGAACTGCTACTTGCAGTGCGTGTTGTGCACGTAGCCGCGATAATGTTTGTCAAACGTTTTTTGCTCGGTTTATATTTTTAACCGATATTGAAAGAGAAATGCATGCCGGATGTTTGTGTGTGTTTTCCGATGACACAAAAAACGCAATGCGAAATGCGGTCACCAGTGATCCGTGCAACATCGATTTTTTATAAACCTTGCGCATCTGCTATGCGGTGGGAAAGACGAAGACCTGCAGTTCGTACACCCGATTGAGTAGGCAACACCTACTTCCTCCCCATCCACGGCGGGATCTCCGTTCGGCGATTTTGCGTGCGTTATGCTAATAGAAAGCGAGTCGGATGCGCACTTCCGCGAGCTGCACAGTTTTCAAGGGATGCAATAAGCACACTGCCAAACATGGCCTTTTGTTCTCTCTATCGCTCTTGCCTGGTATCGCTTCACTGTCCCGTCCCATTCCTCTTCTTTCCATGCGAAACCGGATGGAAGAAACGTGCGCATTGACAACATTGTGTTGGGCGTTTGGTTTGTGCAGATGTTGGGTACCATTAGCATTGAGTACTGGACGGATAGTAAGGTTGACTTGTTGTTATTTTGCAACACAAATATTGTTTGTTACATTTAATAGTTTAGCATTGTATCAAAAAGTACAACCCTGTAGGAGAACAGAACATAAAACGTAAAAAAAGCTCTGTAAAAGCAATTTCAAACTATTTTTTCAAAAGATATTTGAGCCAACCCACATTTTATGTAAATGATTTTTACAACAGAAAGGCATACGGCAAAACGAGGTCGTTCACTCAGCAATTGCTTTACTTGAGTGCAACGACTACTTGGCTACCCAATGCCCATCCAGTTTTAGTACCAAAACTTGATCCCAACATTGCAGCGAGCGATCGTTGAAGCTTAAATGAATGGAATGCGACGGTAAAAATAAATAAATTGCAACTGATGCTGCACACTTACTCACACGGAGTGATATTGAACCCCTTTTGACTGAAATCATCGGAAATTTCGACCGGTTGAGCACTGCAATGGAAGCTTTGAATTGGAAATGAGACATCGGTGACAAACTGACCGTTTTCACAGCCCCTACGAATTTCATCCCAGTCGTGCGAAATACAACGAAGATCGTCCAAGACACATTTGAGGTTGTTGCTGTTTGCATATTCCATGCCAATCTATGAGGAATGAGCCCCACACTAACACAGGAAGTGCTTTCCAAGGGGGTTTATTTCATTTGCTGTGGATTTGGAGCGTGCTCGTGCATTGTAGAAGAAGTAAATTCCTCTCTTAATCCATTTTTCTATTAACGTCCTTCGTTTGATATTTGTTTCATGGGTTCAGCACGTTGATATTTGGAGCAGCTTAGATTAGAGATTAGAGTTGTACTTGTAATCCTAGTCCAATCAATCTACCGAAGTTTCTCTTAAGTGTCCGGAATCAGCTAGAAAACTTTTATAATATGATAAATACTTTCTGACTAATCGCGTGCGACTGGTGTTGGAGAGGTGCACCCGCTCTACTACGTTGATTTTCCTTGCTTTATCCTACATGTCCCGTTTATGAGCATCAGGTTTTCGAGTTCTACCGCCTATCTTCCCCCGTTCAGCGGACGAAAGGCCGAAGAAAAGCAGAAAGGAAGGCATCTTGGTCAACAGGCGATTTCTTCGTCGCCGGCAATGGCATTCGTTTGGTGGGTACCGCCACAGTTTCTTCACATGTTAACGGTTTCTCGCATATTTCTGGCATTCCACCTCGGCAAAAATCGGCAAATCGCGATGCTAGATGCCTCGGACTTTGAATAACAGGAATGGTTGGGTGTGTTCAGACACACAGAAGTTGCTTTCCGTGGCGTTGAGTCTGTTCCAAAGTCCATCCAAAGAGCTAAAACCAATATCTCATGGTCCAACGGCGACACACGTTTCTAATATGTAGTATGCATTTGTAGGGATGGTGATAGCGTGCACAAAACTATGTCACGATTCATGGCTGGAATTGGTTCCTCTTTGAAAATTACGCGGTAAATCCTCGATCTTCAAACAGCTCCTCGGTTATGCGCGGTCAAACATGGAATTCTGGATGATCTTTATTCGGTTTTAGTTTAATCACATAAGTGCACGTGGCGAAAATTGCATCAAAAAACGCTTGTAAAAGTAGACCCTTGAATGGATTGAACTGCGAAGTTGAAGACAAATATTTGTTCGTCAGCAGCAAAACAGGTATGAATAGCGTTTCCAAGGAAGCTTTAACATCTGCCAGATGTATGTGTACTAATGCGTTCATTCCCAAGCTATGATCCATACGCAAGGCACATTAAAAAACCACCACGTGATCCACATTGGCCAACTCTCCCAAAAGAGTTCCCAAATTCTCCAGAACTTTGCGAGATGGTAAACCCTCTCGTGAGTCATGTATGAAGTGGATCAGCGATTATTCTTCTCCATACTCCTCACGTCACTAACCCTGCTGCATCTAAAGAGGCCTGCAGGGAAAGTGGGAGGCACTCGAATGACTAATGCTGGCGGTGAATGATTCTGTGAATTCGTGTAGGAATGCAGTGTCGAGGGACCAACTTCCACGATCACGTTTAAACCACGGTTACCGCCCGACAGCAGTTTCCGGTTTCGTCGATGTCGACGGAACGTTAGTTTGGTTGTGGTCGTCGCGCCGCGATCGTTTCTTTTTAACAAGTCGTCCGTTGTAAGGGAATATATTGTACAATTTGTGTAAGTAAGTGTCTGTAGAGTTGCAGTTCTATTACATAAACAATGTGAATTGAAATAGTCGGTTTAGAATCACAAGATCACATCACAAAAAAAGGCACAAATAACTGCGAAAAGAAGAAATATTTGAGCTTGCACGGTTGCACGGGGGCTGCTGGAAAGAAGAGTGTATATTTTGCGTTCAAAGAGCAAGCACGTGAAACGTCTAGCAGCAGACACCGAAGCACAGGGAACAGAAGAGGCTGCGTTAATTCTTGAATATACAGAGTCAAGGCAAGGAAGCCAAGCCGCGTTCTGGTGTTTTGCTGGCTCGGTTGCCCGTTGCCGTGACTTGAGAAGCGGTGCAATGCAATGCGACCTCTCATACGCAGACGCTCCATGCGGAGCCACCTCCACCCAACGATACCAGCGGCCAGGATACCGCCTAGCGGCGTCGGAATGCGCCACCGTCCAGAAAAATCGAAACCGATCGCTCGCCGGCTTCCTGGCCGCCGATCGCAAGTTGGAAGGAGATGAAAAATTTCCATTTTACTCCCCCAGCTCCAAGACTGGCCAACCTCTGGTCGTTGTGGAATTTCTAACGATCCCAGAATGAACGATCTGTGTGTCTTTGTGTGTGTGTGTAAATATTGGAGAAGGAAAGAGAAAGCTGTAAAGGGATGGACGGGAGATTGGGGGGCGGTGAGGGCGAATTGTTGAAACAAAGGAAGATCGCCTCGAGCGCGAAGAGCGGCCGAAGAAGTCATTAAGGAAGATCGAATCATAAGATATGCCCCAAGTCGAAAGTCAGTTATGTTTCAGCAGTTATACTTGCAGCAGCAAAGGGGGGGCCACAGCAGCTTTGTTGCGACGAGAGACATGTTGAATGGTAGGAAGAGATGACATCAACACTTGCAGCCGAGTAAAACGAGTAAAAAGATCGAAAAGAAACGCAGACACGCTCGGCGTAATAGTGTACTGAAAACGGCAGACAGAGTAACGGAGTGAAAGAAGAAAATTGGGAGGGAAACGAAAACGAGGGGACGAAAGGAGGGTGATCGAAAAAAGGCAGAAGGGCAACAAATGCGGCGACGCGACGCGAAGACCACGAACTATGTGTTCGCGGCCGACACGCGTACGACGATCCTCAGTTCATTCACTTTTGGATCGTCCCTTTTCTTTGTTCATTTGTTTATTTTTGAAACATTTCAACTTTTAAAGCTGCCGCCGTCATACTTCGTTCCGTGGTTGTGTTGCATTCCCGGGACGGGTGCGTGCGCTGCTTGCGGTCTTTTCACGTTTCGCGTGGGCTTGCCTTTACCTTCGTCTCTATCGCATCACGAAGGCAGTTTTAAGATTTACCGTAGTACATTACCGTTCTCTGCAGCATCCTGTTCCTTCCAAATGCACATTTGTGTAACAGAAAATGTTTGTAATTCTAAAATTTCTCATGTGCTCCCAATAAAGCGCTTTGTATCCAAACCAGAAAAGAAAACACCGTACGCGCGAGATGTCGATTTCCGAAGAAGTGGCAACACACCGGGATGGTTCACCAAGAATGTGTTAAAGAGTATGCTTCTCTTATAAACTGCGTCTACTCAGAACATTCTGCCTCCGCTGTGGGTAGTTTTTCAAGGAAATTGTTATCTCCCATACCTCGATGGGAGCCAGGAGAAGATGAATGAAAGCAACAACAAAGCATGAATGGAAGAACTTCTCCTGCAAGCGTCGTATTGTTGAAGGAAGTACCACAGCCCTGTGATGATGTTGCTCTACAATCTCTCTGTCGCGGATTTTAGAATCCCTCTCCCCTTTTTCCTTTTTCACTCACTCCTGCTCTTTCTCTTTCATCAACTGGGGCCCACATATGTTAACCGTATTCCTGAAGAGATGATTGCACGAGTCATAAAGTACGAATTTCCTCCTTTGAACCTCGACATCATATCCCCCCCCTCTCCCCTCCCCCTTTCCACTCACACCCTTACCCCAGCTACTCTGATGAGCGTAATAATCGCACGCATACAAATACTGACTACGGCAAAAAAAAGGCCAAAGATGATCATTTCTTCCTCCATGAAGGCACTTGCAAAACACTGATGCCCCAGACCTCATAACAGATGTAGTAGCAACCATCTCGACCATTCCACGGGATAACTTGTTGGAGACTGTTGAGAATGCTACGAGTAAAAGACATATGGTCATGAGAGCTGCATGCTTCTTCATGATCACTCGTAGAACGGATGTGTTGCTAAGCTCTGGCAACGACGAAGGGAGGAAAAAGGAGTGGAATGACACTCTATAAGTTTACAGTGCAGTAGCGGAATCTGATCTTTACTAACGAGAGCGAAAGAGTGGGACGCAGTTAAAGGCGCAACCTAGGGCACAGCATACATTTCTGCCTCCACAAGGGCCAGCAACGATGACACCAGTACAAAAATCCGACCCTCTCCTTCTCCCCTCCTCCTCCTCCTCCTCCTCCTCCTCCTCCTCCTCCTCCTCCTCCTCCTCCTCCTCCTCCTCCTCCTCCTCCTCCTCCTCCTCCTCGCATTCTATTCGTTGCAACAGGGAGGCAGTATGGAAGAGTAATGATCAAGCGAGAAAGAGCCAAACAAACGTGTCCGTCTCCCTGCTTGCTACGCAGCATTGGAATCAAACGAACGCACTGGGGTACTCCCAGAACTTTGCGAGAATCTCATGCCAGTAACTAGTCGTTATTGCAACCGTCGCTGTCATAGGTAGATCGTCGGAGGGTTGCTCGTTGTTGCTTTAATGATTCAATAGTGTGGTGAGCGTCCTCTCCGCTCACAGGACAGGATAGTTTACTTCCGAATCGCGCCGGAAATCCGTATCGTCACGATCTTTCCGATCGGAGTCCAGTAAAGACTGCAAAATTTAGAGTTTTGGAAAAGAGAGGTTCAGATTGCCAAGCTATCACATATAGACACAGAACTAATCAATCACTCCAATACATACGATTACGAATGACAACACATTTCATTTTGATGTTTCTTGTATTCTAGCATAACGGCCAAAATTGTCATCAGCGGAATTCCGCAACACGCAAAGTTCGACGACATCGAACCGCTGCTGAAACCATACGGTAAGGTGGAGCACTGCGAGGCCGGTACGAGCAAAGACCCCAACACTCAGACCGTCCATATTTCCTTCGAGAACCACGATCAGGCACAGAGGTAAGGTTCCGACAAATAAATTCCTGCCCTACCATGTGACGCTAGTTGTACTCAATGGTACCATTCTTTTTTCAATTACTGCAGGGCGGTGGCCGGGCTAAACGGCGTAGATTTTGAGGGCTCCAAGCTCCTGGTGGAGTTGTCTGAGGCAAACAAGCAAGCTCGCAGAGCGCAGCGCAACCGTTCACAGTACGGTACAGGCATGTCGGGAGGCGGTGGACCCGGTCGGCAGACCGACTTCCCGCTGCGGGTGCTGGTTCAGAGTGAGATGGTCGGTGCAATCATCGGGCGGCAAGGCAGCACGATCCGACACATCACGCAGCAGAGCCGCGCCCGGGTGGACGTGCACCGGAAGGACAACGTCGGCTCGGTGGAGAAGGCTATCACGATCTACGGTAATCCGGAGAACTGCACTATGGCTTGCAAGAAGATCCTGGAGGTGATGCAGCAGGAGGCGAATAACACGAACAAGGGCGAGATCTGCCTGAAGATTCTGGCGCACAACAACCTGATCGGACGTATTATAGGCAAGAGCGGGAACACGATCAAGCGGATAATGCAGGACACCGACACGAAGATCACGGTCAGCTCGATCAATGACATCAGTAGCTTCAACCTCGAGCGCATCATCACGGTGAAGGGCACGATCGAGAACATGTCGAAGGGTGAGAGCCAGATTAGCGCCAAGCTGCGCCAGAGCTACGAGAACGACCTGCAGGCCCTGGCGCCGCAGAGCATCATGTTCCCGGGTCTGCACCCGATGGCGATGATGTCTACAGCCGGCAACGGCATGGGTTTCACAGGTCGCACCGCGGGCGGCAGCGTGGTCGGAGGCGGTGGTGCTGCCGGAGGCCCTGGAGGAGCCGGCATGTACCCCGGCTCCAACTTCCCGATGTACCAGCCACCCACTGGGGGGCCAGCCGGTGTGCCACCCGGCTCGAGCGAGGTTCAGGAGACGACCTACCTGTACATCCCGAATAATGCCGTCGGCGCCATCATTGGTACCAAAGGATTGCACATTCGCAATATTATCAGATTCTCCGGAGCCTCTGTCAAGATTGCGCCATTAGAGGCAGACAAACCGCAGGAGCAGCAGACTGAGCGCAAAGTTACCATTATCGGCACACCGGAAGCTCAGTGGAAGGCGCAATATTTGATCTTCGAGAAGATGCGGGAAGAGGGCTTCGTGTCTGGCACCGACGACGTTAGGCTGACGGTTGAGATTTTCGTTCCCAGTGCGCAGGTGGGTTGAAACAGGGGAGAGAGAGTAGAAAGGTAAAGCGTTGCAAGAGTCGATGAGCTTACCTTTGTGCGTATTTGCATTTTCAGGTTGGTCGTATTATTGGCAAGGGTGGACAAAACGTACGGGAGCTGCAGCGCGTTACCGGAAGTATAATCAAGCTCCCCGAGCATACGGCCAGCACACCGGTAGACGAAGAGACGACCGTACACATCATTGGTCCCTTCTTCAGTGTACAGGTAAGTGTCCTTTCTCTTTCATAGTGTACACATTGTCGCTGAGGAGCACGAATGGATGCTTCGCGGGATGCTGTTAGAAAACCACCTTTCAACCATTTCTGGAACATTTCTCCTTCGCATTGCTTTTCTCCCAGTCGGCACAGCGGCGCATTCGTACGATGATGCAGGCCACGAATCCTCCCCCGGCCACCAAGCGGCAATCTACACAGAAAGCTAAGGAGCAAGCGGCAGGAGTGGTTGCGCCTGCCACCGGTGCCACCACGACCCCCGGCTCTACGCCTCCTCAACAGCAGCAGTCGTCGAGTACAAACGCATAAACAAAAAGTCACGTTGCGCAAGAAAACCAAGAGTGAGGCGGTGGCAGCAACAGCAGCAACAGCAGCAACAACGACAGTGACAGCCGTAGCGACGACAAGAAAAGCGGTTGCAGTAGCAACACCACGATCAACCCGATCAAGTACCTTCAGACGGTGGTTCAAATCTATCATCAAACGGGAAAAGAAGACTCCACTAGACGATGAGCATTAACGGAAAGGGAGACCCTAGAAGCAAGTGTCAAGAAATGGAAGTTGCTCCGTGGAATGAGCGGAAAGAATCGAAGACAAACACTGGTCATAGCAACCTTACAAGGAAGAAACACATGAAGCCAAATAGAACCCAATAACAAACAATGCAATAGCCCAGCAACTGAAACCTGATACCACCGTCCTGTAAAAGGGCCAGGCGCAGTCCCAAAAGATGACGCCCTGCCCTCTGGCCCAGCCAATATCAATTTCCCAATCATTCAACTTCCACCGCTTAAATACTAGCTTATAAATACTGTTATATTTACTCTTTACTATTTTTGCCTGTTCTTTGTTCATTGCTCACCTATACACAATAGTTTACAAAAAAAAGGCGAGGCGCAAACGGTGATAACGATCGGGGACGGTGACTCACGAGGTGAGAAAACCCGAGTAAACGTGGCTTTTCGCATACGCCTTTCTCACCGATGGGCTCTCGTCTAATCATCCCTATGCAACAAATTGCTGAATTCATAATCAAAATAGTCCATATACAGTTTAAGTGTTAGATTCCGCCCAGCAGCACCAGCCGCAACCGCAGCGTCAGCAACGTAACTTGGCGAACGACGTAATCATCACTAGTGCAGGATGTGGAAGAATAAAAGGAAAGGAAGAAGCATATGAATAGTGAGTAGCAAACGCCCCAACAGAAACATAAGTAGATCAGATGTTATCGTGCAGATAAGATGAAGGATTTGTGCTTACCCTGTCGCAACAACGAACTAACTAACCTTATATAGTTGTGGACAGATAGTTGCCCAAGGAGAAAAATGGAATCGTTATTTGAAGGTCAACAATATGCACTATATATAAATAGGAATAAAGTTAAAATAGTGCAAAATACTAGGCGCCATTCGTCCAGGGAAGGCAATGGAAATCATAAAGGTAGGAAATACACACATTTGTAAAATTCTCCGATTTCAGTAGAGGAAAATCGAAGGTTCACCGAGCTTGTCCTTCGACAGGCGACCGACCACACATGGAGTTCCAAAACGTTTATTTACACAATTATCGCACACACACACACACACACACATATTTAAGAACCATCACAGGCAGAGACCCAAATTTTCTTCGAATGGCGTTCGTTGTAGAATAATTCTTGCAACGAATGCTTAAAGAATACGTTCTTTTTCGTAACAGTTAAAAAAATCCACAGATTTACGCAACCCTACAGCGTACAACATCAACGTTTGGCGCTTTCCCCATTGGGACGGTATACTTTTGCGGTTTAACAGTTTACATCATTTCATTCAAAGTCCTTGTTTTGCAGCAAGCATGAAAGATTGCAAATTCCTAATTGTCTTGCCGCGACTACAATCCAATTGGCAGGGAAATGTGTTCTATTGCAGTACACCTAGAAGGGAAACAATCTTCCAATTGGCTTCAATCATTACGTTCTCAAAGTGGGAAAGCTGTATTTAAAAGTGTTCGACAACGTTCAATACATCTTTGCTGTGTGAAAATTATCAGTCTAGCAAACCAAAATCTATGAAGGAGACAAATACACAAGGCAAAACAATGTTGAAGATATACATGGAACATGCAGCGAGCAAACACGATATGGAGAATGAAAGAGCCAATACGTGTAAGAACATAGTGTTTAAGCCTGTTGAGAACGTGTGTTTACGTTAATTTATTCAGTTGATAGGAACTCGAGAATAGAAATGCCAACAACATATGAGAGTAGTGCGTAAAGGATGATACTGACGGAGGATTAGGATGGGCATGGATCATGTCAATCAATGGAATATGTTTTTTGTCTTGTCTTAAACGATCGCGCAATGAGAGATTTAAAACTTTTAGTATGTAATATTTTTTTGTTTTTAGGGAGTCTTGTAAGGGAATGGTTGGATCAATATGCATGACTGTAGTTTTTTCAGTATGTGCGAGATATAATGGTGAATGCGGACACTTGATGCTAGAGTTTAACGAAGGTGGAGATGATCAACGGGAGGTACAAAGCGGTGAAGAGTATTATAGAAACACGAGCGCGTACACGCAGGAGAAGGAGGTTTTCGTTTGTTTTTTAAGGATGAAACATGAGAAAAACGTTTCACTGGCAAACGAATTTTGTTTCGATAGCCGTTTCTTACAGTGTGCGCCCATCGCTTTGAGCTGCCTCCTTGAGATATGCTCGGCAAGCGCCATGTTGGATGTCGGCTGACGATATTCGTTGTTTATTGTTCTTGCTGCGGGCGGGGCAATGCCGCGAATAACCGTGCCACTGCCGTTGACGAGAAGAGGTAGGAAGGGAGAGAAGGAGGGAGGGAGGGAAGGAAGTGGAGCAGAAAGGCATTGCTCGTAGGTGAGACCCATCATCCAGAAAGAAGCGAGAAGAGAGGACCTGCAGCTGCAGCATCAAATATGTTAAGCCGCCGTTTGTAGTAAGTGGTTGACCAAAGATTGTCGGAATATTATAGCGTTTGACTCCGATGCACCATGATGATTGTGTGTGTTTTTGCTGAATACCAATGAGACAGATGCGTACAGGTCCTCTTGATGCTCTCCATGGATCTCGTTCGGATCCCTAAGGCTTTCCACCGTAAGCAAATACACTTACTGCCAAGAACTGGTGTTCGCTGATCTACGCAGTGGTACTTTCCAGTGGTTTCAATCACTCAATCACTACGGGAATGCAAAAACCGCTCTAGAACATCGCTTTCTGGTTTGTGACTCAGCGAATCAGATTAAAAGAGCGAGGGAAATAAAAAGAGGCGAGAGCTATTTCTTCCTGTTTTGCACGTTGAAAACACAATCCTTCCCTCTTCAAGAGTAACTAACAGTAGGATAGGTAGGTAGAACGTGGCTCTTGTAAGAATCGATGTTGGAGATTGCCATCGCAATGTAACCCAGACCAACTGTAAATGCAATGCGAAGGCGTCCTCCTTTTGGCGATGCCGCAAGGTGTCGTTCTATCTAAAGAAAAGCCATCAATTGTAACAGGCATGCCTTATTATCTATTTATTATGAATCATGAAACTGAAAAAGGGGGGAAAACCGAGAAAGTGAAAAGCAGCGAAGAGATTGGGAAGCGAAAAAGGATAAACACATGAATAGAGAGACAAAGCACAAGCAGGCAAAAGCGATAAAGAAAGCAGTGAAATAGCAGCAAACCACTTATAGCTTTTGTGCGGAGTCAACCGTTCAACTGCTATTCTGACACACCACCAACTATCACAGAACTACGGCAGTAGCAGCACCGACACCTGAATCGGCCGCAGAATCAGCACCCACCAGGACGACAACGCAAATGTGCAACGCAAGGAACAGAGAATAAACAAACGAAACAAAAACAAATACCTCATTAGAAAGTGCATTATCCGAGCGAAAGCAAAAGCATCATTCATCCGGAAGGGCAAACAATCATCCTCAAAGGCGAAACACTACTTTCGCATTCCTATTGAGGAAGAAGCGCAGACCTTCATTGATGCAAGTTCAACCTCATGACGCGAACCTCTAATAAACTATGGTAGCCAAAATAATGTTTAGTGGATAGGCCGATTTCAATTGGGAGCGCCAGACCTATGGAATCGTAAGGAGCGCAACGAATTTCAAACTACTTACCTCAAGTATAAGGAATCAATTCGAATGACGATCAATTCGGAGGATCGTATTCTTTGTAGATTGAACGCTTTATCTTCCCGTAAGAATTATTCGATTGCACAACACTTTTTTGTTCCGCGATAACACTGTACTGTAGTTACTGTTTCTTATCCAACGCAAATTGAGCCTGCGTAGAAATGTTTAGAATATGTGCGGTAGTTATCTCTGCCGTGCACTACAGACAATCGGAAGACCCGTTAATTATCGTTGTGTTAGCATACTTCTTAACAGATTAATATTGATTTTTCCAGCCTAATTATTGTTGATGAACTAATAGTGCATAAATAGCTTAAACTTGTTGACTTTTCCTTCTTCCCCCCTATTATCCCGTAACTGTTTTGCTACTCAATGATTGTTTGATTGTTGAAATAGAGTTTCTTCCTTATTTTGCCCCCTTCCCTTGTAGGCGTCGCCTACTCACTCTCACAACATGTTATCTATGATTAATGTACACATCTACCAGAGTGCAGCATACCAAGCATAATCAAAATAGGTTGTTTTTCATTTTGTAGCAACGAGTTTTATCCCTTTTTTGCTTTTTGTTCTTTAAAAGTCTATATTTACTTATGCACAGGCCCAAAAAAATCTTTGAATATGAATTGAGTAAAATACAGCGTACACAAACATACATTTTGACCGCAATCAAACCTTTCCGCTGCCCTATCGCGCAAAACATTTCGCTAGCTGAGGTGTGAAAAGCGAGAAAACCCTGGATCCCGTGGAAACAGTTCAAAACCCGTGGTTGGGAATGTAGAGTGAGGTGGGAAGAGTGGGATGAGCTTTTACAGTGGCACTTAGATTCGCTAAAACAGTACAGAATCCCTTAAAAACGTTGCGTTTTACATTATTCTCGAATCATGCCAACACAGTAATGTTCCGCAGGTTTTTTATTCCAACATCTTTTTCACGCAAATGAAGATTAGGTTAGCTTATGTTATTTAAGAAAGCTTGAATGCGTCCTTTTTTATTGTGGTTTATAGAAGCAAACGTTTGAAAAAGGCTGCGCATTGATCCCTTCAAGATAAGTTATTTAGGAAGGCTTCACAAAACACATTTCGGCTACTTTTGGTAAATTAAAAAATTTGATCATTGAGGCAAACTAAAATTTTCGCAAAGATAGAAAGGAAACAGGAATCAAGGCAGAGGCAAACAAATAAACACATTCTCTTGGCGCAAAAAGTAAAAGGGTTCTTACGAACTATTCACAAAACAAAATGAAGCTCAGAATGGAAATTATGACCATGCAGCTAGGTTAGTTAGAATCCTTGTCTCTTCCAGACCGAAATGTGTGAAACAAGTTGGTAAAGCTAAATGTAACAACACACCAACAGACTGCGTACTAAACCACGCGAATCGATAACAATTTTCATTCTTTGGCATCAAGTCAATCCAAATCATCATTGAACCATCATTGAACAACATAAAACTCTTTATATGCAAAAATATTGGACGTTTATATGGATGAAACCTAGAACCCCTTCAGCGCTATTGTACAGTGGACAGAATGTGACTAAATTGAGAAGATTTCTTTCATCTGAACACTGTTTAGAATCTGTCATTCCACGTTCCCAGAAGAAGGAAATGCAAAGAAGTAAAACTAAGAAAGGATTTCACTCGAACACATGAATTATGACACACAAAGAGAAAACAAATTGTTGTTGGACTGATCACGAGAGAAAAGAAAACCAAAAGAGTGAAACAAACAAACTGAAGCGTGTGACGTTTTTTTACTATTTGACGGTGAAATCATACATAAATGAAAAATAACGAGGAAAACACGAGTCGAGCGTTTTCGAAGAGGCCGTTGTTCGAATTGTATGATATTTAAGCGACACGAAAAGAGCAAGAACGATAAGCATATAGAAGTAAACAAATGAGACACAGTGACTAAAATCAATTGTTAGATTTTTTTATTATATATATTATATTGAAAATATATTATATATATATATATATACATATTTGAACGAGAATTGAAGCAGCCGGATCTTATGGAGGCCTGCGTATTGGCATGGACAAAACAAAGAAAAGAGTTTAAAACGGGCGCACGAGTGTATGAGAGTGAGCGAGAAAAGAACGCGGAAGTGATAGAGACGGATAAGTTCAGTTAAGTATTCGCGTTTCGTGTGGAAATCTAAATGAAGAACACAAGTGTGTCGTTGGCCAGTGATCAATCGAGTGAAAGCGGTATTTGTAAGGGAAAGGATGGACAGAAAATCACAAGCAGAAGATATTTAGCTAACCAACTTTAATATTTATTGAAAATACTAGAGGCTATAATATCGTTGAATATTTGTAAAATAGAAACCCTTTGATGAGGCGCGCTTACGCGTAGCATGAAAATTAGTACATTTTGAACGTATAGCCGTGGAACAGTGCCCCATAGGAATGTTGTACCTTGGGCGAATGAATACAGAATGAGCCAGTGCATAGAAGAAGAATGTCTCTATGTGGAATAGTGTGGGTGTGAAACGGGTGCAAGAATCATAACCAATGCCCGAGATGTTTTGAATCTGATTTTTTCTTTTGCAAAATTGACTCGCAGGTGTCTTTGTACACTTGTCTCTAGTGTACTATTGCAACGCATTTACATGTCCACCACAGGCCCGAAATATTACAAGCCTATTACAGGTGATGGTGATGTGAACTATTTTATTTTAGTTATTCTAATCGTGCCACTCAAAACGGAGACGGTGACTCCCAAGAACGTCGCTGCATTACATTAATGTGTGACGCAGAAGTGGATAGGCCTGGCCGAACAGGAACAAAGGGTGTTTATTTTAGGCGTAAAGGGTGTAAAGGATGGCAGAAAAAGAGTATGGGAAGAGAGGCGGTGTTACTATTCCATGTGTTGTGATATGATGAGGCATAATGTTTCAAAATTGAGTGTTTTGGTTTAAATTTAATTTGTGTATGGAATTGTTTTGTTGCTAGTGAACAAGTGTCTTCCCTTGGGGAAGAGTAGAAGCGCAGTGAAACCAGTTAGAAATCTATTTACTTCTTTGCCGACATACCGGAAACATATACTATACTCGTCGCATCACTTTGTAGTTTGAATTCTGTCACCAGATTACGGCGAAACGCTGTACGCCAATAGAACTGCGTCAACACTGAGGCATTTTCAGTGCCGCAAACATTTCAATGCTGGTACTTTCTAACGACTAGCCAAGGCCGCACATTTTGTTTGTTTAATCTTCTTGAGAGGCAATTCAAACAGCAATTATTTGAACGCTCTGTAGTTCTTTTCCTTAGTCAACGACAAATGGTGCATGCGTACGTAACTATCCGTTTTATGTTCGACAAGAATGAACGAAGAGCACAAACTTGCCTCACTTGGAAATCAATCGAATGGAAAGAATTGATAACTTGGTCTTGGACGACTTCAAGAAAGATAGCTGTCCATAAAAGTAGAACCAATCAAAAGATATCATTGAAATCGGTACCATACAACGTAACAGACAAATAAGTATCTGTAACAAGATTCCGTATATGTCCTACCAGCGACAGAACGGGTATGCAAGATGAAGAATTTATTTCTTTCACCCGAAACCGATCTTCGTCCAAAGGAACTACTGAACACGCACTCATCACACAAGAACATCAGAAAACCGCATGAAACCGCTGAAAGGTTGTTGCTCTCGACCACTCCATGGCTCAAAGAATGAAAAGAAAACAACAACTGTAAACGAATGAGACACGATGAAAAGCAAATGAAGAGAAACCGAATATTTATACAACCTCGTCCGCAGAAAACACGAACGGCTAGAACGGCTCGCAATGAAAAGATGGAAGCAGAAAATAGTAAAAGTCACTCTCGAACGTTGTAAAAGTTATTTGACAGCATCAACATGCGATTCATCATGGAACCAGAAGCATTACGATAGCGAGTCCTGGTCTTGCAAAAACAGAACTTGATCTCTGGACGTAAAAATTGATACCTGATTGAATCGTGCGATATACGCTCACGGCAAAAATTACAACCATCTATCGCTCATGGTATGAAGGGACTGGTATGGAAGGATTGTAAAGATAAAATAACCTAAAAACACTTCGCAGGACAAGAAAGATCACTGCCAATGTAATCAGACAAAATAAAACATACCGACCACGACAACAAGCGCAAAGAAAGAAACAATGAGAAGCAAGAGATAACGAATAACGCGACAAACGAGCTCCCAAACAATTGGTTCCCGTATCATCCCTAGTTGGGAAACGATCACACAAAGAAGAACAGCAAAACAACCTCTGCGACAAGGTGATCACAAGGACACTAACCTTAATTGGATCTTAACATAAAGTATAAGTTGATTATTTTCGATGGAAAAATTAAATAGGAATGCTCGTATGGGTATATTCAACATAGGACCTATACGTGCTGGCATTATCCTATTTCATAATGTTGAGTGGTAGAAAATAATGAAATTTCAATGAAAACAAAATGAATGTACACTAAAAAGCAACAAGAAAAAACTAACAAAAAAAAACGAAGTATGTGAAGTTTGTTTTGAGACCCATTTCGAGTTTTATCCTATAACTGCTTTATTGATTTGACACAAAAAAAAAATCATGAAAACGAAAATAATCCTAAGCAAATGTTTGATTGATTGCCGAGAAAGAAGGAGAAAACAAAAAAATAAATCTACACATGATAATGCATCCTATGCACATGAATCACACGAAAATTTAAAAACATACCATTGAAAAATAAGTTTCCATGATATATATACTAACAACCAAACAAAAATGGATGATTCGGTAGTTTGTGTAGCGTTTATTTTATCTATATAACTTTTTCATTGTATAACCCTTCAAGATACAATTAAATACGATAACACATCTAGGCTACCTAAAACGCGTAGTAAATGTAGCGACCAGCACATACACAAACGAAAATGAAACAAAAAAAAACTATAGAAGTAGAAGATCACCTTGTCCAGGACCGTATAATTATTTGTAAGCAAATGAAATATTGAATGAATGCTAAAAAACTACACAGCTTCCATGGTTAGTGGTCAACACATAAAGTAAACGAAAACAACCCGAAAATGAAGGATAAAAGACCACAGTTCAAATTTACGGGCAAATTTTGAACATGATTCACAAATTCACAACATTGAAAACCTATTCACACATAAAAAACCCCAGTTACCTCATGTTTGAATATAGAGATTAGAAGAAAAAATCGTACACGCGAAAGCAAGTATCAGGTAATAAATAAGGAGAAAACCCAATACGCAGACGTAAAAAAGCATCAACTAAATGGAACATGCATTAAAACTATATAAATAATTAGGCATATAAAAGATTACCTATCCACGCAGAAACGAACGGCTATTCAAAACTACAAAAGAAAAAAAAAAATAACAGCACAGACAGACGGATGATAAACCCACAGCTAAAACAAGCAGCGTTGCAAACCGTTGACAATTTGTGTGTGTACAATGAAGGATCCAGCCCGTCGTCAAAATATAAATATTCCCAAGAAATAATACTAACGATCTAACAACAATTGGCAAACACTAACAGTAGCAGATGTTATCATAATAATTTTCTCAACTGTCACAGCGGGTGTGTGTGTGTTTTCTTGATATATTCCGACGTTAGTTGTGTTAGTGCTATAATTCATAAAATTGAAACATAAATCGGACTGGCAAGTAATAACTTTTATACAACACACAAGCAAATCAACATTTAACTTCTAAAAATAGTTTTGATAAAACGGAAAAACATTAGATGGATGTCAATTTCAAAATGGTGTCGATATCTTATTTGGGTTTTGTCATGCGAACTGCTGAACCTCACACAAGAAAACAGTAGTGACAGCAGAATCATGGAAAGTAAATGCGTTTAAAATTAATTTTCACTTTAATTTAATGTAGATAACGACTTTCCGTAGCTGCTAAATATGACATACTGCTGCTATGAAATATTTCTTCTTCAAAATAATTTTTAACTTATGCTATGACTATCTGCTACTACTTGTACTACTTTCTACTACTTGCTTTTTGAATTTAATTACATTTAATTTCTCGTTCACATGGAAGGATCGATTAGAATTTTTAAGGGCCCTACATTCGAACTAAACCCAAGTGCACCTATTTTCACGCATTATGCGATAAAATATCCTTCCCAGAAATATTAAAAAAAAGTCTACGATTTAAAAGAGAAAAATGAAATCAATCGCTTTCATTTAGCAAATCAACATATGTTCCAATTCTAAAAAAAGAGGTTAAACGATGCCACCACTAATTTTCGGTTCAAAATATTCGGCTCGGAACGATTGTACGGCTTTAGAAACACTGTCAAAGAGTGAAAAGAGTATTATCTGCAGCGAGAACCGACAAAATCGACCACTGAGAAGCTAAAAGCGTGAACAACTTAATCAATGTTTCCTGAGAAAATACGTTATAGAGCGATTCTAGGTTTAAAGAAAAGATATACTAGTTCTCCTTTCTGTTCAAACACACTTGACATGCTTAATTTGTTAACTTTTGCTTTCTCGGTATAACGTTTTGTTTCCTTTTTAGTTTGTTCATTTTTGATCATTTTTGTTTATAGTGTTCATTTTAAAAATAGGTCCTTATCTAAGTGCAAATTTAAAAGAAGTAACCACACCGAACAAGCGAACATAGAACCAAACGAACATTTAAATACGAAGGATACTGACGAAGAAATAGAGGAAATACGCATAAATATCCGGTATATATGTATACCCACAGAACTGGGAGCAGCTATCCCCTCGTACCAACCACCTCTGCAGTTCCGGATCCGGGGAGAAAGTTCGCCCCATTAATCTAACTTTGTGTCTTGCTCGCTCAACGACGCAAAGAGAACCCTGTATCCTACCACAGTGTAGCAAGCGCCGTAAACATCAGAAGGCAGTAATGCAAACTATCATTATCAGCAGCTAATTTTAAGTACTTTATTTTAAAAACATCTTTCACGCCACCAGCTTTTAAGGAGACTGAACTACACCCGTTGAATGGTGGCGTGTTTCAAACAAATTATTAATCTTTAAAATAACCAGAAATAAGATAATTATCTTTTAATCCATACCCACAGCAAACGTAAATATCTTCATAAATAAAACTACCGGGTAGGCCCCCCAGATAATCACCCTACTTATTATTTCATTTAATTTCGAACCACTCGTCCTGATTTGGAAGAGTTTCCTACAGATAATTGCTAAGATGAAATGTGAGCTCCCGTTGCCTGCAGCTTTGATTTTTACTCCCCAACCAACGCACTCTCCTAGGAAGAATAAAAATCGGTAACTGAGTTGATAAGGTACCTACCCTCCTCTCCTCGATGCGAATCGATCCTCGTCCTCGAACAATCTGCGAAACTCACAACACCCGAACAACCATCAATCTTGAAGAATCCGGATGAAAAGGATGAAACGAAACAAATAGGTGCAGGAAGAGATCCATCTCTCATCGTCGTCGTTGTCGTCGTCGCTGTCGTCGTCCGCTCGCAAAGGATAAGATTATGAGTTTTAGGATATAATGCAAATAATTGACATGCCTGTGTGATAATAGTTTATATTCCTGTCATTATCTGTATTAATATTCTTCCCCTCAGTCAAATTTGGATGGGACAGTTGGAAACGGGAAAAGGATGCAAGGACGAATGCAGGGGAATAAAGACACGAAAACAGCGGGGAAGGAAGATAGAGAGCGGAGAGCTAAAGGAAGCAGGATTCGTAAAGAACCGCAGGAGATCGAAGCGGTTATGGAACGATATGGACGAGTGGAAGGGATGGCTTAAAAGAAACGCAAAGTAAACGCGAGAAAATATGGAAAGAGAAAAGGCAGGGAATGGCATGGGGGCATAGAAAGGTGAACAAAATGTTTTGTTTGTTATCTTTCGTTGTAAAAATAGGAAACTGAACCAACTTTAAGAGCGAAGTGAAGAAAGTAAGAACCGTTTGCTAAAGGTAAATGAAACCAATATATATATATATAGAAATATATATAAAGGAGAAAAGATTTATGTATACACACATATTTTTAGGGTGGTGAACACTGGAATCAATGCTTTTTTTTCTCATAAAACTCCTTAAATATTATTAAAATTATGATTATTGCAACTATTATTACATTATTTTCAATATAATTATCATTATATTACATTACAACTACTATAATCTATAAGTTGCCTATAATAAAAGTTCTCGCCCGCACCAGTTCAAGAGCCGAAATAACGAATTACGAATTAGTTTCGAGGATAACTAAAAAAATCAAACAAAATATGGGAAGCAAAAAAACAATAAAATAGTTTATTTAAACTTTTTTTCCAAATCATGGACAATCACAGGAAAGGTTCACAAAGCTATATTCGTTCATTCGAAAAACGTTCGTAAAACAATTCGAAAACAACACAACCAGTCAAATAAAAATTGTCGTTTCAATGAAAGTGTGAAAACAAGATCACAGAGCTCAATTTTGAGTTTCTAGAACAGTGCTAACGGTTCAATTTAACAAAGGAAACAATAAGAATCAATAATTCAATCAACTGGGAAAATATAGTGTGCGTTACTAAAGACTTGATCCGAGAATCCGAGAAACTACACGTTTTACTTTCTTTTTCTTTTTCATGGTCAAGCAAGGACGGACAATGCCGTTTTTAAACGTTTTGCTTTCTGGTTGAAATTAAATCTTAGTGCAAGGAAGCCAAAGTAAAGTGTGGTATAAAGAAACAAATTAAATTTTGGACAGATTTTGGAGTTAAAATGAAATTTTATGTTTATACTACCAGCAACAGAGAAACGGAGCGACAAATAGAAAAAAAACACAAGCAGACAAATCTTCGACTTTTAATCATAAGTTGTAAGAAAAACATAAGTTGTATAGATTTCCCCATCAAAGTAGGAATACAGAATATGAAACGTTTTCCATTATGGCGGAAATTTTCGACCTAATGATATCAGCACAACCCACTTCACGGATTCTTTACTAGCACACTGGCTATTGATTACTCTACATTACGAATAAACTAATGCCTGCACTCCAAAATCTACCTAACTGGAAACAACGCATAACCGTAAATCTGAAATCAGACACTGTGGAAAACAGATTTGAAATCAAAAGTTCATGGAACAGGAACAAAAGCAACAGAAGAAAAAAGAACAACAAACAAAAATTAAGCTTAACAGCATTAAAATCCCCCATACCGGTTAAAAAAGAAAACGTGTAAAGTAAGCATAAGATCCTAGATTGATGAGCAGAGGAGCAAAGCAGAAATTCTGTATTTAACGGAAGAGAGAAAGTGAGAGAGCGTGAGTGAAGGAAATCGGAACAACAAACCAGTAACCAGAAGTACGAACACGTGTAGGCAAGCATGAGAAGAGTAACGAAGGGAGGGTGAGCGCGAAGCGGAATAGCGGTGAATGAAAAAACTACCTCAATACCTCTATTTAAAGTAAAGTATGAAATAAAGAAAAGAAAGCATCATTAGCAGAGAAAAAGCAACTTCACAGTTCTACAGTTGATGGTTCACCCGTCCGGCGAAAATCACGCAGCGGCCGAAATGTGAAACGGTCCCACTGGCTAGCCAATAAATAAGGACATTCGATCTTCTAACACGTGTAAGGTCAAGAGGATGCATGATTATTAAGCGTGGGGGCTGCAGAAGGCGAGTGAGCAAACACCTTGCTTATCTCAAGGTACTAATTAGTTTTGAAAAAAAAAAACGGAAATCGGCCACATCCTGCTAGTATTTACTGTCAATGAAATCGAAACCTACCTACGGAAAAGAGTATGGCATAGCAGAAAAACAGCGGCATAATAACACACGGTGGGCCACGTAGGACACATTGGGTGAACTGAACTTATAAGGAATCGTATACCACGGACAGAAACGAGGAACAGAAATAAGCTGCCCAAAAACAATTTCAGATTCATGGCAGAGAAATATACAGAGTAAGCAAGAAAGATATTGAACATAGAAACGATGAAAATTGAAGCAACATACAATAGAAATATGCAGATGATGATGAATGATTTTTTTTAATTTTTCTGAATAAATTTAATTTTTTTCAAATTTTGGAAATCTTTCAATTTTCCCCTGTGAAAGAAAATGTTAATTTCTGCAGCAAATGATTTCTTGAAAAATGATGACATTTATTTCAACAAATATATCATTGAGGAAAGCTTAAACAGTCTGAGAAACGCATCCACAATGTTCCAACCTCGTTCTTCCCTTTTCTATTTGAATGGTTCCTTCGTTTCTCCACACATTAAGACTCTCAAAGCAATTGCTTGTTAGCGACTTCGAAGTGAACTACTATATGCTTGTTTATTATTGAACAGAAAAAAAACATAGTAAAAGCAATGCTTCATAAAATCTACTTGACCTGCTTTTCCTGCTCTTAAACATGGTCATGGGAGCGACGCAACCGTTCCAACGCCAACTTGATGACGAAGATGTGCTGAAAAAGACCCTTCAGGTAAGACAACCGACACAGCAAGTGGGTCGCAGCGCGAGCAACGCGGTTGCAACGAACAAGCCAACATTTACTATGGTACAGATGATATTGGCTGGGTTTTGGAAGGATAGGGATGGAAGAGATAAATAGAACAAAACGTACAAAACTATTATTCCCTACACGCTTAAGCAAGCGCGCCTCTTATGCGTATCAGTCCCACGACGAGTACTACTACTACATATTCTCCTACGAATGCCCTAACGATCACTGAGTCCGCCTCCGAGCTTCTTCTCGAACATCTTCTTTGAATCACAGAAACCGTGCTTCGTCTTGCCGAATGAGTTCGGGCCGGATGAGGTGGGCGTATCACGCCCAATATTGCGCATTCGCATCCGGCACTCGGCGGGCATCTCTTCTGGCTCGCTGTCGTCACTATCGTCTGCCTGCCTGAAAGCGTTCGCGATCGGTTTCATGAGCCGTTGGGACTCTTTGCTGGGTGGCGCGGCCAGTTTCATCTGTATACCACCAACCGGCGGCCTTCCCTTGTGCATGGCTTGCTGGCCAGCCGTCACGACACCCGACGACGGTGAACGTTTTCCCATTTGTCGTAGCGTGCCTTGAAACGAGAGTGTTGTGTGTTCCTCAGAACGATTAACCCACTAGTACCATGCAAAGTCTCGGGAACAAGTCAGGCGGAAGTGGTGGAGGGACGAAGGAAGTGGAAGGCGTAGCAAGGAGCTGTGGGAAAAGATCTCACCACCGAGACCGGGGCCGGTTCCGTTCGGGCCAGCCATATTGCTGGTGCGTCCCCTACTGTTCAATGCTTCCTGTCGCCGCTGACGCTCCTCCTCTGCCTGCCGGTCCTCTGAACGTCCCTGTTTTGTCTGTTGTGATGCGCGAGGTCGGGAGGGGTGATGTGATGGAGGCGATCGTGACCGCGACCGCGAACCGGAATACGGCGATCCTGGTGAATCTGAACGAGCCGGCGATTCTCTTTGGCACATGGAGGACCTTTTGTGACCGAAATTCCCATCATCCCGCCGTCGTTCCTGGTGATGTTCTAGGGAAACAGCAAAACGAAACAATAAGCACGATGCAACCATCTCTCAGGATAGCAAACATTGCGAAGTACCATCGTCGTTGCGCCTATCCCATCGACTCATTGTGTGGTATTTTGATTGATTGTTTGATTTTTTACAAACGCACTAAGGCTCTCAACGACTTTAAATTCTTAATTTATGGATGTTTAGTATCGAAGTGCTGGGCCGATGCAGTATCCACCTTTCCAAGCGACCGTAATCTCAATCAAAACAAAGTATATGCTGTAACAGTAGATAGACTGCCTGCAGGCCGATCCGAACTACAATTTTCCCGTCTTCTATCGAGCAACTTGGAACGCTTAGTGTTGGAAATTCTGACCTGCACCCATAACTGTGTATATTCCTTCCGTCTATGAACTTCGTGAACGGATTTCGTCATGCGTCATGCGATCTTACCGAACATAGCAAAAGTGTATGTGTTTGACCAGCTGATTGGTCGATTTAATCCAACGTGAAAAATTCATTTTCACACATGGTTAACACTGTTTAACACATGGTTTTGAAACAGATGGATTTAGCTAGTCAGTTCTCGAACCCAGTTGTATCAACCTTATGTAAATGTCATCTGCACTTGATCTTAACGTCATCCCAATCCCCACAAAATTGGGAATACGATGAGAGTATCGACGAGCTATCGAAGACTTAGCCGTCCTCGATTTGTGCCCGTTGGGTTCACCATTGATGCATGCTTCGACGATGTTCTGTTTTAATAAAAATGATTGTGGACCATTGTGCACTGCTGACGAAATACGCCTTCAAAGAGCGTTGCTAGCACACAGAAGTATCAAATAGAGGACGAAACAGTCTTCATGAAGAACCGCTCTAAAAGTTGCACGTTGCGATAACGTTTGTGGGATGAATTTCTTTCTATAACAAATTTCACAGCAGCTCCAGCCGTTTTGTTTTTACCTCAAACGCTTGCTTTCAATTAGATGGAATTCCTTCGGTTCAGTTTTGTATTTCACTCTTCTGTAATCCCCAACCTTCTGTCGTTCTTATAACGCTAGAAACACGAAACATGAATGCCAGCCGTCCACGAGTGAAATTATTCCCCCTCGTGAATCCATCTTAATCGAACGGTAAGCAGATGCCGGCCTATCAGACTCTTGAAGATGATGATGGTAAGGGATAGGCCGAAACCTCTGCCAACGTCGCTTACTTTCGCTGAGCGTTCTGGTTGCGGTTCATATCCTTCGGGAATGACCGCTGCGGAGGAGTACGGATACGACGGGCCTCCTTCGAACGATTACGGACAACCTTCGAGTGGATAGCGCACGATACGCAGTAGTGCAGCTTGGCATACAGTTTCGGCAGTACGTACGCTAAAAATTAAACAATTGAAAGGGTCATTATTAATATATAATCTGCAGCTCATGGCAATAAACGTATTACCATTAGATTCAAAGATGATGCGCATAGAAATCAGATAGCAAATATTCGAATTTCATCTCTCCTTAGGGAGATCCACAAAGGTATGTTTTCCTCATGTTAAAATGCAGTCATCAACAATGAACATTAATCAGGTCGGCTTCGCAGAGCCCAATACTTACAGCTGTACACCGAGGCTTCGGAGATGTCACGCACGGCAGCGGCTTCCACAATGTTACGGATAACAAACTTCTTGATTGCCTTATCCTTCGGCACACAACGAGCACAGTTAGTGCAGCGCACGGCTTTCACATGGCCGCGGTTGTGCTTGCAACGTCCTCCATTACGCCTCTTCTTGGTCTGCAAGTCCAATCATCCAATCATTCAGACATCCGGTATAAGCATGAAAAGTAAGGATAGAACACCAAAAACAAACAGAATTAGATTTTCTCACGAGACGCATCCGGCGCTGCTAGAAAACGCCATGTTGAAACACATGTACGTCGACTAAGCACACTACGTGTTTATGTACGGCTGTGTGTGCGGCCACACCGCTCAGCCAAGCGTTAGACGCGATAGGATTTCACGTTAAACAGTGACTATTACAAAACATTTTAGCCAGCAATTACACTTTCCAAGCGAGGGATTAGCTCCAGCCACTCGTAGAACACATTTCACGGGTTTCATCAGCGATTAAACACCGATTTTCCGATATTTTTCGTGGAACTTACCATTTTGGTGACAGATCGCTAACAGTACCACGGAAGTAGAGAAGGCTAAACCCTGGTTCACACTCGCACGAAGCTTCCACTTTGACGTTTTGACAATCAAGTCATGATGGGAAAATACGATGAAACTATCGTCGATTGTTGCTCGAGGAAGAATACCGGTTAAAATATTTGAAAAATTCATTTAATGCAGATCAAAGCCTAGAGCTTCACACCAAAGCACCAGATAGAAAAAAACCAACTCAAATAGGTGCAAAGAATGCTATCGAATTAATGGTAAATCGTACCTTTTTCTATTATCGATAGTAATTAAAAATGTGTAAAAATAGATGACGTCATATTATCTGTATATTGTTGCAGTCATTTGAGCTACGGGATGTTTCAATGTGCCTCATATCAAAATATTTTACCGATCCAGATGTAGAGTAAACTATCAATTTGAAAACATTTTTCCCTTTAAGCAACTCAGCTTCCGGTGTAGGTTGATCGAGAGCCGTTGACAGTGACATTTGCACATTGATATATTTCAAAGCTTGTGTGAAGCAAGCTTGAAATTAAATGCAATAGAACGAATTGCAAAAATGGATCAACTACCATGCTTAGTATATACAAATGATTTGAATATAATGTTATTAAAAATGGATTTGTAGTTAAATTGCATTCATCAAATCTCACGACATGAATGGAGGGGATTGGCATGTCTAATCCAAGTTCAGCTCTATCAGTAAAGCAATGGCACTGTTTACTGTTGTGATGTTGACATTCAATTTTACATTGTGAGTGTACGCGGTTTGTCGGTCACGATTTGCGTTCTATCCTTTTTGCTTTATGAGTTTTCTTCGCCCTCGCAGAGTAGAATATTTCATGTTTTTCAAAACAATATCACAATCGCAATCAGCATCGTGCTTGCCTGATTATCATCCAACCATTGCTCCTCGTCCAGTCTGATAGGTAAAAATTGATCGAAGTGGAAAGCAGGTGAGTGGCAATGTTATGTTGTTTCTTGCAATCTTCTTCTTGCTAATTTTTAAGGTTCGGGTTCTTTAAAATGCTGAAGCTATCCGTAGGCCTCGCCAAGTTCATATCATTATATCGTCCGCAATGATGCCAAATGTTACCAAGATACCACGATTAGAATCTAAGATCTGGCGCATTGCAAATTTTTCTTGCATTCCGATTTCAGAGGATCGGGCTTATGCACTCGATCGGTTTATTTACATACAGCTATACTGCTAGCGTATAGATGCTGTGTCCAACATGATTTTAGTACTACAGGTGAAACTATAGCTGCAGTGAAGAAAACCCTTTGCGACGTTTGTTTCGAGATGATAGTAAAACGTTTAATTTTGGTTGTTTTAAAAATTGGTGCTCTCGGAAAATAAGTGAAAATGTGAACAAGTGTTTGTCCTATGGCTGATACCGCGCTGTGCGTTCTATAAGTGATTCTGAGGACATGGGGGTGCCACTAGCTCAAAATCGATACTGCGAACCATTCGTATAAGATTGCTTAACCGAATCGGAAAGATGAAGGCAGGAACATTCTATGTAGTCAAAGGCATGAGTTTTTCAGTGTTGCTCAAACTCGGTCTTGCATGCATTGCATGTAAATAAAAAATATTTATTGACAGTTCCCTCTACCCGGTGGATGTTCAATCTGGCAGGTTTTACAGAAGGTTTGCTGCAACCTGTCCCTTCCAAAACCTTTGGTTTGTTCAATCACCGGCTGCGATACTACGAGAGAAGTGAAACTGATCAGACACGAGAGCAACGACGTTATTATCTTGATACGCTTATCATCTTCATTCGCTTTTGAGCCTGGAAGGAGCAGCAACCTGCTAAAGTTCATACTTTCGAAGAGCTTCAAAATGGCTATGACTGTAATGCATACTTTCACCCGAAACATGGCCACTGCGGCTAAAATTAACAATGTCGTCGTGGTAGGCGGTGGTCTGATGGGTTCCGGAATTGCCCAGGTGAGTGTTCTGCCATTAGTGAAAATCGATCAGCATTGTGATGGTGATGGTTGTAGGACTGAGGTTCAAAGTCCAAACGTCCCATGGCCCGCTTGTGCTGACAAATGATCACTTGCTAGTCGAGGATCTTGCGCGTCATACGGAGAAGGACGTACCTGATCATATAGCAAGTATCAAATTACCATTCTAGGTCGCTGCTGCTACCGGTCACAATGTGACGCTAGTCGAGATGAACGATGAGCTGGTCCAGAAAGCTGTCGGAGGAATACGTAAGAGCCTGGAGCGTGTCGCAAAGAAACAATTTAAGGACGATGCTGCCAGGGGGCAGCAGTTCATCGATGGTACACTGTCGAAAATCCGGGGAGAAACAAAGCCGGAAAAAGCCGCCCAGGAAGCCGACCTCGTGGTTGAAGCCATCGTTGAGCGCATGGAGGTTAAGCACCAGCTGTTTACTAAGCTCGACATGGCTGCACCGGCGCACACGATATTCGCTAGCAACACGTCCTCTCTGTCGATCGCAGAGATCGGTTCCGTGACGAAACGGCAGGATCGCTTCGGAGGACTGCATTTCTTCAATCCGGTTCCCGTGATGAAGCTGCTGGAAATCATTCGGACCGACCTTACTTCCGATGGAACATACCGCAGCCTGGTGGCGTTCGGTGAGCGACTGGGTAAGAGCTGCATCAGCTGCAAGGATACACCCGGATTTGTGGTCAATCGGCTGCTGGTGCCGTACATGGCGGAAGCGATTCGGCTTCTGGAGCGTGGGGACGCGTCAGCACGGGACATTGATACGGCCATGAAGCTGGGCGCTGGTTATCCGATGGGTCCGATTGAACTGCTAGATTACGTCGGTCTCGATACAACCAACAACATTCTGCAGGGTTGGCACGAAAAGTACCCAGAGAACCCACTTTTCCAGCCGATCAAAACATTGGAAAAGCTTGTCGGCGAAGGTAAACTTGGCGTAAAGTCAGGGGAGGGTTTTTATTCATACAAAAAGTGAAGCAAACATAATTAAATCGATCGGAAGAAAGTAACACTAAATAAATGCATTTATGTATTCTTTCCAATTCTGTTTGATTGCTTTTTTTCTTCTTTTTTTAATTACGGATCTGATCATTGCAAATCGGTTGGTGAAGTTGTTTTTTAACACCGAAATGAAATTCATCGCCACACACAGTGTTTACTTTGACATTGCATTCCCTTTTTTTTATCAGATAAGCTTGTCGAACAAACCAGTTTTCTTAGAGCGCGGCAGAGGAAACAAGTACTTTTTCGTGGTGCTACAAAATAGGCGAAATCATATCGTTTATTACATTCTCTTCTGTTGAAAGGTAGTAATATTCCATGGCAACAAGGATGGTACCATCGAAAATCAATCACGTCACTGTAGTTGGCGGTGGAATAATGGGATCGGGAATAGCGATGGTAAGACTGAGGAGAATGAACATCGTATTACTGCGGGGTCAAACTCCAAAGAGTAAACGTTTTTAAATATACCGTAGATAACAGCTGCCAATGGGTACCAAGTAACCGTGGTGGATGTGAACGAGGAGGCACTTTCTAGAGCTCGCCTTCAGGTGGAGAAGGATCTTCGTCGCATGGCGATGCATGTTAGCAAGGGAAATGAAGAGGCGGCAAATAAATTTTATGCGGATGGGGTGGCCCGAATATGCTACAGTGCCGACCTCGAGCAAGTTGTGTCCAAGACCGATCTGGTTATCGAAGCGATCGTCGAAAATCTTGAGAAAAAGCAAGCACTCTTCAAGGTCATCGATCAAGTGAGTCACAACAATGTCCTATACGTAGGGCGACAGTAATACATTTCGGCTCTTCCAACAGGTTGCACTGCCCCACACTCTTATCGCGACCAACACCTCGTCGCTTTCGGTGAAGGAAATAGGGTCCACCGCCCGTCGCCAGGATCGCATCGGTGGGCTACACTTTTTCAATCCCGTCCCGCTTATGAAATTGGTGGAGGTGATCCGCACTGAGCAAACGTCAAACAACACGCACGAAGCGCTCCTTGCATTCGCGAAAAGTCTTCGCAAAACGACTGTGTCTTGCAAGGACATGCCCGGCTTCGTCGTGAATCGGCTACTCTTTCCTGTTATTTCCGAGGCCCTCGGTATGGTGGAGCGTGGAGACGCTACGGCGCACGACATCGATGTGGCGATGAAGCTTGGTCTTGGTCATCCGATGGGACCGTTTGAGTTAATGGACATTGTGGGCATCGATACGGTTCAGAGCATACAACAACAGCGGCGGGACGGTGCCATAAAACCTAGTGCACTTCTGGATGCGATGGTCAAGGAAAACAAGTTGGGCGTTAAAACAGGCGAGGGATTTTATAGCTACAAATAAAAATAAATGGCGAAGGAAATAAAACAAGGCGTTGACCTCTTTCTTTCATCTCTGGGATTATTGTAAAAAGGTTTTAAAGTCCGAATTGTTTGTTTAAGTCGAAAACCCTTTTGTTGAAGCCCTACATCGCAAATGAAACTTTTATCGGTAGTTGACAATATCGCTTTCTTTTCCGGTACTTTAAGGCAACTAGTGCTCCCAGCTCAAACTCAAGAGATGAACCGAAATTAGATAAGCATTAGCTTACGAAAAGAAAGGAGGGCGGCCGTTGCACCGTGGTTCCCATCCCCCATCTCGTAGGAAGCGCGCAAAACCATGTCCTGGGGAAATGCCCCAGAGTTGCCAACCGGCGTGATGCTGTTGGAAAATCAAGTCGCTGGTCATACGGCAGCCCAAGGATGTCTTGGTTTGCTGAAACCCAGCAACAACGATGGAACGATCTTGAAGCCAACCGGAAAAGTGCTCTGCGGTATACGAGAGATTGCGTTCTACGAACGGTTGATGGAATCGCCGGAAAAGCAGTCAGATGATGAGAGTATTGATTCAACGGCAGCCTCGTTGGAACTGCTCCGCCGTATTGTGCCGCGCTACTACGGTCACCCGAAGCTCACGATTGACGATAAGGAGGTCGAGTTTATTCAGCTGGAAGACTTGGCCAATGGCTTCGACCAGCCGTGTATTATGGATGTGAAGATAGGTAGTCGCACCTGGGACCCGCTTGCAACGCCCGACAAGCGGAAGGCGGAGGAGGGTAAATATAAGGCCTGCCGGCAACGATTTGGCCTCTGCATTCCAGGATTTCAGGTTTTCTCTCGAAAACACGAGGGCCAATTGATACGGCATGGCAAGGACTATGGCAAGAAACTTACCGAGGCTAACATACGCGATGGTAATAGAAATTTGTCGCAAATGAACATAAATAACTACCAACAATGAATCTAATGTATCCGACCTTCCTTTTTTCGCAGCATTCCTGTTGTTTTTGAACGCAAATAAAAACGGAAAGCTCCAGCGCAAGCTTATTGATCACTTTTTGCGTGAGCTGGCCCTCATCGAAAACTGGGCCCGCACACAAACTGCTTTTCGGCTTTACTCCAGTTCGGTGCTGCTGATTTACGATGCAGCCCGCCTTGACAGCGCTGACCAGGAGCGACAGGATGTATTAGGTTTCAACAGCGACCACACAGAAACAACCGACACGCGGTCCGGTTGGGTCAAAGCGAAAATAATTGATTTCGCACATGCATTTCCGGCAGACGAAGCACCGGGCACCGTTGACTATAACTACTTACAGGGAATAGAAAGTCTGGTTGGCATCTTTCGCCAATTTCTCGCCGACGATGTTGATTCCTAATGCTGCCGATTTGTGGTTGTAAAGATCGCCAGAAATGAAGAATGATTCAACATAAATTCGTTGCCACGGCTCAATGGAAACCGGGAGTGAAGTGTCTATTTTGTTTCGACAAACGAACTAGAAAATAAACGTTACATCAACAGCTTTAGACCAAACACAGGAAAATTACGTTAAATAATATAGTTTGTCGTGGCGCGATCTTTCGTATTCCTTGGTAAACTGCCATATAAAAGACTAGCGGCAAACACTTACAAAAAAAAAAAAACTGTGGCATTATGAAATATTTATATTCTTAATTTAATGAAAGGATTTCGCGATGCGCACTTTATTTAGTGCCAGACATCAGTATAACTGTACAATTATACAACAATTACTATTATGGATAAAATAAACGGGCACGATTCATGTATGCGACATGAATCAATAACACTTTTTGAAAATGTTATCAATGTTTTTATCTGGTGCATTTTTGAACTCACGTGGGATGATTTGAGGCTCAGGTTGGCCTCATCGCCAACAGAAAAGATAAATCGAAGCCACCATCAGATAATTCCTGCAGCAATGATAAACTTGGCCTTACCCTTCGAGTGATAATGAACGCAGTGGGTCTGTTTAGTTTGGATATGTCCACTGTGCGCATCGGATAGTGAACCGGAGAAGATTTTACACACACAAAAAAACCCCCCATACCATGAGCCAGCTTAAACTTCCACCGTACCAGAAGCGCAAGACTTCTTCTACACGGCCAACAACGCTGAATGTGGCCGGCGTGGGTCCATCACCTTCAGGTGCCGGTACCAGTCCGGGCAGAAAGATATCTCTAGGGTACGGCATGCACACGGCTACAGACTGCCCTACGCTTCCGGAAGGATTTTTGCCACTGCATTGTCAAGTGGCAGGACACGCTTTCCACAAAGGGACAGATTCCTTGGGTGAGTTCAAAGGATGGGTATAGATCGTGCGGGCCTGGAACTATGTATTGAGAAATAAAAACCCTCCCTTCGCGAACCTTTTGTCGATGGCAGGGTTGCTCAAGTGCGTTGACGATGGATCCGTAATGAAACCAGCCGCCAAACTTCTCGCCGGTGCCCGGGAAATCAAAATCTACGAACAGATTTATGGTTCATCGGGTGAGGGTTCGAAGGAACTGTTACTGCTGCGCGAATTAACCCCGCAATACCGGGGGCACCAGAAACTGCCCGTCAACGGAGAGCTAATCGATTTCCTGAAGTTGGAGGACCTCACACAAGGAATGCTAGAACCGTGCATCATGGACATCAAAGTTGGTCGCCGCTCGTGGGACCCAATGGCAACGGAGGAGAAGCGCCAATACGAAGCGTCCAAGTACGTCGAAAGCCGGGAAGCGTACGGCTTCTGTATACCAGGCTTTCAGTTCTACTCCCTTCAGAACGGTCGCCTACAGCGGTACGGCAAGGAGTACGGCAAGAAGTTGAACGAGGCGACGGTGAAAGACGCATTACGCAAATTTCTCAACGCGGACGTCGGGTTTTGTCGGCAGCAGTTAATACAGTTCCTCACCGATCTGTGGAACATTCAGAAGTGGGCCCGCACGCAAACCAGCCTCCGGCTGTACGCCAGCTCGGTTCTGCTCGTTTACGATGCCCGCCGTTTGAAACCAGTATTGCAGCACTCATCCAAAAGATCACCGCGAACGCCCACAATACCCATGGCCACGACCCCGGGTTCTTCTCGATCCAGCAGCCAATGTACCACACCGACGACGCCGACCTTCTACACCACCTCTATCAACGAGCTTGGAGATGTGGAACCATTGCAACATTATTTCAAGATCCAGCGCAGTCATTCCAGCAATCACAACTACGAGGAGGTATGTCACCACTGTCGCGATTCTTTTAAGCCATTTGCATGTATAATTGTTCTTGTCTTTCTGATAGGAAATCAAAACGATGAAGGAAAACTACACTTTCATGCTAGACAATCTCGTCGGTTCGTACGAGGAAAAGGTTTGGGCCAAAGCGCGGATGATCGATTTTGCTCACACCTTTCCCGTGCAATCTAACGAAGAAAAACCTACCACCGATCGGAACTATCTTGAGGGCATCGATAGCCTGGTGAAGCTATTTGAGGGCTTTCTAAAAGATTGTGAAATTCAAAACTCGCATATGCAGGGTGTTCCTTAAAGCAGGCTACACCCAACAATTGCACAGACTCCATCATACTACGTACGCTATGCGATCTTTTGCTTTATTGTTGTTACCTTTCATTTCTCGCTCCTACAGGAAAATATACATGTATATATATACTATTCGCAAGTGTGACCAAAGTCTCCTGAAAACAGGGCCATCATTCTGCTGGATTTAATCTACTCTTTTGCTTTCATTATTATGACACTATCCCGCATATATTGTCACGATCGTTTGCAGTCTGCACGTCAGACGAGTCAGGTGTCCATTCCATCTTAAACGCTTCAAAAGACCAGATCAACACGCCAGAATTATCAAACCATCTTCATTCAAGTTCACGTAAAGCTAGAGCGACATTGGCTCAACGCCAAAATTGCATCATGCCCCCAGCCGGTGCGCTGCGACACATCACTTCAGCTGTGCGCTTACGATGCCATGTACATATTGGCCAGCTGCCAACGCTTATGGACGGACACAACCGGCGACAACATTCACCGTGACCGGAACCGTGTGTAGTGTAAATAAATCAACTAGAGAATGTCTTTAAAAAAAAAGATGCAAAAAAGTATGTTGAAGGTTGTCATTGCCACAGGTGTTTCGAAACGGACTTTTCTTTTTGTTCAGCTACATATGCTTGCGTTTCACGCGACATTTGTCAACTCCAATAAGCGCTTGATCGGCCTTTCTTTGTAATGTGAGAGATGTTTGGGAGGACAACAAAATGAGCAAAAATAAAGTTTAGTTTGAATTGCCATCGAAAGAAATGCTTCGGCGGAAGAAATCCGCCTCTGAAAGAACGTTCGTCGGGCCGGTCTGTCGGCGCGGTTTTCGGGGGCCCTACAGTCCCGATTTCGAGCCCTCAATCCCCATGACGTGCTTATTGTACAGCCCGTTCAGCTGTTCGAGGATGATGAACGTTAGCACCGTGTGCGGTCCAAGTCGACCGTAGTAGGCGGTGAAACCCTTCCACAGGGCAAACAGACCCTCGTGACGGACTACTTTCACGATCACGTCGATTGTGCTCTTGTACGGCGGCTGGGCACCCGGAGCAACCTTCATGTTTTGAATTCTGCAAAGAAAATGTTTTTCTTAGCATATTTCCTTGTTTGTAATAATACAAACGACATTTGTCGATGATTACCTTGTTTTCGCAATATCAACAGGCAGGGATGCCGCCGTGGTAATCAAACCCGAAAACATACTAGCGGTAAAGTGCAGTCCAATGCCTTCCTTCATCAGCTCCGAGCTCACTAGGTATGCTTTAGCCTGCGAGTATGAGGCCAGCTGGGCGGCGTTTACTACCATGGCACGGCCCATCGTCGGAACGCAGCCACGCCAAAGCGACAAAACTCCTGAAAACATACAAATGAACGTGATAGATTACACTTTTTTATCTTGCAAGATCACGCTGGACGTCGTATTTTACCTTCCTCCCTGGCAATGCGGAAGAGTGCGTTGAAGAAACCCGTATAGTTACGTCGCTCCGCAACCGGAAGACGTCCGTCGGCAGTCATTCGGATCAAGATGAGCTCGCTGGGGTTTCCGACGAATGATCCGATTGCACCTGCCGTCATCCCCATTGCCATCGAGATCAGCAGATTGGGCGCTTTGTTAGTTTTCCTGAAAGATGGAACACAGAGATCCTCTGCGTTACTAGTCGCGATCCTCGAGCATCAACAAGGAGGAGGACCGGGAATTCTTTGCTTCAACTCGCTCCCTATCTCCCTGCACGGTTTCAAAAAGGAAAGCTCACTGTTTGTAGGTGTCATTAAGCGACGTGTACACACCGAGCCGAGTCGTTGTGTAGGTGGCCTGCCGCATAATGGCCGCACTCAGCCCTTTGTACATGGCCAGGAGGCCTTCTCGTCGAATAATTTTGCCGATTGCATCAAATGTGTTGTTGTATTCTTTCGCTGCGCCGCCCATGCCGGAAATCTGCATTCGGGTTTTAACCAAATCCAGGGGCTGAACCACGCATGTTGCTCCAATGCTACAAAAAAAAAAACACACACACACACACACACACACAAGAAAAAAAAATTATTAAAAAAATTTAAATAGCACATTTCATGCGATTTGTTCAACATATCCAGAAAAGAATAACTGTCAGAACCAAAAGAATGATTGACCTTGATTCATTTTTGATTCTGACCACTGTTTGCCGTTAAATTCACAGTTAAAAAATATCGTGTCGTCATATTGATAACGATAAATAAGCATCCCGGGTGTAACATTAAAAGCCAATAGTTTTCATTGTTGACAACTTGCATAGTGCTAACAAACCTGTTTAGCGAGCTACGTTAACGTGGATGATTATGCGAGGCGTTGCCAAGCACCCCGAAACGAGGATAATAAAAAAAAACGGTTACGCAAGTGCGGCCATTGATGACGCGTCAGTTTCCCTGAGAGTTTCACTAGAATTATGAATATATGCAACGCACATAACAAATAGCATTTGTGTGCCACCTTCCGCTGGTGAGACATACTGCGATTAATCAAGTCGGCACAAATGCATCAACATCATATCAACTACTGCTTCGTTTCTACCCTTGATACGGAAGGTCTAGTAAGCCGAACAACTGATAAGATTTATGCAACCTTTGACCATGATTTGTTCAGAAAGCGCGCTCTGGGGTAAGAGAATTTAGATGCTTTCGTTTTGGAGACCCTATTTTGGGATGGAAGGCATCAGCTGACCAGGCGATCGTAACATGACCTTGATGAGAGCAGGGCCCTTTTTCGTTTCATTCGTTGATGTCGCTAGAAGAGATCGTACGTTTTCGATTTCAAGTGCCATCGTTCGCAGTACGCAGCATGCCAACTGTCCCTTCCACCCCCGGTTTGAGGGAGGTGGAAGGCCATACTGTACCAAGGTCTATATTTAACCGGCCCCGCCTGTTTTGTTGTCTGTTTCCTTTACCGTCTGAGGGGAGAAAATGCGCCAAACACCGGGAAGGTGGATGCTGTTACGCGCCATCTGCGTAGGTTACTGCGTCCACTGACGCAATTGCGGACACAGCATACCATTGACCGAGTCACCTTCTTTCCATTGTCACGGGTTTCCTCACAGATTGAAATCTATTACCTAAGTCTTTCCAATGGAGCACATGGAATATGATCGTCTGACTACATCGACATATGAAGGACAGTAAATAATGATCGGTTACTTTTCCAACTTACCCGGATAGACCACCGAGGACATACTGGACATAAACTGGACGTTTTTTGTCGGTCATTCTTTTGGACTTCTTGTACGTAATGCCGCAGTCGAATAACTATATCCGTTTCCTTTTCTGCTTAGCACTGTAGAACGTAGATCTTTCGCTTTCACGTCAAAGCGATTTCTCGTTTTTGGAAGGACGATGGGCCACTTGTTGCGATATGTGCTGGAAGCCGTTTCTCCGTGAAATGAAAGCAAGTTGCCTCTGTGTGACTTGTATTTAGAGTTGTTCGTATCAATCAGATGGCTAGTGTGTAGGGGGGGGGGGGGGGGGGGGGTGTATTGATGGGTATCGGCGATAAACTTCGACGGTATTTATGCTAGGAATTGTTAAACTTAGGCGAGCACGCAATAAATGTATACACCAAGGGATTGAACAAGGGGACTATGAAGGGAACGGAGAAAGTTATTCCATTGCTTGTTCACAGGTGTGCCCCGAGAAGCGGTACTTTTTAACGTGCGCGTGTATATATACTCCGCGGCGGACGACGTTGAACTAATGGCTCCCCAGGCCCCAGAATCGGCGTTTCGATTTTTGCCACCCTCCGGCTAGCTGTCAACATCATTCGTGAGATGTCTCACTCACTTGCATTCTCTGTTTCTCTTCCTCGGAAATTTGATAGCCAGCTGTGAGTGCTGGTAGCTCACTTTTGACATTTCACATTGAAGGAAACAACAACAACCAGCTTCCCAATCCCCACAAAATTGGAAATATGATGAGAGTATCGATCAGCTAACGAAGTTTCCTGTTTGACAGGTTGTTTGACAACGCGGTAGAGCTAGAAGAGCAGCTAAACATAGATGTGTAAGTGCAGTTACCCGTCGAGCCATATTCTTCCACGCATCACCACCAGCTTTGATGATTGTCTTCATTTGTGGAAAGTATTTCTCGATCAAATTGGATCAAAACCATCAAAAATTGAGATACGGCGTGGAAGAATATGTTGCGACGGGTAACTGCACTAGTCCATATATACCTTGCACCGGCATCAAGGTTACAGCGCTGTCAAACGTCCTGTCAATCAGCAGTCGCCGAAATAAGGGAAAATACGATGAGAGTATCGATGAGCTATCGATGACTTAGCCGTCCTCGATTTGTGTCCGTTGGGTTAGGTTCGATGGATCAAATTCTCAATATTTTAAACCAATTTAATATGCACTGCGAAAAAAGTCACAAGTGTTCAACGGAAAGTACATATCTGCTTCATTTATCGTATGCTAACATTATATGCTTCAACTAACTCGGCGCCAATTTTGGCATGCACTACGTTCACTTCCGACTGCGTCAAGGTGCGCTCCATGTGTCGATAAACGATTCGGAAGCAAAGGCTACTCTTTCCAGTTTTTGGGTGCGTAAAACGATCGATCAACGTTACCTAAAATTAGGGGCAGTTTAATAAATCAACATAAATCCATCATCGAACCAAATTTCAACTCACCTGTTCAATAATATCACCGCCAACACTCCGTACAATGTCATAGAAATCATTCAGGGCAAATTGATCAGCTGACATACCTTGGGGAAGCCAGAATGAAAGATCGTTGCAACACTGCGGGTATAAGGATACGGGTTTGTACTTGACGATCCGATCGTCGCGGAACTGGTTCAAAAACCCACTGTCAGTACTCCAAAACAGTCTTATATCCGGTATATCGAATAGTATCATAGCCAAACGCTCCAGGCCCACTCCGAATGCATAGGCTATCGAATTCTGAACGCCTGCCCGCTCGAGAATTTCATTACGCGTTATCCCACAGCCAAGGATCTCTAGCCATGTGCCATTGAAAAAGATTTCCAGTTCCCACGACGGCTGCGTGAATGGGAAATAGGCGTCTACCCAGCGGTACTTGATGTCATCTCCAAACAGTTTCTGCACCAAACCGACCAAAATTTTTTTCAACTCATGTTCACAGAGCTTTACTGCTTCTAGCGTATGGCAGGGCTGTTTGTGCTGGTCGATACAATCGGCCAGCGGGCTAGTGGTACCGGTGGTAGGACTTCCGTTTGACAGGTGCGTCTTGTAGTGTGTTTCGAGAATTTTCAACTCAGGATTTCGTTCGAAAAGTTTGTCTTGGTGCACGATGCGGACAGCATCCAGCTGATGGAACACTGGGTAGTGCGTTGCGTCGATTTCATCACGCCGGTATACATCTCCAACCACGAGAAAGTTGTCCAAACCCGCCTGAATCAGCTCAACCTGATGGGCGGTCGTGTGCGCTCGAAGCAAATAATCTTTGTTGACATAGTAGCAGTCACTTTTGGCTCGGCTCGGGTGGTTCTGGGGTATGAGTAATTGGTCAAAGTTTTGCTCGACAGAAACCACTGGACTCAGGTTGTCGTACACACTAAATAATGGATTTCCGCGAGGACTCAGATAGGCGCCGTAGAAATATTTCACTATTTTCTCGCGTACGATCGAAAGGGGATGGTTGCGCTGTAGATGCAAGTTTCTATCGAGATGTGCGATGACTTTCGGCGTAAGATTAGTCCACGAGTCCCGAGTGTACTGCTGGCGATACAAATCGATCGTATCCTTGTTAATTTTTGCCTGACTGCCATAATAGCGCTGGTACAATGGGCCACACGTTTGAGAAACTTGAGCTGGTTGCCTCAATCGGGAGAATTGTCGCAAACTGAAGAACAACATTTGCACGAATCCGAAATGCGCTACGTACCGTTGATTATTGTTTCATAATGTGTGAGCAGCGTAAAGAATTTTTAGATTCGTTTGTAAACATATGTTTGACATATGTCAACAAACTAGTGTCCAGAGATCCAACCTGGACCCACTAGGTTCGCTCCACTTCCACAAAACGAACGTTCGACGTTTTTCCGTTAAAATCGGGAAAAACTGTCGCTCCACTTAAAACAGGGTGAACCTTTCAACTTATTCAAAAAAATTCAAATGTTCGTAATTGTTTTGTTCATGTTTTGATGATTTATGACGATAAATGGAAATGTATATCTTTACATTGTTGGGGTTAAGATCGGTGGGATTTGCGTAAACGGATATAACATTAGGAGGTGCATATTCCTTTCACGATATTGCAAATTTTACTGCTCATTTGGTAATTTGCAACCGTACATTGTTGGCCGCCCCGGGCCAAATGATCCACCAAGGTAATAGAAGAATATTGCAACCAATCGTTAACGAGCAAGTTTTGTGTATTCTCTACGCTATAGACATACCCGGCGATTCCATGCATCGCGAAAGTCGATTAATGTTTTTATTCCGCTTACTCCGTAACTCTGCTTAATCATGATTCTGCTGCTCGGAGAAAGGATGAGCACAAGCGTGCTAGAGAGCATACACGCGACGGGGAGTTTTACTCGGGATTCGCTCTTGTCTGTTGATCGGCGATATTTATTCGTTTCAAACGGATCCCGCAAACGCCAGTCTTCGGTCGACTGTCGAGCACAAAAGTTCGCGTTTCGCTAGCGATTGCGCGTGTTAAATCGAGTTTAAACGCGTCACACGATCCGCGCAGCAGAGGCTGATCACCGCTGAAAAAAAAAGTTTAGAATCAACGTTTTTGATGCTCGTCAACATGCGTACGCTATTAGGTTAGTGATAGGAGGGAGTGTGTGTTTAACTGATCATGCTGGTTAGCAATGGCTTTATACAAAGGATGTGATCATCCCGCGGTCGCAACTGGAATATAAAGTATAGATGCATTAATATGGTACATCAATTTAAATGGATACCAACAACGAAAAAGAATAACGGGATGAACACGTGCTTCTCACCCGTAGAGCATACGAATGCGGGGTTTATGAGTTAAACTCGCACGTACGACTATGTAAGATCGTAGAAAAAAAAATTGCAACTGAATGCACTGTGGGTGCGTACGTGCGTTTTTGTAAGTATCTCTTGTGTTCCGCTTGTGGCTCTTTTATGGAAGTAGTCCACCGGCACGGGCTTCGAGGTCAAACGTCCCAAAGAATGAATAAATGTGTGTATGAACGATCTAGGCGACGGGAAGAGGCATGCGAATGGTGTGCCGCATGATCGTGCGGAAACGAGAACGAACTGGAACCCGATGACCTCGCTTGATACAAATGTGCCCAATCTTGTCCCAGCAGCGAAAGGAAGTAGGAATTTTGTTAATACGATCAAGTTTTGCTCGATCATGATGGCCGTGCTTCTTCTTTGTTGAAGACAAAGTTACATACGGGCAAGACAAAATCGTCACTGCTTGAGGCAAGATTTATCTAGACAATAATCAGACGCCACAGCGGATGGACGATTGGGTCCATGCTATTTTTAGCCTCCACCCAGCCATCCTAACGGTTCGTCGCGTGTTGTGGTCATGTTTGTCGCCGGTGGCGGAGTTAGTTACAATCATATCGAGACCCGCAAATCCGTGCTTCTTGTAACTGTTCTGCTACAGAACTATTGTAGGTTGAAAAATACAATATTAAACCACCACTCTTGCACCCTCCGCGATCGTGAACCGGTTTGACCCTGCATAAGAGAAGGAACCAACACATCCGCAACACACCGCCCTTGATTCCGAGGTTGGCATTAGGGAAAAAATAAAATAAATTCCAACTTCTGATGCGCAAATAAAAATGTAAATAAACTTGACCTTGGCGTTCGGGTTGCACAGAGCCATCGCCGTTTATAGCGGTTTGGGGTAGGATCGCTAGCCACAAACCAGATGTACGGTTGAAGTGCAACCTTTGCAGCCAGTATTGTTGTCGCCTTTGTTGAACCTTATCGTACAGACCTGGAATAGTTATAATTACAGCCCAATCGTGGTAAAAGAGTGAGCAAGCACACGCGATCTATTTGCATACGTTCTACCTGCTCATTCAAATTGCTTTCTGGTGTGTGATGCAATTATGACGTGTCTACGGATCGTAGACCGCATGATTGCGCCAACAGCATGCTTTCGGAGTCGTTATTTTGATTACATAAATCATTTAGAAACTGGAAGAGTGTGACTTTCCACTTCCTTAGTTTTAACGTTTGACCTACGAATTGAATTGACCCTTGGACATGGGTAAGCGGGAAGGATGGAAACATTGGTCTACCAAAGATCGTTCGAATTTTCGATTTCAAATACTGATTCAAGGAAACCTGCGCATACATTGTTCATTGTTCAGCAGTGTCGCTTTAAGTGTACAGTATAGATTATTGAATATTGTCTAACAAATTTGATAACCTCTGATAGGGGCGTCGGATTGGCTACGTCAGCTGAACAAGCAGTATGAAACTGTGGCGTGTCCACTGCGCCTAGCTTTAGGCAATCAGTCAGCACCATGCACACTGCATTTGCATTTTCTTGACTCATAAAACTCTCTTTCTACCTCCACAAACTACCTTCTTTTTTTTCCCCTTCTCAGCAACTACTTTTCGCGGTAAAACGATCTCCCGAGCGCTCACAACTCAACCCAACACCTATCCGGTGGAATCGCCGGAGTTGCCAAAGCTGCATCTTGCACCTCCGGTGTACAAAGGACAAACCTATGATCAGATTTCAAACCTCAGAAAGCAGTGCCTAACTCCAAATGTGACCTCATATTATAAGAAACCGCTGCTCATCCACAAGGGTAACATGCAATGGCTTTTCGACCACGAGGGAAAACGCTACCTGGACATGTTCGGGGGCATCGTAACCGTTTCCGTGGGACACTGTCATCCGTAAGATGCCCTAGCATTTTATCCAACGCTGTCAGTATTAATCGATGGATGTCCCCTTTCAGGAAAGTGAATGCTGCCCTGGAAGAGCAGCTGCGGACACTCTGGCATACTACTAACATCTACATGCATCCAAAGATACACGAGTATGCGGAGAAATTGGTCGCTAAACTGCCGGGCGACTTGAAAAACGTATACTTCGTCAACTCCGGTTCTGAGGCAAACGATTTGGCCATGATGATGGCTCGTCTGTATACCGGGAACAACGATATCATTAGCTTCCGTAACGCTTACCATGGAGCTTCTCCGTACACGATGGGTTTAACGGCCCATTCGACGTGGCGCTACCCGCTCTCGGGCGTCAACAGCGGCATTCATCACGCCATGAACCCGGATCCGTACACGGGCATTTGGGGTGGGAAACACTGCCGCGATTCGCCCGTTCAAACCACTCGCAGTTGCGACTGCAGCGATGGGGAGTGCAATGCATCGGCCATGTACTACGATCAATTAGAGCAGATCTTTAAATATTCCCTACCTCGCGGAAAGGTGGCTGCAATGTTTGCGGAGTCAATCCAGGGCGTCGGAGGATCGGTCCAGTACCCGAAGGGCTACATTCAGCGCGCCGTAGAACTGGTTCGCACAAACGGTGGACTGTTTGTTGCCGACGAAGTGCAGAGCGGGTTTGGCCGTACGGGAGAACACTTTTGGGGGTTCGAGGGGCACGATGTGCTGCCGGATATAGTCACGATGGCGAAGGGAATCGGAAACGGGTTCCCCTTGGGCGCGGTCGTTACGTCGCGCAAGGTGGCCGAGGTACTCTCGCAGGCTTTGCATTTCAACACTTTCGGAGGCAATCCCCTGGCAAGTGCCGTTGGGATGGCCGTTCTCGATGTAAGTATAAAAACGTAACCGAAAGCGAAAGATTGCTAGCAACTATTATCCGTTTTATTGGCAACCCCCAAGGTTATTGACGAGGAAGAGCTACAAAAAAATTCGCTAGAAGTGGGCACTTACATGCTGAAGGGACTGGAACAACTTCGCGACAAGCACGATGTCATCGGAGACGTCCGGGGAAAGGTATGTCTATTTAACCAGCAACTCTACATCATCGAATGCTTCTGTTACCGGGTCGACATTTTTCACCTTTGGCCGCTGCTCGTACATGGGATTGTCGAACGATGAAGGCTGAGCAACACTGAGATGGGTTTCTCCGGCATCTACCGGGACGGATTGAACAGCGCTGGGGAAGTTGACGTCCACCGAAACTCCGTCGTTTTCGTTGTGCGGATCGAAGCGAGCGAAAACGAAGGGAGTATTGAAGAAGGCTCGGGTGTGGATGGCTGCGCGCAATCGAGGCAATATGCGATCATCGTAGTAATACACGTAGATGATGCTGAAGAATGTTACTGTGGTCATCAGCGAGAGCAACAGGAACGCCAGCACTTGTCCTTCCTCGAGGGGCGTATGTGGTTGTCCGGCGTGTAGAATATGATATCCTGCCAGATAAAAGATGAAGATAATACATTAGTGAGTAATGAACACAAGTCACACTTCACCAAACGTCACCAAAGCCCTACCGGATGTAAATTGTTTTTCGAAAAATGGGGTTAAACTTTCCATCAACCGGGAACTCCGTTCGCCGTACTCGCCCTTATCAACGACGATTAACTGCAGCACGTTTTCTCCATTGCTGCGATCGACACCAACATGATAATCCACGTCCGCATCGTCCACATCGCCGGATGCAATTTTGCGTCGCAACTTGTCGGTGAACGATGGCAGGTTGAATGTTCCCGGAATGTTGGCTACGTTTGTGCGAAACACGCTTCCACAAAGAGGACAGCAGTGGCCGGTGGGTTGTATTGGTGACAGGCAGTGTGGTTTGGAACAGACGACGTTGGAGCAAATTGCTTTCATCTGTCGCTCTTCCTGACAGGGGCACTTTTCCGCGTTAGAACACTTTCCCTGGCGAATCAGAGTATCTTCCGCATTGTAGAACAGGAACTGCCCAAGCGAGGATGAGAGAAAGGTTTGGAAGTTTTCCAGCCCTTCGACAGACCTGCCAAGCCGGATGTTTCCAACCTCGATTGATTCGTGGTACTGGAAATCGACGGGATGAGGCATCCCGTTGTCTATCTCGAACACGACCGTTTCGTACTGGCAAGGAACACGCTCGACGTGAGGGGTGGCTTTATACGATGGGCTCCACGTAACCCGTTGCTGCTGTTCGTCATAGTTACCCCAGTTACTGCCGGAGTAGTAGGCACCGCGGCTGGGAGTTTTGAAAACGGACTCCTTTGTTTCTGAGGCAGCGCGTGAAACTAATTTCAACCAGAACGAGTCCTCTGGAAAGATCAGACCACCTTGCTGGGGTAAAACGATCGACGAAAACGTTACGACGCCCAACGGGAGACCAACTAGGGCGTTTAACTTGCTTGGGAAAACGATTGCTTGGCCGGAAGAAGGATATCCCTCTGGCTGCCAGTTTTCACTGAGCGTAAAGTCAATCCGTGGAAGCCACACTTTGGCGCCCGACGAACGATGGACCCCGAGCACAACTAGAAGCTGGATGATGAGTCCTTTCATGTTGAGCGTTTATTCCGAACTGTAACCATTTAGCCACCTCGGAAAGGGGCGTTATTGACTATTTGTTTTTCTCTTATCACAGGGGTTAATGATTGGTGTGGAGCTGGTGGCCGATAAAGAGAGCCGGAAGCATCTCAGTGCACCGCATTTTGTTGATATCTGGGAGATGTGCAAGGACATGGGAGTTCTGTTCGGGCGAGGCGGTCTCAATGCCAACGTGAGTAGATTTTCAAACTTTTATTTTTTTAAAATATGAATCTTCTCGTTCTATTTAACCTTCCATTACTTTACGAATAAAAAAGAAACAAAAAACACAGAACTTGACAGACACTTGAACCGACGGGCACACTATCCCGAAAAGCAAACAATGTCACTAACGTAGCAACCGCTAATGTTCCCTCCTTTCCAACAGGTCCTTAGAATTAAGCCTCCGATGTGTATAACCAAAGCCGACGTCGATTTTTCCTTGCAAGTTTTTGACATTGCCCTCACGAAACACTCCGATATGGTGCCAAAATTGGTTTGAAAACTCGATCAGCGCGCACGCAACGTAGAAACGACTTGAAGAAGCAACCAATGCTCTTGGATTGAAATTACAAAGTCTGTATTTCTTAGTGTGTGTACAGCTCTACCAGCATACTGGCAAAGATCAGTCAATAAATTACCATGCATTCCCGCAGCAATTAGCACCTTTTTTTCTAAATTAAAAAAATATATTTAAAAAATGGGGTAAAAATGATATGTTTTGCAACGAAATGACTGAATCAAATTGGTTTGTACGTGTGAAACACTTTACGCTTTTTAGGTGAGAAGTTCAAGAAATCAATGTGAAGAAGATAAAAAGGGTATACTCACTTTACAATACTTATTTAAAAAAGGATGTTACAATCACTTTTTATTAACAGTTTGTCATTGCATGTTGTGTGTGGAAATTCATGTGTTTGTTTTTCTTTTTGTCTAATTTAATAACGAAACATAGGTGTTGTTAGTTCTTGTTCACCACTGTTTGCTTTTCTATTTTGCCAGGCTAACACATCCTTCGGATATCAGTTCTAGTGTGTTTTTTCCCGTTTGCCTTTTCTTTTAGTTTTGGTATGGATTTTACTGTATTATCTTTTTGCTAATTTCTTCCACTTCGGAACAGGTACTTCGAATAAAACCTCCAATGTGTATCAACCGAACCGATGCTGACTACGCTTTGGCCGTCATCGATTATTGCAGCGAGCAATATATCAAAAAGCGTAAACGCGGGTGCAGACGCGCTTAATAATCTGATGATATCAAACCCAACGACTGAATCCAACTGTGTTCTACTGTGATTTGAGACATTCCACCCGATATTATCTTAATGTTAGGATAAGTATTTAGTGTACTCCATGTATTTTACAATACGATATTTTTTTAATCAGTGATGTACAAACATGACATTTTGGAATGAAAAAAAAAAATAGGTATATATATATACAATACCACGCAATATAACCGTTGTTTCTTATCCACCAACATTTTCGGATGACACTACGCCATTTGTTTCGCAAAAAATCACGGCGTATAATTTCAGCTTACTGTGGAATTTCTATTTCCCGTTCTGGTCAATGTACATTTTCTTCTTGTGTGCTTGATGCGATGTATTCAATATTCAAGGCTTGAGCTACTGATTCCGGCTCCGAACGAAATCTACGAAAATGAAAATCTCATACAGTTTTAAATACCCAATTGAATGCAGCAGATCAACAGAATATTGTTAAGATTCTTTTTGAGATTGCGTTTATCAAAAACTATCTAATAAAACTTTTTTACCCTGGTTTAGGACAAATGAATTCAAAAATAGATCTTAAGAACAAGTAAAATGAATTGACTTTTGTATCCCATGTATCTCCAGTGTATCAAATGCTTTTCTATATACACGTATGAATATCCCCATATAATATTATGCACATAAATAGTTCAAAGACGCATACATACTACACTATTCGAAGATGACCTGAACGTATAGATTTTTATAAACAGCATTTGTTTCAGTTTAAGCAACTGCCAAGAGGATTGAATGCTACTGGAATGAAATTTTGTTTTTCAATGATACCATTTCCAACATTCGACAATGAATTCATTAGATAGAACACTGCTGCATTATAGAAGTTCAACCATAGTATTTGGTCTACTACACTTTGACGTCGTTAACTTCGTTGGAAGAAATAGGAATATAAATAGCTTCAACATAATACTCTCATGGACGGCCTTTTAAAGAGTCACGTGTGTGTGCTCGATTTGTTATCTTTGGGGGAGTTAAAAGGATGTTGTGACTCTTTGCTCAACGCTGTATTTCTACTCTTAAAAAATATGTATACGTGAGGGGATCATCACTCCTCTTCCGGATGGTTTGTTTGCTGTATATTTTCTCGTATTTTCGTATGCTTTTTTCTATTTCTCTTTTCCTGTTGTGAGCATTTTATATCAAGGGTGGCCTCCAAGATCAGCCAATAAATAACATTATAGCCTAGTACAATACATAATTTAACAGTTGATTGACTTAATTCACTAGCCTAACATGGAAAACCGCCCGGAAAATTGCCCCTATCAGACGCCGGGTGTGGTGAACTACGCCTCAATTTCGATCAGTATCTTTTCATCGGAGTCCGCATCAGCCGACGCGAGTAGGGCCGCGGACAGTTCCAGCCTGGCTTTTTGTATCACCCAAACCATTAACGCGGCACCAACGATCACCTAGGATGGGAGTGGAGAAAATTTTCGTTAACTTTCGTTACATACTATTGGATTGAAGGACAGATCTGGATTGCCTTACCTCCACAACGAAAACGCCATACCCAGCCAATCCCAGAGCGGCATTGTGATCATTTAGCACTTCGTGGATTGAGCGCAGCTTGGAGCCAAGATACACATTGATGGTTTGAGCTGGAAGCAACCCAATCAGCGTCCCAGCGTGATAGCTGCGTGTATTCACCGAGCTTATCTGAAACAGGCGAAAGCAAACTTGAGTAAAAATCTGGCAATTTGAAGACCTTCATTTACTACACTACTAAATGACGCAACCCATGGTGTCACCGATTTGCCAAAGATTCCCTACCATAATAACAGTCTACAAACCCCTTCGCCAACCACCACCACCCTTCGATGCGTACGTACGTGGCTTAAAATTCTTGTTTTTCGATTCAGAATTGTATACCCTAGAGTTTCCAAGAGCCAACATTTTCAAACTTTAGAAACCTTCTCTTTCGATCTACATTGCAATTGCATGTAGACAGCTCAATACTGTCCGTTACTAGTTGAAATTATATCCGGGAAAAACACACATGGCCACCACTGACGCAGTCTGCCTTAAAACTCATCTGGTGCGAGAGAAAACGCGCTGCGCGTTTCGTTTCGAAACGAGATCTGCGACCCTTAAAACAAAGTAGGACACACACACACACACAACTCTATCACTTTTTGTGTGAGTATCGTGATTATTTTTGAAAATTGAGAGTACCAAGAAATGTCTGCTAGGAGAAGAAACATCCTCGCAGTTCTGGCGCGTGTTTTTCTGTTACCGTTGTCAGTAAATACAAAATTCTCATCGTTTGGTGGCAATGCTATTTTTACGCATCTGTTCACAAATTTTGCTTCCAAAATGCATCCGCGCTCTGACTAACGCTCGATTTTAACAACAGGCGGTAGAAACAAACCGTTGAAGTTGAGAAATACACAAATACAGACGGCACGTGGCTGAAGGTTAGGACACACATTTTCTGCGCCTCCAGCCATTAAGTACTACGTTCGGCCACGATCCTCACAGACATTACTGTGTACCTTAAAAAGTCACGTGTAGCTTAGGTTAGTGTCTTTGCTTGTTTGCGTCACGTTTTTGACTACATCTTATGACACGTTGCATGCACAGCAACATTGCGAGACATAACTTACCCCGAATATGGTGTTCTGCAGTCCGAATGGAATTGGCGTCAAACGGGCAAACAGCACTATTTTGAAGGCTCTTGGTCCGGAAATGACCCGCAGGATGGCTCGGCCGGTTTCATTTTTGATCAGTCTAATAAAATAAAGAAACAATGTTGCAAATTAGTAAATGTTATAAGAAAAGTCAGAGACGTTATTTACTTTAGCGTTTGTACGAACGATGCGTCTAGCGATGTAGATTCTTCCTTTTCCAAATGTAAACCCTCTAAAAGCAACCAAAAAAGCAACAGCACACCCCAGAGGTTAATTATTTTGACTGAAAATCAATTGAGGCTAAGTGCCACCCAAATTTGATATCACGCTACGCCATTGCATCACAGAAGAAAGAAAAATGTCTGAATTTAACACCCTTGCTGATTGCCTTAAAAATCTAATAGAAAGTTGTTATTTCAGCTGGTTTAGTAATCATCAAGGCTTGATCAAAAGTATGGCAAATACGTTTCTACTATAATTAACAAAATAATGCTATCGGTAGCGATATTCATGCTTATATTTCAGCGCCAACATCTGCATAAACAATGAAAAATTATAAACAACTGGTAACCAGAATTCTGTATTTCTCGGGCAATGCCTATCGCTGATCAACAGTTGCAATGTTGTAAACGATCACATGCGTCATATGATCCTCGGTGCGAAATGAACCATACAATGTTTTTGCTTGATTTCTTTAGACTTGCCTTGAGTCTACAGCTGCACCACAGCTATCTACTAGAAATCACACACATGTACAAAAGCGTCCGTCACGTGCTTGAGGCAAACTTGTGCTCAATGATTTCTCAACCCTAGGATAAATGTGATTTTTTCCCACTTCACATTCGCCATCTCCGCGGATGGCAAGACCGCTGCTACTTGAGAGGTTTACTGGATTTGTAGCAACACTGTGACAGACGATGTTGAAGGCGAATGAACATGTCCCAACGACACTTCGAATACATCGATGAAATTTAAATAGCACGTGAACGGAAATAGTGGAAGCTGATTTGCTCTCAACGCTGCAGGCAAAACTTATATGTCTCACTTATTGCAACGAAACATAGCCGGTTGTGCGTAAAACCAGTGTTCCAAATTAGGCACACCTACAAGGTTAGATGCAATGAAAAATGCTGCCAGAAAGACTGGCACAAGCTTCTATCGCGTATTCAATTCGATTGGTTTAGGGCAAAAAGCTGGAGCCAATTTTTTCTGAGGTGTCTAGCCTTGTTGGTGCCATTCCGACAACGAACCCATGTCTGCGTCATCCAGCCCATGGCTTACATACCGGCACAGCAGCGCCAGCACACGACAACACGCACCCTTCGCTATATCGCCACAAACACCCTTCCGGATCCGAAGGTGGTCCGTGCCTCTCCCAGGATCCTATGGAGGAAGACCATGGAGAAACATAGGATCCAGGAAACTTAACTCTAGCCAACGGTCCACGCTCTTCCTGCTGGCGAACGGGAAGATCGCGCTTGCGAACCTCTTCTTCCGGATCGGAAGGATCCCCATTCCATGTTGCTCGTTCTGTCCCACCGTCGAGACCCTGGAGCACAATGACCATTGGCCGAGAGCCATTCCATCTGGACGGTCTCGTCTAGTGTTTTAAACATGTTGCTTGCTGATCCAGAATTCATCATTCATTTGTTAGGAGTCTTTTACTATCAGTTCAGATTATTCGGAATGTAAGTCAAACCAAATTCACAAGTAAAGTGTATGTTGTATGTTATGTATAGTATAGTATTGATTTCGAAATGTGTCCCTATGGTTGGGTTTCGTTCTTCAACGCGTGTTGCCCAACCGATCGGCGTTAAGTGTGCTATGAATTTGCGATTCGCTAACTGATAAATCAAACGTGGTTTTTTTTGGCTATGATGCGCCTTTGGTACTTACTTGTGCACGGGTAGTTTAACCTGTAGCGACTTAATGGTGTTGTGTGCGATGGCCACACCAAGATTTGCACCGATCACGACAGTTAACAGACCCCGAACAAACCCGAACAAATAGCCACAGGCGATGATCAGCACCAGATAGCCAACCGTCACCGGAAAGCTGACGATGGTGAACATACACAGAAAGATGATGAAAACTGTCCACGTGTTCTGCGTCTCGATCCAGTACAGGATACCCTTCGCCGTGTCCCGAAAGCTGTAAATCAGCAGCACGAGTCCCGTGAGCAGGCATAAGGGAAGCAGATAGTTTAGCACGGCTTTGCGGTGTGCCACCACTATTCTCTGCATCCGGTAGAGCAGAGTGTCGCGCATGGCTATCGGATCCTTTTTCCTCGTCGGGTCCTGAGAAACTGATGGTTTGGCAAGTGGCACTTCTGGGACCAGAAAATACTGTGAACTGTCGCTCGTCAAGGGGTGCTTTGCTGTCGGATCGAAATCCAGCAGGAAGGATTTTGGTGCTGTCGTGGTCGTGTCTGCAGGATTTGTCCCTTCGAGCGATACTACGGTGTAGAGCGCTTCGGGAAACGCTAGCGGTGATGAAGTTGTGTCCAGAACAGCAGGATCCCGTTTCCAGGATTGAGGCTGCACCACGAATGAATGGGTTCTGCTGTCCACTTCCGTTGACGCGCACAGTGAAGCAGTGTCCTTTAAGAATTGGATTTCCGGGACCGTTCGAGTTCTTATATTGGCCGTCGATTGGAAGAATGTTGGTGAAGATGGAGGGCACCTTATATGCGTGCAATCGTTTTGCGTCGTTTTCGTCTTCGTCGTCTGTTCCGATGGATTTGCTTTTTCGACGAATTCGAATCCATCATCAGCCGGAAGATTCATGCTGTTCGGGAATCAACGCTCGTATGGTGAACACTGAACGCAGTTAATTTAAGAAGGATAATACCAATCAGCACATTGTTACTCCTTCCATCTTATTTTGGTCTCCTAAAGATACCCGACACCAAATTAACCGAACCTTCGTTCGACACTCTATGACCCAAACATAGTCTAGTCATACGTTTCGCATAAAATATTAGGATTTAAAAGAAAGGCTAAGCAAGGGAAACTTCTTGAACGCCATACACACACATACTAGTATTGTAGAAAGAAGAAAACAAAGCATACAGTGGACATAATGCCGTCATGGCTAACAAAGTGAAAGTCTCCTGCAACCGGAACTTGCCATTGGCACACAGAGACACAACATCACTTTCGATCGCCTGCACTTGACAGGATTTGTTGATCGGAGATAGTTTTTACATGTTTTCGTTGAGGATTATGTGTGCCGTAGTTGTAGCTATTAGCGAGTGGAAATCAAGCATTGATTTGTACTTTCACGGAACAACCTCTATAAAATCTTACAATCTAAGGTGCTTACGTGATACACGCACTTCGCATGAGATGAAGCAAAAGAGCCCTTGAAAATCGATACTTTTCCAAATTCATTTAACAAACCAGCCTTGTACCCACGTAAGTTTTGTTACGGTTCGTTGCTGTAGTGCAAAGTATTTGGAATTGTTGGGAAAATAAAAATAGAACGCGAAATCCACCACATCTATCTATAATTCTGGTTACTGAAGCATTAGAGCCATCACCACGAGGATAAAATATGTAAAACAAAAACCACTTGAAAACAAAGGGACGCACTGGCTTATTTTGCAGCTACTTCTGTAATCTTTCGGAACACAATTAACACATTTGGACACGACTTTCCAATTGAAAGGGACGATACTTGACACTGGCACATACGCACATAAACTGCTCGCTGTAGTGGAAACACACATTCAATGCAGTGACTAGCTTCTAAATTATGCGACAATCAGATTGCATTTTGTTTAACTATGGTCGTACATTGGTCAGTTTTGTTCCGATTTGGCGTCAGAAAGATTCCACCATCTGGCTACAAACAAGGAATCTCTCTCCCGCTACATTATCGCAGTGTAATTGCCCTCAATTGGCCATGCACTGTGAAGCTGCTGCTTAGTTGCAAGGTAACAGGTTCGAGGTAAAAACAGCACACCACTTATTCATAGGGAACCTCGCCACGGTTGCTTAGCGCGAAATATGACTTCGAAGCACCGACGTGTTTACATCGCGACTGTTCAGCGAACTGAAATGTGCTGGCGATGCAAACACGAAACGATCTTGCGAGAGAGAGAGAACCTTTCTGCGAGCGTGCGTCTGCTTTACTCGGAGTAAGTATGCGTTTACATAATCGAGTTGAATGTCGCTGCTATTCGGGCGAAATTCGTGATCGATCAAAATGTGTCAACATAGGAAGTTCGTTGGTATGAAATGAATGGTTTAAACACTATATTACAGGCTTGTTTTACAACAAACAATTTACTACCTCGTTTTTAATAACTTACAAACTTATCTACAGCAAACGGATGTCGTGAGATGAACCTATTGTTTATACTGTTATATGGATAAGCAAAGGGACCGTTTCTTCGTAATATGAATGTATGTTGCTTCGTCCTTTGGTACAATTTCAGTTGCTAGTATGTTCCAATATTTCACAAATATAATTTAAAAAAAAGTATAAAACTGAATGACTCCAACATTGAGAAATCAACAGACTAGTCCAAATGAACAACACGCTTATTGTTTCAATATCGTTTTTTTTTTTCGACGAGGAATGATGTAAGCACAATGGATTTTTATTAAACACATAATACATCAGATCAAGAAGTTTGTCACTTGTTATTTAGCTGGCTAGTGGTATGAGTATGCTGTTTCAATTCCTTTATCAGTGGCAGCATTAAGAGACCATGGAGCACACAAATGAAATACGGTCATATGCAGTGGAAAATAACTAATCATACTATTTTCTTAATAAATATACGTTACTAAATTGGCAATGCAAATAAATCAATGATCCAGTGTCGATCGGAAATGGCTTCATCAATGAGTCAGAGAATGAAAAAAAATAAAATAAACACAAAACAAGTTTTAGTAATTTTGAGCTTAAGTTTTCCAGTTTAATGCCTCAATTTGTGTATGGTGTATGCTGTAGAGTCGTGTGTATGCACAGCTGCACTATTTACGGGAAGAATTGTTCTGACATCCCATCGCTAGAAAAACGACAGAGACTTAGCTCATAATGTTAATATAACATTCACCCCATCTTCTCAAACCCATGGAACTAATCAAATGTTAATGTTCGTATGTGTACTTCTATCGCACCCGCTGTCGTGTTGCGCTCGTTTTCAGATGCATGTTCGGAATTATTGATACGGTTGGAGCACTAAACTTCTCGGATCATCACAATACTCTATTGCCCTCAAATTGTCCTACAATTGAACGCGCGCTGCATCACTCCACTGACGGAGCTTCTATGATTCTCACCTCCTAGATGGAAGGAAGAAAGAAATAAAATCTCCCACACAATTGTCCTTTGAACAATCCTGAGAATTCCTTTACACTGAGCTCAAGCAGCGAAACAGGTCACGTTTGTAGAACGGAAAGACTGGAATTGGAAAGAAATGCAGAGATCTAGGCCCGCGCAAGGGATGGGTGTAGGTTTTTAGTTATTCGTTTTTTTTTTTTCTATATCATGTTTCGTCTAACATTTTCCATCATAAAATATAGTATATTACAGTCTCTTCGCGAAGTTCTACGTATCCTTTACACGCCCATGCTTCTTAAGGGATTCTTCTTCGTGTGCTTTTTTGTTAATGGCTTCTGTAATATGTTCGTGTTTGATGATTTCCCGAACACTTATTATTCGCCAGTTTCCGTGGAAATAGCTCCGCTCTTCGTTGAATTGATGGTGATTTGGACTTAGATTACGTTTGTAGCTTTTGTTGCGATATTATTTTTGTTTCGGGGGTTAACACTGATGACGTTAGTGCGATTTTGCTGTTTTTTTTTTATACCCTGTTAAAGCATTCCTCACATTGCTTACAGCTCATCCTTCGCAGGCTTCTCTTCCGTTTCTTCCTCCTCGGCTTGCTGCGAAAGAGGATTATAGAATGGTTCAAATTAGTTTCAGTCCTAACTAAAGATTATTTTTTCTAGCAAAACATACCTCATCCTTTTCACCGTCTAGGAACTTGACGAAACCTTCCAGCGTGCGTTCACCCTTGAATTCAACCTTCTCGTTGTCGCCCTTTCGGTAAAGGTAGATCGTAGGGAAGGAAGAAATCTTGGTGTGCTCCAGCTCGTTGGCGGTGGCATCGATTTTGGCGATGACGATGCTATCGCTATCCTTGTACTTTTCGCCCAGCTTGTCGTAGATTGGCACCAACTGCTTGCAGTGTCCGCACCACGGAGCGTAGAACTCGACCAATACGTCCTTGCTCTTGTCGAAGGCTACCTCGTCGAACTTGGTGGCCACGAGAACCTTGACCGGTTCCTTATCCCAGTCCTCTGGCAAATCCTGCGACAGCAGATGCTGCTTCACCTTACCATCGAGGAACGATTGCACGAACTCGTTAATCTTGTCGGCCGACAGATCGGTGGTGTCAGGCTTGTACTTGGCCATGTCCTCCTCCAGGCGAATGATGCGTAGGGAAGGCACTTCATCCTTCTTCATTCCGAAGAACTCCAGGATGCGGGTGTGATCCTCCTGGTCCGCATCGATCGTAACAAAAAGGATCTGCTCACGGAACTTCTTGGCGACTTCCTTTGCTGGCTCAACGAACTCCTCCAGATGACCAGCTTCCTTCGAGATGAAGAACAGCAGGTGACTCTTGATCTCTCCACCGAAGATCTTCTGAGCGGTTTCGTGGCTGAAGTCAACGATCAGTGGCAGGGCCTGGGCAGTGACGAACTTCTTAAGCGCTTCCTCGGTGGCTTCTCCTTCGAACACAGCCTTGCCTTCATCGAAGTGCTTGAACAGGACAACGGAGCCGCACTTAGCCTCGTATTTAGCGTACACTTCCTCGCTGCTCGTCACACCGAACGGATAATCATCGACAGCGACGGCCGTGGCCATGAACGCCTTCGCCTCCGCTGACTCACGATCCTTGAAGAATCCAACCACAGCCACATTGTTCTCCTTCAGGAACTCCTCTGCCGCTTCTACAGTCTCCAGTTCCTTAGCGGCCGGGCCAGTCTTCTTCTCCAGCCAAGACACGATTGTGTCCTGTTCGCGGCCTCCAGTGTAGTCAGACTGCGATCCGCTGCGGAAGAACTTCAGCGTGGGGTAGCCACGAATTCCGAATTTCTCGGCCAGCTCTGGCTCCACGGTGGCGTCGACCTTGGCCAGCTTGATGTTTGATTCCTTGTCAGCCAACACCTTGGCCGCCTTCGCGTATTCCGGAGCAAGGGCCTTGCAGTGTCCACACCATGGGGCGTCTACAAGAAGGGATGTCATGAAAAAAAAAAAATCGTTTATTGTCCTCCTTTGCTTACAGTTTTCCGTTGTTCATAGCAAATAAATGAAAGAATTATGCCATCTTCTACCCTGAGGCAACCGTGAACGACGCTCTTAAGCTGCGAATAGTTTGATCCATGCATAAATTACAATTCATTCATGATTACATTTTCAGCGGACAGACGAAAAAGATGCGGATAATTTCGCTCTAGCGAGCAATCAATGCACATCTCGTTTAATCCCCCATAAATATCATGGGCAATTAAGACAGCCTTTCGCGACACACAACCCTGATCTTGGCATGCGTGCCTTTGGTTACAACATTCATTCAACCTACGTCATAAAAATTTGCTATATGTGTTGGTGCGCGCGCAGATACCACGAGGAGCTAAGAGAACCGGCTCGCCATACCGGTTGAACGGTGGTAAGGAGATCAAACTTTTCGTCTCCTCATACCACGCAACCGGTATCGCGGGGTTACTGACCGTAAACATAAACGTTAAGCTGATCGCGTCACACGCACACATCTGTAGATAAGTTGAAGAAACATTTTCATACGATCACGTTGCGATGGATCGGCATTGGAGATCGTTTCCTAACCTGGCATTGGTTCCCCTTACCAGTCGCGGTTCTACACGTCATGCTTGGACAGCCGAATCATAAAATAAGCCACTCGGACAGAGAACTTGATTTTTTTGTGGACTTCGTATTTCGTCAATTTATATACTTCTTTCTCGTTTCACTAATAATTTACCCATAATACAAACTGCATCAATGATATTACGAAGGTTGTAGGTCCATCGATACAAGTAGACAAACAACGAGACATATGTTATCTAGAACTGACATTCCTTTTTCTTTTTTCTCTACTACTTGACTCCATGTCCGGTTTCTTTTTCCTCCCTAGTATCCTGTTCGCTGATACCAACACGACGAGACAATAATTAACGTTGCCGAAAAACCTCAATACATTTACTTGTCTTGACAGCAATAAGGACAGTTAATTTATCAAAAAACTCAGATGTGTGTAACTGATAGCCACTATCAACTACATCATAATGCAATTGGGTTGGGCTGTGGGTTCGATAAGCACATGGTACAAGAAAAGAAAATGCTTCAAGCGATGAACAGTACGACCTGGTAGAGAAAAAAGAATAACAAAAAGGTCGAAATAAAAACCTTCACATGTAGGCCACGTTGGTTGGAAAATGTTGGGAGTTTCCGACACGTAGCACTTTGCCGGCAGGGCAACAACCAAACACCCGGGGGTAAGCAGTGCGTGAAACAAAGATAAATACATGACCTCTTACTACCGGGGAAAGTCTACAGTGCCATGGTGCCGTTCCATTAACAAGCAGAACTGCAGCAGGCAAAACAGCGACGAAAACAAACTTGGACAAATGGAAACATTTGAGTAAACACAGAGCAAATCTGGATCCTTCCTACAAAAAAGCGATCTTTTTCTTGTGGCATGTATGCGTGTATTTTGTTTGCATAATTGTTTCAGAAAAAAGGTTCTAGCTCAGCATTCTGTACAATACTCACAGTGTTTACCGACCCCGAGGCGAACGAACGGGAGCAATGGATTTGTTTGTCTTGATGCTTTTGTGATAAGAAATTTACAAGACAGCATGTTATCAACGTGGCCAATCGAAATCTGTTTTTAATCGGTACACGTAAGCCAATTCCTTATGCTATTGATCCCACCTAAGGTACACGTAATGAACTGTGATGCAATCGTATTGAAAGTGATTAAGTAGAACACTAAAACGTGTTCTTCTCTCGGCATTTAATTGCAACTCATCTTTGTCCAACGAATGCGTGTGAATTAATGTTCGGTTATTTACCGCGTAAGACAACATATCGAACAAGGTCGATGGGTAATGCAATCCCGGAGCTAAGGTTGATTCCAACAGGTATGGCCGGGACTTATTTTTACAAACAAGAACGCATTTAATCGTCCCGCAACGTAGAGCTTCTAACAAGCGAATGCATACAATCATTGCCGTTGGACCGGCCGGCTAGGTTTCGATATGAACGATTGAAAATCCAAACAGTAAGCGCTAGCTTCTCCGCATGCATACCATGCGGTAGAATGAGAGAAAAGAAAAAACTTCCACGTATACAAAGATTTACGCAGAGAAGACTGCTGCCACTACTGGTCGTCTCGGTTCCACCATCTCTGTTTCGCTCCAGCAAGCAAGAGCGCGAGCGATGGCGCAGGAATTACAGATAAGATACTGTAATAGGAACGAAGCAACCGGATGGAGAAAAGCAACGCAACCGCACGGTAGACGGGTTGGTGCTGGATAGCTTCGTTGCGTTGGCGAATTTTCGCATGACATTACCCAACAATTATGTTCTTCGCTTCCTTTCCAGTCTGTTGGAATTTAATGAATATTACCTTCTATGAGGTGATCTAATAGCTGCATGCAAAAACAAAGTAATTCGCCTTCATTCTACGAATTCCCTACTTCAGTAAGTTCATCATTCAGTTGTATTATACTGTTTCGTAAAATTGCCCGATAGCTTCCATATGGTGAGCTCCTAAGAGAAATGCATAAATTTACTTACAGAATTCAACCAGCACGAACTCGTTGTTGGCGATGACCGAATCGAAGTTGTCTTTCGTCAGCACCAGCACTCCATCTTCGGTTTTGACCTCTTCTTCAGCAAATACCGCGGAGGCGATGGTCAGCACCAGTGCGAATGTCGCTAGTAGTCTCATCTTGTTTGCTCGTTCGATTGCTGGACCCCTTGGAAAAGTACCGTTGTATTCACCGGGAAGCGCGACTGTCGCTGGCTCAGACAAGGTACGGGAAAAACTGCACTCGAGTAGATGGTTGCAATGAAAGAACAAAAGATACAATTAACCCTTCGCACAAGTTCGCACTGCACTATTTAATTGCGTGAGACCACTGAGTTGAAAATCAACTGGGCTCGACTGGCGTACCGGCCGCACCGACGGACGAAGAATCAATGAGAAACCAAATGGAAAAGGGACGCGCTTTAAGAGCTTGTACACCACACACGTCGTAGGAATTGACGTGCTGGTATGATATTAGGTACAGGCAGCCGAATGTGATTACAAGTGTGCGACAAGGAATGGAGTGTAGCTAAAAAGCCATGCGCCGGTAACTGTTTGCTTTCGTTGGTTTCAATGGAAAAGTAAGGGAGAACGCCACCCGAAAAAACACCTACGGGAATCGGACTATCTTAAAATAAGACCACTTACATTCACGCTCCGTCTACAACTGACCTGACGTGGCGCTTCAAGTGCGCGGAGACAGAATCTTCCTTCCTGAAACCTGTTCTGAAATGCCAAGAATAACTGAACTGACGTGGCGAGTGCTCTATTCAACTGGCAGCTGTCATTTCGGTGCTGGCTGCGTTATTTGCTATTTCTACTTTATTTAAAAGAAAAATGTAAACTGTTGTTACACAAACATTTCTAAATTGTTCAAAAACGTCCAAGTAAAGAAAGCGAAAGGTTCTAATGTTGGACTTTTTTCATTGTATTATCTCATTAAGCGAAAACAGAAGCTGGTGAAAGATGATCTGAACATTTTCAAACAGTGTGTGCAAAGTAGGATAAAATAGATTCTTTTGGCCAAGAGGGTGGATCAGGCCAACTAGATAAATTATTGATGAAATAGTGATGAAGATACCTATTCTAATAGCAAAATGTTGAAGCGATAATTTTTTTTTTAAATTGATATTGTTGGCGGTATTTAAACATGACATTCGCATCATCCTTTTTGACAGACACAGTTTTGTTGACAAATACATGTGCTACGCTTTTGCCGGGTGTTTCAGGAAAAGATAAGCGTGGATTTTCTTTCAACAACGAAAATATGGAGGTGAAAAACGTTCCCATCGTTGCAGGCCAACCTAGCAATGAAGAGAGTTCAGAGAATAGCAAGGCCGATGGAGTTTTCGAGAACCTGAGTGACGCGATCGACGAGAAAAAAACGGAGTCCGCTGCACTTGTTGAGGAAGATACTGGTAACGAAAAGCCCACGGATGCCAAGGTTGAAACCAGTAAAAAGGATCCAGACGACGATGAATATGCTTACCTTGATGCAACAGGGTTTACGTCGGAGTTATTCAAAATAGAAGTACGCGGGCTGCCTAAATACTATGGAATCAGCGTGAGTAATGTCTTCAACATTTGGGCTATGCTAGTTTAAAGCATAACATTGCTATTTCTGTATTGTAGGAATTGAAGAAGCTGCTGAATGTGAAAATGAATCTATCAACTAACAAGATTAAAATCATGAAACCTGGCAGTCCATTCATTTTCATTTGTTTCCGTTGCCAAGAAGATCGGGAGGCTGCCATTAAAGCACTGGACGGCTACAAATGGAAGGGAAAGGCATTGTCCGCCTTTGAAGCTAAACCAGCACCGGATCCGCTCGTGCGTCGTCGTAAGGAAGCGTCCGCAGCCGAGGGGGAACCAGTCAACGCGAAACGTCGTTCGGTAGCAGCTTGTGCGACAGCCCTTGCGTATCTCCCATACGAAGAGCAGCTTCAGCAGAAGCAGTCGGAAATGGAGAATGTGTTGCAGAAATTCGGAAAAGAGCTTTGGTCTTCCGTTCCCGCTTTACGTCCGTACATTGAAAAACAACGAGAGAGTAACAATGGATTGCCGTGCGCCCTGGAATCGATTCGCCCATCTCCCATGCAGAATGGATATCGCAACAAGTGCGAATTTACCATTGGAAAAGATGGAACTGGTGTGAAACGGGTAGGTTTCCGTGTGGGTAGCTATTCAAACGGATTCTTGGAGGTAGAATCGATAAAAGAGTTGAAGCATATTCCAGAATGTATGAAACAGACCGTGGCCCTGTTTGAAGAATACGTTCAAACGTCCAAGCTTGAGGTGTATAGCGCCGAAACATACCAGGGCTATTTCAGGCAGCTAACGGTACGAATGTCGCATGCCACTGGGCAAGTGATGGTAGTCGTTGGTGTCCATCTGCAGGAGCTGTCGTTGGAAGAGCAAACAAGATTGAAGGAATCGATTGTAGAATGTCTAACGTCGGAAAATGGCAAAAAAGCTGGTGTTTGTTCGGTCTACTTTGAAGTGATTCAAAAGCGACAGCAAGGACAGTTCAGCAATCCGATCGAACACCTGTACGGAGAGACGCATATCGAGGATGAAATTTTGGGCTTAAAATTTCGAATAAGTCCACAGGCTTTCTTTCAAATCAACACTCCTGCAGCCGAGGTACTATATCAATGCGCCATTGACCTGGCTACACCGGATAAGAATACGAGCATTCTGGATGTATGCTGTGGAACTGGAACCATTGGTTTATGTTTCGCTAAACACTGCAAGCAAGTTCTAGGCGTAGATATCGTTGCTCAGGCCATCGAAGATGCCAAACATAATGCTGAAAGGAATGGAGTGGAAAATTGTAAATTTTTCTCTGGAAATGCTGATGATTTGATCATGTCTCTTATTCGGCATGCAAACATTATGCCAGATCAAAATGAATCGTTACTAGCGATTCTCGATCCACCGAGGGCTGGCCTACGTAAGTATTAAAGTAGGGTAGAGGTAAATGAAATATGATTGATAACAATGTTATTTGTGTGTGTTTTCTTCTTTGTTATTTGTAGATGTACGGTCGATAACTCAGCTAAGAAATGCACGTGGATTGGATAAGTTAGTGTATGTATCGTGCTCTCCGCAGAGCGCCATTAAAAATTGGGTCGATCTCATGCGCCCTTGTTCGAAGCAGTTGCGTGGCGAACCGTTTATCGCGAAACGAGCAATTGCCGTCGATATGTTCCCACATACACCGCATACGGAACTGGTAATTCTGTTTGAGCGTGAACCGGAAACCGGAACTGTAGCAGAAACAGCCAGCACAAACATAGAGTCTTCTGAGACGGTATGATGTGGTGCGTATTTTTTTTTTTCACGAAATAATAGATAAAAGGAATACAAGAAAATTAAGATTGGAGATTCCGTACGACCTGTTGAAGTGGCTGATTCCGACGAGTTTTTCATGATGACGTACCTTTACTTCCCCTGGAGTGACTGATTTGTTAGAGTGAGTGGAAAAATAGGAGCAAGCACAGCAAATAAAACACGTGTAGTCGCCAGTACGGTTGTCACAGGAGAGAGTTTATTATTCTCTTTTTTGGTTGACATAAGTGTTGCCAGATTGGCATCCTTTCGGTGGTTGTCAAACCTGCAGGGTTCAACACTCCTCCTCAACGCTGAATGGTTTTATGCCGATCGCCTCCCGATGTTGTCGAAGTTTCACTGCTTGCAACGGTTTCGTAAGTAGATCAGCTTGCATGTTCTCGGTCGCGCAATACTGCAGTTGCACGATACCGTCCCGAACCATATCCTTCACGAAATTGAATTTTGTGTCGATATGTTTTGCCTTGCGTTCAGCTCGGTCTCCTTTTGTTAGGGCAATGCAACTTTGGTTGTCCTCATGGACCAGGACCGGACCAACTAGTTGCTCCCCAACATCAGCCATCAGTTTCAGGATCCACTTTACCTCCTGCAGACACTCGGCAAGGGAGACATATTCGGCCTCGGTGCTGGATAGAGCTACACATTTCTGCTTATGGCAGCCCCATCCGATGAGTCCGCCGCCAAACTTAAACACGAAACCAGAGTTGGATTTGCGATCGCTCTCGTCGCCTGCCCAGTCAGCATCCACGAAACACTCCAGCTTCTGATCACTGCCGCCAAGGTACAGCACATGGTTCAATGTACCCTTGAGGTAACGCAGTACACGCCTAGCCTCATTCCAGTCCGTTTCTGATGGATGTTGTACTCTCCTTCCTAGAATGGCCGTGGCGATTGAAATATCGGGTCTGCTGGTCACGGCAGCGTACAACAGAGCCCCTATGAGACTTTGGTACGCTATTGGCGAATCCAACCTCGTATCAATCTCCTCCTTTCGTTTTAAGAAGCCAGGATCCATTGGGTATTTGGACGGCTTGGCATCTAGCATACCGAACCGCTCCAGAACTCGTTCCAAGTAGGCTTGCTGGTCAATACAGTATAGCCCATCGTCCAGCCGAATGCGTATGCCCAGGAAAAATCTTAGGTTACCCATGACGCTGATCGTGAAGTTCAGTTTCAGTACATGGATCACCTCAGCAAACTCTTCCTCCGTGTTACAAATAACAATAACATCATCGACGTAAACGAGTACAAAAAGGAACTGATTCGCCTTTTTGCGTGTATACAAACACGGATCCGCCGTTGATTGGATGAAGCCCATAGTTTTCAGCACGTCGTCAATCTTCGTATTCCAGACACGGGCTGCCTGCTTAAGCCCGTAAATACTGCGACGCAAAAGACAGACTTCGTTCGGCCTACCACTTTCATATCCCGGTGGCTGGCGCATAAAAATCTCCTCCGTAAGAACACCATGGAGATACGCTGTTTTTATGTCCACATGTTTCGTCAACATTTTCCTTCTGCTTGCCAAAACTAGCATTGTCCGGAACGTTATCTGTTTTACGACGGGGGCAAAGACCAGATCGTAATCAGTTCCGAATTTCTGCGTGAAGCCCTGCGCCACCAACCGTGCTTTGTAACGAACGATATTTCCATCTTCATCCGCCTTACGCTTGAAGATCCATTTCGACCCGATTGCTTTCCGATGCGGCGGCAGCTCCACTAGTTCCCACGTGCCATTGTCGCGATGGGACTGCATTTCCTCTGCTATCGCCGATTTCCATTCCGCACTCTGCGGTCCGGATATAGCTTCGGTATACGTCCTTGGTTCATCCACGATCTGCGCTGCCAAATTAACTTTTCCTGCGTACCTGGCCGGTGGAACACCTGCAGTTTTTCGGTGTGAACGACGAATTTCTGTCCCGCTGTTTGAAGTAGGATCACCTTCGTTGTCGACGCGCGGCAATCGTGTTAGCCCGCCATCTTCGTCGCAGTCGAAGAAGTCATTCTCGGAATTTGCATCACATTCCTCATCTTGACTTTTCCTTTCATTGAATGTCCATTCAATTTCACTGTTTTCACCTAGTTTCTGCTCCGGAAGTTTCTCCTTGGATCCATCTCCAAGTTCTATAAAGCGAACATCTCTGCTAATATGGATCTGACCAGTACTCATATCCAGCATCCTGTAAGCTTTATGTTCCGCTGAATAGCCCACGAACGTCATCTTTACAGCTTTGACGTCCAACTTGCTCCTCTTTGCCGCTGGAATCATCATATAGCCTGAGCACCCGAATAAGCGTAGATGTTTGACTTCCGGCTTCCGGCCAAACCACATCTCAAACGGTGTACTTTTTACTGCTGCTGACGGTAGACGATTCTGCAAATAGCAAGCGGTATTAATTGCTTCTGCCCAATATTTCTTATGCATGCCTGCATCTCGGAGCATACACCGGCCCATCTCACTAAGAGACCGGTTCTTCCGCTCCGAAACCCCGTTCTGTTGGGGTGAGTATGCCGTAGTGTACTCCACCTTTATTCCTTCATTCACGTAGAATTTCCGAAGCTCCTTGCTGGAATATTCTCCGCCCTGATCAGAGCGAATGATCCGTGGTTTACGGCCGAATTGGTTCTGGACCAGTTTAACATACTCACGAATCTTACTCTCGACCTCGGACTTATGCTTCAGGAAATAGACGAAAGTGTAACGACTGTAGTCGTCTATCAAGGTCATGTAGTAACGGCATCCCCCTAGGGTGGTCATCTCCATTGGGCCGCACACATCACTGTGGATTATATCCAGAACTTCTTTCGACGTTTTCTCTGCGACGGATGGAAATGGTGGTCGCGCCATTTTGCATTCAATGCAGCATTCGCAGGTCCAGCGGATACCGCAGTTGACGACATTCAGCCCCGACACCAGATCACGCCGCTTCATTTCACCTAGAATAGCTGGATCCCTGTGTCCAAGGCGACGGTGCCATGTGTGTTGACAGTTTTTCGTGTGTTCTTTCACTACCGATTTCATCACCTGCTCCTGTGCAACTCGCAACCAATACATATCGCTCGCTTTATCCGCGATCGCGACGACCGTATTCTCATAGACAAGTTTGCACCCGGTGTTGTCAAAAACCGCACGAACACCCTTTTCCGCAAGTTTACCGATGGAAATCATATTTCCCTCTAGAGTAGGGACATACAACACACCTCGCAACGTAAGTTCGATCGATTCTCCATTTTCGGTCGCACACCTGATCAGGCAATCGCCAACGCCCTCTACGCGGTTTTCACTGCCATCCGCGACGGTAACATTCGAACGCAAACTTTTTTCGATTACTGTAAACCCGCTAATGTCACTACACATGTGCGAACTGGCACCGGAGTCTAGTAGCCACGAACAACTAGCGCCACGAGTGTCGGGCTGACGAATCATAAACGTGAACGACCTTGCGTCGTTTTCGCGCACTTTTTTCACTCTTTCGTCCTTTTTCGGCCTGTTCCTCGTTTCGATTTTGTCCTCACTATCTCTGCTGTTCTTCCGGCTCAGAAACTTCTTGCATTCACGTTTCTTATGGCCGGATTGCCCACAGAAAAAACAGATTGGTTTTGCATCTCCTTTCGCCTTCAGCACTCGCTCCTCCTGCACCTTTTCACCGTAAAGCTTTTCACTTTCGTCGATCAACTTTGCTCGCACAAGGTCCATTGTCAGCTCCTTATCTGATCGACTCTCCAAAGCTGTCGTAAGTGCATCGAATGACTTTGGAAGGCTGCGCAAAACCATTGCCACTTGCATATTTGCCGAAAGCCTTTCACCAGCATTTTCTAGCCGAGAGTACAGATCTTCCATCTCGTACAAGAATACCTCCATGCTCTCACCTTCGCGATAGTTCGCGCTGCAAATCTCTTTTAATAATGCGACCTTCCCGGTGAGCGTGGCTTTGTGGTGGTGAGCTTTCAATGCATCCCAAGTCTCCTTGGCTGTGGCTTTTGCCATGATGAGATTGTGTTGGCTGTCCTCAGTCAACAAAGCGATAGTAGCCCGCGCCTTCATATCACCCTCCGTCCAATCCGGAGTTACCGGTGCCGGCGCGACACCCGGGTCAACGTACTTCCATGTACCTTCCCGCATCATGAGCATTTGGACTTTGAATGCCCATGATCTATAATTTTTGTTACTAAGTCGGACGACTCCAACCTTCGAAAAATCCATCTTCCCGGCAAATGAACGTCTTTTTCTTATTTCACACCGAATGAACTTTTCGTTTTTGCTTTCCCGAAACGCACCACGCACTTATTAAATTGCTGCTGATCCCAAAGCTAGGGCACCATAACCTGTTAGAGTGAGTGGAAAAATAGGAGCAAGCACAGCAAATAAAACACGTGTAGTCGCCAGTACGGTTGTCACAGGAGAGAGTTTATTATTCTCTTTTTTGGTTGACATAAGTGTTGCCAGATTGGCATCCTTTCGGTGGTTGTCAAACCTGCAGGGTTCAACATGATTATCACACGTTTTTGATTTAGATTGCTCGTCATTGTGCTGGGTAAGAGAAGTTTCACACGATCCGATTCAATGGTAGATTGAAGGGATGGAAATTCCGTCCACCTTGTTCAGTTTGTTGCGAGTCTGTGGGAAGAACATTTTGAGTGAGGAGGTATTGTAACGCAATAAGCGAGAGAGTGAGGATGAAGAATTTTCTTCGATTTATGTGGTTCCTCTTTCTTTTATCATTTTGTCGTGGTGACCCTCGTCGAACTGCTCGATATCAACCGCCGAAGCCACGGTTTGAAGTGTTCGAGCCGCAAGGGTTGATCGTGTGGATAAACGCTGCTCCTGGAATAAGTTCTTTCACTTTTCACGGCAAGCTCAATCAACAATTTTCCCAGTTCTACGACGTAGGCCGCTGGGCACAGACAATAACCAAGATCAAGAACGGCCGCTACTTGTTTATCGATCGTGAAGCAAAACTTGTCCCAGGAGATACAATTTACTATCGTACAGTGATTGTTAGAAACGGGCAGACATATCGTACAAATTCTGGATCTTTTAGTGTCCAAGAGCTACGTCCCGCATCCACTACGCCATTGCCGGGTTCCAGCTTCGCGGTACGTTCTGCCGGTTCTGAGCAGTACCCCTACGTGTTCAAAAACAACGAACGGCGAACGAAGGATGTGAGGTCAACGGCAACACAGACGGATGACGTCGATCCGGTGGATGAAGGCTGTCTCGAAGCGACAACAGTAATTCATGGCAGAACAGTTTGTTCTGGTCAAATGCTGTTTGAAGAACAGTTCAGTGGGCAGACGCTTGACCAACGAAAATGGCGAGTTGAAAACCGTTTTGCATCCGATCCCGATAATGAATTTGTGGTTTACGCTGATTTCAAAGATAATTTGAAATTTGAAAATGGATTGTTAGCCATTCGCCCCACGCTATTTGAGGATAAATTTGGTCCTGGTTCCACAAACAAGCAATTCCGATTTGCGGAAGAGTGTACCGGGGATCGCAGCTCGCGAGACTGTATTCGTGATACCCAAATCGATTTCGACATGATACCCCCGGTGTTAACGGCGCAAATTTCTACCATTAACAGTTTTCGATTTACCTACGGCAGAGTTGTGATAAGAGCAAAGCTACCGCAAGGCAACTGGATCTTTCCACGTAAGTTCAGAGGAGGTTGTTGGTATTTTCAAAGCAAATGATAATTTATTTGACAAACTTTCAGAAATATATCTTCTTCCTGCAACGGATTTCTATGGACGGGATGGATACGCTTCGGGATTGATGCGTGTGGCCTTTGTACCTGGCGGACCTCGACTTAAAAATCAACTGTCTGGGGGCTTGATATTGAGTGACAGTGAACCATTACGATGTTCCAAAATGTGTACACTCAAAAGGAATATGCAGTGGAACACCGATTATCATGAGTATGGACTTAAATGGACGCCGGATGGAATATGGATGGAAGTTGACGGAGAGGTATATTGCACCATTGAACCGGGTGATGGATTATACCTTGGCATTCAATCTTCCAAATCCCAACTTGCTAATCTGTGGCGCCTCAGTGGTAACCGTATGGCCCCGTTCGATAAAGATTTCTATTTGGGTCTGGGAGTCGCTGTCGGTGGGCATTACGATTTTCACCAGTTCGATGGAAAACCTTGGAAGGATTTAGGTGTAAAAGCAATGTACACGTTTTGGAATGCGCGAAACAGTTGGTATCCCACGTGGAGTGAAAACAGCACACTGTTGGTGGATTACGTACGAGTTTTTGCAGTTTAATAGAGCATGAGAAATGCATGTTCTAATTGTAAAATTAAATTATAGACGCGAGTTGGAACTCCATTCCGAATATGTTTTAGATTACTCAGCAGAAACTCCATTCATTGATAGTTAGTAACACGGAGCGCAAGAACTTTCTTTGAAATTTTACGTGATTCATCCATCAGCAGTTTATTATAATTTCAAATAACCGTGAGTTCAAAAGTGATGCATCTTGATGATTTGAACCATTTCATAATCTGGCAACCCGGCGCGCTTGCGCAAAATATAAACAAAACAAATGCATTTCAGTTTAGCTGTCAAATGAAACCAGAAAGAACAGTCGGTAGATGGGAGAGCAACAAAGGAGAAACGGCACATTTCTGTGAAAATCTCCAAATCAGAGATCGTTTTCGCAATTGATGCGGCGAGTGTAGTGTACCAAAAGGTTCGTGTTTTTCCAGAGACGAGGTAATACACATATCGTAAGTAGTGGAATAGTTGTCGGTGAAGCAAACCAGAACTCATCCGCACGTTTGCGTATGAGGAGCCGCAGTTAACTTGCAATTTGTAAAGTGATTCCTTTTTGCAAAAGAAAGAAACTCGTTTACCATCCATGCCGGAGCACGCAAAAGAATCACGTAATTGCTTGGTATGTATGGTTGATTTACTTTTGCTTTGATATTCCTATAGAGTTGCGATCCATCCTTCTTACCTAAACATGGCAGGTTGTTCAACAAAATTCGACCGCAAATATCAAATGTATCTGATTTTTCTGAACTAAAACGTTCCACGGCGAAACGTCTCATTCCATGAGCTGAGGTTTTTTTTTTCGTTCTCCTGGAGGTGTGCAGCATTCTGCGGCTTTCATGTTTGGGCGTGAATCGTACGAACTGGGGTATTTCTTAAAATAGATCGTTGCGTAAGTGAACATCAGAAACCCGGTGAAATGCCCGAGCGAAACGAGTTCAAGATGCTGTACTACCGTATTTTAACGTGCTACATGGAAAACTACAGCTTTCCAGGGCTTGTTCGGGGTGATTTTTCGCTAGGCTCTCTCAAACGACACAGACACAACAGGCAAGGAACCTTGAAAATCTTATCATCATCAGGGCAGCTATTTTTCGTGCATTATCTCCGCGCTGTTCCTACTGCGCATGTTTATTGTAGCCCCTCTCTGTCCTGTGTTTTCTTATCAGCCTTAGGAAGCGGCCTCAGAGAACTCGAAAAGTATAAGGAAAAGATTTCAATGCGCGGTGTACGCGGCCGTTTCAAGCTACGAATAAAAAACAACTTTTCGTTTGTAGGCACCCATCCAATCCAAAGGTGAAGATTAAATTGGCTGCCATTTCGGGGCGCGTGCCAAGAGTAATATAGCATAATTGTAAATCCTCCCTTCGGAGATGATCTCTGTGTAGTTTCATTCGAACTCGGAGAGAAAGTTGCAGCTCTCCTCCTTGCTTGAGCGAAACACAATATTGAATTCCAAATTGCACGTACAGAAGCAGATGTCCAACATACGACTAACAGGAAAAAGGAAGCGTAGGACAGAAGCTTGTGTAATTTTTGATACGAAGTACTTCTTCAGCGTATTGTATTAGACAATATTAAATTTTAAACACATAATGGTACATAACATCATTGACACTATAATTTGCGTTGATGGGGCTTGAGTGTGTGGAGTCATAGTCCGAATTTAACAAAAGATTCACATATCAGTAGGAAGTTGGTGGACCACAATTATAAAGCGCATAGTAAGTTCGTTGTCTTTTAGTGGTTAGAGACTTGGTGAGGTTTTGCGATGACATATCCTAACGCAGGCAATACTTGAACATCTGTTGAAAGTTTAGATAAAGACGTTTAAAAATCATACTTGCACATGCAAATCTTTTTTTTAACTTGACGATCAAAAGCTTGAATAGCACGCAATAAAAATGTTCTGTTTTGCAATTGCTATACGTTCCGAAGATGTTCTACTACGCGTACGATGCGTACCACAGTATCTGTGGTACACATAAATTGAAGCCACGAATTGAACTGGCGCACACAGGACGGAACGCGGCCGCTTTTATTAATTTATCTATATCTTTCACTTAATTAAACATAAGACCGTTCGCACAAACGCGCTGTGAGTGCACACAGTCGTAACGTGTATACAGGGAACGCTGGAGCAGCGGCAGAGGTCATACAGAGCCGCGATCGCGCGCGGCTTGTCTTCCTTCGGGTAGATCTGGTGGCACACGTGTTTGTGTGATCACAAGCTCTTATCAAAACGCTCTACGCGCTCGCGCTCCCTCGTCCCTGCGTGACAGCCCTATTCGAATGCATTCACCGAATATGGCTTTTAGTGTTGGGAGTGTGAAAAGTGACGTTGGTTATCTTCGCCACGATAGCGGCTAGGCAAAGAACGCTTATCAGGTCTCGTGAGGAAAAAGGGAGTAGAGTCTGGGGAGCGGGTGACTAAATCGAATCGACCCTTCTGGGTAGTTGGAGTGTTTACACCATCGAAAGGCCGCATGTTGCTATTGCACTCTCGTGGACACCCATACTCAAAAGCATCGCACTTGGTGTATTTTACATAGGCAGCGGTGTTAGTAGTGCATTTGGTACGCCGGGTTGCTTGTTATTCGAGTTTTTATAGTAGAAAAGAAAACGTGGACGGCAGAAAACGGCCAACGCTCGCATGTTTCCATACGAGAGAACATATTTTTGAATCTTCGTTTTCACCGATTAAGCCGAAGACGCGGGCGGGTGTGCGTAAGAAGGTTTGGAACGGAAGCGTGCGGTGGCACTAGCAGTACCGCGTTGACAATCAAAGCATTCAGAAGCCGACGAGAAACGATCCTCTCCAGCGCGAATACCGTTTCTCGTCGCGCCCAGCGTACAAATGTTCGTGCATAGCACATGAGCAGCGCCATAGTGTTAGTGAAGTACGGCGTCATTCTGCACGGGACCGCGGGGATCGTCGCAGTGTGCGATAGGATTCGATCTTGCGCCCCGCAAACCTCATTCGTTCGTGTGCAGTTCGATCTGTCGGACGCGATTTAAGGGTCGGCAGCGAGACAGCGTATCCGGAAGGTAAGTACAGTTTAGTGTATTCTCTTGAGGGTTTCTTTTTTTGCGGTGGAACAAACTGCCTTAGTTCAAATTATATATAACCGTTCCTTTTTCGATCGCACGTCCACGAATGGACATTTCTACTTTCTCACCCAAAGTTGTCTACATGTGTGGTTTCTCATTTGAAAAATACACCGTCCACTACTGGCATAAATACGAAACATAGTGATTAAACTGCTATCGAAAAGGAAGCAGCCGCGCGTTCGTGAATAAAATAGATTAATAAAAAGTAGAATCCTTGGCCGCTATGCCGTCATGGGCATGATTCAAAGAAGATCGCGAGCATGTTGTTGGCGCTAAAAAGTTTCGATTTCTTTAGACCGATCGAAGTTAGTTGACTGGTCTAATATTGATACCGTAAGATGTGCGGCGGTCAATGATGAAAATTGTAACATTATAAGCGTTCATTAAAAGCTATTATCGAAAATAGGTAAGGGACGCAATGATGAGCGATGATGAGGAGGTTCGTTGGTGAATGATGCGTTCAAATTTCTTGAAAATACGCCGCGATATTGAAAGGGTAGGATAGATAGGGTAACGTACCAGAAGGAGGTGGGGGCATGGTCTTGGCATGTGGCCTCTTTTGATAAGGGAATGTTTACGTTCACCAACACAATACCCTCGTCTTGCGTGTATTTTTGTGTGCGTCACGCGGGTCTTTGGTAACTGAAACATAAATGAGCTGTCGTGTTATGCGCGACACATTTTCTAACTTTTATCCATCCGGATAGTATGCGCTCGTACAATTCTTACAATTTCAATTACGGTGTAATCACAATCTAAATTGAAAGCTAATTATTGTCAAATAAAACTGTATTTATTGACCTTATCATGGTATTTTTGCATCCAATTTGGTGCTCCTTAATTGTACATGACGCATGTGCTTCTCATGTGGTGCATGATGATCTCATGCTGCTCCTATAAGTTTGTTAATTTTTTACAGAAAAGTTAGATGATACTGAGTTTGCTGTTATGCTAGAACTATGCACAATTACCGCACAAATCTATGCGTTTTGAAGACCGTGTACATTACGCTGTTAAGTTACCACTACTTCGAATTATTAGCAGCCGCTATCATGATGTTCTGTGTTCAGATGTATTTTTGGCAAAGATCATATGGACATTGAAACGTATAGAAAGGGTCATTGTTGGTTGCGCAAAGTTATAAATTCAATAACTACAGAGGGGTCTCCGTGAACCCATCATTTATTAGTGGGGCGGCCAAGACCAAGATTAGTTTTCCGATATGGGTTTGTCTTTAATCAGTCAACCATTGCAGAAGAGGGAATGATTGTGCAGCGACAACGAGTCAGCGCAGGGAGTCGGTTGGTGAAGAGTGAACCCCACCCAGAGAGCGCGTTATTGCCTTCTTGGTTTTGTCAGTCCGTGTTAAAATCAATGTTGCTTCCCAACCCTCGCGTCTCTAAAAATATCTTCAACAGAACCATTGAAAACTCCTCCGACGTCGAATGTCTGGTCTCATAGCGGTTTCCTCCCTGCGCGCATGTGTGTGGTACAGTTTCTAATGAACACTGATGGCCGCGAGCAAATGCGGGCAGAACAGCGATCTTCAATACTCCGCTCTGCTTGGGTTTAATCCATGACAGAGGCGATGATGGCTTGTTGATGATGGTTCCCTTTTTTGCTGACATAAGTCCTAAGGGGAACATGAGCTGCATGTTGAGGGACGCCATGAGTTGATCGCGGGGAGAGTGACAAACTCTGGAACAGAGGGACGCGATCTTTCGGTTTGGGTGACTGGTAAACAAACGCGCGCGCTCGGGTAGCATCATAAACTGGAGTGACTTATACATGCCTTTTTCTTTTGCCTGCACGTTTTTCCTTTGAGGAGCCTGTACGATCTCTGTGCACATTGTCGTTTACCATCCCAGCCTATCCCATGAAGAAGTCAGTTTGCACCAGAAACATAAAGATTTCAATGCAATAAACTAGTGGAACTGAATGGTCTGAGTCGGAGAGCAGAAGGGACTGGGGAAAAGTTTGTGTTATTTTTAAGATTCCGACGGACGAGTAAAAGAGAGGGGTGTTAAATTTTCTGAAAATGTAGACCTTCCCATCGCAAGGGCACATTTGTGCAAGAAGCGATCGCTGCGCTGAATCTAAGCAAATGTGTCATGCACGTGTGAGCGTTTGAGAGAAAAACAAAAAAAAAACCAGAAGGCAGAGGAAATGCATCTTGACGCTATGCACAAAGGATAGCGAAGGAACAAAATGTTAAGAAAAAGGAAAAGGGAAAGGAGATTTTACGGGATGCATGGAATAATGTTTTCCTATCGTATGAAACTCTGTTGCTTCGTATTATCAATACAAGATGAAGATACTGTACCGTAATTTGTTGATGCTTTTCAGCTGAAAGTTTTGTGTCGTACTACTACGACATGCTTCCGTGCTGAAAACTTTGTTCAAGATCGAGTGAGAAACAGAGCATCAAAATGCACATTATGTAAACTCGCGTTCTTTGCCCTTCAAGGCATCCGGTATCTTGAATCCGTTCTCGAGATTATGCTTCTGTCGCAACAGTTTCCGACCCTCTCCCTCCGTGCCATATGCTACAGAGTCTCCGCCTGGCTTCCTCGTTGCGTATGCGTGCATTTGTGTGCGTTTTCCTGCTAGCATAACCGCGAAACGAGGCGTCGAGGAGAGGGACCGATTTCGTTTCGCTGCGAATGGGTTTCCGGCTTGAGGCCGTGTTGAAGTTTTTCTAGGTTTGGCCCTGCCCGGATTGCAAACTGTTGCTCCGTAGCCCAACTGCCTCGGTAGGATATTGTGCTGCAGATGCATGTGTGTGTTTAATAAAGAGGGAATTTAAATGCGAGGGGTCATTTTGGCCGTTGAAATCACCGTCGCTTTCACTTCTTCGGTAGAACACGAACCCGGAACCCGTCAGTCGGTATCAAATGGCCAACTTGGCGATGGTCGAGCAACGTTTGCAGTGACTTCTTGACTCCGGCTCAGTTCGGTTGGGTTGCTGGCAGCACGCACATGGCAGCACACTGCGTAAACCCGCACTTGGAACGTGACTATTTGGCCTTTCGGTCGGCACCATCGGACGGGGTTTTAAACTGTTTATTCAGCTTATCTGTATCAAGCTCTGCTTGAGTTGACTACATACAGCTCGTCTGCATGTCTGAGTATTGTGTGCTAAAGAGAAAGAGAAGCGTAGAAATGTCCTGCTGGATGTGGATTCGAATGATGGAACCGCGCGATACGCATTTGTAAAGGTAAGTGAATATGGAAATGGTTTGATCTTGCCTTTTCGAGCTTCACCCGAATTCGGGGTACCGTGTGGAGCACTGTGGAAAGATGTATGGATGTGTCTTGTTTGTTTGTCAAGCATTTATTCACGATCTTTGTAAACGTTGTCCGCAGCTGGAACCGATAAGGAACAAGCAGATCGTAGCTGCGGTTGAGCAAAAGGAAGGAAGAACACGATCGCGATCTTTAATCGGAGAAGAAGGGTACGGCTCGACGGTGGACTGTTCCGTTTCCTGGGGCGAGCGACTGCAGTCGGACATAAAATTATCGGACGAACAGAACCCAACGAACCAGAAAGTTGAGAAGGTCATTCAATTCGGGTCAAAATGTCTTCGCCGAACCTTGGACGGATGCCGACTTGTTCTAAACGACGAGCACGACGATGGCGCTAACGGAAATGTAGCGCATGCATAATATCGACGAAAATTGGCTGCGCAGCTACCGGTGTGATCGGCTGCAACAACCAGCGACACAAAAACATAGGTGCTGGCAATAGATGATCAACTCCCAGCAGGCTGTATAAAATTGATCGTAGTGTTGCGCTAGAATGTAGATCACATTCACCCTTTTCTCTCGATCTCTCGGACGACTGTGGGGGTTCTTTAGTGTTCACAGCTTACTGTAGCTTTTGTATTTTCTAACCTCTTCTCTTAGTGGTGCCCCGGCGCGCGTAGACGAACCATTGCAAAATGATTTAAACAGGATGTGTTAGTGCAACGCAATTCGGACCATGTTCCCATTCTGGTGGTGGTGTATAGATTTCGGTGCTTCTATTAACTAACGGTATTTGGTGATGGTGTGATGGTACTGACTGTCATCAGCTCACTCGTATTAGATACACTTACTAACATGATAACGCGATAGTGGCGCGCGCTGCTTCAAACCTTCCTGGTCGCCTGTGTGACACTACAAATGAAAGCGAAATCAATCCAATCGGCTGAGAACCGTGTACATTACCGCTGTGTGCGTGCGAGTGGGAACCTTTTCCCGATCCGATAACCTGGGCAAATACAATCCCGGTGCCGGGCAGCACTAAGAAGATTTGCCTTGCTTGCTTCGCCTGGAAAGCCTGCCTGGTTGCCCGTCGAGTGCGCGTTCGGCGATAAACTTACGACGACGACGATGAAGAAGACGACCGGTCAAACGCGAATGTCCCGGTACGTGGGACAACATTCGCCAAAGATTGCTTCGGCCGAAGAGAGCAACAATAACAATAACGACAGCGGCACCAGCAACAGCATCAAACCTACAACAGCGATGATTGGCGGTGTTAGTGGCGATGAGGAGGGCTCTTCCTCGGCGGAGTTCGCGGTGGGCGAGCTGCCTTCGTACATTGTGGAAACCGGCGTCGACGGTGAGGACGATAAAACGGTGGTGAAGAAGCTCGTTGAAGGCCAGAGCGATGAGAGCGGCGAATGTGGCAGTGGGCCAGACTCAAACGGTCTAGCTAGCGAGACGGACTCGAAACCAAAGCGTGACAGGAAGCGTAGGATTCGGAAGCAGTACCGGTGCGAAGTATGCCAGAAGGACTTCATGGGCACCAACGATCTGCGCAAGCACCTGCGGATACATAACGATGAGCGGCCATATCCGTGTCCACACTGCAACAATCGCTTCCGACAGGCCGGATGTCTGAAGAATCACATTGCGTCGCAGCATGGTACGGACGATCAGTACACATGCGACCTTTGTGGAAAGTCGTTTCCAATCAAGGAGCGTCTGCGGCTCCACATGCGGATCCACACTGGCGAAAAACCGTACAGCTGTCCGCTTTGCCCGAAAACCTTTGCACGTGGAGGACAGGTGAGTCTAGCAAAAACCACATTATACGCATAGTTTGGAATACTTATGCTTTCTATTCTGACAGATTATTTTTTTTTTCTATTTTGTAGTTGTACTGTAACATTTTGTCTTTCTAATTCGACGACAAAATGTTACAGTGCTTTGGTTTTTAGCAATGGTAGCGTATTATTAATACAATGAAGATTGACCCAACTATGATTGATGTGTCATTTTACAATTTAACTACTTATCGTCTTATATCCATGATATGACTTCACAATTGACGAGTCACGTTCAAAATAACACAGTATAAATTGGTTGAAATATGTTTTCCTAAACCATTCAAGTGGGTAAAGTGCGAATGCCGGTTTACAAAGGATATTGATTGCCGCGCATGTATCCAATTTAAGGAACGCTCGATACCATTGCGAGAACATGAAAGAAAACGGCATGATTTGCGTGCCAGATTTCCCGCCAGCTATGAAGACAGAGAAAAGGAGAGAGAGAGGGAGCGAGTCAGTAGGCCAAGAAAAATTGTAAAGGAAGACGAAAAGTCAACTAAACAAACGACACGAAGGCAGCCTAACGGCTGGTTAGGAGATGATTCATAGATCTAACAGAATTTGGGTTCGCAATGTGTCTGGAATCGCAACATGAAAAAATTTCAGGCAAAAGGGATCGTTTGTTCAAACTCGCCGTGCCGTATGCGCTCGGTTGGAAAATCGTCCTTATTCCAAAGAAGATAGAGGAGAAGGAAGAGAGTGGACACAAGCGGGGGAGAGAAGGGTGGGTAAACAAGCGCTGACGTAATATTTGTGCAAGTAATCAATTTATCGTCTTTATGATTACAACCAGCGCGTTTCTGTCGCGTCGTTAGCATCTTCAGCGAGGTTCCACAGTGGTATATATGTGGATAAACGAAGCGCAGAAAAGTACCGTGCGCGAGACTTTTCCGTCGTTGGGGCTTCAAAGAACGCAAACAAAATTGGGCTCGGCTTGCAATTTTGAACATTTGATAGGATATGCGTTCATTTTAATTGCGTTGAGAGCAAAACTTATGGTAGTAAATTGTAAATTTGATAATAGATGCTTTTGATATTTTAGAATTATAATTCCTCATTAAAAGGGGAAAGTTGGTAGATAATTTATAAAGGGTAAAGCTACATACATCTTTCGCCTGGGATAGGCGATAATTTTCCCTACACGAATGCCTTCCTGGTGTGTTACAGCAAAAACGAAACGGAAAGCATGGGTAGATAGCGGGAGGGGGAGACTGGCAAAATGCCCTGTGTACGGGAAAGGGAATTGGAAAATTGGAACGCGGCAGTGGCGATTGCCTGTCAAGGCTTAAACGGAAGCAAAAAAGCGAGCCGGGATTCGAGGGCGCCTTAAAATGGCCCGAATGAGAGCAATGCGATTTCCAGTGGTGGTTTGGGACAAGTAGGAGGGGTTGGGTTTGAGAGAGTTGTCAGAAACAGGCACATAATTTCCAAGAATATACGTTCGTTGGGAGACGATACTACTGCTGGTGAAAGCTTGGCAGAGGAAGTAAATTTGTCGTGCAACAGGGCGTGGTGGAGGCTGCAGTACGTCGGCCTCCCTTCGCCCACTTTCGGCTGTGGATCCCATGCCGGCTGCTGTGAGCATCCCAAATAAAAGTGGCTACAAAATTGGTCTTCGTGCAAAGGAAACAGTGGGGCGAAGTGGGAATGGGAGCAGGGATACTCAAATCAACGATTGAATCGACGCCAATCCGTCCAATCTAATCCGGCTGTTTCAAACGGAATCGGAATTCGTTTCGAAATCATTTTCCTTTTGCCCAGGCCGTCCTGCAACCGTGTTTGGAGCATGTTCACGACAACTGAGGATGGAACAGTTTACGAGAGGAAGGAAATGATCTATCGGAACGACGTCGAATGGAACCAGATAGAAGTCGCCGGTGTTCAAATTTCCGATGCTATAGGCAGAGCAGACCAGTTTCCACAGTGTTGTGGAAAATGGGGGATATCTTGTGATGCAGATACTCTTCACGATGCACTGAATCAATGGATAAAGAAAAGAACTACTTTTTGAAAGGGAAACCATTGCATAAGTGGAATATGCGACAGATTCCAGGTAGTCAAATTAGGGTTTTGTTTTGAAAAATACCTACTGGTAGCTACCGACCATTTAAGGCCCACGGTACCAATGGTTGGATAGAGCCGAATGATGTTGCTGCGCTAAAGTAATTTAAATTGCCCACGTCTCCCCTCGAGAGAATTTCTCCCGGTATACATTTTCGCTGCCGGGTGTGGGTTGTCAAAAGCAAACGTTTTCCATTCCTCTGATGAGGATTTGGTGTTTGGTGCCTGGTTTCTGCGTTTATTTTCCGGCTCTCCGGCTTTTCCACGTTTATTATTTACTTTCGTTTTTCCATTTTTCTCTTCTGTCTGCTATAATTATGTTCCGCGTTCCGCGTCCCGCCGCGGGGTACGATTAGATGGTTCCTGTAGAGATGAAAAAATTGAGCGTTATCTCCGTTATTGGGGGAGAATTTGTAGATTAGAAATATATGTTTCGCATCACTTTGTTCTTTTTTTGTTGTTGTTGTCAATTATTACTAATGGTGCTTTTTTGTGTGCATTTTTCCTCGGGGCTTGTGGGCCTCGCATGGATTTTTTTTTTCTGTTGTATGTATGTCCAGCTGACGCAACATCTTGCTACGCACAACGGTGAGAAGAAGCACAAGTGCGACCAGTGTACGGCGGCATTTTCCTGTGCAGCGAACCTGAAGATGCACCTGAAGAGCCACATGGACATCCGTGACTACACTTGCCACATCTGTGGGCGAGGCTTCTACCGCCCGGACGCGCTCAAAAAGCACCTCCTCTGCTATCACGCGAACCTTAAAGCATTCCACTGCAACATTTGCAACAAGATGTTCAAGGGACACTTGCCACAGCACATGCGAACGCACCAGAAAGTTCGACCGCACGGGTGCGCCGTATGTGGATCGGTGTTTTCGCAACGGTCGCAGCTGATCGTTCATCAGCGCATTCACAGCGGCGAGCGTCCCTATCGATGCCAGGTAAGGCGCAGGTGGTAAAGAATCGAAGCTGGGACCAGAACCAATTATTTTTTCGTTTAACAGGTCTGCTGGCAGGCTTTTGCTCACTCGAGTGTACTGAAGTTGCACATTCGCAAGCACACGGGGGAAAAACCGTTTGAGTGTCCGCTGTGTCCGTCGAGTTTCTCCCAGCTACCGCATCTGAAGAAGCACATGCTCTCCATTCACCAGCAGGACAAATCGTACCTCTGCCAGAAGTGTAAGGAATTCTTCAAGACCAAAATAGACTATCAACTGCATGTGGCGGCATGCTACAACGATCCGGCCGCCGCCAAGAATCTCGACAACCTGATGGATCCAATGGTAGGTGGAATGTGCATTTTGTGATGTTTGTGGCATAGCTGTCTTACGCGTTCCTTTTCCATTTCCAGTTTCGTCCAACGGACTGTAACGGGGTCGACCCCCCCATGACCATCTCCCGGATGCGTTTCCTGGTGGCGATTTTGCTGAAAAAAATCTCTACCGACGATCGCCTGAAGGAGCTGGGCTTCGATAAGCGCCTGATCGACAATGTACTAATCGATTCGCTCAAATGCGCCGGCCGCAAGGTTGTGGATGACAAGATGTACGATCCGCTAGAGCGCCTGAAGCAGAATGTGCAGGAGCTGCTGGAGTGGACCGTTCCTCCAAACTATATGGACGGGTTCCGTAGTGCGAATCGCAGCACCGAGGAGCTACTGGAGGATTTAACAAACTAGGAATCGGCCGGGAATGGCGGTACCATCTCGTCAATCTGTTCTTCTTCTCATCAATCTGGATCGGTTTGAACTTTACCCTCTAACAACACCTCTTTTGCCTTGTGATGCTTTTTTGTAGAGCCTATTTCTACCAGTATCTATGTTATTCATAGCACCCCTTTCCTTTTTGACATTTGTATGACCCGATCTCTCGTTGACTTTGACCCTGACGAGGGACAGAGCATTCTTCATTGTTGCAACTAACGGTGGTGGTGGTGGGTGGGTTTAACATTGTTTCTGTTACGTTGTTGCCATTATGATCACGGTGCCAGCTAGGTTAGCAGCTGTGAAGTAAAGATTTAAAAAAAAAGTGTAACAATCGTTGGAAAGGGAACGTAAGCACCTAAGTAGCTAACGCAGGGTCATTCTAACCATTGATTGCGCATACTACATGCGCGCGGAAGCCATGCCAAATGAATTTTGCTTTGATGCCATAATGTTTACGTTATACAACTACCTTATTTTAGCGTAGATATAAATGAAGGGACTGAAGGCAGCCCTCGGCCAGGCGGCTATCAGTAAGCAGTTTTTGCCATTTCTTTTTTAGCATTCTCTTCGATCTGAGTTGAAGTTGGCAGAGTGTGTGTTTGGGGCTGGCCTAACATTAGACAAAGAATTACTAAGATCATACCTGCCTTAGCACATTTAGTACGAAGCCTACGTTTTAGTTGCCATTGTTGTCCTAGTCCAATGTTTTCCTAAAAGGCCAAGAAGGCTGCGCAACCCTTTTTCATAGGATAGGTAAATAACTCTTAGAGATACACACGACCTGCGACTCTCGGCTTAATGTCAATCAAAGCTCAGTTTGCCATAGTTTGTTTGATTGTGGAGCAATGTTTCGGTTCACGTAGGTTTGCGAATTTATTTGTATTTATTATTCCAAGAAACGGAATACTTCAGCTGAATACCAAAACATGAACTAGTAAAAGCGGGAATTATGATACACGGAATGCATGTAAACATACATAGGTACTTCTGGTTAAGAAAGATAATCGAAAGAAATAGTAGCTTCTAAAGCGTACCAGTGAAAAACAGCAATGTAAATGCGCTCGAAATACATCTCGTCGTCACGTCACTAAAACGACGAGATTTCTTTCCTCGGCGATTCACTGTCCTCTCCGCATCTCCTCCGGATCGAGTTAAAATTAAGCGGTTTCTTGTTTAATTTTAGAATTAGATTAGATAATTTTGTATCTCTATGTCGATGTCGTGTCGATTATTTCCTAGTGCATACCCAAAGTGAAACCAAACAGCAAATGGAAAAACTAACAAATGGTAGCAATAACGCATCAAGGAGGAGAACACGTTCAAAAACGAAATAAATAAATGGTAGTTAAATGTAGTAGCGTATTGTGTGGAACACAAAACAAACAGAATCACACAATTTTATAGTATGAATGTGCATTATTGCCATTGAAGGGAAGTCGTTTGCGGCAAACCAACTTTATCTCTCTCTCATGTTAAGTAAGTGTGCCGGGTGTTGCCCTTTTGGGCCCCGGGGCCATATGTACAAAACAAACTCTGAAATTTAATAAAGTATGCAAAGTAATGTGAAACAAAAAGGAAGATGCATGTGTTTTGCTGTTGTACAATTTATATGGAGAATGAACAAATAAAAAAATTTGAAACAATGAACATACCGCGGGTTGTTTCTCCGCTTAAACGAAGGTCAAACGGAGATCCTCTAATTGAGTCATCTTCCAATAAGCTTTTATCTTACAAGTTCTCGCGTTATCGCGTAGTGGACAATATTACAATTTTTCAATTGCATTTAATAATTCATGCAAACTAAGTCAAATAATAATAATGAAACAGCGTTACCTTTCGAAATTAGACTGGAAGTCGATAGAATTATTTTTATTCCATAATTGCCACCAGTTTATCAAAATCACGCTTCCCGCGTTGCTGGGAACGTGTTGCATTGAACGCAATCAGCCCCTACGCACAAATGGCAAACAAGCGTTATAATAACTTATAATTGAATTGCTCTCTTTTTTTCATTACTCCACTCGAAATCGAGTGCATTTCGTTCAACAGCACATTGTGCGAGCTATGGGAATAAGGATTGATCCTTAGTCGAGAACAAATATGAAGCGAGGTTGGTTGGAATTGCGAGGGAAACGACTCTATCAAACGAAACTGTAACGATGAATTGGGCATACGAAGGATGCAAGTCTCATTATGCTTGGTCATTTTGAACTGGTTGCATGATTTCATAGCTCTTAAAAAGCATCGAGCATTGCCATTAGTGGTTCTCGACTTTCTAGTCTGATGTTTGGAGCTGCCCAAGCTGCCCGGGGTTTGACATTCGCGTAAGAACAAATGAATTGGCTTTACATTTATCTGAAATGAAGGCATTGACATGAATAATACATTTACTTTACTTTTACTACAGATTAAAAGTGTTTCGATTTCAACCCCCTTGTCAAAAGCAGAGGATGCGTGAACCACTTTCGGATAGGAAGAGTGAGACGACCATAGGTCACCAAAAAGCAGAGGATGCGTGAACCACAAACGTCACAGAAAACATCGCCTCGCAACGATGTTTTCGTCTCTCGCCCTTTAAAAGGAACAGCGCGCGTGCGACTCGGCCAGTACGGAAAACAATATAGGCAAATAAAGTAAAATTTTGGTCCTGCGCGGCAGGCCACCTAAGATTCACGAAAAGCCTCATTCTTTCCGTAACATTCCAAAATTTTATGGCTCCGATTGGCCGGCACAAGAACAACCTACCAAGAACACGACAGAGGAACTACGGGCAAGTGTGAGCCATCACCGAGTGGTAGATTCGGTAATCCAGTTCGAGCGATTCTCGCGATGGAGAAGGGCTCTACGCGCCGTGGCTTACGTTCGGCGGTTTGCGACGAACACACGCAACAGAGCGAGGAACGAGAAAGCACAAACGGGACCGCTAACCCAGGAGGAACTAGCGTGGGCAGAGCGCGAAATGATTAAGGCAATGCAAAGAGAAACTTATCAACACGAAATCAATCAGCTGGGAAACAAGGAGAAAAAGTACCCTTGGCAGAGAGGAGTTGATAAGAGTAGCCCGCTCTACAAGCTTTCACCCATACTCGACGAAACCGGGATGTTAAGAGTGGGAGGACGCTTGTCCGACTGTGCGGGAATAGCCGAACCGCTGAGAGCGCCGATCATCCTACCACGTAACCACTACGGGACCGATTTGCTGATCCAAGCCTACCATGAGCGCCACAAACACTGCTGCCACAGCACGGTAATAAACGAAATCCGATCGCGCTACCACGTACCCCGATTATTAGCAGAATACCGGCGGGTCAGGAATCGGTGCCAGAGATGCAAGATAATCAACGCAGTTCCGGAGCCTCCCCTGATGGGTGTCATACCGTACCAGCGTGTAGCCGTAGGACAGCCTGCCTTCACGTTCACCGGTATTGATTATTTTGGGCCGATTGTGGTAGCCATAGGTCGTCGCGTGGAGAAGCGTTGGGGCGTAATTTTTACCTGCCTGACGAGCCGGGCAGTACATCTAGAGACGGCCTACTCACTCACCACTGCTTCGTGCATCCTAGCAATCCGTCGCTTCATAGCGAGACGTGGGACGCCTCGAGAAATTTTGAGCGATCGCGGGACGAACTTCGTTGGTGCGTCGCGAGAACTGGCGGACGCCATACGTGAAGTGGATAACCATGCGTTGATGGAGGAGTTCACGGGGCCAAACACCAAGTGGGTTTTTAATCCGCCGGGAGCGCCGCACTTCGGGGGATGCTGGGAGCGTCTGATTCAATCGGTAAAAAAGGTCCTGGCTGGGTTCGAGTTTCCTAGGCGACCGACGGATGAGGTGCTTACATCTACGCTAACCGAAATCGAAAAGATCCTTAATTCCAGGCCGCTTACATACGTACCGATGGATAACGAGTTGGAAGGACCAATTACGCCGAACCATTTGCTCCTGGGAAGTTCGGACGGCAGCAAACCTCCAGTCATCTTCTGCGACGAGGCGGCGGCCCTCAGATCGACCTGGAAAGCAGCACAAAGAAATGCGGATTTATTCTGGCAAAAGTGGACCGCGGAGTACTTACCGACGCTCACCAGGCGCTCGAAATGGTTCGAGCCGGTCCGCCCGATAACAGAAGGGGACCTCGTAGTCATTGTTGATGGAGGTCTACCGCGGAATTGCTGGCCGAGGGGCCGGGTCACTGCTGTAGTGCGAGCGAAAGACGGACAAGTGAGGCAGGCTACGGTGAGGACGGCAGGCGGAATTTATGTACGGCCGGCGCATAAGTTGGCCTTATTAGACGTTGTGAAAAGTTAGGTGCTTGTTAGGATAAACACTGTGCTTTATGAGATGGATCGCACTAGAACAGGGTTTTTCGATAACTGCCGATTTTGACAAGTGTCGGATAGGAAGAGTGAGACGACTATAAGTCACCTCACTGAGGCGGAGGATGTCAAAAGCAGAGGATGCGTGAACCACTTTCGGATAGGAAGAGTGAGACGACCATAGGTCACCAAAAAGCAGAGGATGCGTGAACCACAAACGTCACAGAAAACATCGCCTCGCAACGATGTTTTCGTCTCTCGCCCTTTAAAAGGAACAGCGCGCGTGCGACTCGGCCAGTACGGAAAACAATATAGGCAAATAAAGTAAAATTTTGGTCCTGCGCGGCAGGCCACCTAAGATTCACGAAAAGCCTCATTCTTTCCGTAACACCCCTTTATTATTATTGGCTTGTGCTACTAAGCACATTTGGTATTCCACGCCTTTGCAGTGGTGTGCCTTTCCTTAGGGCCGTTTGAAAATGTAAATACTTTCATTGTATTCTACTGATTGTGGGTGAAAAAGTGAATTGTTTTAAAACTGTCGGATGTTGGCAGCGGCACTATTAAAGGGATCCGATTCAAAGATGTTGTCCAATTCATAGTTGTGAGTTGTAGTATATTGTGACAGTATAAAGTAATGAAGCCTCCATGTAGATCCTCCTTTCCGCTACTTTTCAACGGACGGTACGGTACTGCCGATGATTTGCTTTGTCCGGCCTCCAACTACCAGCACCACCAACCATGTGCGACGCTATGAAATCGCTTCGACTGCATTATAATATGCACATGCCAACCCGAACAACTAAGGACCAAAGGAGGACGACTCCGCACCGCGGAACCTCAACGAAACGGTTCAACGCATCCCTTCTGCAACCTTGCTAGCTACCATATTGTCCCTTTGGCTGCCAAGTGCTGCTCCTCCCGCCACCTGCTATTACTCTTCCTCATCCACACAGACTCGTACGATGTGAACAACGGGTTTTCCGACTTTTTTTTTTTTCAAAGCACCCTTTTTGAATTTTGCTGTAACATAGTTCTTGTATGTTGCTTGATGAAAAAATGACTTCATACCTACCCGGGGTCGAAGCGGATCGAAATCGACCCCAATCGAATAGGTTGTTGAGTGAAGAGCTTGCATTTTAGCCAGCAAAGTCAGCAAACAGCTAAGGCAGCGCGGGTGAACCGAGGCTCCACTCGGCCACGGCAAAGTGCATGTACGTACGCCTATTAATTGAATTCTCCCAAGCAGCCAAAGTCTCGACCGGAAGCTGCCTATGACTCTCTTTTTCTATCCTAGGGATTACTTGTTGGTTGGCTGGCTCAAACTGTATTTATAATTTATTACGAACAAGCGGCATGTTAAATCCCTGTTGCGGGGAAATGCAGCACAACCTCACTGTCGTAGCCTTTTGTGGACCATATTATTATATGCACGGTTTGCTCGCGCCATCATCCCTCACCGAGGAGAGTTTCCGGGAAGTCGATTCGGCAATTTGCGGATTTTCTTCGAATCCGGTCACCTATTTTTCCAACTCATTCCCGTCTCCACCCGTCCTCGTTTACCGCTTCGTTCCAATCGAACCCGTACCATTTAGTGCTGTTTCCATTCACCATTTTCCCGTCTCGTTATTTTGCTTTTCCGCCTGCCCACTGGAACACCATTCGTCCGCTGCTTGGTTCTGCCATCGCTCATTTTGTAATTCTCCATTGAGCGACGGAAAATTCAACAACCCTATTCCAATTATTTTTACATTCTATCAACTCTCGACTCGATTTTCCGCCCCATTCGAATCGTTCGCCGAGGCCCAATCATTCAACCAGATTCCCCGCCGCCACAGCCTCTGCCACCTGCTTTCTTTCTCCCCTGCTCTTCCTCATCTCTCTTCTTTTCCCGGTCCCTGCGTCTGGCTTATCGCTTCTACCAACGATGCTGCCGACGGGTTCGGTTCGGTTCGGAGCTCGTTGGAAGATTTTGCCCTCAATCGTATCGATGCTGATTTTCTGTTTTACATCCCCAGGCCGGATTCAGGCGCCTGTTCCGCTTTGCATCGACCTGCCACTGGGGGAAAACCCGGCGGGTCTTTTTCCTAGCCTCAGTCCGTGAGAGGGAAAGAGAAATGAAGAGCATGCAGCAGGGAGAGGAACAATCCTGACTGCGGCACGGTGAGACAAGAGGAAGGAATTCTCATAGCTTTTCTTCACGTTTCCGGAAGGATTCGTGGAGGCTGCTATATCGGAACGCTGGTGCTTTCGATTTTCCCGTCGACTGCTTCGCTTCTTCTGTTCGTGACCTTTTGTCCAGTTCCTCCGAACGGGACTCATCGGTTTACTTTTCGGTATTCTTTTTATCCTGTATCCGGTTCGGATCGGTATCGGAAAAGTATGTTCATGAGCAAAAAGACCATCGAAAACCTTCATCAGCCAAACCAGCCAGGTCCTAGAATCGGTACACCTAATTGAATGCTGTAATTCATGTCTGCCAGTCAATACTTTCGTAGAAATAGCTATTCCTTGTATGAGGAGACACTTTTTACGTTTTTCCTTACGAAAGGTCCTGAACGTTTGCAATCGTGCGGGAGCCATTTGGTTTGTCCAATTTGAAAACGTAGTGTTAAATGATGAACCATTTTATTACAAATTTATTGTGGAACTGGATGGATGCTTGTCCTTAATAAGGTCCGGTAGCATAGTGACAGGGACTTGGTTTCACAAGACGCTAGAGAGAACCATATTACCATATTACCAGTACGGCAATGAATGCACAGTAGATAGCGGTAGTAGATCTCGCAAAGCCAAACTTTAGAAGCCTTTTAGCGCTTAAAATGCACAGAACATTTCTCGTCATTTCGTCTGGCCTTCCTGCGAATACATTATGCAATGACCCCTTGATTCACGGCGAGTAATAAGCATCTTGAGTAGGACTACCACCCACATCCTACGGCGTGTAAAAATCGAAGCAAATTATATGTATTTTATTATTCATTTTCCTTCATTTACTCGATTGCACGTACGTTTGCCTTAGAGCTATACTTTTCCGACTTTCTTTCATGGCAAAGCCGTCACCTTCTTTTGGATGGAATATCTTCCTTTGGCAAGCAGAATCGTCTTTTTGCGCGGTAGCTTATATGTTTTTAAGGACCCCTTTGCTACTCTCCAGATCCCGGACAATCCATCGGTTCTATTCGTTTAGTACCACGCGGTCTTGCATGGGTGACGGTTTCTTTGGTTCGTCAGACCGACCGCCTGGCCCGCTGTTTTCCGCTTGCGCTTTCCGGCATATCGTTCCATGATCATGCAGGATTGAACTAAAAAATATGGCGCAAGGAAAGGCTATTATGTCTTTTTCTTTCGCGTAGCATTTTACTTTTCAATATCGATTATTATTCGCTGGAGCGTATTTTCTTTTTTATTTCATCTAACAACTTCCCTTTCCACATTCTGGTTCCTTTCCAATTGGAACCCCCTACTCGACGATTTTCCAGCAATATTGTTCCTTCCGTTTTCCCTTGTACCATCTTAAGACTGGTGCGAGATGCGATGAGGAACAGCACTACGCCCAGCAAGGATCTTCGACTCTATCTACATGTTTCCTCTTTTTTCCTTACGATGGGTTTGCTTTTTACAATTATTTGCAACTTTATTATAACGTTGTTCCAAATAAACATGTTTCTTCAGCCAGTTTGTTTACATCTTATGTATCTTTTTGAGAAAAACAATAAGATAGCAATGATAAGGAAAAAGGAAGCTGCATAAACTTTTTAGAAGTGTAATATAAAATAAAAAATAAAATAAAAAAGCTAGATCATGATTACTTCGATTATCTTTAATGTATTATTCAAATTATTCTATAAACGCCTACTGCTTTTGAGTTTGGCATAATAATCTCAATTAGATAGTCATTATAGGACATCCAAAGGCCGGACGAGAGAGAAACTCCAATAAAGAAACTCTCTAAACTATAAGCTCTACAATCAGCACTACCTTCACCTTTCCACACGGATCAAAGTAGCGGCGCATTACGTTTGGGAGCCGTTTTCCTTCTCTCAGCATGACGTGCAATCAGCAGTTGCATCTGGGGAGTACAACGTTTTCCGAAGTCATCTCAATAGAGGCGACTGCCTCTAATCCCCTCTACAATCCCTCTTCCCATGCTTTGAAGACGATGGGAGGGGGTGAAGGAGGGGTGGAGGATTTGGTATTTGGGAACAAGATTTGTCTCCCGCGAAAGGAAACGAAACACACGACGATGGGATGAGAGTAGCGCACTATTTTTGCACTGGTGCAATTTCTTCATCGAGCTTGTTCAAGATATGATCCAAGTGTTTGCTATACTTGATTTCTCTCTTTCTCTCCATTTCTTCCCTGTTCTCTCACTCTTTCTTGCGCACCGACTTTTCGTCGTCCGTCAGATGAATCCACTATTTAAAGAAAAAGTAAGTTTACAATTGCTCCACGGTTTTCCAGAGCATTTCGATCAGGAGCAGCGTGGGTTGTTCCTCTCGTCGCTTGCGATGTTTTCCCCGCTCCATCCCATCCTCCTCCTCCCCCCGTCCCCTCGCGGGCGGAAGAGGAGGGATCGCTGCAAGGAGCAGGCCAGGCGCAAGGGCGGATTGCATTCGCGGAACTTAGCGCTTGTTAGTACGACGCGGCGCGGGCGAAGAAACTGATCCAAGCAGAGGGATATTGCGAGCGTATGAGTGGATATGTATGTGTGTATGTGTGTGTGTGAGCTAGCAGTGCGCTGGATGCTGTGGAAGGGGTTGGAAGCAGTGGGCGTCCCGTGAATGGTACGAGTTATGAAAAGATTGCAACCTCGTTTGAAGAGCGACGCGCGAACTGTGCACGGTATAATGTAACATGCTTGTGAATCGGTTTTTACATAGGGAAGAAGACGCGTGCGAGTGAATGTTGTGTGTGTGTGTGTACATGCCTGTATGTATGTGTATATAAAACGTACGTTGGTCGGGTTGGTTTGGCCTTTTTTTCGCTCAAAGTGAAGACTGTTCTTTTCCACATTTTTACCACCTCCCGCAGCATTCCACAGCATCCGCCAATCCTGTATTTTGCTTTCCAAGGGAAAATTCATCTGTGGCCTCTCTGTGTCATGTACATTAGTCAGATTTTTGCCGCTATTGTAATGCATGTACCAACCAGCGTTCCATTCATCCACCTTCTGGCAGCGAAAAATATATGAAAAAATAGCACAGGGAATACATCCCGGCCCGGCGGGAAGGGACTGATGGTAGGTGCGGTACGCTGCCACTTGCCAGGACCAACAACAGCATTCCCCGTCGATTCCGTCTCGGTCCCGTGTCGTACGCCTCCGCCCTCCCTGCAGCGCGGTAGGGTCGATGCTGCACAACACAACCGCCCCGCTTTCATCCGCTTACCACCTTTTCCTCCCTTGGAACGGACAGAAGTGGGACGAAGGCAAGATGATGGCAAACCATTCCTAACAACCAAACGCCGCGCTCTCGGTCGTTCGGTATCCGCACCGTTCAATTTTCATCCCATCCCAGCATCCATTTTTCCGATTTTCCTCCTCGATGTGCCCGATGGCGTTGCTTTGGTTCAGTTCAGCTCGTTTTTGTTCCGTTCCATTCGTTTCGCAGATTGTTGCGCTTGCAAGATTTTAATCAATAATAGTAAATTGGAAAAAAGCAACATTTCTGCTCCATTCCCTCTCGTTGCGTCCAACCACGCTGCTTTCGTGCGTCCCCCGTTCGAGCCTGCATGCTTCGTCTGCGCAGAGCAAAGTGAGTCCGGCAATGTATACGAGAAATGCGAAATGAGAAGCTAGTAAGGATGTAAGTGCATTTGATGGGTGCGTAAGATGCAGCGAGAGGCAAAAGAAGGCTTGCGGCACGTGAGCGACGAGGTAGGGAACCCAATCGGAAAACGAAAATGTTGTGTTGTTGTTGTGGATTGCTTGAATCGATCGCGTATCGTTCGATGGAAGGATTTCACATAAATTTTCCTTTCTTGGTACTACCGAAAGCGCGCGCGTGTATGTGTGTGATTTTATCAAGTGAACTTCCCGATAGTGTGTGTTGAAAGGTTTGCCCATTATTCCCACGTTTTCCAATTTTCTTTCTACCTTTTTTGCTCCATTTCTCTAACGATCCAAAGTAAATACTTGGTGTCAAGAAGAAAGCGATGGAGAGGTTAATTATAAATCGAAAACCTCAACGTTAATGAATTTGAATTCTCAGATCAAAGACGCCTCACTGCCTTCCGAATGTCCTTGTTGCAAGTTGATGGATGGATGAGAGGCTTTTTTATGTGTACTAATAATAAGAGTATTATGAAAACATGTTTCGTTTAAACCCGGGAATCATCTCCACTCGGGAATCAACACAGTTTAAAGTGCACATAATGCTTTTTGGTAAATCAAATATAGTACCTTAATGTTCTTGAAACTAGGGATCGATCGATTTCTATCTCACCGGGTTTGGTTTGTGAAGATCCGACACTGGATGTCGGACTCGATACTCGGAATCGGAATTCCGCTGGATGAAGCGAAAGGTGCAGGGGCTTGGCTACGTAAGGGAGACCCCGCGGAAAACTGACTAATTAATTGTAGATCCTTGGTCCGTCCGGCAAAAGGTTGCTGATGGAGAGTGTATCAAATGTTTTACATTCCAATCGACGAATGGTGGCCAGACACCGAATCGAATGATATTTCCGTTCCTGATCCCGGCAGGGCAACGGCAACGGCAACGGCAACTGCACTTGTATACGTAAGCCCTGCCTTCCCCCAGCGCATCTTGAACGGAAGCGGGCGTGACAGGGATGAATATTTCTTATCCAAATATTTACAACATTAATCATGTAATAATTCACTCACCCACGAAGAACGGGGTTAAGCGGGTGGAGTAGAATTGGCTGCACAGTGAGACGGAGGTGGAAAGGCAGCTTCGTGGAGATTATTGATTCGATTCGGATCGAACCGTACGATGGCCCCGTGTTTTGGCCTGACGGATGAAAGTTTCGCATAGTTTAGTAGTGTGTCTCCTTGCCGACTTCTTTTTGCCCCTCTGCCAATCGAGATTATCCTAGCGACGGACATGCCAGCGTTGGATCGGTGGAAACTGTTGACTGATTGATTTTCTAGTGTTCTCTCAAAGGGTAGCGAACTGTGGGCGGGGGGCTGTAAACTGAGATGTGCCGCGATAGATGGAGGCGAATATCAAATTGTTTGGAATGAAAATATCGATTGACTCACCGAGCATTACCTAAACCTAAGAAACTTGGTTAGATTCGCGTAGGCAGCATGCTTTTCTATCGGTTCAACGGTTTGGCGAGTAGAGGCACCGTACAAACACCTACCATACTTCATACAAAACAAAGAAACCCTATACAAAGGACAAATTGCTGCATCAGTAATAAAGCAACGCACAAGATGAAGGCTTTACGAAAAGCTGATGATAATATATCCATATTGTGCGTGCTGGGCTTCGAGTACATTCCGTAGCTGGCTCAGAGTGGAGCACATAGCCGTTCCTGTGTCATACTCTGCTCGCTTTTATGTCCATACATAAAACATGCCTGCCATGTGTGTACGTACACGTGTTAATGTGCGAAAATTGTCCCATCGTTACAAACTATGCGATGATGTTTTCTATTGCAGAGAAGATAAAAAAAGGGTAAAGATTGAAAAATTGAAAATAAATCAACCAGGAAACCCGCTTGTTAAGCAACTAATTGTGTTAGCACTCTTGGCACTGTATTGTTTCCATTTCACTCAAACTTCGACGCTCCATAGCCGGCTCCCTCCAGTACTGTTTTACCCTAAAAAGTGGAACCTTTCCCGCAGGATGAAAGCGGAAGTGCGATTTTTTTTTAATCACTCACGCTTTGTTTCGCCCGGCACAATCGAGCGCCGCAGTTCTTTTGTTTCTCTGCGGCGAGAGGAGGACCGCACGACACAAATCCGCTGCCGGTGGTGCTGTTTAATTGCAAACCAGTTCCATTTATCACTTCGCCATCACCTCCGGAGTCCGGAATTGCACACATTTTTGCAATTCATGTTACTCCCGTCTGTCATGGGAAATATGTTTCAGCGTGCAAAGTTTACAACCGCAGCACGACAGGCCGGTGCGAAAAGACTCCCGGCAAAACTCGGCAACCTGCCACCGAAAAGGCTTTTTTTGCTTTGCCAATGGTATGTAGTAAGAAACTGTCTTCGGTCGTTACTAAACCAACCCCCATGCCACCTCCCCCCCCCCCCCCTCGCAGGTCCCTTTCCCCCTTGCCATAGGCGTGGAATCGTCACTCACAATCCGAGAGATATCACTCACGCACTCACCGCGTCTAACAATACCTCGGGTGGTGTAGAACAATAGGTCCGGGTTTTTGTCATTTGCACCACCATTCGAAACCATATTCCCTTCGGGGGGTTCTGCATCGGGGGCGATGTTCTTTTTTCGCAACAAACACCCTTTCTCCGGTTCTCGTTGGTGACGGTTCATAATTAGAAGGAAAAGAAGAAAAGCAAAGACAGCATGCTGGCTGGACGGGGACGACGAGCGGAATGTGAAAAATTCATAACAAATTATATAATTCAACACAAGACAACCCCGTGGTGATTCGAATGGCGCCGTCTTGGGTGAAAAGGATGCCGGAAATATACACCATTATGTGCCGACTAATGGAAATGCTGCTATCAGAAGACATACCAGTAAAATGCGAACTACGGAAATGGGACGTTGTTGTGTTCTACTACTATGCGTCACGCGGTTTAGTAGAGGACCTGAACAAGTAAGATGAATAAATGGCAAACAACAACAAAAATTTAACCACAGGACTATATTAGCTGCGCCATTGTGTTACAGAAATACCGAATACATTCTATTTCTTTTGCGATCGATTTTTTTTGCAACAGCTCAACTAGTTCCGCTAGCGTATGCAGTGCCATAGAGTGATGGGCAATGTTGATTTTAGTTACTGACGGAAATTTTTTGATACAATAAGAACATCAAAATCCGCTTCACAACAATTGTGGCTGCAAGGAGCACGAGTGGGGGTACATGCTTGTGAATCTATGGTACCCGTTCCAGATGTGCCCTCTGCTACATTAATAATAACTATTCCTTTGCACGGCGCGCCTTCCATTTTCACTGTCCCCCCCCCCCCCCCCTCCTCACCACTGTCCCCCTTACCTTGAGCCACGCACAAAACCACTTGGGAATGAATAAGCACCAGGCGCCTCCATCGTCCGGAGGATCATCGCGCAACCGTCACCCGAAGGTGGTTCCACTGCCATTTTCTTGCACTCTTGCCGGCACTGCACCACCCTAGATCCACCCGTTTGTGGCCGGAAATTCCTTCCGGCGAAAATGTGATGAAAAAACACTCCAGAAACAATAGTGAGTCCACATTGGCGCTGCGGTGCACTTGCTGGAGTGCAGACTTGTGCAATTTCGTCGCACGTGTGAGACGTGCACATGGCGAGAGTGTGGCCTGCGAAGGAGAGTGTGTATGTGGATGGGGTTTTCTACGGCGTAATTGTTTTGTATTTGCCTCGACGAAAGAAGAGCACTCTTGTACGATGCGAGATTTTAATTCTTCCCGCTTGGTTTTACGTGGTTTTAATGGACCCCTCGAAGCTTATGCTTCATTTTCCCGAGCCAAGAGCCGCAGGTAAATAAGGGTTCGTTCTAGTGACATGTTGGCAGAAGCAAAAGTGATTTGTTGGCATTTTTGTATCATACATAGTTTGGTAGGAAATGAACGATCGATCACAATCAAGGAATATACATTTTCTGTATAATATGGAAAATGCAAGGTTAAGGAAGTACCTACAAATGTAACAAATTGTCCTCATCCTAGGGCTATGTACGTCTGATTATATGTAATCCCACATAAGTAGACCCTTATTTATGTGTATGGTGGGGGGGGGGGGGGGGGGGTTGGGGTGGTTAAGTGTATTATATTAAGTGGGTACTCACCGTTTGAGATGCTTCCAGCCGAATTAGATCGAACGAGCTTCTGGCTGTAATGTTTGCAGAACTGGAGAACGACGACGGCCATCGCGAAACCATTTTCCCAAACCATTTTTTCTCAGTATTAGTTTACCTTCAAATAAGATACAAAGAGGCAATGGGGGTTTTTGTTTAAATGATTACAGTAACATGTACAGTGTTTTCTTCTAAAGTGGTTTTACAGTAACCCTTTTTTCATTTTTCATCATTTTTTTGTTGCTTTGTCTCATTATTAATCTTTTTCCAGTTTTCTTAAATCTTGTTTCCTTGTTTTCCTGTTGTATATATAGCTCTATTATTTGCACAAATATTTCTTTCCGCCTGTGCACCTGCATTTCCTCCCTAGTTCTAGTTTCAAATTAACTTCTTTTAATTAAATTCACTTTTTCACTCACTTTCGCCGTTGCTTTTTGCTAGCCAATGAAACGCAGTTATAAGAGTCTACGGACTCTATGCAGGGGGTTTGTATTACTTTTTGGCAAAGGGGTTTGTTGCTTTGTTATTGGGACTAGAGTGGGGCTTCGATCTCTCTTGACATGAATTGAATTTCTAGCTGTTAATGCACCGAATTTGTGGCTCCAACTGCTCTCTCTCTGATCCATGGTTAATTATTTTCTTTTATTTTCCTACTATGGCGATGGTATAGAGCACTTTTCAACCAATGCAATGCATGCACCGTCTCCCGCATTCTTCTCATTCGCAATCGCAAACACATTCCACAGATCTACCTCTTTTCGTCACACGTGCTCCACGTTTCTTTCCTCCCTATATGTGATTGTGCGAACGTCTCGTTCGCTTATGTTAAGCTCTTAAAAAAGGATTGTTTACAAAACACTTAAAAAAGTCATTATTTTAAATAATTACTTTCTGATAAATTCGATCGTTTTTCGCAATTGTTTCGCTCCATCGAGTCACTTTGGCAATCTAATGTTTTCTTACTTTTGTGTTTTTGGCATCCTCCTTATCCTCCATTCGAGCTAGTCTTTCAATTGTATGGTTCATGAAAACATGTTCATTCAACCCTCGGTTGTTTTTTTTTTTTTCGATTGGTGCTGATTGTGCTTGTCGAACAAAATTCAATGAATATATCATATTTGATAGTCATAGCTATCCACCCATTTGTACGACGAGCACCAAAAGCACTATTGTTTTTAATGAAACAAAACGTTTTCCACGCCTCTAATATTCCCCGACTTTTTAAGAAAGATGTTTGATTCGGTACAGTCGGATGAGAGAGATGCAGATTGTGTTTCAATACTCCCCCGTCACATTGTGTTTTGACTATTTATTCCTAGTAAATTAATCTAAAATTATTCACCGCCATTTTCACTTCGTTCGTTTCGATTCAATGTGCCTTTCTGACAAACATGGGCTAAAGTGATATCCCTGTATTTCTAAAATCAACACCCTTCTCCGTGTACTTTTTGAGCCTTTCGAAAGCATTGGTTAGTTGGTAAGTTGCCTTCTTGGGTATGTTTACGTAGGCGAGAAAAGGAAATGTCTACGAACAAACAAAAAGTTATTGCGGTAAAACACTGACATAATACAACGGGCCCTTCGTTATTTTGTGATATTGTTCATTACTAGGGAAACATAAACATATTTCATTAAATCACATTGATTTGAGTTTATATCGACAAGAAACTACAAGCAGTCAATTTCGGACAATTTACGGGAACATTATTAACCTCTATACCAAACTTCAAAAAACGATCTAATTCATTTGTCATCCGCTGAGTTGTTTGTCTCTTGACTAGCTACAAAAAATGCTCAGGCTGTAAACATTATCATCTACTTTGGCACAAATTCATCAAATTCGATCGATTTCGGTAAGTTGCGCATCTCAAGCTATTCTTGTGCGTTGCTTCCCTCGATTAAGATTTTTCGCCCTATTTAAGCATACTCTTTTTGCCTCTAAAGTTGCCGATAAGCCATTCCGTTGAAAATCGTTTTCCAGTTTCCAGAGCTAGTATGGGCCCGACGGTCAGGTGGCCAATTTTTCACAAAAAAAATAGCTTCGTCCACGGAACCGCCATGATTGAACGGTGTCCTTTCCATAATACGGAAAGACGCATCAGAAAAATATTTTCTCCTGCCTCCTGCCTTGCACTAGGCCACGTAGGCAAGCAAATCAGTTACGCAAACAGGCTTTCGCTTTCTCCCTTTGCTAAGAATTCCGCGCCCGACTTCAGAAAAGGGGCTGAACGGAGCTCGTTGGTTCGGTTCGGTGGCTGATTTGATGCTATGGGCAAATACTCATTAAAAATTTGCTCCCTGATCAGCAAAGCACGCAAGAATGGAGGGTGAGAAACACAAACCGCCTGGACTGGGTGCGTTTAACGCAGACATTGCATTCACGCAACGTACTCGTACTCGTTTCTTCTTTTCCTCGTTTTGTTTTATTTTTCACATCCAACAACTAACCATTTTTGGGTAAATTTCAGCCTCTAAACTGACGGCGAATGTCACCCACAACCATTCAGGAACTGATCATTTCGTTCATTCAGATTGCTATAAGCTGAACGGTAAACGACCAACAACAAGTCTCCTTCAACCATTTTTTTTCCATCGATATGTTTTCCCTTCAAAATCTCTTTACCGATTGATTGGTGCATTTCTCTGTGAAAACACCATACCAGACTGTTGATGCCATGGAACAGAAGTAAGGTCTAGCGCCAATAAAACGCTCACTCCTGCCAGAGCATTAAGTATATTTGTTGTTCACTTCTATGAGTGGACATGGGAAAGAATTATAATCTCCACGAATCCCCCTCCGACGGGACGAATGTTTAATAAATGTCGCCACAAAAGGCATAAGCCTGATTTTTACGAGATATTAGAAAAAAAGACCATCGCTTTTCGGTTGAACGACGACTTGTCGGAAGTAAAAAAAGAACCTACACAACGTTCTTCAGCTCAGCTCCTCAGGGGTCCACATTGTTGAAAGGATAATTAAATTTTGTACATCAATGCTGGCGCATCCTTTGCGTGGTCGTCGCGTTCAAGTGCGTATGGCATTTCATAAATGCATCCCGTTGCGTTCAACGGTTCTCAGGAGTTGACCGTACTGGCAACGGGTTTTATTTTTGGGGTGGTTAAAAAGACTGAATAAAAATGATTAACTTTTTCCAGTGACTCTGTTCGGTTTTATTTTATTTTCTTCGTGAAAGAATCCCTACTCCTTGGGATCGTTTCAATACCGCAAGACACCGCGGTAATAACATCTAATGTTTGAACATGCTGTTCACGGAAAAGGAAAGCCTCTAAGCAACGAACGAAATGTTTTCCTTCCCACCCCATTTCCCGCCAGTATTTATTTGTTCTATATCATTCGAGGAATGCGCTGCCTCACCGAGGGACAACTCTTTTCTGTGGAAAAAGGGCATCACCCCAGCACATGGCGGAGAGGGACCACGACCGGTGGTTCCAAAGCCTGCGAGCCAAGGCTTTTCGCTTTCGATGAATAGAAGAACGGTTTCTATACCCTCTTTCGGTGCTGCTCGAGGTGGTCGTTCTGCTTGAGCAAAACCTTCTATAGGTGAGATCTCATTTGACATATTATGATTCTCTTCCTACTCACCACCGGGCCACCGCGCCATCGCTTCCCACGTGCCCTTCACGCTGTCCGTGCACTGTCGCCCGTCCGGCCAGGCAAGGAAACATGTTTGCTCTTGAAGTAGTTGTCGCTGTGAAAGCACATTTTCCAGGGACTAAGATGCAGCCGAGCGTCGGGGGGACGAAAAAACGACGTGAAAGGATTCCCCCACGGGTTGCATTTAAAATGAATTCGAAAAAGCTCCGCATTCCCTGCACAGCCCTGTGTGCGCTTGTTTGTGTGTCCGTTTGCGTGTGCATGAAATGTCGAGCTCCACGAGGCGCTGCTCTGGCTTAGCACCGGCACAACCGCAACGAAGTAAATAGCAGGTGTGTAGCTGCACCCGAGGCGGGCTGACACAGTCAAATTGTCAGCCGTCAGCAACCCGCAGCGCACACATGCAATTTAACTCGTGGCCTCAACCTGCCAGCCCTAGCCCCTACAGGGTTTTTTCCTAGCAGATCTGCTCCGTGGCTCATTTGCCTTGCGTTTCACTACCGTTTGCCCTTTTTCGTACCCCCTTCCTCCGCAGCAGTTCGTTAAATTGCTAGTGAAGCGTGCATTTCTCCCAGAGTGACGAGGAAGCAACCCTCCTTCAGCAGTCCCCGTGGCAGACCAACAATTCTGACACACCACAGCAGCACTCAGCACACCGATAGCCCTGCGCATAACCCGCCACACGGCGCCCTTAAGCTGGGATAGTTTTTGTCCTCCTTTAAATCCTGCATCCCGCCAGCCGCGCACTCCGGCACAGCGGGTTACTCCCTCCTTGGCGCGTTACCTAACGCTCCTAGACAATGGATTCGGTGGCTGGGCGATGCTAACGATAGCATAATCATTATGCTACACACTCCAGTTCGAACGATGTGAGTGAAATGAAAAAAAAAAAAAAAGAATCCTCCATTCGACGGATGTCGATTGAAACGCATTGGGTTGAGAAAACATACCCATGGAAAATCCACGTTTCCTTTCCTTCCTGCATCCCTTGGCCAAAACTGTCGGTAAAATGCTCCCCATGGATGGATTGCCATTTCGTGCACACTTTTCCGGCATTTCGAGCGACCTCCTCCCGGCGGCCAGGCCACGTGACTATCCGGAGCATGGCAGCATGGTCGGGGGATGGGCGATCCGAGGCGCATTTACCCTCTGCATCCGGTGTGTGACATTCGTTAGCCCTTACGACTCACGGAGGAGTGCGTGTTTCGGCAATTTTCTACAGCTCGCAGTACTAATCGCAATGTAATTTAAAGGTAGGCATTCATTCGTAGCGTAAAGGGATTACTAAACCATTTCACAACGTTCATTAATTGTTGACATTTTGCCGTTCACCTCGATGCGAAAGATCCACTACGCAAGAGTAACAGCCAGATTTTTGCACCAGTTATTCAGATGGAGGTTTTTACAACATGTCGCATGCATTAGCGGAAGAATTTCACCCATAGAATCTTAGGAAGCCTGCGGCCATTTCACTATACGTCACTCAGTTGATCACACTTGTAGAACGTCAGCGTATAGAACAACGTAGTGCTCTATTGTATTCGGTATTGATGTACCTGCTCGTTTTGTTCTGTTTCTTGCGGGAAGAAAACTGAATGGCAAGGTGACTTTCGCACACTCCCCACGCCTGGGTGCATTCATTCTTTCCTTCTTTTTTTTAATATGTAATGGATGAATAGCAAAATATGTATGTATGTCAAGTGATTCACGGTGGCGTGCGGAGCGTCTGGCTGTCGAGTATGATGCACATACATGCGCAAACACAATCCCTGCTGCATCCGACGAAGAAGGTGACGTACGTACGCCGCACCCCTTCCATGCTTTTGCATTGAACACCCGTATTGTATGTGCGAGCAAGGACGAGCGGAAGCAAGTGGGAGCAACAAATCTGGGCCTGCGGCAAGACGTGATGCGATTTGAAGGCTCTTAAAGGGGGACGGGCGCCTCTTGAGAAACCCCACACTCAAGGATCATGCATATCGCTTTCCGTACACGTTCTTTTTTTTTCTTTTTTCTTGTTTTTTATGCTGTAACCAATATCTTCCATTTTTGCTGCATTCGAAGGAAGATGCCTGCCTTTCTCATAGGAAGGCAAGCGCACGGATTAGAACAATTCAAGGTGCATTTTGATACGGGATGGAGGTGTTCAACATTTTCCCTTCCCTAAACCGGGCTTAGAAATGTTGCATAGTGCAAATTTTAAAAATGGAACATACAAAACCGCACAGAATGCTTGTTACTTGCCATCATGCGATCGTAATGCTCAAGAACGCGTCGCGACAAACCGATCGACGTCGCGTAGAATTTTCCAACCACTCCCCCCCCCATCCGTCTGCATTTTCTTACATAACAATTCAAGAATGTTCCAACACTGGCGGAACACATTCAGCTGAAGCATACGTAAGAATTTCGTTGCATAGTAGACATGACTGAATCGGGTTCTCTTTTGGAATGAAATGAGGAAGCCAAAAATCGGTCTGGGTCATGCGCCTTTGGTATTTTTTTTTTCTATTGAAATGAAATATCTCACATTGTACTTTGTCAAGCGTACAGTGATATTCACATTGCCGGAAAATCCCGATCCAATTCGATTGCACCAGTACGACGTTATCGGCAGAGGGAAAACCTTCTTACTCAACGAGGGGCATTAACTCAACTGTGTACGTGCGAGTTTTTCTTTGCCAGGGCGCAAGCAAATCAGGGGGAAAAGTATGTACTGAGGTCGGCTACCGGAAAGATCCATTCTCCCCCGGGGAAAAAGCTGATATCAAACAAATTTCTCGTGTCAGCCTCAGAACTCCAACCAACTCCTGCTCGAATGTTTGCATTTCGTCACCGCACGATCGAGGGTTGTGCAGCTTCCACGCTCTTCTCGGCCTAATTTGCATTCCTGCCGTTAGCCGCACTACAAATTCTTCTTTTCCTTCACTTCACTCGGTTTTTTGTTTTCAAATGCGTTGTACGTTCATTCCGGTCTTGAATTTTAGTGCTTCCGAAAAAATGTACAGTAAGAAAAATGAATTAAACCATCAGAGGAGAGGACTAGCCTTCATTTTCAGGTGGGAGGGAAGGGAAGGGCAGTCTTTTTGTGTACCATATAAGCAGCCTCACCGAGCCACAATATCATTTTCAATAGACATAGTTTTCAGGTGCACGTGCAACAGTGTGTCTGCATTTGCGTTAGCAAAGTCCTCCATAACACGGCCATCTGTTGGTCAGTTGCGGGTCGAGGCACACGGCCACACCCGAGCAGTACAGCGCTGGGCAAGCGCGGCCGAGAGGGAAAAGCATACTAATGGAAATCATCAAATTTCCACCTCGCACCACTCAGCGACCGCAGCCGTTTATGCCACGCGCCCGGCGACAGCCAGTTGAAAGGAAACCTGCAAACTGAAACCCATCGTCATCGCATCCTCCGGGTAACAACACCCACCACACCCCCCACGCAAGTCTCCCACCCTCTCGGTAGGCCCGGCCGGAGGAGGCCGGCGAACATCACAACAAAATATTAATCTTTTTGTTTTTGTTTTGTTTCGGTTATTTATACACCCGAGGGGGGGAGCATGGAGCACACAGCGCACGCACATCGATATTTGTTTATTTAACTTTTCCCACACCTCCATTCCTTCCTTCCTCCGGACCCACCCCTCTTGCCGGTCAACACACTTTGTGGGGCCTCTGGTCAACACATCCGGATCGGTGCGCCCGCGTTGGTCCTCTGTAGTAGCCGTCTGATGTTGTTGTATTTTCTCATTTTTCTCGTTGTTTTTTTTTTTTTTTTTGTTCGGCGCACGGATCATTGATGTCTGATTTGAACCGGACACAAGCGGTCGGAGACAGGTAAGCCGTTGTTTTCATATGGGGGACAAGTTGCGGGTAGGCGGTGGGTTTTCTTTCGGAAAAACAGTCTCCGCATATGCACCACATGTATGTTGCGGTCGATCACACATGCATGTACTTGACTTTTTCGTGCACGGGGACGATAGTGTGTGTGTGTGATTTTCACCGCCATGAAGCCGAAAAGGCCGCCGCGAGACAGTCCGAATGATATCGAACAGTCTCTAATAAGATCGATAATGAGCAGGGAAAGGATGGTTTAGACTTGCGTCAGTTGTGCTGTCCGCACGGTTCATTGATTGGGATGCTGCTGCTGCCACCGTTGAAAGAGGCTGGGAGTGCGGTTTCTGTGGAGTTGGCAGTTTGTAATCCAACGTTCACAAACATCCTCCAGCCGACACGCACCTCCTCCCTCCAAGTGGACACACATGCGCGCGTGGCATGCTCTTTCTTCCTTCCGGGGATCGAGAACAATTTAGTTGTGGCTTCTTTGGCTCCGTCCGACTCAAATGCAGAGACATGCCCTGCGATTCCTGGAACCGAAAGGCAAAACAATGCCCACCAGATGCCTCACCTTCTGTACCGCCTTTTCCCCAAGACGTGGAAATGCCATAATCTGTCGACCTGTTTGGTTTTCTGTATGCGTGTGTGTGTATTTTAATTTTTTCTCCTCCAACATATGCCATATGCAGAAACTCTACAACTCCGTGCCCGACCCATCCACCCTAGCACACTTTTGCATGAGAACCGACATCCTTCATCATTCGCCGCACAGCAATTCTCCTCCCGATTCTCCCTGACTGATTCCGCTTCCATCGCGTGCACCCTTCCGCTGCCGTCGGCCTTGGTCGTCGTATTATGGTTTCAAACTTTTCACAAACCTCTGCTCCCTTACCCAACCAAAAGAAACAACCCTTCCCCGTGCCGACTTTTCACTTCCAGACCGTGGCGTTGTGGGGGTTGCGCTGCGAAAACTCGAATTAATCGTATTATTTCAAGAATTGGAAAACTCTTAGCCTCTACGAATTGCGTGTGGCTCTGGTTCGTTCGAGCAAGGAAGACACCACATTGTACCGATTTGTGTGAGACGAGTGTCTCCCGCCCTGTTGTTATGTTTGCTCTCGTTGTTGTTGTTGTTGTTGTTGTTGTGTACTTTTAAGACACATCTTTATCCTTGCCTCCTTCATTCACGATGCGTGGAAACTCGTCCACGCCCGTCTGTGCCGTATCAGTAACGTTTGTGTTTTTCTTCTGCCTCGCCATCTCTCTCTCTCTCTGTCTCTTTCAATTCCAGAGGCCATATTTCCTCGGCGCGCGAATGTATTCTATCTGGAAACCGGTCGGAGGGAGTGAAAAGCACCCGTGACCTATCCCGTGTGCTGGTTTGAGATGAAATGACTGAGAGGAAGGTAGCGCATTTCATTGTTTATAATTCTATTTACATCTTTTTTCCAGAAAGCGTCCCCTTCCCTCTTCTCACATGCACACACTCTACACTCTACGTTCGCTCTTTCTCCTTTTCCTATCCGCGCAAGGGGTGCCTCTCCTGGGGTGGCGGCTGTTGTTGTTCGGAGTTGCCGCTATTGTTTGCTTAACCGATGTAAATACGTCCGCGCCCTTGCGGCACGTCCGGCACAGGAGTGGAAAGCTGGCAGGGCAGGATCTGCGCTTTGCCTGTTGGAAATCATTTAGAGATTAAACCCGTCCACCCTGGCAGTGCGTCTGGGATGCGCGTGCCTTACGACTACGGCTACGCTCGGCGCAAATCGATGGGCGGAGGGTGCTGGAATGATAAACCACCCTCTGGTACACTCACCTTCTATTGCTGGATGTGGCTGCACTGTTGGCGCAATGGAGACGTTGGGCAACAGAAAAAATCACCAATGCACCCTGAGAATCTTTTCATGCTTCTTTGGGTTGTGCTCATTTGAAAGGGAGAGCGAACAGAACAAATGAAACACAATGAAGCAAAAATCATTATACGTATTCACATCTTTGTACCGGGAAACAACAGAGCGCGCATGTTTCCCGTTCCAAGGTGTAACATTACAACAAATTGTTATTTCCTCTGGAGAAAGATGGAGCCCCTAGCGCGGTTTGCATTGGGGAAAGTTGGCACTTTGCCATAGCTCTCAGTATACATCTTAATCCGTTTCGATCCTTTCAAGTGTTTACGCTTCGGTTACAGACCGTTCGTAGTAAAACAACACTTCCATAAGTGGAACGAAAGATGCAAAAGACCAACGTCATCATCCGAAAGGGATGGTGTTATCTGTACACGAAACAACATTGCTGAAGTAGAAGCGAGCAATGTGCCTAATTAGGCCATACTTTATACCGGCGTTAGAGTGTTAGTGTGCAGCCATTGTAGCCTCAATGTTGCCGTTCGTACATTTAAGTTTGTGACGCTTCTGCAACGTTGTGTTGATACTTTTCGTTGGTCACTTACTTTTCTAGGCGAACGTGCGGCATGATGTCTTAACCCTCCGAATGCATTGAGGAGCCTGGCAATCGCATTCCGCCTGGCATTGTGTTTCCTCCCTCTGCTGTGCCCGTTACATGATTCTAATTTAGAAGATTAAAATTATTCATTCGAATCACATGAAGCATGCTCGTACGGTCGGCCGCTATCCTTGCGACTCAGGCCAGTTCCACCCGTGACGCTTCCCTCTTCTACGCCCGCGATAACAAGCTGCAGGATTTTCTCCACGCCCAATGCTACCCGACGTCTACATCTCTGCCGCTAGCGGAAACCTTCTCGTGCGGCACTCACCCGACGTCACTGGGGTTGACGAGGTCGTCGCAAACGGCACACGCCGCCGTCGGCGAGGACGACGACGACGAAGGTGGTTGGCAGAAGGACGCGAGTTTGCGTCCCTTGCGATCGTTTCGCTCCAGCTCATCTGTCCCTTGCGCTAAACAACGAATCGGCGGAGATGCTGTCGGTTGCCGGCAGCCCCGTGCCTGTCGAGACCAGCCGAGCGCGAACCCGATTATTAGCGCGTCCACTAATGATGGCACTGACTTCGCCGTCTGCAAGCTGGGTGACGACGATGCCGGCGACGCCGACCGCCGACAATATCCCAATAGGATATTGTGCATTCTGCCGGAACCCGTCGCTCGACTAGGCAACGACAGGGTCGCCGCGGATGCGGGGAAAAGGACTCACAAATTAGGAGCATAAAATGGCGCGCGCCCTACTCGTCAGTCAGCCAGCCAGCTACCAACGCTAGCATGCCAATTTGCTGTCGAAAAGGAGAGCGAAAAACTGAACGCGCCTGCCCTCGATGGGGATGAAATGAGATTGCAAAAGAACGAACCTCGGACTCGAGGCGATGAAATGAGTTGGGCTCGCCATCGCGGAAGTTTTTAATTAGCCTTGTTCCGGCGCTGGCCTGCCCATTGTTCTTCACTGCCAAAGTGAGTAGGGTGTGGGAGGCGCGGACTCCTTATCAGTAGCGACTTTCGCTTTAGCGAGTAGCCTAGCGCCAATGGTGACGAAAATCGCAAAGCGCGAATTAACGTAGTTCCGGTTGGAGTGTTTGCTTGCTCGTTCCAAATTGATATGTGATAACGACTACCGGAACACTTTTCTCTGCGTAGGTTTTTTTTTTCGCAGGACGAACCGCGCTGCTTTACTAGGACTGGAAACAGAGGCGCAGGATCGAATGGCCTCGGTGGACAATAAATGGTTTGGTTTGGTTTGAAATATTCCCCTGTCTAGAGACTCGAATCCAATGAACAGAATTTTGACTAAATGGCTAAAGATTTTCAACGGAATGCTCGTCCGACAACTTATGCAGATGGCAAATAATTTCGTTGACAAACAATTCGAACTCAACTGAACGGCGGCAGTGAACTCATACATGCAAATGTAACGGATTTGGTTAAGTTGTTCGCTTTGCTACCCTGCCTTCATGAAACGGAATCCGGCTGCTCGCGTACATTCTGTGTTTCGCTTTGTCTATGATAAACGGCTCAATTATTCCTCCGCCCGGTATGCTACAGTCAACGCCAATCGGTACCTCCTATTTCAATTAGCTGCTGTTTCTTACTGCCTAAAAATACCTACTATGTATATTTATAAGTATGTATATATAGCTCTGACGACACGCCGATTCCAACGCGCGCCTCGCCCCATCTCATCTTTATACAGCGTCATCGACTTTCACACCGAAATGTGTATCAGTTCTTCCGTATACAGAGTTCATAACTTGTAAAATACCACTGATTCGTAACCACCTAAAGTTGCGTGTGCCCGTGGATGTGGATGAACCGAATTTGACATTGGCTGCCCCGTGGCATACCTCGATCGGCTTCCAACCATCGGCGCTCCCTGTACTGTCGATATTCTGGCCTCCTGCTCATGCCCGTGTTCTTCCATGCAGCATAACACCCCGTCTCTGCTTCTACCCGCACGTTTGGTTCGACTTTGGCTTCGTGTATAGATGTACCTCTTCCGTTCCCTTTTTGCTCGATGAGCTCTTTAAGTACGGATTGGACAAAGTAAATTCGTAACGTTATTTGCGACAATTTCTTAGAACAGAAATCAGCGGGAGACTTTCGGCACCCCTTCGCTTCACAGGTTGGTTGTTTTATGATCAAGCCGACAGAAAAAGATTAAAAACTAAACAAACAAACAAACAAACAAACATGGCACAGCCCCGTTGGGCCTACAAAACGCGGGCGTAATGTATCTTCTGATTGCACTAAAGTTGTCTCCTTACAATTACATTGTGAGTCGTATAATTAAAATGTTATCTTTGGCGCTGCCTGATTCCGACGAGCAGACGAGATGTCTGATAAGTGAAACGCAAGAGAACTCAAGACCGTATGAACTCGATCCGAACCGAGTCGTCGGGTGTCCCTCCGAGCGCTTAGGAGGTCATAATGCTTTCGGTGACTTAGACGGACACCTCCTTTTCCTTTGGTACTTTCTCGCGCCCGCTGTCTTTTCCTTCTCCTCTCCACCAATCGCATAAGCGGGGAGTGACTCCGCAGCATCCGTGGAAGTCTTATTTTGTAGAGTTTTGACCCGTGCAGTCCCGCTGGCATTCCGCCGTGCATGTGCATGCTCCGATAGTCCTAAGTCGCATTGGGTGGCTCCTCTTCCCGTCGCTGCCGGGGTGGGGGGGGGGTCACACCTCGCACATCGCTTCATTACACCACCGTGCCGTAGCTGCCCATATACTCGTCCGACATGCGCGACCCGTCGTAGTTGTCGGATTCTTCGTTTCGTATACATATTTTCTTACGCCTGCAATAGAATGGATCGTTTGACGGTGGTTCGATTTCGATTGCTTCGCGGTGTTCGGTTCCGGTAGCTCGGAATGAAGAAGATGGATTTAGCGCTGATGGATGTACGGGAAGTAGTAGTGATGGTATTGACGATGGTGTTGGTGGTGGTGGTAGTGATGGTAGTAGAGGTGGTAGAAGTGGCGATCGGTAGATTGGTGGGCTATAGAGACGTAGCACCCACAAGGCGCGGGAAGAAACAGGGGAACGGAATGATTCGCATGACACCAAAGGGCAACAGACGCGCTGAACCTCCCCTTACTGTATCCGGTTGTCGGTGTGACCGTGGAACGTGCTTCCTTGCATATACCCACACACTAGTCAATTGTCGACTGTTTTCCTTGTTGGTTCCTCCCCGTCTGCCCCAACACGGTTGTAGCCGAATAGCGTCCAACGGCGACTAACGCCAAAATGATAGCTTCCAAAATAAACCGAAGGCGATTCCAAAAGTAACGAGTATTGAACTTATTGTAAACCTTAAAAAGATACTTGAGAAATCTCAAGTCGTACAAGAAGGCACAACGATGAACAACAGGTAATGAAGAGTGAACAGCCGAAAGGCTTTTTATGAAATGTGGATAAAAATGACGGAAGACAGATGCAACAAGTGCACAGGTGTGGCCAGTCCAGTCTTTCAGATGTATCACTCTGTTGTCTCCTTACTTGTGGAATCTGCTGCAAACAAGCTAAATGTCGTTTGGCGAATAAAATCCAATGTAATAAGGAAACGATCGAATGTTGTGTGGGTGTCACGGAAAGGTTTCTCCGGCTCAGCGATTGACGGAGGACAAAAATAGGATGATCGATTCCGTACAATAGCACGACATGGGCTTAACAGATGTATGTTTCGAACACTCACGCAGCGAAATTGTTGCAGCTAGAAACAACCGGCAATCAATAACTGTACCTGGCACAGTTTTGAAAACACAAAAAGGCAGACGCAAAATCACGTCTTTCTCACAGCGCAGACTAGTTCTTTCATGTTTTCGCTCCAAGAGCTAGGAGGAAACGGGGGAAGGCAAGACGACCGATGCGTTACTGTACCTTGGATGCTCATCATCCATTCCATTCCGAGTTTGTGTCTCGGGCAAAAACAACCGTAAGGAAAAACCAAACAAAACGAAAGAATAACGAAACAAGTCAGAAAACACATGTTATGTTACATGCGCACGGTGTGGTCGAAAATAAATGTTTGGATTTCGCGAGCCGTTTCCCTCGCTTCCTCACGGATCCTGCTCGTACATCGCTCGCAGGACACCTTGCTTGTGATTTCTCGAGCGTAAATCATTCCCCACCTTGCAGAGGAAGCGGGTGATGCCATGCTTCTGCCGATGCTGAACAACCAATCACCAACAACCGGTGACCGAGGGGAGGAGTGAGAAACAAGGTCAATGGGAAGAGTGTGTTTGTGGGGGGATGGGGGGGGGGGGTAAGTGTAGCTAAGATTTAGCTGTACCAGGATAGGAGGGTTGGTTTACGAAATAGTGGCGACTCACCTGCTTGGCGGCTCGGTGCTGCCCAGTTGGTCCTTTTTCTTCGCTTTCCGCTTCTTCTTCGAGCCGTACCCGTAGTTGTCCCGCGCCGTCCAGCCCGGATACATCTCCATGTGCAGTTGGCGCTCCTGGCGCGCCTTGTCGTAGTACACGCTCTGTTCGTCCCGCGACAGCGAGTGCCACTTCCGCCCGAGGATCTGGTTGATCGCGGCCGACTCCTTCAGGGTGCACTCGGCCACCACCTTCGCGCGCATCTCCTTCATGTACAGCATGAACGCGTTCAGCGGCTTCTTGATATGTGGCCTGTTCGGCTGCGCCGGGTTTTGCTGGTGGCCGCCCTGCTGTTGTTCCCGGTTTCGCTCGGATGCGCACTTCTTCTTTGAGATGCCGGTGGTCCCCCCGCTGGCGCTGCTGCCTCCGCTGCTCGCACCGTTCCCGATGCCACCGCCCCCGCTGCCCGTGCTTCCGACGCTCTGCGCCCGTCCGAAGCGATGGTTCGTCAGTTCCTGCGGCAGGTCGGCCACGGACTTGCTGCCCGGGCTGAGTCCGTGTGCATGCGGACGGACGCTGTAGTTGTGCGACATATCCTGGCCGACGCCGGCCGCCGCCCCGACGCCCACACCGACACCGGCTGCCGCCCCGCAGCCCGTCTCCTGCTTCACCTGCTGCTGGAGGCTCTGGTTGAGCACCGAGGCGTGCGAGTGCACGGAATTGAGGAGCGACTGGGAGGACTGGTAGCGCGAGTAGAGGTCGCTGGCCAGCGTGGTGTAGATCTGCAGCGATGAGGGGTACGAGTTGCGGAAGCTCGGCGCCGTCGAGTACATCGAGGGCGTGTGCCAGGAGGGCGGCACTGGCAGCATGTTCGAGGAGAGAATCGACGGGTAGGGGTACTGGCTGGTGGAGAACGAGTACAGCGACTGCCGCGCCGTCAGGCCGATCGCCTTCGAGTCCAGCTGGTAGGGCAGGATGCCGCAGTGGGCGGGCGGGGGATTCGAGAGTGGATCCTCGTTGCAAAAGAACTGCGACAGACCGCCCAGCCCCTTGCCCATGGACCCGGCCGCCTGCAGGGCGCTGGCCGTCCCGCTGGAGTACTGATAAGGCGGCAGGAAGCCTCCCATCGCCGCAAAACCTCCCGGCGAGTGGTCCGGCGAGTGTTCCGACAGCTTCCCGGAGCTGCTTCCGGCTGCACCGCTCGCTCCGCCCGCGGCACCGCCACTCCCGCTTCCACCACTGCCTCCCACGGGCGACGGAATCGAGCGGGAGGACGGGCCCGGCCCGACGTACGGTGGGCTGAGGTCCTGCCGGGCGGCCGAGTTCTTCACCAGGTTCTCCGCGCTCTCGGTCAGATCAATCAGGTTAAACTTTTCCTCCAGCAGGTTCTCGGAAGAGGCTTTCTCATCCTCCCGGTCGCCTTCGTCCTTGAACACCTTCACCTCGTCTGTACTGCCCAGGTCGTCACCGGCGCTTGTCGCCGTCGTCGCCGCCGCCGCCGCCGTCGTCGTCGTGGTCGAGCCGGAATGTGTGTTTTCGCCTGTGTTGGGCATTTTGGGCACATCCAACCGTGCTCCTCCTGTGCGATTCACTATCTTCCCCGTGCCTCCTGCTCCACGCCTTCACACCTCCACCGCGGAAACCGTCCTGGTGGCCACTGCACATAAATATTGCACAACCCCGCCCCCTCCTCGACCTCGACAGTCGGACCTTCTCTCGGGGCTCGGTTAATCGATATTCCACGGGCGATTAGGGTTATGCAGATTCTTCCTCACTGCACAAGACTCCACTGCACTACCCCCATAAGAAGACAAAATGCTCGAATTCGGATGGAAACGACGCTCAGCTTACAATGTGGTAATCCATTTGCTATACTCCCCCCGGTACACCTGGTGAGGATGGATTGCGATGAGGCATGCTGGTGGCAAACACCGACACAAAGCACCATGCGTCCGCTTGCACTCAGCCACAGGATGCATCGAACGCGTGGTGAATCTGCACTACTTCGCTCAACTCTGCACTATGGCACAGATAACTCGAACTGGTGGTGACTCTTGAATGGAGCAAGAAACGTCGACTTCGAACACACTGACCCCAGCACTTCGACACGGCATGCTTTGTTTTAATCAACTGTGTGTGTGAAGAAAAGGATGCTGCAACACACCTGCAGTAGGTACACCTTTCTCATTTTAAGGATGCAGATTTAATTCTATTTTATTCTCGATCGCCTGTACGAAAAGCAATGATTATTGCACATAGCAGAGGAGCGACACAAACAAAAACTTTATGTTTCATACTTTCTAACATCACCTTTTGCTTCCGTGCTTGTATTTGCCTCACGCCTGCACGGTTGACTAGATCCGTTACTATTTGGAATTTTTTGCACTTCTTGGCATGTATCAGTGCGCTGGTGAAAGTGAACGTTTCTTAACGAATTTTGTCACCACATTGCATTTTAGCCTACCTGAGCACTGTTTATTTAATTAATTTAAACGGCCAGACCGTACTGTATGCCGGTGCACTGTATTAGGCACGCATTGCACTTCTTTCCGGCACATCTTCATAATTTTCATCAGATCACACGCCATTCCTCGCATCTGCTCGGTGCGAATTGCTCAACAAACGACAACACTTTTCAGCTTTTCCGTGGTAGAAATTTGTTTTGCTTCTTTTCTGGCATATACACACAGCAACTCTATTTCCACTCCAGTGCACTTACATGGCGAGGTTGCGTGTAGCATTTCCTAATGTGCTCGATGGAGGCGCCTCGCAAACTGCAGCAACAGTGTAAGACGTATAAATAATGTGACCACATCTCGAATACGATATACCGTCGGAATATGAAGCGTCTATATTTAACCTCCATATATTACAGCTCAGAATTATGCCTGTTCACAGTGTACTATTTCTTAGATGCTTTTCTTTAGTCGACTTGGATCAGTGAAAAACCTTCACACCACGCACCAGGTAGTTACATCAAAAGTTTCCACAATATCGAATTGGTGTTTCGATTTTCTCTGTTACATCCCAGCCGAATGCAAGAACGGCGACGGCAATCTGCTTGTACCTGTGCGTATAAGCATAAATTCATGAATGTGGCTACACGGAACGCACATACGCGAGTGAGGCGGTTCTATAAATAAATCCTAACTCGTTGTCTCCGGTGCCCCCTGCGTACAGAGTACGAGACCCTCATCACAATTGCCAGCCGACGAATCTGTGTACGTCGACTTCAACACATCTCGGTACGGTGAGGGCGTAGGCACACGAAGAGGACGTTTGCAACGCGGGCGCAAAAATCGCTACAATCGCCACAACAGTACACCACCGCGGGTCACGGATGTTCTACATTTCCCATGTGTCAGGCGGCACGAGCTGCAAATTCTCTTTCCCGATATCGATGATGCCAACAGTTACGTTTACTCACGACTCACATTATCCACTTCCAATGTTGGGCACGCATTTTCATCTTTCCCGAAACGTTTTCACCTTTTTACGGTTGGCTGGTAGTTTCCTTTCGGACAAAACAAACAATATGTTTGCAACAACCCCACCATATCGCAGTACGAGTGACAGGGTAGAAGAAAAACAAGGCTGCTGGCAACCGTAAAGCAACTAGTTTGCTAGCAACAAATGCAACTGCACAAATTTGCCAAGATTTCCACCATTTTCACATCGTGCAATGAATCGAGAGGAAGATATGCCTTTCTAATGCGGTGCTCTTTTGTGTGTCGATAGTTGTTGTATTGATGCTGCTGCTATTTCTCGGTCTTATCCTTTCGATGCTCGCACGTTCACTGCTCGCGCTCTCGCGGCATGCTACTTCGCGGACTGCCGAAACATGAGTAGCGCCGTCTGGAAACCAAAACGCATGATTTTCTCCTCGGTCATGCATCTCATTTTATTGATTTGACGAGCAAACTTTCAAACGCTTGTGAGAGGCGATGTTTCGGCAAAATTTGCCGTGTTCGAATTTGTTGATCTCACTTGATGGTGAGATCGTCGTGTTGCTATGTCTAATAATTTAACCGACCCCCAAAATACTTACCATTTACATAAATTTCACACAAAACATAAAAATACGGACACTAACGAATTGAAGCGGGAGCTATAAACGTATCTCACGGGTTGACAAAATGATGACCGCGAGTGAGTGAGGTGAGAAGTGCGTGAAATAAGCTTCAAATTTGGATCACTATAGGATCTAGGGTTTTAAAGTAACCGTTATGTTTGCAAACATTTATCTTTTCGATGTAACACATGGACATGTACAAGCTCAAGTGAGTGTTTAAAATTTACCAATTAAGTCAAATCAAATCAAACCAATGCGAAAGCTAACAAGAATGGTTTAAGCAACTATGTCAAGAGGGAATCTATTTCGAAAGGTTGATAATTGAATTGAATTTGATTATTTAGATTCGGGATAACTATGAATCTACGAAAAAGGAACATCAACCACGTTTTTACATTGCTTTCGTTTGTGTTCGTGTCTTCTTCTTCTTCTTAACTGGCCCGCTCACGGTTGAGCACGTCTTGCTGACATGGCCTGGTCACCAATCGCTTTCCAGGATACTCGGTCCATGGCTGCAACTCTCCATCCCCGGTCGCATCCGATATCTCGCAGGTTCTGCTCCACTTGGTCCATCCACCGAACTCGCTGAGCTCCTCGTCGTCTCGTGCCGGGCGGGTCGCTGGTGAGCACCTTCTTGGTGGGGCATGAGTCCGGCATCCTCATGACATGCCCCAACCAACGAATCCTGCCGGCCTTCGCCACCGTCAGGATGTCCGGCTCACCGTATAGCTCAGCCAGCTCGTTGTTCATCCTTCTCCGCCACACGCCTTGCTCGCACACGCCGCCAAAAATAGACCGGAATACGCGCCGCTCGAAGACTGCGAGCGCGTTGGCGTCCTCCGTGAGCAGAGTCCAAGACTCATGCCCATAGAGAACGACCGGTCTTATCAGCGAGCGGTATATTGCACACTTCGTGTGGGGGAGCAGCCTTCTGGACCTAAGGAGTTTGTGAAGCCCATAGTAGGCACGATTCCCCTGAACAATGCGCCTCCGGATTTCGCAGCTCACGTTGTTGTCCGAAGTTACGACAGTTCCGAGGTAGCAAAACTCCTCCACAACCTCGAGTTCGTCGCCGTCCACTGATACACTGCACCCCAACCTGACTCTGTCACTGTCAGAGCCACCGATGAGCAGGTACTTCGTTTTCGTCGCATTGATCATTAGTCCAATTCTTGCGGCCTCGCGTTTCAGTCGGGTGTACGCCTCGCACACCGTCCTGGTGTTCCGCCCGATGATGTCGATGTCGTCCGCAAAGCCGAGGAATTGGAGTGAACGGGTGAAAATCGTGCCACGGATGTCGAACCCCGCGCTTCTCATGACACCTTCCAGAGCGATGTTGAATAGAAGGCAGGAGAGTCCATCACCTTGCCTCAGACCCCGGTGAGATTCGAACGGATCCGACAGCAAGTTCGAAATCCTCACCTTACACAGCACCCCCTCCATTGTAGCCTCTAACAGCCGTACCAGCTTCTCAGGAAAGCTGTACTGCCGCATGGTCCTCCATAGCTCCTTCCTGTCTATGGTGTCGTAGGCTGCCTTGAAGTCGATGAAGAGGTGGTGCGTCGGGATCTGGTGCTCTCGGCACTTCTGGAGGATCTGCCGTAGAGTGAAGATCTGGTCGGTGGTGGATTTGCCTCCAACAAATCCAGCTTGGTAGCTTCCGACGAAATCTGTAGCAAGGGGCGCGAGTCTGCAGAAGAGAATTTGGGAAAGGATTTTGTAGGCGGCATTGAGGACTGTGATGGCTCGAAAGTTGGCACAGTCCATCCTGTCACCCTTTTTGTACACTGGGTGGATGACACCCAGCTTCCAGTCCTCCGGTATCCTTTCCTGGTCCCAAATTTTCACAATTAGCTGGTGCATACTGACAGCAAGCTCTGCCGAACCCATCTTAAACAGTTCTGCCACCAGCCCATCGCTACCAGCTGCTTTGTTCTGCTTCAGCTGCTTGATGGAACTAGTGACTTCGTCCATGGATGGTGGGAGCACATCGTCATCTACCTCCAGGCTAATGTGCTGCTCTATTCTGCCTGCGCCGTCGCTGGACTCCCCTGATTCCGCTCCGTTCAGGTGCCCGTCGAAGTAGCACTTCCACCTTTTGATCACCTCTCGCTCGTCCGTCAGAATGTTGCCCTCCTCGTCTCGACACATAGCGACGTTAGGCGTGTTCGTGTATCAAGATATTAAATCCATCAATTTATCCGCTCATTCCGACGGTTCCGACAGGTATGTAATCCCTCCCGTCAAAGTTAAGCATCGCGTCAAGCCCAAATTTAAGGATTGATCGGTCGACTGATAAGAGATGCCGAATGTCATTATCGTGTCCGAAAGTTCTCGTTAGTGATGTGACTTTCTTCAGACAGCGTTTCAATCTGGTTATTTTGTGCCCTAAACGTCGCACTGAAGCGTGCAGGCCGTTATCAATGGGTACGAAAGAATTCCGTTAATTTACGGGATTAGAGTCGTATTTCTTATCAATATTCATGTCACAACCAAGCATTTGTCGTTTTTTATTAAACCTATGTAAGATTGAAGAAAAAAAAACGGAAATTTTTCGGGGCGATGGTCGTCTTCAGGAAACGTGCGTTCTTACCATATATTGCGATTGAGACTGATGCCTTAGGTCAAAAACGTTAACAATTGCAACAAGAAGGGTTCTCTATTAAAGCGACACATAGCGACATTTTCTCATTTCTCAAAAGATTCCATTAATTCCTGTAGTTCGTTATACACCGGAGTATTCGTTTTTTTTATTGTTACTCATGTCCACGACGCATCTTACTCGTGTTTTATTTTTTTTCGCATTCATCCATAGTAGGTTTAGCTTACTCAATAGTCTTCGCAATGATTATAAATATTATGTACAGTGAAAAGTAAAACAAAATATTCCTACACACATAGTTCCCAAGATTTAAGCGTCCTGTTTTGGATCCTGTTCCTAAAGCAAACGAGGAGCTGAAAAGCAATCAGCGTTGGGCTAACATAGCAAACTCTTAAATAACTCTGGAGAAATATTGAACAATCCTGACCCCATTAATCCAGCTTTCGTCTTTAGCCGAAAAACGTTCTTTTACCGTAATTTTGCTCGTTAGCAAAAAATAAATTATGCGTAAAAATCGAAACTGAGCGAAACCATCAAGGGCAATAAACGAAATTAACAGCTCTTCAAACTACAAGTACAACGAGAAAATTTCGAAATGTCGCATTCGTCTTCCAATTTACTTGTGTACTTTTCGTATCTTGTAAGAAGCGGGAATACAAAATGTAACACGGATGCAATTGATGTTAGAAAGGAAAAATGCTACCACAAAAAACGGATTAGAGTTTACGATTTAATTTGAGATGTGAGCTCGTACGCCACGCCGCCCCAGGCGAGTTTGTAAACTCGCGTACGCCATCTGATGGCTGGATTCCAGAGTGCGTTGAAAAATAGATACGGTCCACTGGTCTCGCGAAATACCCAGCCAATGAGGAAGGTGAATTTGTTGAACGGAAGTGCTCCGTTCTGGATAATAGACAGCAATATCCAATCGGACAGGAACCAAACGAGCGTATGGATGAGGAAAAACACTAATGGATTCCATCGGAAGAGTACTTTGGCGGCTCCGCATGCAAACATGCCAACGATGATGCATTCCGACATTGGCTCGAGAAGGATGGTCGTTGGTACCATAGCCACGCGCAGCTTGGCCCAGCGAGTGAGTCTCGCCTGAAAGCTGCTAATATCACAAATCCCCGAGTTCTGCCACGCCGGCTGGCTACTGATCGTCAACTTCCAGTTGTGATCATGGAAGGCTTTCGCGAGGAAAAAATCTTCTGCCAGGTAGCACCCGAACGCCTGTACACCGCCCAGCTGGTCGAGCACGTCCTTGCGCATCAGACAGGACATTCCGGTGTGGCAGTTTATCCCGAGCAAATCGGCACACAGATAGATACGGGACTGCACCGTGCCGAAGTAGATCTTCTCAAACGCCGCCGCAAATCCCTCGCGGTCGCACACAAATGGCATCTGGTGCACCAGGCCTACCTTCTCCGTCATGTGGTTCACCATGTCGGTGAGCGTGTCGCTTTTCATTCGAATGCCTGCATCGGAAATCATTATTAGCTCGTAGCGGGCCTCTACGTAGCCCGGGTAGAGATTGTTAATCTTTGGATTGACTCCCACATTCGAACCGCCGACGAGTAGCTTTGCTTCGATGCTGGGATACTTTTCGCACAACCGGTTGACCACCTCGACAGCCGGATCGTCAGGAGACTCGATGCAGAACAGAAGCTCATACACCGGGTAATCCATTAGGAAAAACGTTTCCAGATTGTTCTGCAGGTTTGGATCAACTCCCATGAGTGGTTTTAGTATCGAAACTGAAGGGTACGGTGTTTCGCGTGGCTGCTGGGACGCCTTCTTGTGCAGCTTCACCTTTCCGTAGGTGATGGCGGTCAGGTGGATGATCCATTTGCCACACCAGAATATCAGAATTCCAATTGCCAAACAATGTATGATGGTTATCATCGTCGGCGACATTGTTTCATGATTAATTAGTTCTGCACTTCCTTCTTCGTGAGTTTCACTCGTTTCACTCTATCCTGGCCCCGGTTTTGGACTGTTGTAATTTTCGCTTTCGATATGCGTTACACCTCACAACACAATCGAATCGCTAGAATCTCGTTCGAGAAAGTTATCTTTGCCGTTCTGCCAACCAATTTGTGACTAGATAACACCACCATCAGCTGAATCCACGGCAAGAGATCCGTTCTTTCGACCCAGTGACTCACTGGGGCCTATTGAAGGACTGACGGACGACGAGCACGATACGACGAGTGCATCAAGCTAGCCGTCACTAACCGTAAAAGATGAAGGGAAGCGCTTGGTGCGGTCCTATGTTGCTTGATAAAGACGAGGATGACGAATACAGCGGTAGCGATAACAGAAGCGATGCCGATGTATGACTGTCACAGTATCGCTGCATTCCGAATCTGACCCGAAAGGGAGCTAAATAACGAATCAACACGTGCCCTTTCGTGATGCTCTACCGGTGCAATCCAGGCAGCCCTTTCAAGAACACTGCTCAGAAGTTCGTTCGTTTTTTTGTCGTTTCTCTGGTCACTTAATTTTCTATTGGTGTGCATGTTTCAGCTGCCCGTATTTCATCATTGATGACGAAGCTTCACTTGTCCCTTCTGCAGGTCAATAGATGGACCTATTCACTTATCGGATGGTGCGGGTCACAGATGGAATGTTGTCGGGGATCGCCGTCAGTAACAGCAGTGAGTGAACATAAGCCTTTCGAATGCTTCCTCAAAACAGTCGGGGTGTTATCTGCGGAGTAACAAAAATCAAAGAATCACTTAGAAAAAACAAGCTTACCCAAGACAAAAATAAACACAAGTTCGAGTTCAATTATGGTGCCCAGCTAAAGCGATAAGCTGCCTGATTGTGTCACAAAATTGAACACTATCCGGGAGACTTTGGGCGATTTCCGACCGGTGCAAATTTATCAGATACCCTACGCTCGAACAATCACATGATCTATGTCACATATCTTTACCCTAACCATCGATTACGGGATACATGGTACGACACCTTGCGCGATGTTTGTTCCTAATAGCTTCCACCCACCCAGAACTAACTCGCATTCGCTCACACTGGTGGGAACATGTTCACGCAGGCTCGGGCTCATGCTTAGTGCTTTTTCCCAATTTTTCGCTTGTCACTGATAGTTTCTGCAGCAAAGTCTAGTTTCTGGCAGGCTTTACGAATTGAAAAGGAAGTTGTTACTGGTCGAAGGCAACCATCTGCTTACCTCAAACTGCGCCCCTATCTGTTGCATTCCATCGACTACCTTTTTGCGACCACTTTTACCGACTAACAACAGAGGCACATCCAAACGATCGACGACAGACAACACCAGCGAATGACTCACGGCTCGCTTGACGATAGCGAAGATGCTGCAGCTATGAGTCGCGTTTTACTGCAGCAACACCAACAACGAAGGGATCGAAGATAGAAACGACGCTGCCACCTGCGATATGGGTAGATAACGCATAGATCGGAGATAAACTTGCACACACTCCAACTATAGTCGTGGAAAATGCAGTACATCACTGTTGGCTATCCATCAAGCCCCGCCAACAGCTATTGTCATGGACGGCGCGTTGCTGCGAACTATCGAAAAGGGCTGATGGAGCAGGAAAGTTCCGGGTAAGACCACAAAATACGGCATTGATCCGATTCCTGTACCCGGAACAGCAACTGTTGTCCCACCTCATACGTACTTGATTGGTAAACAGTCAAAATATATCGTTTGGTAAACGGCCAAACATTTTCATAACATAGAGGTTGTTTGTTTACTGTCATTTGAGTTTGGGATTTTTTGTTGTGATTTTGGGACCCATAACTACGCTTCTCTTCACATCTTCCAAACCATTTCTATATCCCAACGATCTTGCAATGTCCTGTTAATCAGCAGTAGTGTAGACGCCCAGATTTGGTAGACGGTAGAGGTTTGGTAGACTCGCGTTCCATTTCTTAGTATTAAATTCAACTCTTGCATGAAATAAAAAAGGGTATGAAAAAAGAATTTCGAAACCAACCGAACCGGTATTACCAAAATACGTTTTCAAACAAGTCCTGTTGACGAAAATCTTGATGACAACAAACAACTTTTCTTTCATTACCTTACTCACACATCCAGGTTTGACAGTGGCGACCGTGTTGGTTGCACGCATAATAGGATCGATACTATTTGCGTTCCTGCACAGCTAAAGCCGTGCTTCCCTCGTTCACACGCGTGCAACCAGCGGGCAACCTGAGTTGCGGAGGTTTGGTTGCCTGAATGGGAACCCGCCCAAAGGACACAAATCGAGGACGACTCAGTCTTCGATTCCAATCCGGTATCCAATCCAATTGAATGCTGGGTTTCAATTCCTTAAACGAGCAAACCAACCAAATGCAGATACATTTTTTCGATACACCATGCATCACTTGCCATACATGCCTGATGCTTAAACAGCGTACCGATGATGACATACTTTTGCGGACATTCCTGGCTAAATGATGATGATAAAGCGTGACGAAGTTGGAAATTAAAAAAACACGACCGAGAAAGGGCGCTGCTGCGAACTGCCACAGCTCCAACGTTCGACAAATCAATGATGGCCGATGCTGGGAAGAGTTTTGTGGTTTACATATAGGTGGATTTGTCTGCTATGATTTCACCTTTTGCTACTGTTGGTTACTTTAAAATCACCGGATGTGCCAATTCTGGATCCATGGAGAACACAAGATTAAGTTTTTTTTTTTAAATTACATTTCTTTCTTCTTCTACCAACTGTTTAATATAATTTTCTATTTGACAATGTTCATCGAGTTAACTGTTTCAGGCGAAGGAAAACGATAGTTTTAAACGCCATTGGCTGTGTTGCCTTCGAGTACGATTGCAGCATCCGCCGGCAACACTATATCATCCCTTCCAATAATGGTTCTGGCAAAATGGCAAAAGCAAAGAGAAACAAATTTAAAATAATATTCAGTCGTTCAAGTTAGCGCTACATACCCATCAATGTAGTCAGTTTGCAGCGATGAGGTAATCACTTCAAAGACAGCAGGCAGCCCATCGAAAACCGTGGATAGTTTTACGGTCTGTGTAATTTTGTTGAAGTTCAGCACGGCGACGACTGTACTCACGCTGTCTAGGTGGCGCTTGATGACAATGATATTATCACCGATCATTGCCATCTCCATTGTTCCCTCGCGCAGTGTACGTTGTTTCCTCAAACGCACAAGGGCCTTGAATATTTTCACATGCGATCGGGGAGCGGCTTTCTGTGCTTTGTAGTTGAGGGTCTTGTAATTGGATGCCACCGGTAGCCAGGTAGTGCGATTCGTGGAAAAACCTGCGCTGACTGAATCATCCCACTGGAATGGAGCTCGAACCGGGTCCCGGCTGTAGAGCAAATAGTCTTTGGCGTTAGAGTTGCATGCCGCGGGGTCGATAGTGTCATCCCACGAGATGTAGACGTCCTCCATTGCCAGCTCGTCTCCGTTATAGGTCACAGCAATGCCGGGAAGCACGTTGAGCGCTATTTGGTACAGATCAGCCCGCGCCACTCCTAACCGGGACGATACTCGCCTGTTATCGTGATTTCCAAGCTAGAAGAAGAGAAGCATTTGTGACATGATCGGTCGAGCTACTGAATAGTTACCGCATTATTCCGTACCACCCAATTGGAGAAACGGTTCGAGGGCACAACATCAAGCCATCGTTTTATGTTGTCGTAAAACTGCTGCCCGGTGGTGTCTTTGAATGTGTTACTGAGGACCTCGAAATTGAACGGAACATGTGCTCCTTCGGATACGTCGTCCCCGAATAAACGAATGATATTCATCAAAGGTGTGTAGGCTTCGGCCATCAAAACGATATCCTCGGTGGCGTGCAGCTGCTTGTATTCATCTACTACCGCTCTCCATTGGTAGATCATGTCGAACGTTTCATCCAAATTTTGAGTTTGCGTGTGAATCAAATAGTTGGGATTATCCGTGTCATCGGTGGATCCGCTCTTTTCTTCGTCTGGGTAAACATTGTTGACGGGCAAGGCCTCGAACAGATAAGGCACAGCATCGATACGAAAGCCATGTACACCCTTTCCCATCCAGAAGGTTAGTACATCCTTCATTTCTTGTACCAACGCCGGATGGCGGTAGTTAAGGTCTGGTTGTTTTACTAAGAACTGATGCAAGTAGTACGCTTGCCGTTGTTCATTCCACTCCCATGCTGATCCCCGGAAAACACTTATCCAGTTCGATGGCGGCACACGTGTTCCGTTTTCCAGTATCTTCCCCGGGTGCCAAACGTAATAATCCCTGTAGGTTGGATCGTTACTGGCAGATTTCACGAACCACTCATTCTCGTCACTGCTATGGTTGGGGACAAAGTCCAGAATAAGTTTCAGTCCTTCCTGAGAACACGTCTGGGCCAGGGCTTCCAGATCCGCAATTGTGCCGAACTCCTCGTGGATGTCGCGGAAATCAGAAATGTCATATCCAAAATCTGCCATTGGCGATTTGAAAATTGGAGATAGCCAAATCGCATCGACTCCCAGCTCGTGGCGCAAATACGTAACTTTTTCCATTATGCCGCGTAGATCTCCAACTCCGTCGCCATCACTATCTTTAAACGATCTCGGATAGATTTGATAAAAGTTGGCATGCTGCCACCAGTGCTCGTCCGCCACGATGGCATGGGCGTACAACAACGCGATGATTGAAAGAGTTCTCCACATTTTCACCAAGGCACGATCGAAGTGACTACAGTTTTGAATGTGCGCTAGCGTACACTTTTATAGCGTTTTCGTTTCCGCTCGTAGATCTAACCTGCGGGTCCGGTAGTTGAGATATCGCTGATTATGATGAGTATTTGTTTGACGTTCACACCAAACAACAATGCCAATGCTATTTAACCAGTATACAAACTCACGCAATTACCTGAAAGATGTTTGCCTATTGATAGAGAATTCTGCTTTTCCTGTCTTTCATGTGGCGACATATTGATTACTTTTCGTATCGAGAGAGAGTTAAGAGTCCTCGCTCGCTGTTGAACTTTACACTGTGTATACAGCAGACGGAAGCTAGGAGATGCTAGGTATAAGAAGATAAAGTTTTATATACTCAAAAACACTTCAAAGCATTGAGTAATATGTACACACCATTGGCCATTTAAGATAGAAACTATAAGTAGCAAATAAACGGCACTCGTTACGTTAAACCCACAAAACAATGAATTTTCATAAACATCATTGTAAGTCCTCGCAATTTTTGTAAAAGATTGTATTATTTCCTAATGATATACAACAATTTCTCAAACCATAAGAAATATATGTCATTAATGATCAGAACATGTATTTGGTCGGGTTTATGCTCCACCGTATATGAACATTGATATTACAACTAAATAAACCATGATGATCCATGCCTCGTTTCCAACTATATTTCCAGCGCCATTACTCAACACCATTGCTTCATAAGGTTGCAGCTGAATACTGTTAGATGAAATAGTCTCCCTTAGAATCAAAAGAAGAAAAAAGTTCAGGATATTTTAAAATGTGTCTGTTGTGTAAATTAAAAAGTTTTCTCACCCTGCAGCATGTTTAGACGATATTCCCACCACACGAAACACCAGCTCCGAAGGAATCGCGTTATCAAAGATGGTAACGTCGACTGTTTCCAGTGTGGATCCAATATTGGTAAGCGCGAGATAGGTACGTTCATCGTTGGGAAATGATCGTAATATGGCGAAGACGTTGTTACCCAAAACTTGTGATTTGTATGTTCCCCAAATAAGAGCGTTACTACCACGTAGTTTCATGAGTTCCTTGAACACCTTCAGATGGCTGTTTTGTGTGGTTTCCTCTTCAACTTTTACATTCACCAACGGATAGTCGGTCGCGAGTGGTAGCCACGGTTTAACGGATGCATTCGTAAATCCTGCGTTGGCTGTGGTGTCCCACTGGAATGGGGTTCTAACAGGATCGCGTGTGAACTGTTGAAATGTGTCCTCCGTGAGCAGACATGCCGCAGGATCCAACGTATCTGCCCAGGAGATATCCACATCGTGCATACCAATTTCTTCGCCCTGATACGTCACCGTTATTCCCGGAAGAGTGAATTGAATCGTGGCCATTATGTCTACCATATGATCTCCTCCCATACGAGATGAAACGCGACGTCTATCATGATTTCCGAGCTGTAAAACAAATACACACACCCGAACATGTCTGTAGTGTTCGAGGAGATATAAAGCACCAACTTACCACCCAGTTTGCAGTATGACCTGATGGAACAATGTTTAGCCATGAGTCTATCACTGTTTTAAAATCGGCAGCTTTGGAGTTCTTATCGAGACGCATGATCAACTGAAAGTTAAACGGCATCTGCGATCCTTGACGATTATTGCTATCGTTGAAGTAGGTTTTCACTACATCCAAAGATGACCAGGCCTCGGTCATGAGCACTTTCGTCGTCGTATTATGTTCCTTTTTGTACTGGTCCATCACTTCGCGCCACTGGTACACCATGTCGACTGTTTCCGGTTGGTCCAAGGTGTAAATGTGCTTAAGATAGTACTGGTTAAGTGGATCGCCAGATAAACCGCTCAGAGGCTCATCTGGGAAGCCGACAGTTTCAAACAACCAAGGAACAGCATCAATTCGGAAGCCATCTACGCCTTGATCCAACCAAAAGCGTAATACATCTTTCATTGTCTGCACAACTCTGGGATTGCGATAGTTGAGGTCCGGTTGCTTCTTGTGGAATTGATGCAGGTAAAACTGTTGTCGCTCATCATTCCACTCCCAGGCAGAACCATAAAAATTCTCGACCTGTAATAAAATACACATTTCAAAATGTAAAGAATCAGCGTACTCCTAACATTTGTCTAACAATACCCAATTGTTTGGTGGATCACGGTCCGTGCCAGGCTTCGGGTCCCGCCAAACGTAGAAATCCTCGAACCCTGCCTCACGCTTGACACTTTTCTTGAACCACTCATGCTCGTCACTCGAGTGATTGGGCACAAAGTCAAGAATAACACGAAGCTCGAGGGTCTTGGCTTCTGCCACCAATCGGCTGAAATCTTCCAACGTTCCAAAACTCGGGTGGACGTCGGTAAAATTGGAAATATCGTACCCGAAATCGGCCATCGGTGAAGGATAGATTGGCGACAGCCAGAATGCCGTCACGCCTAACGACTTAAGGTAGGGCAAGCGACTGGTTATACCGTTCAGATCACCAATTCCATCGCCGTTGCTGTCTTGGAACGATCGCGGATAAATCTGATAAAAACTGGCTGTCTCCCACCAATCTTTCTGGCCATTCACTGATGATCCTACTATGAGCAGGAAAACCAAAACGCAGCAAAGATGAACACCCCAGCCGCGGAGAGTCATTTTTGTTACCGGGAAAAAATGATACGGTCTACCACTCCGTTTCAAGCACTGTTGAAAATTGTCCCGCCTGTTAAAACAATAGCTTCATTTATACCTGTGCTGCGAAGACTAAACAGTAATCGTTTTATGCTATCTCTATAGATCGTCTGATAGGTTTTCTATTTACCTGCAGCTTAATGACGATTCTACAAAGGGCTATGATAGGTAGCATTACATCACTATTTCGTAAACTAAAGCCTCGCCTTCATAACAGTTCGTTTGCCTAAACTACCCCTAAGCAAACGGGGAAGAGTAGTAATGGTAAAAACGTTTTCAAAAATTACTTAAATTAGGAGAAAAATCAAAAAAATATCTATAGATTTTCGTAAGTAAAAATCCTGCGAAATAAGTTAACGTCATTCGACTGTAAAATAAGAAGGAGTATTTCTTCTTTGGCTTATATAAATGATAGTCTTAATCGTCAAACTCTGCGTGAATTCTAATGAATATCTGTTTTCTTCCAATAATTTGCTTTCAACCATAGGTAAGCAGGTGATGTTATATTTTTTATCGAGGGCATTCGCCAAATAATTTTATGTATATCATGCCGTTAGTTTGGTTTGGTTACAAAGCATTCTTTATTATAAAACGTGTTACTTTCGACGTTCTAAAAACGTGACATTGATATTGCCAATAAAAACAATGAAACAATTATTAACGATACATTAAGAATCAAATGTCTTGCGCCATTACTCAACACCATTGCTTCATAAGGTTGCAGCTGAATACTGTTAGCTGAAATAGTCTCCCTTAGAATCAAAGAAGAAAGAAGTTCAGGATATTTTAAAATGTGTCTGTTGTGTACATTCAAAGGCTTTCTCACCCTGCAGCATGCTTAGACGATATTCCCACCACACGAAACACCAGCTCCGAAGGAATCGTGTTATCAAAGACAGAAACGTCGACTGTTTCCAGTGTGGATCCAATATTGGTAAGCGCGAGATAGGTACGTTCATCATTGGGAAATGATCGTAATATGGCGAAAACGTTGTTACCCAAAACTTGAGATTTGTATGTTCCCCAAATAAGGGCGTTAGTACCACGTAGTTTCATGAGTTCCTTAAACACCTTCAGATGGCTGTTTTGTGTGGTTTCCTCTTCAACTTTTACATTCACCAACGGATAGTCGGTCGCGAGTGGTAGCCACGGTTTAACGGATGCATTCGTAAATCCTGCGTTGGCTGTGGTGTCCCACTGGAAAGGGGTTCTGGCAGGATCGCGTGTTCCCTCCTGGTATGTGTTCTCTGTTAGTTGACATGCAGCGGGATCTTGGGTTTCAGTCCAGGAGATATCCACATCGTGCATACCAATTTCTTCGCCCTGATACGTCACCGTTATTCCCGGAAGAGTGAATTGAATCGTGGCCATTATGTCTACCATATGATCTCCTCCCATGCGCGACGAAACTCGTCGCTTGTCGTGATTTCCGAGCTGTTAAAAATCCAAATACATGTACGTTATGTTCGAAGAGACTTAGAGCACCAACTTACCACCCAGTTTGCAGTATGACCTGGAGGAACAATGTCTAGCCATGAGTCTATGACTGTTTTAAAATCGGCAGCTTTGGAGTTCTTATCGAGACGCATGATCAACTGAAAGTTAAACGGCATCTGCGATCCTTGACGATTATTGCTATCGTTGAAGTAGGTTTTCACTACATCCAAAGATGACCAGGCCTCGGTCATGAGCACTTTCGTCGTCGTATTATGTTCCTTTTTGTACTGGTCCATCAACTCGCGCCACTGGTACACCATGTCGACTGTTTCCGGTTGGTCCAAGGTGTAAATGTGCCTAAGGTAGTTTTGACTCAGTGGATCGTCGGAGCTACCACTCAGAGGCTCATCTGGGAAGCCGACAGTTTCAAACAACCAAGGAACAGCATCAATTCGGAAGCCATCTACGCCTTGATCCAACCAAAAGCGTAATACATCTTTCATTGTCTGCACAACTCTGGGATTGCGATAGTTTAGGTCCGGTTGCTTCTTGTGGAATTGATGCAGGTAAAACTGTTGTCGCTCATCATTCCACTCCCAGGCAGAGCCGTACCAAGCCGCAACCCAATTATTTGGTGGATCACGGTCCGTGCCAGGCTTCGGGTCCTGCCAAACGTAGAAATCCTCGAATCCTGCCTCACGCTTGACACTTTTCTTGAACCACTCATGCTCGTCACTCGAGTGATTGGGCACAAAGTCAAGTATAACACGAAGCTCGAGGGTCTTGGCTTCCGCTACCAACCGCCTGAAATCGTCCAACGTTCCAAAACTCGGGTGGACATCGGTAAAATTGGAAATATCGTACCCGAAATCGGCCATCGGTGAAGGATAGATTGGCGACAGCCAGAATGCCGTCACGCCTAACGACTTAAGGTAGGGCAAGCGACTGGTTATACCGTTCAGATCACCAATTCCATCGCCGTTGCTGTCTTGGAACGATCGCGGATAAATCTGATAAAAACTGGCTGTCTCCCACCAATCTTTCTGGCCATTCACAGATGATCCTACTGTGAGCAGGACTAACCAAACGCAGCAAAGGTGAATACAACAGTCGCGGAGAGCCATTCTGTAGAATAGAAATAGATTTCACCGGTTAACCGCGCCGTTTCACTCACTATGGAAAAACTACCTTAAACGCAATGGTAGTCCCATTTATACCTGTGCTTCAACAGGCCATTAATACACTGATACACCTTATCTTGATAAGGTGCCTGCCAGGAATACTATCATTTGTTTACCCTCCTCTCAAAGATCGGCATTCGTTCTTCAAAGTTACTCGATAATTGCATCCGTGCAAGTGCACATTGATTGTTTATACAAATTGTTATTTGCAGTGGGTATTCTTAGTTAAAAAATAACTTTTCTTTGTGAAAATGAAAAGAAAGTCCTAAGAAGCTAATTCATACGAGTATTGCGAAGAACTAAATTTTATGTAATTTGAAATTATGTTAATGTGTTCACGTTAAACATTATTTATTATTTTACACGAGCGCTACATCCGAGCATGATGCATACATGCATGGTTGCACATATTCGACGTGATGATCTGGGCAGCTCGTTAAACAAATCGTTCGTCGACCAAAGGACAGGATTCTATAAATAGTGAACACTGATAATCTCATCTTCCGCGAACGAACCAACACGCTATTGCATTGATCGAGCGCATTTGATTTCGTGCTGCTTGCTGTACAACATCGCAGTGAAATGTCGAACAGTCTTTCTCAGTGGAGAAATCTTTCACTGATCCTTACGTTAGTTTCCTTCGCATTTGGTTTTGTGAAAACAAGTGAAAATGGTGATACAACCGACCCAAATCAGAACAGTTGGTGGAAAGGGGCTATTATTTATCAAATCTACCCCCGATCGTTCATGGATAGTAATGGCGATGGCATAGGCGATCTGCGGGGTATTATCGACCGTCTGGACTATCTGCGTGATAATCGTATCGATGGTTTTTGGTTGTCACCAATATTTAAGTCTCCGATGGCCGATTTTGGTTACGATATTTCGGATTACTATTCCATCCAACCAGAGTACGGTACACTAAATGATTTCGATGCACTGGTAGCAGCAGCAAACGAGCGCGGAATGAAAGTGTTTTTGGATTTTGTGCCGAATCATACCAGCGATGAGCATGAGTGGTTCAAAAAGTCTGAGCTACGCGAACCAGGATACGAAAATTTTTACGTGTGGCATCCGGGGCGACCAAATCCAAAGGACAATGCCTCACGGCCCCTTCCCCCATGTAACTGGGTTAGCTTTTTCCGGGGAAGTGCCTGGCAATGGAGTGAGTTGCGGAAGGAGTACTATTTGCATCAATTTGCGGTCAAACAACCTGATCTCAACTATCGCAATCCGGCCGTTGTTGAGGCGATGAAAGACGTAATGCGATTTTGGATGGCTCGGGGTGTAGCTGGATATCGGATTGATGCGGTGCCGACACTTTTCGAGATTGCGCCGGATGTTGAGGGGCAGTACCCCGACGAACCGCTGAGTGGGAATACAAATGATCCTGACGACCCTGGCTATCTTATACACATCTATACGCAAGATCGCAATGAAACCCTCGACATGGTTTATCAGTGGCGCGCCGTAACGGATCAATTCCAGCAGGAGCATGGTGGCATAGAACGAATTATAATGGCTGAAACATACTCTCCAATTGATATTGTGATGAAGTACTACGGCAATGAGACTGTTCCTGGTGCTCAAATTCCCTTTAACTTTCATCTTATAACGGATCTCCATCAGAATATGACGGCAAGTGAGATGCAGAACACCATCAATTATTGGCTCGATCACATGCCAAAAAAAGATTCGATTGTTCCAAACTGGGTGGTATATACATCTTTGCAGGAAATTTCATAGTGCATCGATTGCAATTGGCTTCTGTTCTTTCAGCTGGGGAATCACGATCAGCACCGAGTAGCCAGTAGGTTCGGAAATGACATGATTGATGCGATGAACATGATACTCCTTTCCTTGCCTGGTGTAAGCGTAACGTACAATGTAAGCGAGATATTGTTCACTTATAGCTGATGGAAAAGCTGAATGTGTTTTCCACTTTCCATTTGCGTTAGGGAGAAGAAATCGGAATGGACGATGTGTGGATATCGTACAACGATACTGTAGATCCAGCGGCGTGTAATGCGGGCCCAGATCGGTACCAGTACACAACGAGAGACCCCGAACGAACTCCTTTCCAGTGGAACTCGTCAAAAAATGCGGGATTTTCGACAGCGAATCATACATGGCTGCCCATTGCACCAAACTACACGCAGGTAAACGTCCAAAAGCAACTAAGCGAATTAGAAAGCCATCTCTTCGTTTACCGGAACCTAACCGCGATGAAAAAAGCGGCCTCGTACAAAACGCATAGTTTTCGAACCTTCGTTGAGGATAATGTGTTCATTATTTTACAACAATTTGAAAACGCGGACAACTTAAGTATGTTTTACACCGTCGCTAATTTTGGGTACCAAGAAACGATTATCAATCTTACTAAATATGAACCCTCCACCAACATTGCAATTTATCTGATCGTCTCGATATCGTCGCAGCATCACCAAATGGAACCTGTTTCAGTTAATAATATAAGCGTTAAACCAAAAGAGTCTTTCGTATTGTTAGCCTTCTCCACACCACCACAAGTCATACAGGTTTAAAACATCTAGATTTGGAAATTAGCAATTATAAACAAGGCTTTGTGGGAAAACATTGTTTTCGGATATTTGAAAGGTCAATATAGATTAAATGTTCTAAGGATAGCGAGCATTAATGTATATTGATTTTCTGCTTCATAGCTTCAAAGTTTTAGTTTATATTGAATACATAAACTAAGGGAACAAAAGAAATAAAACCCCACTGAATGCCTGTGTCTTCTTTGCGCACGGTTTTGCGAATCATTTCGAACTTGATTTTCCTGCACCTTACGAATGAAAAAAAGAACAAAATAAAAACGATAACATTCAAATTTACCAAAGTCGGAAAAATGGAAGAAAAAATCACAGAAACTGGCTTAGATATATGAATAAATGTGAGCATGATGATAATCGTAGAAACTGATCGTTGTTATTGCACAGCACTTAGCTCAGGAGAAGTTTTTAAACCACGACTTACCGCAACCTTTCAGGCTCTTGGACTTGGTGGATTTCTTCCGGAGGTCGAGCCCGCCTACCACTTCTCGGCAGGCATCGGTAGCCATAGCCTCGTCGGACTCAACAGCCTGAGTCTTTATAGCCTTTTTCAAATTTGCAATCTAAAATAATTGGGTTGTATTTATAATCCTTGTACATACCGCATTTATAAGCTTACCTCTTGTTCGATGACTTCCTTGTGCTTGATGCGTTTCTGCTTTTCAGTATTCGCTCGATTTATTTGAGTCTCAAGGCAAGACAGTATAGTCTCACAAGAATCACTCCATTCTTGTAATGTTGACACGACTTCCGTTACATTTCCTTTGCGAATATCACGACCGATCGCATAATCTACCTCCAGCTGTTTATTCTTTTGGTCTATTTTACCATGAATCACATCGGCGTAGATGGCTTCAATGATCAAATCTTCCAGCACACGCACATTTTTTATGTCCAGCTCATCGAGAAGCTCACTGTATGGTATGCATTTGCCTTTGATGGCCAATGACACGATTGTGAGATGTTGTAGTTTTCTACGCATTGCTGGAGTAAGCTGTATAAGTTTTGACTCATTTTCCAAATATTGGCGGTATGTTCCGTAGGCAAACAGATTCAGCGTGTGGTAGTAGCCGGCATTAGGACCATTTTGCAGCTTTAAATGCAAGAACATAGTTGACATGTATTTTTGTTTCATGCAGGCTTAACATTTCATATTTACCTCTTGAATGTTTGGCATAGCTAACAGTTCACCAAATACATGAACTCCTTGCGCCTCCAGAACTTGCTTGATCAGCTCTAAGCAAGCAGCTCCTTTTGCATTCTTTGCCAGCAGAACATATTGATCGATTGGATTGTGGGCAGAATATTGCTGGTGTACCGTAGAGTCGTAATCGAAATTGGACAATTCTGGTGCCATTTTTCCGTGTTTCAATAGGCGATCTTGGATTCTCACTAGCGGTGAAAAATAATGTTTGACAGCTCTATTCGTTTAGGCCATGCGTTTATAGAAACGAGTGCAAGAGTTGCCTTCTTAGGACAGCTTTTTTCAAAGATACATTTAGCTGCTCTGCTTTGAAGAGCTAGTTTACATGGTTCCAGAAATTAAGCTGGAATTATTGAACTGAATCATGATTGTCGTTTTGTTTTCATAACCACAATAAAAAAAAAATCATAAAAAGTATGGAAAAGTAAAATGCTAACAAGGTTGTTACAACTAATTACCTTGTTATCAATTCGATGAAATGTCACATTCATGTGTTTAGAAACGGAAACGCCGAAAGACGATAGACGCACCAGTAAACAAACGAGCTAAGAAGCGGTCGACCACCAACATTTTCTAATAAAGGCCAATAAATCGATGTGTTTTGCAACTAAGGAACTTTTCAATCATCGTTCGCCTGTGTTAACTCCTGTAGCGAAAGTTGTCGGCTGTTTTTAAGGCTTCCCAGTAAGTCAAGAAGCACCATAACTAATCTCAAGTGTTCCAGGATAGCGCGCCATGTCGGGTATATTGTTCGAGGATATCTTCAACGTGAAGGATATGGACCCTGAGGGCAAAAAATTCGATCGAGTAAGCCGATTGCACTGCGAATCAGAGTCTTTTAAAATGGACCTTATATTGGACATCAATTCGTGGCTGTACCCAATGGAACTGGGAGATAAATTCCGCCTTGTTCTGGCCACAACGTTACACGAGGATGGCACAGCAGGTATGGCACAGCACCTATCTGAGCATTACTTCTCAGGACATTATTAATGAATTGTATATTTCATTTTAATTTACAGCAAGTATGGAATATAATGCAGCTGAAATCGAAGGATCTCGGGCAGATAGTTTCGAGTATGTAATGTTCGGAAAAGTGTATAGGATCGAGGGAGATGATTCACAAACGGAATCTTCCAACCGGTTGTCTGCGTACGTTTCGTTTGGCGGTCTCTTAATGCGTCTTCAGGGTGATGCGAACAATTTGCACGGGTTCGAAATCGATCAAAATATGTTTTTGTTGATGAAGAAATTGGCTTTCTAGGTTTTGTATCATTTTAAATACAGAACGAAACCGATTTGTGTCGAATAAAGCAAATGTTTCATTCAATGATGATGATGATGATGTATTAAGACAATTAAACGTATAATAATTCAATATATCTGAAACTAGTAAGAAATTACGAAACAAGAATCCGCCTTGAGTCCCACAAAAACAAAGATGGTATAACAATAATGCTAACGTTCATGATGCTGTCTGCTTGAAGTTGTAGACTTTTCGAAATTAATAATAATCTTCAACGAAATCCTGGACGTTTCAATATATCGTCATTGTCATCCTGCACATCAAAAATCCTACTTTCAAGAAAGTAATCGATTGAACATTACATCAAATCTGTATTTCAAAAATCGTTGGTAAAAAATATATGTTATAAAAAGCTTCACCTCCGCACGCACAAGATATTGTTTGCAGATCGATGTACTGTTTAGAACAGTTGCTAGCTATTTTCATTTTATTCTTCATGACGTATTCTATGTATGGAGCAACAGTTGCCTTTGGATGGTCGGTGTCTGGAACATAATGAAATAATGTTTAAATTTACGTGGCATTCTCTTTTTCTTAGCGGTTAGATTTGTCTCATACTTTACCATTTATCATAGACGGTATGTTTGAGTGTATTTTAGGAAGCATTAGTCCAACGTGTCTGGTGTAACTTCGTTTCTCGAGGCTTCTTAATCGTCGTCCAGTTTTTTCAAACCATCTTTAATGGAATGCTTTATTTTCGATCCGGCGTCTTTGATAGCGTCGGAAGTAGACTCGTCAACGTGAATCACTCCATAGTAGATCGCCACAGCAACGGCAATGGCAAAAATGACGCAGCTTGAACAAAGAGAAAGAGTTGTCCTTGAGCACAAACTAATAAAAAACAATAAGCACGAGCACAAACAGTTGCACAAACGATTCAAAACAAGGCACACCGTAGCAAGTTACTATCCTAAAACCTATTACATGTTCGTCGCAGTGTATGTTGAAAAAAAAATAAAACATTAGATGCCTTTCCCATGTAAGCTTGTATCATGATGCCGCTTTGGCTCTTGTTTTGTTCTTGGCTTGTGTTGAGGTGAAATATAGGTGTGTAAAATATATTTCCAAATAATCTTGTTTGTAGTATACGGAATAACACTTCAGAACGCTAGTATGTTTCGGTGACATGCACAAATCATGGTTCAAATCATGTATGTAATGTAATTAGGTAAATTACCAAATGACTATAGTTCCACAATGACACATTTTGGAGAATGGATTTTAAGAGTCGACTTTAACACTTCCGGATGAATGTTCTGGGAATTCTTGCAACTTGGCAGACTGGTGGAAATATTCACTGAACTGCACTCACTGACTCACAGCCCAACAATGAAGTGCATTCAAGACTGCTGCGATCGTTCACTAGAGAAGCCACCAACACTACTGATCGAGTGAAACTATAGAGGCAGAAGGTAATCCAATATTTTCGAATTTCCTTTTCTAGTACAGTGTCGGTGCAAACAGCAGCAGTTTCCCTTTCCTGTACGCAGACTGTACGCACACAGGTAGGGAGGCTATAGCGTAACCAACGAGCGCAAAAGTGTACCACGTTTTGTGACCATTCTACCCCATCGAGGGCACGCAACTGTTGACCTAGAATACTAGCAACGGACGAATATCCTTGAACCTTTCCATCATAGCCCATGGGCTCATAGACAAGGTCGAAATATTTGAGCGTAATGTTAACGCACTTACATTTGAAAAAAAATCATTTAATGCCGCGTGTGTTCCTGACAAATTGTTTGTTTCAATAGCAACAACTAATTGCACTCATACATGCATACCGCCGACCGTTTTATCGTTTCAGATGTTTCAATTTACATCTGATACGATGAGTCATGGTTCACATGAATTCCCTTGGTTTTAACAAAGTTGTTTAACTCTTAGCTATCTGGATTAAAATTCCCAATTCCCAACCCCACGTTAAGTTTCTTGCTTTACTTACCATGGATTTGTTTATGTTTTCTATTTTCGTATGATGCTTCGTTGAGGTGCTTTCGGAGCGTAGGTGCATAATAAGCAAGTCGACTGAATATATGTTGAGGTCATTGGCTTACACATAGCGTAGACGACTGAAGCAATTTTGTTTGTACGATTGCGATGTATGCTAATATATGAAGCTTGCTTAAAAACATATTAACTAGCCTGTTTGGCATTCTACCGTACGGTTTGGCATACACATTAGCATTTAAGGTCTGAACGATTATCCAGATCATTATTAGTGAGATTCTTGTTATTGTGATGTAGAGGTGATGTAGAGCACTTTTATGTTTCGATTAATTGAGCTTGTCCTTGATGTTGTCCCTTATAGAGTCGCCAGTGTTGTGGACAAATTTGGATATGCCCGGCGCCGTGTCTTGCACGTTCAGCACACCGAAGTATATTCCCACGGCGACTGCCACAGCAATCAATATGAACACGAACAGCAGCGAAATAAAGATGCTCATTGCGCACTGGCAGCAGCTTCGAATGCGTCAGAAGAACAAATTAACATTAGTTAGAGTCAGAAATGCTATTGAAATTAAAGGTTGTAGAGAAATTAATATACTCAATATGTTTACAGGAAATAGATTCAAGCGAGAGTTTTTACTGCCATCCATCTAATCAATGAATTTTGATAGAACATCCGGCATGATATCAGAGGGATAACGCACACTTATTTGAATCAGGGTATGGAACACGGTTCATGATCCCTCCCCCTGCTGTAGCAGCATATTGTGTACAAATGGATGCTGCACTAATAAAAGAAACATTTGAGTGCATTTTGATTATTCACAAAGGCTTACCAACAGACGCAAGTTCCAGCGATACATTTGCACATTTTGTCACAGCACTGGTGCTTATTTCGAGGGACACAAAAAAGGGAGGAAGGTAATGAAAATGTTGTTTTAGTTTTTCATAAAATCCAGAGACCAAGCAATCAACACGTCTGTCATCAAAGTATCGCCGATGACGTCCGATAAGAACCGATTCAGTTGTGAAACGGTTGGTCCGGGGAGTGAACCGGGCAACGGAATAATCAGTTCGTTGGGACCGAAACCGGTTTATCTCAAAATTGACATTAGTGAGTTGAAATGGGTTGAAACAGACTGTAGCTTGTTTTGGTGTGTATATGCTAACAGTTCTTGTGTACAACAGCATAATCGCAATACGAAACGCGTATCGCGACGCTTCACATCTACGATCGAACCGTGATCGTATATGAGCATCGCGTTTCGCGTACGATGAATGAATAAAGTACGCGAGAGAATTGGTGAGCTCGCGGGCATATATAAATCTGCCGGTGGCGAAACCCCCGGCACACAACTTCGAGCGGTAGCCAAGAAAAGGTGTTCTTCACTCTTTGTAAATTAACTAAGCGTTTCCAAACAACAAGGATCATCCTGCATTCTCCCTTTAATCATTTAAAAAATTTAAAAAATGGTAGCGACGGTTAGTTGAAAAAAACATTAAATCGACCAGCATGTGTACGACATTAATCCGATGTTTTTTTTTTGCTTAATTGCAGGAGCGCGTGAATTCGCAGGAGAAGGTGGACGAGTTGGAAAAAGTGCGGCATCAGCCACTGCATCAGGTGGATGTTCCCTTCGAGAAGGCCACCTTTGGGATGGGTTGCTTCTGGGGATGTGACTCTCTCTTTGGCGCTACGAAGGGAGTTTTACGCACCCGGGTGGGTTATGCTGGAGGCACTACCGAGACACCGGTTTATAAGAAAATGTAAGTTGAATACATTGGGTGATTAGTGTAGTTATCCGTTTTAACCGATTCTTCTCTTTAATTTTTCTCCCTTCAGGGGTGATCATACGGAAGTCATCGAGATCGACTACGACCCGAAGAAGATCAGCTTTAGCGATTTATTGGATCTCTTTTGGAACAACCACGAATATGGTCTAACTACCCGCATCAAGCGCCAGTACATGTCGCTGATCCTGTACCACAACGAGGAGCAGCGCACGATCGCCGAAAAGAGTCGTTCACAGGAGCAAATCAAGCGTGCCCCGGAGCAAATCATCACCGAGATCGCGCCGGCTGGCACATTCTACCCAGCCGAAAAGTAAGTATCCACTGACGAGTTGGCAAGACCGTTCAACTTTCAGGGTCGTTTGAACCCCTGTTGCCGTCGACCTCGTCGTCGGTTGTGCCGCTATCAAGTTCACTGCCAAACGAAGCTATATTGGGCGTGCAATGGTTGGTGATGTAGTCGTGAATAGCGTGTTGGTGGCGGCCAGTGCTCGTGGTTTCTATGGCGACGGGAGCAAGTTGTTCACCAACATTAAACAAGCCCTTCACTAGCGCTGACGAGAGTGCAAAACCAACACATGATAAGCGGTAGGCGTTTGTGCGACGACGGCGGGATGTTTCGTTGGCAATGGGGGTTCAAACAGTTCGTTTCCCTAAGTGTAGCACAAGGGTATCTTTATCCGTCAACTGCATCCTAATTGTGACTTTTTTTTGTTTATTTCATTTAGCTACCACCAAAAGTACCGCCTGCAGGGCCATTCCGACCTAGCCAAGGGTATCGGGTTGACACCAGAACTCCTACACTCGTCGCACGTGGCTGCCCGGCTGAACGGTTACTTGATCGGTGTCGGAGGATCGGAGCAATTTGAGCAGGAAGTCAGTATGCTGGGACTCAGCAAGGAGCAGGCACAGTACGTTCGCGACTACGTCATAGATAACGAAGGCGGTGGCATTTTCTGCTGAAACTAGGCGGGATGCAAGCCAGGCTCGATTGAAGTACAACATGCATTCTCCGTTATATGGGGTTGGCAGCTGCGCGGAGGAACCGTGCACATGGAAAGCCCGCTCCAGTCGCTCACTCCGGCGGACACATTATTGATAATGTTTTCATAAAATGTTGTCATTGATATAGTAAAAACTGGAACACAGACAGATTATTTGATTGGCCGAGCCGACCAGGTCGCTAAAGTGATGTTAGGGATAGGTAATCGTAAGCATACTGATAACACGGATACTGTTTAGAGTGGCTGCTTCAAATTCACCATTCTAAAATAGCTCGTGATTAAGATTAAGTGGAACGTGTTTCCAAGTGTAATTATTCCATAATCTAATAAACAAATATTTTGAAAAAAAAAAGAACAACGCTCTCAGATTGATTCTGTAATTCATTTCCTTAGTATAGAAATTCAACGTCCATCGATGGTGAAGATTTCAATTGCTTGCAATATCATCATTAACAAACGAAAGGCAGTGGAGGAAGACGCATACTCTGGTTGAAAGACAATAAACGATCGTAGCCAGATGAGTATGTTTGAGATGACTTAGTATTTAATATATGGGACGATTCGCTTGTTGTCATCACTGGGCATTAAACAGGGCTTGTTAAAGAGGCGATCGCTTTCTCTTAGAGATTGGGAAACCCTCTTTTATGTTTATACAATAAAACAACGTATATACTATATACACGTATCAGTTCGTAATTTTGTGATACAATGGTACGTTTGTAGGTTAAAGAATTTTTTGTTCTATCTACCCGTTTAATTCGCGAACGGGGCAAAACGGATAGGTTACAATAACGCAAGACGTATCATTTAAAACAATGTGGTAATGCAAAAATGTCTCCAAATTTTTATGAGCATTGTTGTGCTAAAGCCTCAATGGGGCATACTGAAAACTCAAAATATTGCGCAATTGTGTGCCACGATAATAGCGATGGTGAAAAATAGAATGATTTGCAAAAATTGTAATGGACATAAATAAAACAGATAACTGGCGATCACAAGGTTATCGGGAGGCTGCCAACTGTGCGCCCTTGTGCCTGTCCGCTAGGTTTATGGTGTGCGTATGTTTCCGTAATTTTGCGTCCGCGGTGTATGTTCATAAAGTTGTGTGGGACCAAGAAATAGGGCCTTTATTAAGAGTATTATGTGGTGTGCGCAGGGCGCCGGGATTTGAGAATTAATTCAGTAGTGTTGGGCGCATTAAGTGGTGCACGTGTACGTGCTTGTGGTAGTGTCTTGGAAAAGAATGGCTTCATTTCAGCAATCAACGCCTTTCTCTCGGTTTTTAGCACAAGCGTTTCGATTGGAAAAGATAAGGAAACAATTACTACGCCGCGGAAACTTCCTTGCGAAGACGCCACTACAGCAGAAGTTGGGAACTGGTACTTGAATTCCTTTTCGCTCCAAAATTACCGAATCTGTCCACAAGAGAAACGTGAGAACTTTCCGTCTGACGCAACCAGCTCCAATATCATCATTGCGAACTAAATGGATGATCAGGTAGAGGGTAGGCGGAAGACGCGAACGAGCGCGCATGTTCAATCGGCGAATTCCACTCGCTTTCATGCATACTTCCTCTTTCCTCTTCTCCCTGGTCGTTGTAGCTTTCTCGCATCATTTGGCGGTGATTCAAGACCCCCCGTTGTTGGGGTAACTCCGCATTTTGCCGATGATAACATGCTCGCGAGCCGGCTTTGCAAGGAGTGAAGGCGTATTTCATTCAAATATTATTTTCGACTTTGATTTCACTTCGTTCCAGCGGTCGTACAGGAGTGAGGGTAGGTTTTTTTAAATGAGCTTCTTGAGTAGATTCTTGTGTACGTTTTTAATTAAAAATATTTGATTAACCATGCAAGATGTGTGGAATAGTTTTGTTTCCATTTTTTTACTCTGTCGTAAGAAAGTGTTTGATTGGCTGATTCCAGAAAGCTACATTTTATATTAATCGCCTAACAGAACTGCTCGTAAATTGGAAGTTTAATAATTTTTAAATGATACTAGTCCCAGACGGCTACCCGAACACATGGTTCGAAACTGGGTGATGATTGTATCACTCCTCGTGCCAACGTACTCGCGTTCAACGTTTGTTATGGTTCGTTCGCGGACAGCTGACGTAGAACGAGGAATGCGGGACACCCCAAACAAGAGATCGTCTCATGGGATGGTGGGATGGAGGTAAGTTAAATCACGTGAATTATTCGCAGGATATTTCCCCCGCATGATTTTACAATAAATTCATTAAGTGATTGTAATCTAGTAAACACTTTAAAGCAGTAAAAATACTGCTTAATTTAATTATTGTTGGTACCGTTAGAAAGATTTTTTTGTGGAGAAATAGATTTCCTAAGTTTGGTAAAAATCGAACATAAAAAAGCTATGAAAATGCGGTGTTAAAGATGAAATTGAATGAAACTCAAGTCAACGCTGTACGTCACCAATGCTTTGCTTGGTTATTTTGATTCGTACCGTACTTCTACCAACTCACTAAATTGTTTGTCGGCAAATGCACTTGTTGGTGTTAGAGGACGCACACTTAAGTCGCTTATGCAGCTGCTCGGGTATGAGTAGGTGTGGTTGTGCGCACACGCATGCGTTTTACCACGTGAAGCTAAGCCACAGTCTTTTTCATGCCGATTCTTTTCTGTATCATTTCATTGAATTGTCTTCCGGTTATTGTGATGAAAAGTGGAACGGTTTTTTTTAAATCATAGCCTCACTAGCACAGGGAAACATGCTTATTCTTGTTTCACTGAAATTGTTATGCTTAATTCAATGGTTAACCTTTGTGAGAGGGGTTTCCAACAATACAACATTTTGAAACTAATAATAATTTCATCTACACAGCAACAAACATTTTAATTATGTTTGCTGCTCCGTTTCCGAGTGCTATTTGTTGGACTCAAATTTCAGCCTGCTGAGACGAAGGATAAAATCTAGAAGATACATCTGTATTTTGATTTCCTTTGCATTATCTGTTACGTAAAAACCGGGGACGCCGGCCTTTTCCAACGTTGATTGCTGATCTTTTACCTTTTGATCGAGGTGCAGCACTAGCTTCATATCGGTTTCTTTCATATTCTTGCTATGTTTGATTTTCATTAGAGCAACGATATGCTCCAGTTCCTCGGGGTCTTGGATTTTGGATTCCCACTGCTTTACCTCCACTGGAAGAATTTAATTTTTGATAAGAAACATTGGAGGAAAAGACTTTTGATTATTTTCTGGATACAAACGTTGATGATCATTCTCCACTTTCTCTCTCACTTGCATCAAGTGAGCTTCCGTTACATGTTGTATTTCCATCAGCCCTTTGACGATTTCGAAAATAGTGTCGTTCAATAGAGAATTTGCGAGGCCCGCAAGTAATTCGTAAGAAATTCTCATTTGATATTGTCTGAAACAAGATCCATAGTTATTTTCATTGCACACAGAGAGCACAGCAAAACATAATCGTACTTACTCTGGAAGATTTCCATGCATTTTTTTAAGGTGTTCCAAAAAGAAGTAAAGTTTCCTTTGCAGAAATTCTTGATTGTGAAAGGGATCATCGACAATTACTTCAGAAGTTAGTTGGCTCTGCGCTGGATCCTCTGTAGTATCGTGAGACTGTTCTCTGTTCTCCATAGTTTGACCGGCACGGCTTGCTCGTACGTACTATAAACAATGTTTGACGTTTATGTTCCCATGACATTTCTAGGTGTTCATTCGATATGAGTGAACACCTATGTGTGTTTCTGTTAAAGCACAGAGTTTTTCTATATTTTTTGTACATTTTCCTTGTTATTAAGAAAGGTGAATAATCTACAATTTAATTCTACCTACAGTATTTAAATGTACATACGGTAGTGCAGGTAGTTCAAAGATCTATCTGTTCCCTAGTTAGTGTTACGGTACCTGACGCTGATGGTAAAAAATATTGGATAGATGTGTAAGGCATTTGGAAAAGGACATTCCAGACTTTTCAACCATTTGTCTTGTCGGGTAGGATTTCCAACTATTCTATAACGAATGCTGAGGGATGCGATGTGATAACATCTACCTGCTATTGCCCGACATAAAGAAAATGACTAGGTATATCCGTCCAAATCCTACTGTTTGTAGCAATAATGCAGGTAGTCCAAATGCCACCGATTTATAAGCAAGATGCAGGAACGATATACTTTTTTCCCCAGTTATTAAATGAAAACAGTTGTGGACAGACGCATCCGTAACATGGAATTGGTTGAGTGGATCTGTGCTATAATAGTGACTCTAGTGATTAAAATGTCCTGGGCTCTTCGTCAGTCAATGGAATCAGTACATGAACGCCAGCCGTGGAGAACCAGCACTTTTTATTACTCGGCATATTCCGATCAACAGTTGATTAATGAAAACGAGAACAATTCAAATTTGGAACGTTCATGCCTAGCGCAAACGGCGTGTAGAAACACGATTCCAGAGAACAACCATGGCCGTCGCGTTGCTTTGATCACGTCGACCCCGTTGATACCCCGTAGTGTCGATAAAGAAGAAATAATTCCGAGGGACTGGTCAAGCATATATGAACCAGATAATGGAGATGTTATTCACAAATCAAACACCTGTCGCAGATTCGCTCTAGTTGAGACGGGAGACCTACCCTTGGTAAGCCAGGTTGATGTCCCCCGCGTACAAACGATCGCAGACGGAGATTACATTTGCTCGAGATCTGCTCGAGGACAAGTTTCGCTAGAAACGGAGAGACAATACAGAATATACCGTTTTCAATTGCCAGTTTCCAAAACTGTCCAACGTAATTCGGCAAACCAGCGGAGGTGTCTAAGGTTATAGAAGAAAATAAAAACTGGGTGTGATTTTCTAGGGTAAGGAAATAAAAATTTTGAATAAAGAATGATAAAGTTATGTGCAACCATAAATCCATTGTTTTATTTTGAATTTATGTGGAAGTCCGCGGAAGTGTTGGCTGTCAAATTCCCTTTTTGCCCGATGTCATCGCACTCATGAACTCGAATTGCATTCATGCCACTTCGTAAGTTGTTTTTTTTTCCTATGTATTCGAGGCTCATGGTTCATTCGATTGTTGGTCGCGCATTCGGTCGGTCGATTTGAGCAGTGTGCACAGTTGAGAAGTGTTGATAAGTTAACGATTTTGTTGGAATATTGTGGTGAAAGTTTGTTGCCCGGAATTGTACGGGTTGAAATTGTTGTATTTAGGCACTAGCGCACAAACTATGTACACGGTTTCAAAGGGTCCTAGCAAATTAGTTGCGAAAACAAGAAGAGGTAAGCAGACAGGTACATTGAAAACAGCTGAGAGTAATGTTGTGCAATCAGATGCACATCCATGGCAAACAAAAGGGCATCAACACCGCAAAGAAGATTCTGTAATAAGCCTTTTTGTGTTTTTTTTTTTCATTTGTGTTCAGGGATACCACAAAACTATGAAAAGTATGAGCTATTACGGGACCTAGGCCGGAAGACGAACGATGAATGTGATATTTCGAGTGAACTCAGGTGAGCTAACGTTACGGAAAAGTTTACATAACAACTTCCCAACCCTGCGCCTGGTGGGATGAAAAAGGTGTACACCGCGAGGACATTGTTTGTGTGCGCAGAGGAAACGGGAGGTTCGAATGTTTGTTCATTCCACGTTCTGAAGGATTATGTAACGGACAGGAAAAGAATCGCAATGAATGTCCAATCCAGGATTAATCTAATACTTTCTGAAAGCGTCTTCAGACGGCTGTACTGGAGAAATTGTATTCATGGTAGAAGTACCATAGAAGGTAATGATTTAATTCACAAAACGGCTGCACCGGTGCAACATATCGGTTCTGAAAGATGCTAGTATTGGTTTCCAGATGATAAAGCAGAGCATGATGGCGCACCAGTTCCACGTGCTTTAAACCAAAAAAAAAAAAAAAAAAAAATGAACCGGCTTATGTGTTGCTTGATGCTGCAACGACGGAACGAGAGAGGTGCTGTCTTTTTCTTGATTCGATGATACGAGCTGCTAAATTGGAATGACCTGGAAGATAGATTTTCAGTTCTGAGGCTCTCCTGCTGAGTGATTCTTATTTCTCGTAATTTTTAAATGGGTTGTCACGTGGCTATGGGACGGATATGGACCAGTTTTATATAATTTTTCATCTTGAATGCATAAGACAAGAAGGAAGCAAGAAAAATGATTGACAGGACTATTTTTACCATGACCTAAGCGAATGGCAGATGTGACTGCCAGCTTTGTTTGCTCGTTGTTTGTCCATCCATGATGAGGTGCCTTTCTAATAAGTTCTACGGTAATCAATGCTTGGAGATATTCATTTCTAATGGAAACCAATAACCGAGGCGTTGTTTATGATTGACGTTCAAAGTATAATCAATTGATAAGGCGTGCTTGGAATATTAAATCAACAGGGTTAGACACATTTTTGGCATGGGTACAGAGTTGTTACAGTTACATTAATCGCAGTGATATGACTTAGAATCGCTATCAAATCTAACTTTAAAGCCTTTAACTTTTTGCAGTATCATAACTGTATCGCAATAACAAGTTTTACACTAAGGTGGTTTAGTAATTTGGCACCTTTTCTAAATTGAGTCCGAAATGAACTTCATGCGCAGGACTTATAACAAAGCTACGATTTGCACGAAAGCAGTACGAATATTAGTGTACAAGTAATACACCATCTTGTTTTATCACAAGATTTCGGTAAAAAGATCTCCGTATCTCTTGCTGGGGTGAAGATGCGAGAATTTTGAATAAGTAAACAGGCACTTATCTTTAAGTCTTGTGAGGTAGAGAAATATATTCCAAAATAAATTTGTTAAATACAGGGAAGGATAGATAACACTAAATTGGAGGAAACGGTGTTCAAGGGTGTGTTAATCACTTTCTATTTTCTTTCTGGCTCAGTGGACCGAGTTGGAACGCCTAGATGTGTGGAAACAATATTTAACGTCTTTTAAAGGGGCTTTAACTCTTATCTCGGGCAGAGCAAACCACTACGATGTTTTCTTGCATTTATGTGTCCTTTTTCTTTTCCAGTGTGCCACGGCCTGTGTTTCAAGCAGCTAAGAAATCTGCAGCAGCACAATACATAAAATTACAACAGCAGCAACAAAAACAGCAAAAGTCCGACCAGGAAATCGTTAGCCCACAACACGAGGAGCTGATCAAATATATTAATGATTGTAAGTATTCAACTGTAGTCAAATGAAAGATGTTGAGTTTGTGTTGCGTTGCGTATTTTAAATTAGCCGGTTTGTGTTGGATGATCTGAATTAGCTTGAATATTACTACTAAACTCGATTGCCTTTTCTTCTTTAAGCCTGGAACATGGTGGTAGCTGCAAATCCTTACGATGTTCCTGGTTCACCTGATAGCACAGGCAAGTATTAATGCATCGGGATATTTATTACAAAAGTTTCGTTTCCTAATTTTTTCCGTTTTGAATTTTAGGTTCGAATTGCTCATTATCCTCCCACAGCAGTACCACATCTGCATCATCCACTGCAAGTACATCTACGGTATACTACAACGAGCCACCTAGCCCAGTACTAGTCGACTTCCAACCTTTTGACCTAGAAACTTGGTGGGGGAAGAGAATATTTAACAGCATTACAAAAAATCTGTGAATTACTCTTCCACCTTCCCCATTGTATTTTAAGAGTTTTAAGGAGATATGAACTGGTGAATCGTCGGTTAAAGACCGTAGTAGAGCAGTAAAGGATCATTTCTTCACTCGATTGGAAACTATCAGCAAACATTGTGCAAAGACGGGCCTTTGCAATGATTATTAGTTATTTGTTATTGCATGCTGTGTGTGCGGAAAGTTGCGGTTGAAATGCAATGATGAAAGAAGCTGGAACAGTTGTTATGCCTTATGGTTTCTGTGCAATCGGTTCTGTTGATCAGTAATATCTAAATTGTATGTTTCGTTACGCTCGTGCTGTTGCCCAAAATCCTTGTGAGATCTAATTGCGCTGTTCCTATCGATCGTTTCATCTGTTTGTCATGCATCATGATCATTAAGTAGTATTTAGGGTGCGTAACGAAGATGTGACACCTGTTTAGTACATTGAAATTCAAAAATGAAGAATATTTCGGTTTTGTCGATTATCCTTATTTGTATGGAACTTTTCCTCGGTTGTTTTTATTTTGAGTAATCAAGTTCACGACAAGTAGGAGGACGACGAATAGCACGAGAACTGTTCAATAGACGCGAGACAATGTTGTTAGTTCTCCCTGCGCATGCAAAGTGTTTTTTATATTGCTGCCAAGAGAATAAACACGTGACAAGAGTAAAACATAACCCCGACATGTTTAGCAGGTAGAAAGGTGGTTTGAAGCTTGAAGTTGAATTGAAGAAAAGTAGCAGCAACAATGTTTTGTCCGAAGGAACAGGTTGTATTAGGCTGGAAATCTATGCACATAACATATATTGCTCTCCCGCTAACCAGTGGAGCCGAAAGGCAGTCGAGCTATAAAACAAAATAGAGTCACAATATTTGATAAAACAAACTTTCTTTAAAACAATATGCGAAAGAAAAAAAAAACAACTTGAATGGCTCCTCTATGTAACACTTTTAAATTGGAGCATTGATGTATGAAAACAACTCTTCCATAAGCTCGAGCAGATGGTTTCTGTAGGTAGTATTAGCACAGAACGCCTTTACACACACCTTGACTTTGGGCTTGGGCATAAAACCGACCGTTAATTCTGAGTTGCTGCAGACTTTCTCCAAAAACACGCTTGGTAGCGTTACTTCTGCGCTAATCATCGTTGAGTGAATGAGGCCGGCCAGTCGATATTGCTCGCACGATTCGAGAAACGTGTTGTACGGAAGGATGCTAGCAGCATCTAATTGATTACATTGCAATACTCTGGAAAAACAATCGTAGTAATGTGCCAAAAGTGCAGCGTGCTGTTCGGTCCTAAGTTGACGACTTGAGGTTAGATAAAGCAGGAGGTTGATGTCGTATGCGGGAGGCACGTACCGGGACATCTGGTAGTCCACCAGTACGCATTCTGTCGGGTTAGCCTTCTCGTTGCATTTGAACATGATGTTATTACACCAAAGATCTCCGTGATTGAGACAATTACGGAATCGCTTTGAAGGCACGGTAAAGGTGTAAATCCTACGGAAAAGACCGGGTAGTTGTGCCAAAATCGTGTCCTTCTGTGAACCCTGCCACTTGTCGCTCAGCTGGACAAGTTCCATGTACAGCTGGATAACGTTTGCAACATCTTCCAGTCGTGTACTATTTGGAGTAGTGACCCACGCGTTTTCATCGAGTACGTTGGGGAACAGCTCGGGAAGTGATTTACCGCATTTTTCCTCCGCTACAAGCGATCCTGCGTGTAGACATGCTAATGTCTCAAGGGCTTGCCGAAGAAAATGAACACCCAGCAAGCCTGTTTCCTGTTTTATGACCGAAAAGCCTACGGATTTCACGTTATTCATAACGAGCAAACTAAGCCCCTTGACACAATGCACTCTTGGTGCGATTGTGCGCCACGGGCAGTATCGTTGGATTGATGAAACGATTTCCTTCAGTACGTGGGTCTCCTTGTGGAAGCTTCCAATCTCCTTTAGATAACGAGCCAATTCCAGATTATTAACAGGCGAGCATTTGACAAAAAAACTGAGTTCTTTCGTTTGTATCATCGTCACCTCGACGGTCACTTTTAACTCGTAATGATCGGCCAAAAAGCCTTCCGGACAGGTACCAAATGTTTCCAGCTTCGCTCCAATCACTTGCCACTGCGTCCAGCCACGTGTTGCTTCAGAACTGGAAAAATGCTCCGCAACAATATGATGAAGATCAAATTCAGATAGCTCTAACTGCTTGATGTCCATTGCTTACTGCTTCCCGGGAAAGACTGACCGGGGACGAAGACAGATGTTAGAATCAAGTACTAGCCTACACGCGTGTGATGACGAAAACGTGTTCTTTCCTCCAGGTGAGTATCAACTGTTGTCTAGAGAAATCCGTTTGAAAAAATGCTGTTTGCACGATTTACAGCGGAATGGGTATATCTTGCTTATCGTTATACGAAGAAGATGTTAGTTTATTCACGAAAAAATGTACAGGATAAACACACATCCGAGTTATCAACGGAAGATAAGCGAGAGCTTTGCCTTGTTACCGTCTTTAAGGTGGTTTCGGATTGAGTTCTATTTTTTTTTAATGGGGGCATTAAATAAACGTTGTAATAGCTTAAATTTATGATTCAACTAATGCTTACCACCACCGCATTTATAAGTCTGTTTTCATTGGGAGGAAATTTTTTTTTGCATGCCCAGGAAAGTCGGCTTAAACTATCTTGTTGAGGAATTCATTCTTTTATTTTAATTCAAAAGAAAAAAATAAGCACACCTGTAGCACATACAAATCACTTTTTAAAGTATTGCTCGTCAAACTTCTTCAAGCAATTTTCCCATCCGCTCGATTTCTTCTATGGTTCCTTGTAGGATGCTGTGAGCGTCATCCTCATTGGGAATTACGGCTCGATCGGCTAATATACCGAGCTGCATTGTGCCACCATAGGTGAGAAGCGTAATTCCCACAGCGGTAGTTCCAAGGTTCGGTATGAAGAAACAGAGATTCTTTAACTCGCGGCCCTGAATACGAGGCATCTGTTGCGGTCCCGGTAGGTTGGAGATCGCAAGCGTACTATGTGCGCTTTTCAGAATCTTTCGTAGGATAATCTCTGGGAAGAGAGATGTCATCTTTGAGATGATCCAATAGTTGATCTGGAAGAACAGAACAGGAAATCTGTTTTATATTTCCCCAAACTTGTTACTGTTAAGCGTACCATGTAGTCTGATGTAGATCGTAAAGCATCGGAATAGCTTTTAACTGCAAGGATACGTTTGGTAAGAGTATAATGTCGGTTTGGGTCTTCCAGCTGTATGCCGGAAGCGATGGGCAAGGTCTGAAGGGCTACAGAAAATCGGTTGTGCAACTTCAAGTGTGGCGCTGTAAAGGCATGATAAGAATTATTTTCTTCGTTCTACCAGGGTCGAGGGTTGATATTACGTACACTCTTTTTCTATTCTTGCAGGAAGCACGACTGTAAGACTTTTCGGTGGGTTTCCGGTTATTTTGGTAAAGTAAGCTTCAAGACTGGCCGAAAGAGCCGCCAGGAAGACGTCGGAGAATCGCGTTCCGGGCAGGAGACGTTTGGTACGCTTGATAATATCGACCCACCGGCTACTTTCAAAGCGCTCTTCGTGGATCCAGCTCACAACTTTCTCGTTGGCCATTTTGGTGGCATGTATGCAGTTATTGTCTGCTTGACGGCGCGAAACCTCGTTAAAGAATGCGGGAGCCGTGTAAACAGTCCAAAATACACGTAGAATAGCGTCTCGTCGGGCGAGAAGATCTGAATAAGAAGGAACACATTTCCACAGGCGCTTGAAAAGCGTCTCATTGCGATAAACTTGCAGGTGGTCTGCGATGCTTTGATTCTTGAGAATGTAATCGATGTTCATGATCTTCAGTGTGGACAGATGTTTCCAACGGGAAGGAACCTCCTTATCAACGATCGCTTCCAGTAACAGGCGCATCAGGGCTACACCGTCTCCCAGCGAATGATGAACTCTAAAAATGATCTGAAAACCAATGGTTAGATCACGCTGTTTGTGACGGTGAGCCTTGTATACTGACCGGATATTTGATGATTTTTCGGCACTCATCTACCAAGGGTTGCCTCCCAACGAGCACTTCCCACGAGGATGTGTGGTTGGCCGGTAGATGTCGGTTGTTAATCTTGCTTAGTAAAGCTCTCAGCTGACACTCATCGATGCTGCGCTGTCCTTCGGCTAGTGGAATAGTGTCCAGGTAGCGAATGTAATCTTCTATGGTTAACTCGGATTGATCGGACCAGAAGTAGTAGCCTAATTCTACGTTTCGCTTCCAGAACATCTTCGGGAGCGGCTGATAATTGCGCATCAGTCGCCCGGAGATCCGTTTTCGCAATGTCAGCAGGAGATCGGCACTCATTGAGCCATCGACGGATTCGAAATCTACGAAAGATTCATGAACGCTGGCCAGTATGTTGATCATACCACGAGAGTTTTGGTCTTCAATTGCCCATACGACATCAGCGCCATCGAGCAACCCTTTGAAGTGTTTGCCGTGCCGCCATCTCAGTACAAACCCGACTGTGATACGGCAGAGATGAAATGTTATTAGAACAACCAGGAAAACTGGCGAAAGTGCGAGGAATTCTATGAACGTAAGAAACGTATAGACCGCCTGCCGAATGTTGGTTCCACTGGCGACCTTTAGGTGGCTGAGTTCTTCTCTCCATCGTGATAGTTTATGTCGCAGGAACAGAAACAACACCACACCGGAAAGGATCCCGAGCTGTGAAGTCGACAGGAACGGATCAAGTCGTTCTGACACACAACCCTTCGCGACCGTTGTCGGTCCGAAAGAACCGGATGGAGTAAAGTTTCGTGCCATCGCCTCGAAGATCGACGAGGCCTCGCCTGAGGCCCAATCTAAGAAATTGCCCGTTTTAAGTGTCATCGCTCAATATCTGTTGGGAGAGTTTCGGGTGTCACAGTTCACTCGACGCGGCACGTAACTAAACTGCTGGTACCAGGAGCCGTTTTGTTGCCCTAAGGTTATGCAAATCGCGGGTGAATGTAGGATCACTTGGTAGAGGTCAATCACGATAATCGCCAGCTGATCAACTGTAGTACCCAAATCGAAGATTGACGTTCTTATTCCCCTGTATGAGACAGCACGTCGTTGTCGATTTTGCTATTATCAGCGTGTTTGTTCTGGGCGGAATAAGCTGAGCGAATAGCTGCCAGTTGGTTTTATACATTCTGCCTAGGCCATTCCATTACGGAAGGTGCGTTCTGCTGTACTTACGTGGCAAAGCTCGCAAAGGAGTTATTAAATTATTACTATTGCAACGGTCGCTATATGCTTAGCCTGTTCTGTGTGGTCGTTATGTCCATCTTTCTTCTTGTTGTGCATAACTTTTTTCCCGTTACAAGACTAGAAAGACTGGGAAATAGGGAATCCTTACCAATTCTATCGCGACGCCGTCGTAGACGCCAATGGCATAGAAACTGGTAAGTAATGTGGCGCAAGGAAAGGATGCGAATGACTGGAAAAGGTGTCACGATTGTATTCGCCGGTTAGAAAGACTTAATTTTTACTTCAGCTTGGCCCCTTCTATTTCGTATCGATTTCTTCATCATCTGTTTTACTGTTGTAAATGTTTATGCAGGAAAGGGAAGCTTGCTTTAGAAAGCATCTAGCTAGGAGACTTTATAACTGTACAACTAGCAGCCACGCAGGTTATGAATCAATAGTTTGATATCGGAGCAGAAAGTCACCACACAATGTTGCTTCCCATAAGTTTTTTCTGTCATATCACAGCTCCAGAAATAGGTCGTTGGCATGAGTAACCAGGCGTCCGCTTTGGTGTAAATATTGAACTCATAAGCGCATTTAAAAAAACCATTTAAAATATTGTCAGTTTGTTGGGAGTTTTGGTCAATAGTTTGTTGTTTGTAAAGGGCGGATACATACTGAGGAGCAAGTAAGAAATTGTAAAGAGAAGGGGGTAAAAGCAGAATACACGTGGTACAGTACAAAACACGTGCAACAGCGTCCAGAAGCATTCTCTGTAGGGAAAGTAAAGTTGTTTATTTTCCGAGTTTACTCCACCACCTTTTCACAATCTTGACCCTACATAGCGTAGGATTTGTATCTTCCAAGTTGACGAAATCCGTGAACGTTACTGCACGGTTTGATCGAGCCTCTGGCTGGAAAAATCCAGACTTTCCTCCCCTCAATGTGTGGTCCAACGTTAAACCAAAAACCAAACTTTCCCGTCGCTGTGAGCCGGAAGAGTCTGTTGCTGGTGTTCTACGAGCAACGACGAGAGAAGGGTGTAGTGAGGAAAATTTATTTTGGCCTACAATTGTACTGGCGTTGGCCATTGGAAAATGCGTGTATGGCCGCGGAAAAAGTCTGCCATGCGGTGAGGTTTACGACAAACTATGCCTGTACATAAACCACGCGATGCGTATTGTGGTGTACACACCAGCAAGACGGAAAGAGAACGGCAGACAAAAGTGGGTTGGTAGGACGAGGAATGGTGGAACACGACGATACAGGTTAAGGCGCTAAATACGCGCGTCCATCGTCCGTTGGGCCGTTAAATAAATCGTTCCTTCGTTCCTCCCGGGTTTTCCACCAAATCTTCCTCTGACATGTGAATATTTTCATCCCTCCTCCGAGGCCACCTAGAGGGGAACCATACTCCTCCGATCGCAGGGTGTCCCTATCGCCCGAATATACACAAATATTCCCCAAACACACCCTCGTTCTGCCGCACGCGCTCTTGGCTACTGGTTACGATCGTGCTGGGCAATCATATTTGTTGGCGTAATGCGTTCGGGAACGATCGTGTTAGACTGGGTGCTGCGCTGTTTTTGTTATTTCTACTTTTTTTATTATACACAACTCAACCGTCATACTCGGTTTCAGGTTTAACGAAAAGCGATGGAGGGAGTGGGGTAAGGAGGAAGTAGAAGGGTTTGATACCAGGCAGCTTGGTTAGTGGTTAAGGATCGCGTACGACGGGAGACGATGATGGCGGAATACAGATTGATTCAAATTGGACACCAATAAAAGCCGTATTTCTTTGGGGTTCGCTTAAGTTTTAAAATGAAACACACATTTATGTTTCTTAAAAAACTGAAGATTATTGCTCTGGATGTGCTTTGCATCCTGAATGCCGACGGTAAATGTATGGGTTGTTGTTTTAGGCGATAAAATCATTCCATCGCAACCACGCAGCTCCAAAAACCCTCTCGTCCATCTATAGCTATATCAACTTGCAGCAGCGCACATGGGGCCAGTTTTGGTAAGGTAAGGTGATGAGAGTGAAATACGATCGAGAAAACACATTTGTTTATAATCAATTTTTCAGTTTTGTATACAGCAGCACTACACGTTTTCCCGTGCTCCCCGCCGTACCATGGCTTCCCGTACCAGTTCGCTGTGTACCTTTCCCGCTTCTAGTGTTGGCGAAGCACGTAAACTGTTCCACGCAGTCCACACTCGTGCAAGAATTGTATTAATTTAGTGAATGCGACTGAAGGAGGCGACTGAGAAGCGCACGCAGCTCAGGAGGCTGAAACTGGTCTGCAGATCGGGAGGAGAGGAAAGAATGGTGTGAATTATTTTTATAAATCGTGGCTAATATTAATGTTGGTTTCCCTCTTCCTCCAACGACCCCACATGGTCGTTACATGTACGACCACGCTAGAAGTGGAGAGGAAAAAGAAAAGGGTAAGAAGGAAGAAAACAGTCGGTCGAGAAAATGGACAGGGCTGGAAAATGGATCCACTATTTACATTATGCTAACTGATGCAGAACGCACAAACCAATACATTCGTTCGATCGGCAAGCACTAGGGCGATTTATACTATTTTCATTGGGATTCAGATTGGAGCATCGAAACACGGAATTGCACCATTTGTCTTTCGGAGTGCATCTATTATTCTGGATAGATACGTTTTATTGCACGTTAATAATACTAACTTTTCCCAGTTGCCTCGGTAACTTACGATCTGACTAGCGATACATTTAAAAAATTATCTAAACTGCTCGTGTTTTTTTGAAAATACCAGATCTGGAATTCCTATCTATAAAACGTAAAGTAATTGTGCTGGAGCAACTTGCCCCAAGAGCCTTGTACTTAGTTCCGGGTCATAAGCTGTTGGCGCTTCACCCAACACAGAATATTCACCCAGGCGAAGGCACAAGAGCCCACGTAGACGACTCGGAATTTCGGTGGCACCAGTACGAAGTTGAGTGTTTGGGCCGGAAGCCAAAACAGGCACGACCGGGCGAACGTGGGCACAAATTTTTGACGGCACTCTTCGGTGATGGATGATTGTCGTTCCATAAGTGACATACCTGCAATGTAGTGTAGGAAACTTGAGTGGTTTATTTCACGTAAAGATCGAAACCCTTGCAGCTCAGACTACGACTACATACCGGTGAAGAAAATGACCAGCAATGGTGGAGTTAAGACGAACTGGTCCAACAGTAGTTTTTTCACAATAATACGCTTGGCAGTGCCGGGGAAGGTTTTATCCAGCCATTTGTACCTGCAAGATTGGATTATTGAAGAAACAATATGTTCCTGCAGATTATGAATGTTGTCACAGGTCGGCAGTCCAAAAACATACTAGCCCCAAACGTTTTACGTATTTTACGGTTTTCCCCTGAGCTTATAGGTGTTGGAAGAAAAGTGCGTAAATTACCTTGTGAAAGCAAGATGCTTCGGCATCTTTTATCCTTGAACGTGTGAAACAAATAGCAAGCGAATGGGTGAATGAAACTTTGCTTCGTCGAACGCGTTAGTGATGGAAAATGCATGAAATTTTTTTCCGAAATTTTCATATTCCGAAGGAAACCCAATAAGTACCGGAATGGCATGCATATGGGGGCATCAGTTAATCGTGTGAAAAGAGCAGATGATGAGCAGAGTTATCCCAAGGCCAGGGACAGTAGGAAAAAGGTAAAAGAAAAAGAAACAAAGAGAAAAATAGGAATGCTGTTAGATAAATTGCGTATGATTGAAAAGTGGTTCGATTTTCCCTCTTCCATTTAAGCTGTGGGAGAAACGCCCCTGCCGAACCCACCAATTGTAGAGAATTGGAGAGTAGATAAACGTGCCCATGATGGCGTATCGAGCGAGCGTAGGACGATCAATGTCCTGTGGGGGATCAATCTGCAATGTTTGTGAATTGGAATCAGCATTCGGCGGTGGCAGTTCGCTGTTGTTGAAAGCACTTACCAGGAATTTTCTGGTAATCGTTTGCTGTGAAAATTCCGCCCCCACATAAAGCGTACCATACACAAGTCCGTTTCCCGCCAAAGGGTGCTTTGTGAAAAAACTACCAAACGCCTTTAGTAGCGATGCCATAATTTCCAAAGTTTTTTTCCTGCACAACTATCCTTGGAAGGCTGTTAGTGGGGAAAAGAAGTAGCAGATCTGTAATGTCAGTTAGTTTTCTTTTGTTCGTGGTATATGTAGATGATGCTATCGAATACATACTTTCCGCCCGTATCACACTCGGCTCGTTTATTGTTGAGAAGTTCTTTTTCAGAACGTACAGGCGGAACTCAACTATGGCAAACGGCTCGGGAAAAGGCAATTCACAGGATTGTGATTTACTGGTACGCTCTGAACTACGGCTCGCTGCTTGTAAAACACCCGAAATTACGTTGGAACATTATGAGGAAAGTTCTTCTCCAAGGAACGGGACAAAATAACACTGCCTTCAACTATAACTACTTTCACTCGAAGGCATCGATTCACCGAATTGTCAGACTAAAGAAATCAATGTCTTAGACCGCATGAACAGCAGGTCGGTCCCACGCGGCATGACATTCATGCGCAATACGCACCACCAGCCACCGCGTTAGCAGATTCGTGTTTTTGACGTTTTCTCGTTGCTTTATTTTGGTCTTGGTTTGGCCAGGTCCCTGCTATAGTGTCACAAAGTCATAGGAAAGGTCGGCGGTGGTATTTATACTACTAACTCCCCCACCGACACACACGACACGTTCGAGTTACACAAGGTCGTGTACCTTTTCGGGACTTTTAACCACGAACCACAGAATGAACACCGAGCAGCATGGAAACGCAACAGGTCGCCGTGATAGCAGGAAAAACACTGCCAGGCGGGACACGAAACAGTGCCTCGAAAGCGTTAAAACGCAAACTAGCAACAGTCTAGTGCAATCACGGTCAATTGATACTAATAAACGGCAGTTGCGGCAGTTTTAAATTGAAATTGACGAAACATAGCGAGCGGACTGGCGTCGGGGACTTAAAGCATCTTTGCAGCAGTATCATTTGATAACCATCGCTGCATTTCTCAAACTTTCATGAACCACTGTAAGTTGGTTAGTGTGATGGACTGAAAAACAGTCAGCCGGTTGTTATCACTCGTATATTTCTCATAGGCATAGAGGATAACCAATGCTGCTCAAAAGCATTCCATGAATTGGTTTATTGGCTTGTCTTTCAATTTCAATAAAAAAAGGTTGTATGCATGTTGAATTTTCAAAAGTGCAACCAACGGCGCACGCTTCAATGTCCATATGCAAGCCAGCAAGAATGACCATCGCTGCCTGTAACACCATTTGTCACCATAAAGCCGCACCACGCCTTAAAAAAAAACCGCAAGATCTTTCAAAAAGTCGCACTATTTCCCGAGCAAAATGCAGCATTGTTAAATTGTCTTTTTCGAAAAAATATTTCGGTTGGCGCTAAACTGTGGCAAATGCTGTATTTCGGTTACACCACCCCGTCTCCATCACCCCCCTCCCCCCCCCCCCTGAGCCAGGTTTATTATTCGCTACTACACCGCGTGGCTTGGAGCAATGCGGTTAACGACATTAACAAGCGCCTCGACCCACGCACGAACGCTACAAACTGTTGTTCTCGTTTCGACATGGTGTCTCGATCTCGCCGGGGAACGGCTCGAGATGCTGCTGGAAGCTCTTATAGAAGAGAACGAATTTGTGGCTGCAGTTGCAACTTCTCGTCAGTGATGGCGCCGAGCTGATGGATTCGCGCGATCGAGGTTCAATTGAAGGATCCGCTTGTGGGAGGAACGCTGTGGGGTCCAACCGTGGAACGACCGGCGCGGAAACATACTTCAAACAATATTAATATCTACTGGGAAAGGGCTTCACGATGGAGAGCACCATGATCGGCAGCCCGTTTGCAGCAGCGGACTCCCGATTGATGACTATGATGATGATGACGACGACGCGGAGATTACTGATGAGCATCCAATAATGCGGTATCCGTTTCCGTTGGCTTGCGCCGATGGAACGCAACATATGACATCATACGATCGGGACAACGCGTTTGCCAACTTCTCTGGTGCAGCAGCGCGGCTGCCTCTTTGAACATGGTGTCACGTACTCACCTGCGGCCGTTGCCAGTTGCGGATGAGAGATGGTAACCGATCGATGGCTTTTGCCACGCAGCTGCGTCTCATGGCCCTTCCCCCAAATGGCACCTGATCGACACAGCGGGCGACGAGCATTGACTTCACGCTGTGCTGGCATTGGTAGACAAAATAATAAAGAAAGATTGATATGTTTTCATATTCAAGAGCGCTCGGGGCGCGCTAGAAAACAAATAAACACAAATGACGGCCATTTCTCCCGATGTGTGAATTGTTGTGTGTTCGTTTGGGGGAGTTTTTAGTTGCGGGATGGTCCTTCGTCCACCCATGAAGATCGATCACCGATCGGTGGTTAAAAATGTAGCAAAAACCTAAACACACGTTAGAAGACGTTCCCGCAATTGGCGGTTTAGCTCGATCTTGCTCAACGCTATGATTAGAGCTATTCTTCTTTCGAGTGGCTAAAGAAGAACCACGCACCCAGGCCTAGCTACCTTCCTTCGTTAGGTACACAAACAAGCGAGTTCTTTCCTTCACTATCTGAGAGAGGACGGGTGGGGTGGAGGTTTTGGAGTGCAGATAAAAAAAAAAAAATGGTGATTATGGGAAACGTCCGGGAGGCTCTGGAAGGCTCATAATTTCCAACATCCGATCGGCCAATGGGGTGGATGGTCAGAATAGTCTACGATTATGCGGTTCATCTAGCAGCCCAGCGATCGGTTGGAAAGCGATGGGTGTGGGATGAAGAGGGAAGTGGTGTGTAGGTATGCAATCGTCCGAATGCTACCGATTCTACAATGTTTGCAGGGGCTTATTAGCCCCACTCAACCGCAGAGCGTACAGCATTACCATACCAATCACCGCCGTGTGCCGTGATCGAAGAAGATCGGAAAAATCATTCAACGCGGACGTGCCAGCGTTCTCGAGGAGAAGGCTGCGAAGAGGGCAGGAGAGAATTTCCGGTCGCCAGGAGGTTGTCGATGGTACCAGTCAAAATCGAATCCATCGATACACCGTTTTTTCTGCCTGGCTCCAATAATTTCTCATTTCATATGAACAAAAAAAAAAAACATTGAGCGTCAAACGATAGACGATGAATTTAGTTTTGAAAGTGGAGGTTGCTAACGTGAGCGAAAGCAATCGTTCTGCTAGAAAATGTATCAATTTTGAACAGATAACATGAGATTTCGAACAGTGTGCATTATTTTTCTCTGTATGTAGTTGTATGTGATTGCTAGAAGGTGAGGAAGATAGGGTGCGAGTAATTTTAGCATAATCGTTCGACCGTACTCGTCCGTCTTGCTGGCCAGCAAATGGCGGGTATGCTGCATCCGGTAGGGCTTCCCGCTAGTTCTTCCGCAGATAGTAAGCGGGAGCTCTTATGAAGTGGTCACCGGACACGCGGCTATGTTCGTTTGGTGCAAATCGCACAAACGACACCGCGGCACCCGACCTGTCCAGCAGCTGCACTTGCGTTGCTTCTATGCAATACTCATTGCTAACCCGCGGTACAACCCGGGTTGATAAATGGCATGCATAACCATCGGATTCGACGCTACTCGTCTTCGAGCAAGCTGCATTCAACCCCACCATAACCAGCGCGACGATGCAGCAGTTTGCGGTTGGTTCGTTGTTGTGCATTCGGTGCATGTCGGCATGTAAAAATTCGCACAAAAAGGAAGTCAATTATTGGCTCCCAACCGCTTCGGGGAGCGACTTATGATGCAATCGGATGAAAAATACATTTCTTTTTGGGACAGCAGTGTTCAATGGTGGCGCTTGGCAGTTTTTTGTTTTGTTTTTTAGGATGCGCATTGAGAAATGGAAAGGTCTAAGCAGTGTTATCGGTAATTTTTACACATCATGCCAAAACGTGCTTACCCTAGGCCAGGTCTTTATATTGGTACAAATTTGTGGAAAACTAGCATGAAGGGCGAGCGCGAGAAAACGCGAAAAGTTACTGACCTAAAGAGGGTACGTTCAACGTCGTATGGAAATGAATGGCGCCGGGAAGCATTAGGAGAAGAACTATTCGGTGCGTCTGGAGTCATTTTTTGCCTTTAGAACTGCATTTGTGAAATTCATTCGCTGGTTCGAATATTTCGTCCGCTGGTGCAGAGATGCTGTTTTCTGTCGGATCGGTTGTACTCCCGATGGAGACGATAGAGACAAGAACAATGCCATTCTTAAGCTAGCAAAAGGCTTTAATAGAGGCAAGTGAAGGAGTGTAAAAAATTATGACGCTCGATTAGACATCGTTCACTTAATTATCTGGTGAAAAGAGTGCGCAGCCAGAAGTCCCGGAACGGGATGCTTTGTCGTGTGACCGCGCGAAACCACCGAGAAAAGCACGCCACCGTTGAATTCGCCTTCTTGATGTGTTTCTCTCCCTCTCACTCTCACTCTCACTCTCCCTCTCACTCTCTCTCTCTCTCTGGCGACGAGGGTAGATGACGGCTGTAAGAGCACGCTCAGTTGTGAGCTGTTGGTCGCCAGGGTTATTGGGCTTGCCTGTCCGTTCATCTCGATCGAGCGCCACGCAATGCCATGGCTGCTGATGAGATGTTGAAGGCCTGGGCAGCCGGAATGGGCTGGGCTCTTTCTCTCGTTCGCCTGCTCGCCCGCCCGCTCGGCCGCTCCCCGACCCATTACCGTGGGGCTCTTTTCACCATGTGCTAATTGACCCAACTCAACTCTTCTAACGAGCCCTACAGCCTGCCCCTCGCGGACGAGGGGGCTGCAGCCCACGGAGCCACTAACCCCGTTGCCATGGTTGCGCCTTGCCGTTCCGTGGCGTTCGATGCCGATGATCGCCGCTTGTCTGGTGGATGGGGATCGAGTTTCGCTATCGCCGGAGGTGTTTTTATTCACCTCGCTTTGGACGATTCGTTCCGAGGCGACGGGCTCCGAGATCCCCGCGCTACCTCCTTTACCCCTCCCTCCCTCCCGCAGGGTGATTGTGGGTTCTGGAGGCTCTTCTCCCCCTCAGCACCTACCCTGCTTCACCTCCACCGTAATCTCCCGATGCTAATTTTTTACGCTGTCTCGCTTCCCATCGTCTCCCGTCTTCAGAGGATAATTTACGATCACGCAGCGCGAAAGGTGTTCTGAAAAATTTGGTGTCTTCTCTTCAGAAGGCGTCCCTTGTTTCCTGAACCCCCCCGCCCTTGAAGCCCGATCCTCCCATCGCCATCGAGCTGCTAAAACGATCAAATTTTAGATCAAACACTCGACCATACCTGAAGGGCTGTTTTTCTATTCTCTCGACTGGAGATCGTAAAGGGCTCGGGCTCACATCCTTCCAGACCACCGCTGTTGCCCGTTGCGCTTTCAGATTGTTCGAAAGATTGCCCTCCATTTGGCCGGGGTTTCCCGACGAGCTGTGGAATCGCAGGCGGAACACACTCGGTGGTGGTACTGTTTTAAGCAAAACCCTCTGAGGCTGCCCCTCTGTTCGAGCAGAGAGAGAGTGTAAACATTCTGTCTTGTTTTTTTTTTTTTTGGTGCACTCCGGACTTTGCGAGATATCCTTGCCGCCGCCCTGGAGTGGCCCTATCGGCCTCTTGGGCGTTTTGACTTTGCCGTCGTTTCAACTGCACGTGAGACTAGCGCGTAGTTACGCTAGTAAGAGGCGGCGAGCACTGCACTTACCGTAGAAGGCAAACTCACCTTACCGCCAGTGCGTACACGTACACAATGTGTGTATGTGTGTGTTTGAGTGTGTTGCGCTTGGCAAAGGGTTTGCGGTGGAGGGAGGGGGATCTCTTACGACGAGTGTTGCGAGTCTTGCGCCGCTCGAAGATTCGAGCCTCTCGAAAAACGGCCTGCGTCGATGCGGGACCCCGAAGGTATTGGTGGCTACTGGAGTCGCGGCAGAGAATGCTGCAGGCCCTAAAACGCATAACGCATGCATGAAGCGTGCGTTAGTGTGTGCGAGAGGGTCGCTCGGCGGCGCTCGGCTTAAAATGTAATGTATGTAAAACGCTAAGTACCGGTTCGTACACGGCCGGGCACGGCCCCGCACATATGCACGGCTTTGCGGCTAAGAAGTCTGCCGTGCCTGGCTTCCTCGTTGCCACCCGCACCCGCACCCTCCTCATCTCGCTTCTATTCGCTCTGAACGGATCGCTTGACTCGTTACAAAGGCCTTCCGCTAGAGAGCAGCTTGGATTAATCTTTGCCGAGATCGTCGTAGGCGACAAAAGGGAGCAAAGTGCTGCGAGTACCACTCGCGCGAATGCCGCGGCTGGCGAAGTCGTGAAACTTGCAACTTCCAGCTTCACCCCCCCCCCCCCCCCCCCCCCACTCGATGCTGCCACTAGTGGAGCCGGCTGTGGCAGCGGCGGCGGCACCGAGAGTTGATTTAAGAGAGCGCACCCATAATGTATCAATAAAGTGAAGTGAACCATTTGTAAACGATTATTTATGCATCGAGCACACACATACCGTGGCTTTGGAAGCGCATGCCGAGCGCAGTGCAATCGCCTGCAACACCCCCCACCCCCCCTACCCACCCCCGCACCCCCCCTAGCATGTGTTTGTTTTGCATTTTCTTCAACGACACGAGATGCAGATGCCATTTTACACCAAGCTGAAATAATGGTGCTATGGGGGAGGTCTTGGCCGGTCTCTGCCATCTAGTCCTTCTCTCGGTGTGTGCCGAACACCACGTGACCACCTTTGGCAGCTGCCGTATTTGCCAAGAATTCGGGTAGATGACGGCTGACGGTCTCTTCATAACTAAAAAAATTCAGTTCGTAAGGACATTTTAAATAGGAGCTGGCATAATCGTACGCTGAGCAACAATTGCTCTAAGTCATGTCGGATTTAGTCCGCCTTTCGCTGCGCTTAATACTTTACCTTTTTGAATTTGCAAGCGGCAAGTAGAAGTAGCTTCTATTCACACCATACTGGGCGAAGTTATAAGCAATGTAATGAACGCATCATCTTCGCTGCCTTTTCGATGCTTCATTTTAACACTTTATATCACATTTATCACCCTTATTAACGGCATTATTCTTTCGTTCGCTCGCTCGCTCGCTCTCACGGATAAGCGTTTCAAGCGTCAAACCATGGCTAATCAACATATGATCTGACCGGCGACTGATCGGTGCAAGCAACGATCGAAGGGCTGCGAAACGCTACGCCAACTTTACACATGCTTGCGATCGCGTTCCATTGATCGGTCGATCGGTCACCTTCCACCGTTCAATGCTGTCGCCCTGCCGCTTCAGCCCTGCCACCGTCGGCCCGAGGTTTCTCTTGCCATGCTCAAAACGATCCTTATGCTTCCGACGGTAGTCCAAGAGAGATGCAACCAAAGGGAGGCGGGTAGTTTCCGTCCGAGCGTCCGTCCGACCGTTCGTGATCACGCTGAAAACATAACAAACGATATGATTATTATTATCATCCTGCGTGGAAAATCATGGGCCATGGTGCGGGCTGCCGTGGGAGCGCAACAAAGGAAAAACACGAACGAGCGGGCGAAGACGAACGCGGAGAAAGAGTGGAAACAAATGTGAACCCATCGACGGCTCGTGGGTATCGGTGTTGAAACCACGAGGAAAAGAAATTATTGCTCAAGGGAGAAAATGTCGAAAAAGACACGCAAAACAAACGATAACACGTCTAAAACGATAATCGAGCGCGGAATAGCCCACTGCCTGAATGGTAAAGGCAAACGACGAAGGAAAACGATTCAGGGTCAACTTTCGGGGGAGATTGGTATTGAGTGCAGGCGCTTGCTGCTTAATGGGGGAAGATCGTTATGTTGATCGTTTTGAAGTGTGGCTTTGGTAAAAAAAAAAAAGAAATGCGCAAACATTGGATTCGATCTTCAAGGGATTCGATGGAACATTCGATGAATCAACGCCGGGATCGCACGGTTGGGATGATGATGGGGGGCGCGATTTCAGGACGAAGATCCGTGTGGTTGGGGAGTTCAATTGAAGAATTTAGTAACGCTAGTCGGACAAATGAGACGTTAGGGAAGGATCGTGGAAATTGAAGGTCAAATCTAGCAGACAATAGTTCAAGAAGCTTTAGTCATATTGTGTTTGAAAGATCGATTCTAGGTTCTTGATTTGTACGCATGAACATATTAGCAGCATTTATCACTCATCAACGTGATCGATGGAGTTTTTGGTAAGTTTTGTCAGTGGGGGGAGGGGGTGGACTAATGTTCGCCCACAACCCATCACTCTCGGCAGGCGTCCGGTGAGAAAAAGTCGATCACACCCTACACATGAAATGCTATCCGAGAAAGCCCAGAGATTTTGCTTCCAGAAGCTACTCGCGGTTGATCTGCGCAACCGTTCGAACTGGTTTTGCGATCGTTTCTCTTCTTTTCGTTACGTATTTTATGGAGCCGGTGATTCGTATTTATTTTCTCCCTTTTGTTCTGCCTTCCCTTTTCCACCGTCTGAGCCGGATGGATGTTAAAAGCCATTCTACGTTATGTGTTATGCAAATTTAAAAGCATGTCAACTACAGTCGACTCTATTTTAAGAGGTCGAGTTTTAAGGCGCAGAAAACCGTGTGAGTGAAGTAGATTTTGCATATTTTTCAGGGCGTGGTCGAGCCTTTTTCAGGCAGCATATATGTCAAGTGCGTGCAACCACGAGACGTTTAGAAAGCTTGCTGTACGGTGACGAACGTATGTATGCAGGATGGAAGAACAATTTTGTATTGCTACATAATATTGCTGCATATTTATCTTAAATAGAAAAAAATGCTATCTGAATTTTAATTGAAGAACGTTGAGCCAACACCACTACGGCTAAAGAGGTGATTGGAATGCGCGGATGTGAAGATGCAGTTTCTCCCAACAGCTAAGCGGACGCGCTAGAGTTTTGTACGGTGCTATAATTGTGCCAACTTCACCTTGCCAATAACGGATCTGGTAAGAATAAGTAACACATTATGCCATCACTGTCCCCGTAGTCGATGGAGTGACACGAATTTCCACCGCGAATGCAGACGGGTGTGTCCCATATGAATACATTCATACATTCATTCAGCCCTAGTGGCTGTTTTATGTTGCAGGAATTGCAGGCAAAACATGCGAGGGTGTGACCGGAACATTCACTAGAAAGATGGCGTATTGATAGAGGTGCCAAACACACAGTGACGTGAGAATTCTCGCTATCAGGCAAGCGTGTGGATGTCATGTTATCAAATTATACTGGATGACTCGTTCGCTAGGACTGAATGCGTACCAAACCGTTGGCGTCCTCGCCAGCGTCTAGAGAGGTTTAGGATGAAAGAAAAATATTTCCCAATCGCGCTGAAAATGTTTGCGGGTGGAGAGGAATCCGGGGGGTCTGCGTGCGCTTTGGGATGCAAAAGACATATCCAATGCTGCCAATCGTCTGCCAAAGACAAAAACGCACCGAATGACTCGCTTCGTTCTGGGCTTCTTGGGCTGTCGGGCTTGAGCAGCTGTGCTTCATTCCCGTCCCAAATGTGGTCCCAGCGCGGTAGTCCTGTTTTCAATTCTTTTTTTTCTCTCCCCCGCTGGACCCGGTGGTTTGGGGATGTCGAGAGGCCACAAAATACGACACTCAAACGGGCGACACGACACAGCTCACGATGGAGCTGGGTTAAATCATGAGCTGGCTGAGGTTCAGCAGGCGGAAGGCACGCTTTTTAACGATCGCAGAATTAACCAAACAACGAGAGCGAGAGGAAAGATCTCCGGGCGGGAAGGTAGGTGGGGACGGGGTTGTTGGAGATTCTGGTAGATGGAGGAGTGGCGTGATGGGTAGATGGGGGGTGGTGGGGGGTGACAACGTGGCGATAAGAATAAGAATGGGCCCGCGTAAGAAACAATAATAAATTTATATCTCGTTTATGCTGAGGTTCGTTCGTTCACTTGTTTCTTTGGTTCTTCTTTTTGTTTCTGAAGATTTCTTTTCTTTTTGTTGTGCTCGTTCGTTCGGTTTTCTGTGCTGTGTCTGTCTCTGCGTGTGTTTTTACCATTCTCGCGATCCTAAACCAACGGAACGTCTTGCGGTCTGCTCGATCTCTTTTTAATATTCCATTCGAGCCTTCACTCTTCGGTTTTTCCGAAGTTTTCCGCGCATACATTGCTGCTGGGTGGATTCTCTTGAAGCACAAATCATTACTGCTCATCGTATTGCTGCTTTGTGTGTATGCGTACATTTTTGGTGGTGATGGTATGCGGTATCTTCCTCGGATGCCCTTGTTCGATTTTTATTTTAGTTCCTTTTTGTCGATGATATTTGGTTTGGTGTATACAAAAACATGCCAGAAGAAATATACGATGCCATATCGCGATGTTTCGATAGCTGGGTGCCTTATTTCACTGTTTCGTTCCCCTCAAAGCCTCCACTACAGCCCTTGCCGCGCATGGGTGTGAGGGTGAATAGTAATGAACTCTATTAAGATGAAGCTCAGAAAGCAACGGAGAGGGAGGAGAGCAACGTTAGATGGAAGAATGAAGAAAAAATCTTCAAATATCCAAGGTCAATTGCTTGGCTTGTAATGGTTTTTGATTCTGATGGCGTCCAGCATGCGCGCGCCATTCGAGTGTCGCTCTTTCACCGCCGTGCCATGTTATGATGCGACTTGATCGTTCGGATCCGATCACTTCGATTAGGATGTTGAACGGCTGGCCCAGCAAACGGACGGAGAAAGTCGGGGGAGTCCCCGCTTGACGAAGTTCCCCTTTGAAAGCGTTGCTTCAACATTTCCATCCTGTGCACTCGTCCCGGTCATTTGAAACCCGAGCTCGAAAAGTTTTTCGCTCCATCGATCGGCAAACGATGGCTCCGGATATCTGATAATCATGCTCAGGCGTAAGAAAGTGAAGTGACGCGAAACTGACGAAATTCCAAATGCTCTTAATCATTCTGTGTAGCCTTTTGCTTTCGAGGTACCTTTAACAAACACGCTCCAGTAATGTCCTTTATGCAAAGTTTTGAACTCCCTTGGCGAATCTTTTCTATCGCCTGTGACGATCAATCTCACCAAATTAATTGCGCGAAACGGGGAAAGCCATTTAACTTTTGAATAGTCGTTTTTGGCCAACAGGCCAATTCATTTTTAATTTAAACACGTATAGAAATTTAAACCTTGGCCACAAGAGGCAGCGGGCTGGGGACGTTACGTCTCTTGTTTCTTTTCGTTCTAAATGTACATTTGAATCTGTTGTCCATTTTTTTAAACTTATATTGTTTTCTCCTAATGGTTTGATTGACAACGCTGACCGCTCATTTCCTCCTGCTAAACCGCAACTCAAAACCTTTGTCTGCCTGCGTAATGGCCCTCGACCTCAAGTCGGTGAGTCAAGTGAAATGATGAGGTTACTTTACGCCCGGTATCTGCGAGCGCCTTCTTCGAGATCTCCACTTGCCATGCCTTCGACCTCCCATCGGCACCGGCAGGGTCCGAAGTCAAATAATGTTTGATTGTTAATGACTACACCGTCCTTGCGTACCCATGCACGTCCCTGGTCCAGCTCTCGATCTTCTTCGTTTATCTGCCAGTCGTGGCTCGACTAGGGAACCACAAGACATGGAAGCTGCGGCTACAAAACCCTCCAACATGCTCCGGCCACAGGCCTTGCACATCGCGATGATGGTCTTGTAAACAGCCTTACGAAGCTGAGTGTTTTATTTTACCCTCGATATGCACAGCGCTAGGCTTAAGGGGATGGGGAGGCCTCTGGCTAGAAGAAAACCAAACGACTATCGAGTCCTATCTGAGTACGATCTTCAGGATCTTCCATCTCACCGCTGACCGCGGGCCCGGTCGACGCTCGTTGCCGTGATGAGCCTCTCGTGGATGCCCCAAACATAATTTTTAAGAATGAGGTTTCAAATTTTCTCAGTCTCGTTTTCCTGCGTGGTCACGGTATTTGGTACCACTTGAAACGTGTCCCCGTATGGCTCGGAACGTTTGTTTAATGGTCAATTTTAGGCGAAGATTTCTCTACGTCTGCTCTTCACTGGGCACCTTTTTTTTTTTTTTTAACTAGATTTCGTTCGTTCTTTCCTACATTAATTTGACCCGTTTTCCGAGATAAATTATGTTTCCTTCCCGTTGCCACACGAGACGAGACTTTCGTCGTTTCTGTTTCGGTTCATTGTTCACTAAATCATTCGAGAATGGTCTCTATTAGAATCTTCTAAAAAGCTTTAACGAACGATGTTCATGATCTGTCCGACAGTTTGGAACTTTTTCGTTGGACACCGCAAAGCTGCAAAGAACAGTATGTTGACACACCACTCTAACTTTACATCTGTTCGTACAGCAACATCGCACATTATTCCATAGAGCACACATACATTGGTGGCATAATGTATCGCCCACAAGATCTCACCGGATTTGGGTATGGATTAGAAACCATTTGTCACGAGAAGAATGGAGGCCGCACTTCCTTCGAAAATCCCACCGGAAGGTGGACGCAGAACAAAACGCCAAGTGCATAATCTGCCATGTAATGTACTAGTTTGAGTTTGGGCAGGACTACGAGACAATTGAAACGGCTTCAAACTTCTTCCTTTGGAGAGAAAAAGGACTTCTTTGCATATCGTTCTACTTCGCCCGATGCGGATGAACTTTGCTTTCCCGGTAAGATTCCCGGTCACCACAAGCAAGGTACTTGAGATGCAGCAGGGAGTACAGTTTTGGAGGGAATGAATTGTTTTCGCCCACTGAACTTTACCGAGCATACAGTGTCCTGCTAATGTTGTTCACACTCAACCACTTGCCATGCACTTGCAGCCCCAGCCGGTGGCTCTCCCAGCCCTAGCAGCCCCAGGCGATGTCTAAACTCGAATTATTTCCTACTTCCGACAGTATGCTAATGGACAAGTTTATTACCACGGCTGTGGCAGTTCTTGGTTTAGGTTTGTATATGCCTGTTGTGTGGGAAGCATTTTGCTCTAAACGATATCCTGAATTAACAATTTCTGACAAGCTAAGATGTGGGGACTGCCGTCTGAAAACTATTTCCCAACTAACTTGTGACCAGTCCATTTCACCGACCATTCCCACTTTCGTTCACTCTTTGTTTTTTTCCTCCACTCGATAGTTTTCATGGCATCAAATACCAAACCTTACTAGGTAAGAAAAGTGCATGCGTGGGCCTGTGCCATTAATTTAAGACCTGATAGCAAGCAAGAGATTGAAGAAATGTTTGCTGAAATGTGTACTTTTGAATCCATTTCGCCTGTGCCGTTATTGGCCGTTATAATTTTGCCTTTTCGGTTACTAACCTCACACGACGACTCCAGCCGAAGGTAGTTAATGCTCTCATTAGGAGCAGCCAATCGATGGCCAAACGAAACAGTATGGCAAACATTTCATCTTCTCGCGCTAGACCGAAGAATGAAAGCCTTGTCTTTACCCTAAGCCATTTCCGCTTGATCGTTTTGGTTTGGCGTTTTTTACTGAACGAGTTCCTCCTTTGGGTGGTCGTTCTACCTTAATCGAAGATTTCTTTTTCCTAGATTTGCACTAACTTTTTCGGAAAAGCTTTTAATGCTTCAACGCGCCACACTATGACACTGATTGACAAGATATGATTTTCTATTACCTACACAATGTGCGTGAGCATCCTTACTACGCTTCATTGCGTTTCACCTTTCTTTTTTCTAGCGATGGCATCGATATCGACCGATACACTTGCTAATAGATTGACCAGTTATCGATTTAGCTTTTCCCAAGGAGATGACCGTTTTCAAGAAGAGATAAATTAAATAATCAGTCTCCGTGCTGGCGGAAAGACAGAGATGCCGTAGAGCAAAAATGCACCATCTTTTCCAGACGTTCGAAACACAAGTGTGGAACACGTTTCCCTTTCCGTCAACTGGAAGGTAAGATTGCGGGAGCACTGTGCCCTGTTGCTGTCAGTTCCCGTTTTAAATCCGCGTGTTAGCACCCAGAGTGCTACTTTATTTAGCATGAAGCAGACGACGGCCAGCAGCCTCAGGTCGATCTACGATCGTGCACCGTTCGGAAGATTGGTGGGAATAGAAGAACATCAAACTATTGGTCACGGTTTGCATCGAAGGCTTATGCTAGCTCTGATGAAATCTGCCAGCTGGCACAGTCTGATTCGGGAGAGTGTGAACGTCGATTCGTTGGGAATTGTAGTTTCCTTCGCGAGAATAGCTGCAATGAAGACGACGATGTCAACGCATGCCGTAGCATTTTCTTCAATTTCAATTTCCTGTTCACTCGTTCTGGCGAAGACGAATAGTGTTCCCGTCTGAGTTGAATTGGTAGCCAGCTCGGACGATCCCGATGCCTTGCGTGACTCATTGTGGCTTGAGACGACGAACTAATCGCTTTATGTCAATTCTCCTTGGGAAAGGTTGCGGAGAAGGTTCCGCGCTCTTGACAGAAAACGGAACGGCGTCGAGAAGCGGAACACATTAGGCTGCCGCTGGAGGCACAGGAACCATGACGAACAAACCGTGTAGCCATCGTCTCAAGACCTCTCCCGGACACTGGAACCAGTCTGATGAACGATCATACATCCTCCATTTGATGCTGCAGCGCTTCTACTTAGCGAGGTGACGAAAAGATGCTTTTAATTGATTGGTATTTTAGTGCCTGGGCTGGAACCGTGTTTAAGCGACTGAGCATTCGAGGAAACTTGCTTTGCCACGGACAGGCCTAGTGCAGGGAATGTTGATGGCGCTGACGATGGATGGACGCTGAATGCTAAGATGTGGTTGAACTAGAATTTGCCGTGACGCAAATCCTAGATTTCCCTCAGGTTTAGAGGAATATAATGATATTTCCATCGCAATTCGTCCACCATTCCTTAGCAGACACAATTCACCTGTCGCATAAACTCTCGATAAAGTTTGAATGAGTTACAGCTTATTTAGAATCATGATTAGCAAACAAGTGGTTAAGAATAATCTAAACCTGTACGAGAAAAGTGATTGAGAGAAAACTTTAAAAATTCTACAGATATTTGATCTCTATTTGGTTCATTTGGTTCATTCCTCACAATCTTACGAAAATATTGATGTAAATTGTGAACAAACAACCTATGTAAGAAATGTTTTTCTAAAGTTAAAACTGTTGAAGCACCTCTCATTTTGCGTGTTCATTATATTACCGAGTCCTGCGATTCAATTTTCAACTTCACAACTCGTTCATGCTTCGACAGCGGGTTTACAATTTTCGACAACGGCTAAATTGCTCGTTGCAGAACCCACGGAAACTTGCTGCAGAATGCACCCGGTCCTGAACGCATGCGATGCATTCCGTGCCTTTCCGGACCATCATTTTCTCTCCTAACCGGTTCCTTTGGTTCGATCGTTCGGTTGTTCGTGTGGCTTTTCGTTTTGCAGATTCTACCGCCGTTTGGACACGCTTGTGATAATAACGATTGTATGTTTTTGTTTGTGTTGCTTTGACTCATCCGTCTTGAACGTATTTTGGCGAGGAGACTTTTTTGTAGTTTGTCTGTTATTATTTCCTCCAGCCATCGTTGTCATCATTAAATTACTTAACGGCGACTGGGTTGTATTTTGTATTGCCCTATTTATGTATGCCCACGGACAAAATGACTCGTTGTTGGGTTCGCAGCTCCGCCGGCCAAATTTGGCACCAGTCTGGGTGTTGGGCTGCAGATGGAAGGAATGAAACGAGAATAAGAAAAGGTAAATAAAACGGAAAACTTGTGCTGCAAACAAAAGCAAGTAACACGAAAAGGAAACAGGGAGTGGAATAAAAATGATAACAGGAAACGTTGTCCCAAACCGAGGACTTGCATTCAGGACGAATGAGTTCACGGAGGATGGATTTATGCACATGTTTTTATTTTCTTAGAATAATGCTTAATTTTATTCCGTACACAGAGTACGTACAGAAATCCTTTAATTCCTGTTTTGTTGATCTCAATTTAGAACGATCTACATGTGGATAGCTAGAAGTCATAAACATTTGACCGAGGCCATACCAGCTTTTGTTCGAGCGGTGATTTCACTACGTCACGCGATTGGTTCAGCGTCCGACATGGTTCAATGACTTGTTCATGAAGTGCTATGGAAGTGTTCAATGAAGGAAAAAATCTACTACCATTAACGTAATTGTTGCATGATTTTCATAATTCTCATTTGACAGAACTCAACGTATACTCTTGGGCCAATTTGTTTCTTCCGACTGTTTAGTGGGAACATTCTATTCTATTATGCTCGTCTTGAAAACCATGAAATAAGTAGTATGCAGTGTCTTGAAAGAAAAGTTGGTAACAACTTACTTCATTCATCAATTAAACAAAAACTAATAGTTTGTAGCATCATTTTGTCGGTCAGGAATCGACATTGTTTGTTCGCTATGCATCGTCGTTGGATCCCGAGAATGCTGCAACTTGCGGTTACTTGTTCATATTTATAGCTCCGTTGTTTTTCCTGTCGATGTGAGTTGAATTCAATATTAGCACTTTTACTCTACGAGGGAGAAATTAAACGAAAATTAATGCAACGGAGGATGTTGGTTGTTCTTGCATACGGTACGCTAAATTTACATGAACACAAAATTGAAATATCTTCAACTGCAGCTCTTTTAGCAGCTTATCACAGCTTTGGCTCACAGGTTGCCTGGCATTCTTCGAACCTTATTTTGATTTGATTCTTCTTAGTTTTGTCCATTTCCTCCCAGCTCGGCGGTTAAGGATAACTATGGCTGTGATTGTTCGTGGTACGCGCGCTTGAATACAAACGATAATCGTGCATGCCGTAAGTGAGAAATGTGTTTCATAATTTCACTTCTTTTTTCCTTCCTGTTTTGCAGTTCGCTTCCTTCTGGTCTATCTGCCATCGTCATTTGCCCCTCCCTGCCCGTTTACCCGGATACCGGTCTCATCTGTCATTCGATCGTTCCTGCTCGAACTCGGCATACGGCATCTCCGGCTCACATCATCCGATCTAACGACGAAGCTTTATCGCAGAGGTTTCATCTTTCGCCTTTTCCTCGATTACTTCAATCAATTTGAATTTTATGAATAATTTCTTTTCTTTTTGTTTCCCCGCAGTGCAAAAGATGCACGTCCCTCCTTTGGCCGCGCAATGCGTTCCTTCCAAAGGCATCTCCTGTTTCTGTTTGGATGGGGGAGGTCTTTGTGGAAGTTGGTACACCGCTCGATGCCGTCGGTCCGTGAGCTATTTCCTCATGAATGGTCATGATCATCTTAGACGCGTTTCGTGGCAGAACAGAGCTGCTTCGTTTTGCTTCGTTCTCACACCGTATGGGCCATGACTGAATCAGTAAATCTATGTGTTCTAATCTATGAACATATTTTAAGAACTTAACTATCCCTGTGTCGAAGCTGTGCACTTTTCGAAAGATATATTATTTATTCTTCATTCACTTTGCTCACATGCGCATACTGAGGGTGGGATCGTTTAATGACATTTTCCATATTTTTTGTCTAAAGCTGAAGCATAATGAAATCAGATTGTGTGAAAACATTGAGCCTGTCGATTTTGCAAAATATCCTTTCATATGAGAATGAAGGGAACTAACAAAAGCCTATTCATGTTTGCCAAACAAAACCAGCCCAACACGCACGCACACACGCACACACGGTACTATCTGTTCAATCTCGGGCAATTTTTTCCCAGGATGAATTGCCAACAAATTCTAGGAAAACAAGCGTTGTTCTGTGACACGGGACTACACCTGCGACCGAAAAATGCTGGCACTCTGCACAAAGGTGGTATCAAGCAGGGCAAAAAGGTCGGTGTTCAAAATATGGCGATTCGTTCACATGAGGAAAGCCCAGGAAAAGCCGAAGCTGAGCTCGCTGGGAAACCGATGGGACAAAGGCGCACCGGTGGAATTACGTGTCAATCTTACACACCCACAATCGATTTAATCTTTCGACGTAAGGATAGCATGAGTCCATATTACACTACACAGCGAAGTAGTATGTTTGCTTAATGTTATTTAAGTTAAATATTAGATAGTTTCGAGCAACTGATGGTTGGTTATCAACAATGTTTGCATGTAGAGAAATATAACAGTCTATAACCTTATAGAAAGCTTGGCTGATGTATTGTAAACATTGGTGCACACACAATGTAGGTTTTTTGAACGATGCAACCAAAGCATCACCGTGACTATTCGTCTTTTCTCCTCGGTAAAAAGCATAATTGCCAGGCACATCCGGTTTTCATCGGTGGCCATTGGCCGTGTCTGTTGTAGCACACAGGTACTGGCGTGATTTCCTTTCCTTTCAGCCCGGAACTTTGCTTGCTATGGACGTTTTACCGCTGGTGTGGTCCAGCGTTAGATACGCAGGTAAGCAAACAAGGATGTCTGATGGAATGTTTAAGGCAAATATTGTACTATTTTCTCATAGTCATGTCCTTCGTTCGGCCTTCGCTTCTGCACAGGACATTTTGGGCGCACAAAGGTTATTGTTCAGCACCCAGACCCACAAGGTTTAGGACGGGATCAGATAATTGCAACATCATTATCGAACGTCGGGTTATCTGGCCGGGTGCCATGTAAACGCCGTCGGTCGCCCAAAGGCTCGCTTCGAAGGCTCGTTCAGGCTCGTTCGTTTTTTTTTTTTCGAAGGCTTTACGAATCATGTTGCTTGGCTTTGGTTCAATCTATGTGCATTTAGTTTTCAGATTGTTATTGCTTCCTCGGTGCGCTCTGGCTACACAAAAGTCAGCAGGCAATATTCCTTGCAATCTAGTCCCACACATCAGGTCTACCGATTGTGTGCGAATCTTGCCGTCGAGCGATCAACGTGACACTTAATCTTGTGACCACTTCTCGTGTCCATTAATCCCGACACTTTCCTTGACCTTCACTACCTCCCGAAGCCATCTATCTTTCGAGGCGCGGATGTTGCGTATTAGTAAAATATGTTTTCTCACTTCCCGCACGCCTTTCTCGACAGCTTGCAGCAACGTACCACCCTGAACCACTTGCACTCACCAGCCGCTAACGTTGCGTCACTACCCGTCATATGGATTCGGGGCATAACTAAATCTGGACGACTCTCCCGGGGTTGTGTTTGGGAGGTATTTCTGGTTTGATTTTTCCATTTTCGGGTTTCCTGTATTTTTTCACCGTTCCCGAGGAAGAATAGGAACCTCGTGGGGTCGACGAAGTGAGCAGAAAGTGAAGCCAGGGTGATGGGGGAGAATACAATAATATTTAATGGAGAAAAAAAACACGGAATGGGAAAAATGACCGCACCATCGACGGGGGCAGGAGTTAATGGAAGGGAAGCACCGTCTACCGGTGCCCAATTCCAGCGGATCATCTGGAAAGAAGATTGCAAAGGTTGTTGTAAGAAAAAGAAAACCAGGGCAGAGGGAAACAGGGATGAAAAATCATAAAAAAAAGGATTGAACGAGTTTTATTATGCAGAGAGGCAAAATATGTAAACAAATCTCAGCGTACTGGCATTGGCATGGAGGGACGAAGCGGTACAAATCCGGACGGATGTTGAGGGCTACGGATACGGAGGTTGCGTGTGAGTATTGGTAAGCGAAAATCTGAACCTTTCACTCCCCCCCATTTTCTAGAGATTCCTAACAGATGATGGTTTTCAGTAAGCTCCACGCGTGGTGCGGACTTGCCGGAACGAGATTTACTGCCAAGAACGTACGAGTAGGAGGAAGCAGCCCAAGAGTCGCATTTTAGCGGAATGCGAGAAGATTGAAAACATTCGAACTCGTGATGAGAAAACAAGAGTTACTATATCGACTAAACGACACGCGGCCACCTTTCCACCTTGGTCAACTTTCCTTCGGTTATCCATATTAATGGTTGGCAGAATTCATTGAAATTATTTCGGTTTTTGAACAGAAGCTCAGTATTAGAAAACGGATAAACGATCCTCAAAATCGCAAGAAACGTCAAGTGAACCGACTACAAAGTCATTGATTGAAACCCAGGTTCAGCTGCTCTCGTTTTGCGCTCTCAAAAACCATAGTTGAACGGTTGTACAGCATGTTTCTAACAAATTATTAGTCATGCTATTGCAGCGAGATAATTTATTTGAAAGGCCCACAAAAGTTGCTACCATGTTGCAGAAATAAATACTTTCGGCCAATTCGGATTTACATTCCGACCTAACGCGTCAATCTTTTTGTGCAAGTCAATCCTTGTTCAAAAACTTTATTGCTGCTTTTTCCATAAAAACAGAGACCGCCGTTGGAGCGGGGCTTATTGATTCGAAAATTCTATTAAAGTTTCCGTTTACATTAAAAAAAAGAGAAGAGATTTGCAGAGGATTCTCAGCGAGTCAAGAAGTGTGGGTTCCGAAATCAGTGCAATACGCAACAGAACCCGAGTTGCTTCTCGCGTTGTTTCGTTCTCCGTCCGGTGGAATCTGTCACGGAGTCCACCGGTGTTGCGGTGGTATGCTTGTGTTGGTCGTGGTCGGGGCGACGCCAGACAGGATCTCAGGCACCAGGGCCTGACGCATGCTGGAGCCACCGTGATCGTCTTATGTTAACGAGCGAATGAATATTTGTTTAGATTATTGCATTTTTTCGTCTTCTCCCATTGGTGTGCCGTTTTGCACCCGCAGCCCTAGGCAGAGCAACACAATGATTATGCGAGTGTTGAGCTTTTTTTTTTCTCCTTTTCCTTCCATGTCCAGGCCATTTAAAGCGTTGTCTTGGCATGGATTTTGATATCGGATTTTGAACGTCCATTATATCGCTTGTTCTTCTCCGGTTCTTCCGGCACAGTCGAAAACACGGGCCTTCAGGAAGGATGGCAAGGTAAACTTTGCTTGAGGACGCTGTATCCTGAAGGGGGTTGAGCTGATGGATAGCAAGACCGTAAAACTCGAATATTTGGAACGCCAACAAAAATTCAACAAGATTGATCAGCGTGGATGGCGTTTACGCGCGATAATCATTATGTCCTCGAGAGTCATGCTTGCGTCTTGCGGCACATAAACGTCTTCCACCTTCCATTTCCTTAACGAAACATATGCACATGCAAAACAAAAAGCCAGGAAGGCAGGATAAATGGCAAATGGCCGGATAACCAATAGAGCGTAGAGTAGGTAATACACATCCGTTAGTGTCACTTAAATCTCTCTTTCTCCCTTTTTTTCAATTATCCGGTATGTGTGTACCTTGGCGAATTGTGGCTCACTGAACCTGGAGAAATGTCGCAACCATCGACGAGTGCGGATAGTGTTCTTGATGACCGTCTTCCAAGATCCTCGGGCTCGTGGGGACGGAAGCGCAAACGACATTCTCACACGGAGCGTCACGCCCGCCCGTCCGCCGTTCGAGGGTGGCACGGTCGAACGAAGGCTCACCAACACCATCAGCCGCTCAGCCGTGGTCGCTCGAAGGTGTGTACGCACCTTTTCACCGGTCCGGCTCCTGCTCCGTGCGCGGGTCCACAAGCCAGCAAGCATGTTTCATCCCTCGACGACCATTGTTAGTGTTGATGTTGGGACAGACCGGAGCCGGGAAGGGTTCCTTGGTTTCACCTGAGGCTCCTTCACGATCACAGACGCGACCTGCTCGGGCACAGGCGTGTTTTGACTGCTGCCTGCGATCGTTAAAATCTCATGCTCATCGACCCTTATCGACTCTTCTCACCTTTGCTGCGGGTGATACCTGCTGCGGGAGAGAAAAAAAAAAAACTGGTTGCGGAAGATTGAATAGTGCGGAGATGTGCGGCTTTGTGTGAGTGCCGGAGTTAGGGCCGTCGGGCGGAGCATGCTATAGAGGACCGGCGGCAACGCGGAGGAACGGATGCTGATCGTTTTTCCTTACCTTGTTGCGTTTTTTTTTTCTGCTCTTCAGTTTCCGTTTCTACCTTCCAGCATACCGAGTGACTCCTCCGGAAGGCTGCTGTTTTCTTTTTGCTGCTAATTCGACGGTTCATTTCGGGTTCGTCGTTCCCTCGCTTGGTTTGAGCCAGCTTCCTCCCTCCTCACCATCCACCGTTGAAGTAGGGTTTGTGAAAACCGAAAGATCGTTGCTCAAAAAAGCTGTAAGGCGAAAACGACGATGTAAGTTTGCGCATTTTGGCCGTTTGTGCTGCTGCTGCTGCTGCTTCTACTGACGCAAGTATTGAACAGCAAGTATGTTACGTCCATGACGTTGTACGTTAAAGGGTATGTATAGTAATACAAGGCAATGATTTGTGTTAGACAAATGGCTGTTTATGCATTTTTCTTTTAATAATTTGCAACATTCGATAGATTTGATTCATTCACACCCTTATTTGTGTGGTTTTGAAAAAGATTTGTTCCACACAGTATATCCTAGTTTCGTCATCACCCGTCCTCCTGCCTTTTTTACCTTTTTTTTTTTTTACTTCATACTCCATTGAAAATTTAAACTCCATCCCCCCAATTCATGCGTTTCTCGTTCACCTGAACACATAAGATGCAGGATCGTTTCGCTTCAGCATTCAGTTTGTGGCTCTGACCCGCGTTGTTAACTGCTTCTTCTTCCCTCTGCTGGTCGCTGCTCGCTTGCTTCTGGACGTGAGATGAACTTAACAAGGAACGAATTAGTGGGGATAAAGGGAGATGATGAAAATAAGAAGAGAAAAAAAACAACAAACAGCAACAGCCAACCGACAGTATAACGAAACGAAGGAACGAAACGGCGCAAAGGAAACCAGAAATGTTAAAGGAAAACCCAGAACGCACACCGAGCGATCGGAGGAAGGCGAACGGACAAGAAGTAGGAGAGCATAACAGCGATGAACGAGCGTGGAAAAGCATAAGCAAGAAAGCGAGAATCCAAAGAAGGAGGCAAAAGCAACGAAACTTTCTGCCTAATAAGAATATGATTATAGGCACTCGGAACTGCTGCTGGTGCTGCGGCTGCCCAAGAACGCGTACGATCGCGAACGAGCAGTGTGGTGTTAAGGGTCTTTCGGGAAGGGTGGGGTGGGAGGTAGGTAGGTTGAGATCAGGTGATCGCGAGCGGGCAGACTGGGTGTGCTGATGGGAAGGGAAAGGACGCGAAGAACGCGAACGCCATGGAAAAGCTTCTCGGTGGGAAAGGTGTGGAGGGGTTTTTAGTGTTGCTTCTGTCTTCCAGAATGCTGTTGCCGTTGTATTGGTGGGCCGGTGGCCATCGCTGTTTTCTTGTCATTTCTACGTTTCGTCAGCTCCACGACCGAGCGCACGACCGAGAGGGGAAACATCCTCTTACGTTTTGTGTTGTTTTTTTTTTTTGTTGTTGCTCCACGACGTTGTTAGTAAAAGGTTTCCGAGGCTCGTTAGGCTGTTATAAGAACGGGGAACTCCCTCCAGCCCCCGTACCTGCCCAACGTTGGGCTCCACGGGCCAGTACAACCTGATATCGCAGCGAGCCTTCGGTTCAACATAGGCACGTATGGACACACGCACACACTGGAGGGAACGCACAGGAATCTCCCCGTTAGCTCATTTCGTAGTTTGGGGTCTGCAAACGTTTCCTTGTTCTCACCTTCCACTCCATCAGAAATGGACGAAAATTCCTGCTGCCAGCCAGCTCGCTTTTCTCCGGGGACTCCATACATTTCCATCGATGGGGCCACAAGCGTGCTCCGCGATGGTATGATTATTTTCCTCCACTACTCATTCTCAGTTGCTTCGTGTTTGGTTGAGCACCGTTTTTTGTTTTGTTATCTTGCCTCATACACCCTTCCCGAGCTCATCTCGTTTTCCGTTTTCGCAGTGGACCCAAGCATAGATAAAGGAGGTGGTGATGGTGTGACGGACAGCATAGCGGAGTGCACAAGAATTAAAAAGAAGCCAAGAAATCGAACAAACGAGGCGTCGAACATTTGCTCAGGTGAGCAAACGCGGAAAGGTGAGAAAGCTAAAGGGCAGAAAAGGTTTCGACGCGAAAGAGCAGAGTAAAGCAGACCAAATCCGTACCGTGAAAACTTGAATAGGACAAAGATGCTTTGCGAAAGCGAGAAAATATAGTGCGAGAAAGGCCGTCGTTTGCAGCAGAAGAAATTCAATGGGGGAGGAGGTTTGAAAGGCTGGAAAGATAATGTTTCGAGCAGGAGAAAGAGAACCATAACAAACAGGAGGCACAGGGACAGGGTTCTAAATCCGACAACTTTTTGAAGAATTAACCATGTGTTGATGTCCTTATTACGGAGGGTGTGTTTTTCTCGTTTTGATCATTTTGCAATCATTTTGCGAACAGACCGCAGAAGGGGGGGGGGGGGGGGGGGGAGGGGTGGTAGCAGTGAAGAAGGTTGAATTTGAGGGTTGTTTCATTTACATCTATTATTTGCACTCTTCGTAATCGAATAGATTTGTTCCGGATAGTGAAACACGGTAAACGTAAAACACTCCATAGTTCTTTAGAGATTTCAAACGATGATTATTCGTTTTTGTTCAACATACATAATAGGAATTTTGTGTTTGCTCGGCAAACAATTGGCTTCTAAAGCTTCCCTGGGTCAGGGTGCAAGTGCCAAGCAAATTGATGTATGGAATTTAATTTCATTAAAACTCGTATGTTGGTGGTCATGCGTCAACATAATATCTCCCACCAAATTTTAACCGCGCAAAAGTGTGGGGGCTTGCAAAAAAAACATAAAATGAGCAACGACAAGAAATTTGACTGATTGCACTAGTCCACTCCGAAACATGGTATGGACATGGATGATGGAAGCATGAGGGCAGTCGGTTTGATTATGAATCTCGTGATTCGAAGGTAGAAGCTATGACTGCCGAATGTGATTCCTCGTATCGGTATCGGGATTGACCATCAGGTGTCATTCCTCCAGGGGGTAGCGGCTCCCGACGTCAGCCTAGAATTGCCCGCAAACGTAGAGGACCGTCCAGCCTGCACGCACCAAGTGCTGCGAAAGGCCGAGTGACATGGACACATTTTACGACCTCTGGCCAATTTGGGATAAAACCAAACTACTGTTTTTCACTCCAAGCCCCGATGGTAAAAGCACGTTCACAATCATGCGTTCGCTTCTGCCGGCATGTGTTTGCGTACGACAGAGGCAAAGGACCCTGGACGTGCCTGAATCAAAGGTCGGTTTCAGTGTCATCAGGACACGAGTCATTAGAGCAGCATCTCTACAGAATGTGGGAGAGAAAGCGATTGTTACCGAACGAGAAAAAGAGAAAGACGTACAAAGAGAGAGAAAAAAGAGAAAGAAAGAGAGCAAAGAAGAATGATTCCCTTGGGTATGCTCTGTTTCGGGAAGAGCATGCATGTGTGTTTAATTTAATTAATGCTGATGGACACAATTAAATTTTACGGCCACCGAGCTCCCTATCTAGCTTTCGGTCACACTTTCTCCCTTCACTCGTCTCTCTTTCTCTCTCGCACTCTTTTTCAAAGGAATGCTGTTCTAACGGTTGTAGTGTGCTTCTGGATGCGTTGTGTAGTTCTCGTCGTTATTTCGATAAGATTTCGGTACGCTTTTTACGACGGCCCTTTCCGGATGATGCTCGCTGCCTTCGGTACACTTTTCGTTAGTGAGTCACTAAATTTTCGTCCCACGTTGCCCTCCCGTCTGCTGCCCGTCCCCCCAACGAGAACCCCATTCCTTTGAGATTCGCGCTCTGTGAGTTAATTTTATCCAATTTTGTTCGTTTGGAGTTTAATTTATGTACCTTTCGCTGCTCCCTCTCGGAAGCTGCGCATATGATGTATAGTAGTACAGGGGGGACCGGTTTTTATCTAAGTGGCTTCGAGTATATCATCCGATTTGAATGCTGCTCCCTCACTTGGATGGAAGCAGAAGCGTAACGCGATTGAGTTGGAGACATCCGACACGTTTCTTCTTCTTAGGCACGCACCAGGAAAAACCAATTTCGCCGATCCCTCCGTCGAGCCATGCATGCTTCCGGTGTTTTGCGGATTCTGGTGGGTCCGAACTGTCGAGAACGGGGCTGACAGACGCTGGCCCACTGTTAACGCAACGGGTCCATTCTCTGCTGTCGGATTAAGATGGTCGTAAAATGTTGCCCCCGAGGCTCGTTGGAATGGCCGGAAAGCGATCTTGCCCAAGCCGGGAAGAGCAAAGTCTTGTTCGATGCGAGGCGTGATCTGATGCATCCTGCCAAGGATCGAGAAAAAGGTCACTATCGCTGTACGCGCTTCGCGAGCAAACATTTAATTTCTTACCACCACGATGGCTAGCGCTACGTGACGCAATGCACTTCGCAAACATCCAGGTGCTTTCCTGGTGAATGGGAAGGAGAAAAAGCGTATGGGAGCAAAACGAGATGCACCGGTGTTTGCGCATGTCACGTGCAGCGACGAAATGGTTGCGTTAAAATATTTTCTGCCTAAGTTGGCTAAGCTTCCAGCATCCGTCTCAAGCAAACCTCATGGGCCTGATGTGACCCCTCAAGATCAAGACAATGCGAGTGGTTTTAGTGCACCTTTCTTGGAGCCAGCACGAGGCAGCCTGTTGCAACCCTACGGGTAACGAGTTAAATGATACAACTTCCTCCGCTTCCTCTTCCATTGCATTCTTAGCGTCAGACTGAAGAGGCAGGCCTGCAGGTTTTCCTGAAAAATCCCGCAAGAAGCGCACTTTGAACATGGCGAGATTGTAAACAACCGTATGCTCCTAATGCAGTTTAACCCTTGAAGAAATGCCTAGCAAATCAAGCTATTCTTGGGCAAAACGTGTGAAAGATTCGTCTGCTGCGAGTAGACGCATAGAGCGACTGCACAAGCACAACTGTTGGTTGTGGTATTCTGCTCTCACACACATTGAAGCCTCCGGGAAAATTGCACCAAGAAGGGTTTAGTCACCGATCGCAAAAAGCTTCCCATGAGTGGCGATCAGTTCCACGGCTGTCATTAGCACGCAAGTATGTCCATCCATCCCGCTCTCGCGAATTGGACCGGAACTCTAGAAGTACGTCTGAGAATGCTGCGCTTCGAACCACTGCCGTTTCCATCGACCATCAACATAATTCTTCTTCCCGCGGAAAAACTCACAATTTCCCGCATGCGCTTCCACCGGCCCTTTCAGCGCGAGATAAATGAGCGATCGGGATTTCCTATTGAACGGTTCTTGCCACGGCATTGACCTCACCAAGCAACATTGCCGCAATCTTTGAATGGAGAAAAGATCGTGCTTCAACACGTACATTTCTGATCCCGCCATTGCTCTCACCGAGACAAGGACAAAGTTCTATTGGTTTCCGTATGCAATCGAAGCACAAAATAGCCCTTTCGTTTACCTACTCTGGAAAATGGTGGGCTGGTCATTTCTTGTGATGACACCAGGCGTTAAGTCGTCGTCGTCGTCGTCGTCTGCCCTCAGTAGATTAGACGAAGTGGTTAACTTTAAATGAAAGAAGGCTGTCGGCATAGAAAGGTAGCCGGCCGGGAGAACCGCATTCATACCGGTTGTATAGTGCAACTGTGGTTAGATTCATGTGGAATTTCAACAGGCTATGCCAGAGTCGACTAATTCAACGCAAAAAAAAAAAAATGTGTGGAATATACTGTACTCTGCAGTTTTGTGGAAGGATCGTGTCGCTAGTTTCATTTATCGCGTTAAATGTAATTTGTTTGTTGCTAACCCTTCGACGGTGTTTCCGATACGGTCTAATTTGCTTCAAGGTGCTTACTTATCAACACTTATTTCTGAACCAACTGATAAGGCCATTAAAAGACGCGGATATAATCGAGGAAAACGTATGAGAAATGTAAAAGTCTTAAAAGTTAAATTCTCGAGGCACACAATATCTAGCAGTATTTTATTTGTGAAGTAGTTTTGTTTGAGGCAAATTGGACCAAATTTAAAAGCTTGGGCTTCTTAACATGTATACAGGTGTGAAGGAGGTTCCAATATCACAAATGTGGCAAAAACAGAAAGAAGTATGCTTTTCCGGAAACCTTTCGTTCTTTATTACGCCTGTCATTCTGTATGACAGTGCATCATTTCAAAGGGTTGGGAGAGTGTTAATTTAGTATGTCGTACGCGTCCTCACGCCCGGACAAGGCCCTGCGAAATGGTTCCAGGTAGATCACGTTTAGCGGTCTTTTGATCGAGTTGACTGTAATATGCAATGGGAATGACAGAGCGAAGGGTACAAAATAAAAACATGGTTTCCACCGTACTTTGCAGCTGAATTGTACATTTGTTTATTATTGTTTATATTTAATATTGTTTTTTTTTTATTTAAAAAGGATGTCTGAATTATGATTTATTGAATTGATAAATCCGCCTAGAGAGAAAATGGATTTGAAGCCAACTGAAAAACCATCGTGGGTAGGTTCGGTTGTAAATAGAACAACTAATAAAAGCAGGTGTTTGAAACCTAAATCGCAACGAAACTGGCGTGGAGAAGATTTAATCATTAGTGCGCCAAATCGTATGTTAATCGTCATTAATTTAGTCTTCATGTCTGAGACATAACCTAAACATATTAAAACCTACGCACGTAAGGAAATGTTACTCAGTTTACAAAATTTGATTTTCTAATCACGTCGCGCAAGATGGCGAACGAAAGCCACCATAAACTCAATATTACTACTTCTCGTGCGTGATGAGTTGCGTTTTTAAATCGTGTGCACGCTTGGAATAGATTTAGTCTATGCACACACATGAAACGCAATCGAATGAAAATGGCCTTCTTTCAAGAATAAACGAACTACGGTTCAACGGTCGTTTCAATGTACTGAGTTTTAATGAATTAGGAGGCACTTAAATTTGAATGGTATTTTTTGCGCTAGGTTTTGCAATTCGTCTTTCCATCTTAGCTTATACTAGCTTTTAAATTTAAAGTACTTTAGATAACACGAACCAGCTGATTTGTATCTGTTCGACTGATACCATCAAAAGCCGCCAACCTTGAATGAGTCATGTTTCAAAGGACAATACAATAAGTTTTGGATGGTAAAACGTGATGGAAACACTCATCAGGGAAAATAATTTACGACACCCAGAGCAACTCGAGAGAGGATTCGGTTCTTGATTTTGCGCCAGGACGAATCTATGCAGGGAAAACTTGAAGTAATATTATTTTGGAATGGATACGAAATCGCCTGAAAGAATGCCCGAGGAATGTCCTAATGAGAAGATGAAATGAAATATATTCTCGTTTGATATACCATATTCGCGATCTGTGAGGAAACCATGCGGAAAAGATGAGAAAGAGAGAACACCCCGAGCGAAGAAGGGCATCCAAAGGCATGAGCGAAGGAGACGACGAGGACGAAGACGGATACGCTATAAAAAGGTTTTACAGCGTACAATAATATTAAAATTCCATTAAATTCGAACAATGTTTATGACTCATTCCGGATATGCCCCTTTCAGGGCTTTTGCAGCAATTTCAGACAGCGCTTATGTTGGGACGTTCGTTTAATGTTGATCCTGGCGGCGCCAGAGCATATGAAGGCGGGAGCAAAAAGTTGGCACTATTTTGGCAAGCACCTTTCCAACGTGCACCTTTTTTCGAGCTTTTACAGATATCCTAATTTGAGGGTTAACCTAAGCCCACTGAACCATGTTGGGGAAGGGAAAACTTACCTTCATTCAAAACAGGATGCAGGAATGCAGAAGAGGCGGTCGGAGTTTGTTCCAAAAGATCAATTGAAATAGATGAGATTGTTTAATTACGACTACCATAATGGACCCAAACGAAATGGAGATGAACCTTCGCAACAAAAAGGACCACGTGCGTCCGTCTACCAATAAACTTCTAACGATGCGGTACCGGTAGATGCCATGATGTCATATGAATTATGGGTCATAAAATTAACAACATAATTTTAATGTCACACAGACAGCCTGAGCAATTGTTGCCAGTTTAGTTTAGGTCACCAAAGGATTCCCATAGAATCGGTCGGCAAAATTGCTCCTCTCCTGTCCGGTTGCATATGGCAGAGTCATATAAATCCTAAAATGAAATTAAAGTGAGCATAATATGAATTGTTCCGGTCCTCGACGCTCCTGGGTACTTTTCGGCCATAAAGAGATGAACAAAGGCAGAGTTCGACTTTTCAAAAAGGTATCATTTAAACTCTTTATTTACAAGATTTCCCACTTATTTCTTTCAATCGCAATATTAAGGCTTTTCTACATCTTCGTTAAATCTTTCCTTCGTTTTTTCTTCAGCTTACACTAATTTCACTACCTACTGGAAGATGCATCACTTAGTAACTTCCCCACTCGCAACATTTTCCAAAATTGCCCTCCACATTCCTCGCTAGTAGATTACTTGATTGTCGATCGATTTGATTGTATTTGAATCACTACAGTACTGCGCTGCAACATCTTACATTTTTAACCAAAGGTTCAATTTGCTATCCTTTGTTGCACGTTTAACTGCTTTCAAACTCCATCGGGAGCGCTTAGTTTATATAGTTTCAATTATTTTACCTTCACAAAGTTGTGTATGTGTGTGTATGTGAATGTTTTTGTTCGATCTTATCACTAGAAAAACAATAAAATATACTTTTTTATGCTTAGAGTCCTTCAGTTGCTTGCTCAGGAGTAACTTAGATGTACAAGGAGGCATTGTGAGGTTAAATTCTTATGCAATTAAAATAAAGTAAATAAAGATCATCTATTTCTACAAGGATCACCCGCTGGCAACTGCTCGGTTCTGCGCTCCGCAGCCTCTACGCTACCCAACTGAACGCGGCCCAACTGAATGCTTAGTTAAAGACGGGATTCTAGACATAATCAACCATTTACAGGTTTTGGAAGATTGAAGATTTTTGATCTTATAATTTGATGCTGTGGCGTAGATTTACGTTTTTACATTTGTCATCGGTAAATCCTTTTTTTTGTTTTTACATTGTCGCTCGTTAACGAGGATTTTAAGTGCTTTAACGAATTTGGACTGGATTTGTTTCTGTAAAGTTAAACAGGAAAATTGGTAGAGAGAAATCATAAGAGGGGATATGGCGCTTGCCGTAGGTATTCTTGCGTTTTTCAATGGTTACATTTTGCGAGATAAGTCGGAATTTGCATTACTTCGTTTTACTTTTATTTTAAATAAGTATTCCAATTCGGTGAAACATGTTTCGCTTTATTTCATGGCCGTCAGCGAATTAAGAGCACTCGTATCATAATAAACTTTGTGTAAGACGATTATAACGAAAAGAAGAAATAACAAGGACTACACAATAATCCAAAACAAACGGATTATGGAGATCGTGCCGCGATTTGCGCCAAATGTTGGCGCAATCCATTTGCGCGTTCCTCGGCTTTCGAAGTTTTAACCCACTTCCTCACTTGGGCGCGTTTCGTCTTGTGCGTTCTGTTAGAAGTTTATCCAAATATTTGATGATGTCGTAATGTGAAAGGCTTTTGAGGATATGCGTGCGTGCCATTAAATTTTTCTTCACTAAGCGAAGAGGCAGCGGTTCTAAGTTTTGTTGTTTTGACTCGCCAGTTTTGCCCCATCAAAGAAGGCTTGTTTTTCATCTTTTCACTCTCCTTTTCAAGCACGCTTTCGTCGTGTGTTTCTTCAACAGACTCGGGGCGAAGGGCACCCTTTCACTATGCCTTCTTTTCATTTCACATCGTTCCCGGTTGGTTTTGTTTGGGTATTTTGTATTTGTTAACAACAAGATACAATAAAAATGAATCAGTTCTAAGGCGATCGTCTTCATTCTAAAGGGAAAAAAAAAAACAACAACAACGACATTAAGACAGAACCTCCTCACAGTTCAGCCCATCTCGTTGCTTTAACTATTAGGTTTAGCTGTTTGCATTTCTAACCATCTTGCTGGGAGTGAGAGAAGAAAACAAACATGGTTAAAATGAAGAAAAAAAAACACACACATTTTGAAACAAGCAGCAAGATTTGGAAAAAATCGAGGCTCAGTTGGTGTGTGATTTTCTTATCTCTCGTAGCTGCGATGTTACGACCGTAAGCTACACTAAACAGCCCATTTGGCACTTTCCCCTCAGAATAGGCACTGTTTTCCATCTGGGTGTTGGGAGGCTGAGTTCATTGTTCTACCTTTCTTTAAATGGTTCTCATGTTTGACTTATCAAATTCGCTGTTCCGACGTTTAGGGTTTGCTTAATTCTCCATAAATATCTTCTCGGGACTGCCGATTACGGTAATCATTTTCGCCTGGCTCGTCTGGCACCTACGCAAAGCTAATGAGCCAAGGCATCGTTAAATTATTAATAAATTACCCTCACACCACAGTTTGGCACTTCGTTAATTGACTCTCTTATTGCTTACTGTCCTAAACCCTCCCACTTTGTCCCACCCGCTCAGCGATTCTGTTCCTTCCGTTTGTATGCATTTGCATTTGCGGAATCCATCCTTCCCAGACTTTATCTGAGTTTATGTTTGTAGCTGTGAAGTAGTCTCATTTCCTCAAAATTCCCCGTTTAACCATCGAGAAGGTCTGGTTATTTTAAGCAACTTTTTAAGCAGCCATTTATTCGCGGATTATGATTATCAAGCACGCTTGTTGATGACGTTAAACGATGGAAGGAAAGAAATAAAAATTAAGTGGAAAAGGAATTAAAAATGAATGAAAGAAAAAGGGAAATGTAAATGAACGGAAAATACATCGAAATGCAACTTAGGAAACACAGCAAATATAAAACCGGGCAGTTGCTGTTGCTGGATTCCTTGAATGATCCAAATCATATTACAACTGAAGCCATCGAAACGTATATGTTTTTGAGTTGTGGTGCTTGTAGCTTACAAATGCCTTTTCCGTGGGACCATCTGACTCTTTCGTTAAACACTTGTTCCTGTCCGGCAAGTTAATACACATTCCGGTAATCTGATCCGGAATAAGTTCTTGGCTGTCACGGAATTTGTTTGGTTCGTCATTCTGACGAAAGTACACGTAAGCATTGAATTTTACATTGTGCGGTGGCTCTTAATGTGATTTGATAAAACCAAGCGTAAAAAACCAAAAATGTGGATCAGTCAAGGATGAGCTGTTGCGTAGGTTACAAATCAGGGGAAGCCCCGAAAGCTGATCATATTACACGGCCCTAAAATAAGGTGGGTGTTGGTCCGATCTTCTCTAGCGACATTACCAAAACAAACCCCATATTTATGCGCGCTTAGGCACATAAGTATTTGGAGGAAGAGGTGTCGAAAAACAGGCACTGATTGGTAGAAAGCTCCCTTCTTAACAGCTCTGGGGTGAAACGAGCAGACCATATTGACTATGTTGTAATGTTCTATTAAACAAAATAAAAATGAAACAGGTATATTGGGGAATGGGTGTCAATTCAAGGAATCTTTTACTCCACTGAAAATGGGAGAAGTTTGAGAAGCTGAAGTGAATAAAATTCTGGACTATAATTGTATTAACCCTCTGAGCTCGAGAGCGATAACAACGGTTTGTTGAATCGTTTGGCACATTTGCCTCATTCTTCATCACATTTACTATCCCTAAACCAGCACCCCCCCTTCCGCCACTACGCTTTCGTCACATGTGTTAGTCGTTTATTTTGTCCATGATCAAAATGCACTAACAGGTAAGTCATCTTCCTGTGCGAGATAAAGAAAGAAAAATATACAGACAGAGAAACAGAGATAGAGGGAAAGAGCGAGAGAGAGAGAGAGAGAGAGAGAGAGAAGGGACCCGCCGGAGGAAAAGAGACAAGTAAAGCAGATACTCTTAAGCGTCGGTCAAGTGGTAGAGCTTTTATGTAATGTTGATCGTTTCAATTCGCACTTGAAAGCACTATGAAACACAGACGAACAACGCCTTGGCCATGGACCGCAAAGATCGGTCAGATGAGCGGGGACGGGGCGGTTGGCCGAGTGAGGATTCGCCGATGGTTTTTCGATGGTATTAGCGGTGGTGCCCTGATTTGAAAGGCCAACATTTGAAATGGAGGCGAAATGGACCGATCGAAACTCGTGAAAAAAAAAAACGATCCAAATGCCATAAAACAATGAAAAAATATTTAAAAAATTGCACTTGCCGTGAAAATTGGTGGATCGCCTTGTTTTTCTCTTCGCGAAGAGCGAGAGAGCGAGTGTTGGCGAGTGTGCGTCTTCGTATTGTGCCTTTTGGCGATTGTGGTTTTGAAAGGTGACAAACACTTTTCTACATAAAAACTGCGTTTCCGAAACAGCAGCAAAGGCGCATACTCCGGGTGACCGCTTCGTCCGCGGTCGCGATCGGTTGACTCGTGATCGACAGCAAACAAGTGTAGAGTGGCGAGTCCGCCTGATGCTTTGTTTTATTTATTTTTTTGTTATGGCGACCGTTGGCTCCTCCGGCTCGCCTTTCCCGGGCCCTCCAGAATTCCACTCATTATTCAACTCGTGTACAGTCAATCGTTAGCGTAAAGATAATAGAAACCCACCTTCCGTCCTTCTGCGCTTGGTCTTTAACGCCCGACACTTGGGGTGGCCATTTTTGTTGATGGGAAATGAACGGCGGTCAGATTTCAGACACTTGGAACAATTTAAGAGACATTCCAGCTTTGGTTCCTGAAATCACCATCAACATACGTGAGATGGTAACATACCGCGTTTGCTTCTCACTAGCAAAAGCTCTCATGTATAGGCGAGGGGCTTATTTTAGCCACGCTCACGCTCTCGTAGACCGCGTTCTCATTTGGCGGCCAGCAGCACGCGGAGTCGCGACACACAAGTGGCTCTGGTGTGGTGTGTTTACTTTTTGATTGATTAGAAATAATTACGATCGCGTTGCTCCACAGCACACGGCTAGAACCGCCCGCGCGCTGCAGTCTCTTATGGCGCCCGCAATTCGGACCTTCAGTTCGATTTTGCTGCTGATTTTGTCGCCAGCTTGAACAGGACCGTAGGGACGGTTATCGCTATTATCGCTGCTGAACCGGCGTACACACAGCGTACCCTTCGCTATCGCAACAGGGTGGCATGGTTTCGATGTTTTGGTGTACTATGTACCTGTCCCCGTACCTCCTCGCTCTGCAATCATACGCCGTCTGCCAGCACCACGCAGGAAAGGGTAGGCAAACGTTACCTGAATGACAGTTATTGATTAGGTTTAGTAGTTTTTTCTGCTCCTGCACGATGGGGTTCGATAAACAAGTAAGTATTGGGTGGCACTTTACATCGCGCTGACGGAAACGGAGTGAGAAGAAAGGCTTGACCGATAGCCCTGCATATCATGTTCTTATGCCCACAAACATCACTGAAGACAGAATGAATCAAAGTTCTCGTTCGAAACAGGGAACGCAGCCATCCACAGAGGACAAATATGATTTCTATTCGAACTGCGATTGGGGTGGATTTGAAATTGGAAATTGTACTGAAATTCATTCCCATTACTCAAGGGCTCAAGCTTAACAAACAACAGCGGACTGGTATCAACATCCCATTTTCTTATCGGCATTTGTTCCCCCTTTTACCACGTAGAATGAAAATATTGTTAATTGTGTTTCTGTGCATTTTCCTCGGGCAGACGGATTCTGTTCCGACGGACTCAATTTAGTGCATTGTTTTCTTCTCCCCCCCCCCCACTACCACTGCATTCCATCGTAAAATATTGATTTTTGAACAAATTGTGTTTACCTTACTACTCCTGTTGTGGCTTTCAAGGTGCAGCTGCAGTTGTACATACGAAACCGGCACCCGAATCCGAATGAAGGGAAGCCAAAGAAAACGAGTGCCTTGAGGAGCACTAGCTAAGCACTTCTTAAGGAAACGAGATACGCGTTGCCCCGTTCTTTTTCCTACGGCGATGACCTGCCCCTAACCATCCGAAATCGAAGCCGAAACCCTAGCATGACACACATTCCGCAGCGTGGCTGATGTTACACAGCCACTGGAAAACACCGAACAGCCGAAGAAGAGTACACAGTTCAAGCACTTCCTCCAACAAATATTCGTGGCCATCAACATACGCAACTATTTATTAAATGTTGAAAAAACAAAGGCACAGTGTGTGCACAGGTGACTCGCTTCTTGACGCCCAAGTCTCGTATTTACATTCGTAATTTTTTTTTTTTTTGTTGATGGAAGAAAAACGGCTGGAAAGGAATCAGCCTCCATTATCGCTTCACACCTATGCTACGGCCTCGGGTGTCCTTGGTGGTCCGATCCCGATCCGTGGCACAACCAACGAAAGCACCAGGTAGCTTCTTCTTCTTGAAGCGATCGAAATAGCCATTCCTTGTCGCATTATTTAACCCGGCACGGTTTATTGTCAATAAAAAATCATAAATATGCATGGCCATACCGAGTTGGAGCGGTTCCTAGCGATGGGAACTAGGCATATTCTCATTGCGACGCACGGGATCAAGAAATCAATTTAAATTCATTTCGAATGTGAAAAGTGGTTGATACTGAGCACTTTAAAGAATAGCAAATAGTGGTGGTTAAAACTGATTCAATAGCAAATGTCCGCCACACGATGATCGCGGTGGTGCTTCTCCCGAGCCATCGTTAATAAGGTTGGTTCCTACTGGATTGAAGTGAACGACGGAAACGCCAACTCGGTGTCTGCTCAAATGGGCTGCGCAAATGCGAACACGCATAAGGGAAAGCAATGGATTTCGCGCTTCATTTGGTGCAAAAATCGCTGAATTCTCAGCCGTTATAGTAAAAAGGAAATTAGAGTGCTCCATGTTGGACGGTGGCGGCGTCCAAAGTGGGCCTGGAGTCGATCGGCAACATTACGCCGCGTGAGTGTAACGGTCAATTGGAGCCGCCGGAAAGAGCAGTTTTAATTGGCCACATACTCCATGCCGTTTGGCACGAAAACTACCACCTTCAATTCGCCTGCGTTTCGAACAAGACTGCTTCGGCGCCGGCGTGGGTGTCAATGCATCACCACACACGTACACAGCTTTACTTTTTTGTTTCACGCTTTTTCTTTTTTTTTGCAAACTTTTAAAAGGGGAGGGAAGCTCGAAATAACGCCTTCCTCCCAATGTGCGGAACTCTGCAGCAGCGCAATGGAATGGAACAAAATGTCTAACGGTAGCCCCTCACGTAGACGGGGCAGGATAATAATGGTCGTACTGATCTTTCGATCTTTCGGCTACCATCTTCCGCCGGTGAAAAGGTATTGCCAATGCTAAAACATGATGTCTTCTGTTTTAATTCATTGCAATGATATTATTGAATAAAAACACGTTTTCTGTGGAATGAAAATGATTATGAAAACCATTTCCAACCTGCAGGGGGCCCCCATGAAATAACGTCACGTTGCGGTTAACGTAGAAGTTTTCATCGGCTTCACGCTGAGTTAATTTTTTAGGGGTGTAGAAAGCTAGTATCGGCACACGCAGACATCTTCTACCTTCCCTTCCATGGGTTTGTGCTTGAAGGTCAAGGGTGTTCCCGCTTATTTTGCAACACCAGCCATGCCACCCTATTAGCCATGCTTCTGTTCGCCACCTATTCGTGCGGAGAAAGTCCACCGGAAAACGGAACGAAGACAATGGAGTGAGACCCCGAGGGGGTAGAATATTTCTCCCACCCACCGCCAACTTGGGCAAACTTCCTCCGTGCCGTGTTGTGTTGTGTGCGAGCATTTAATTAATATATTTTCCACCAGACAGACTCCGACTCGACTGTTCGAGATATACGCAGGTGTCGGAGGGAAGCACGAATGGGGCACAAACTGGATACACACGAGGGTCTACCCAAGACATTCTTTCAACGAGCGACGCAGCGATGGATGGCGAACTCGGGTGTTCCTTGTTCCGTAGGAATCCACGTTAATGCCTAGCTGAGCCTAAAAGAAGTAATTAGCTACCGGAGTTACTCCCGCAGTGTTTACAGGCGCGAAATATATGACCAACGAAGCAACACCGAGCTTCCATCGTCTCCTCCATCGTCTCATCGTGCATGCACACACCGTTGGCGTATGTGTGTGCCGTGCTGCTTGTGGAGGATCTCGAAAATTCAAAAAATGTAATAATTGCGCACATGGTAGTTATGATAATAAATGAATGTTATTATTATTCTCCTCCATGCATCTCATCTCCCATCCCCTGTTGGCCGTCATCTTTCTTAACCCCTTTACGAAGGCTGTGTCCCGGTGCTGAGGCCAATGTTGGGCTGTTGCACTTTTTTTTTACTGTCCCAGCATGTTGTTAAACACATCGCTCCATAGCTTGGCGTATCTTTTAACGGTTCTCGTTTGGAAATGCTTGCGCAACGCAGCCACCTCGCCCGCCTCATCTTGCGTGCTGGACTGTAGACTCATCATCATACTTAGGCGCACCGCAGTATCACCCTTCTCCACCATTTTCATCGATTTCTCCTTCACTCACTCGCGGTTGGACGAACCCAACCAGATCCGGAACAAGTAGTGACGTATTGACCGCTGGAGAGTCATGCAACGTGCATCATAAAAACACCACTACCTTTCAAGCAAAACAAAACTCCCTGTATCGGTTTTATAGCTGAGCAATTAATAATGCTATAATTAGTACTTACTAACAGGGGTCTGTGTCGTACAATGTGAAGAAAACCATTGACTCTCTTTTTCTCCCTGTCTTTCGCTGTTTCTCCTGGCTTCGCTGCATGCCTCCCGCTATTCCCCCGCCTGGAAGTGTAGCTTATGAGAACATGTTGTGATATGGATGGAATATTTTCCAATAAAATCATATCACTCCATCAAGAACAAAGGCTTAGGAAGAAAGCAGTCGTAGGACCTTCCCGGAAACACTGTGCCGAAACCAATTTCCGATTAAAATTGCGACAAATGAATTAAATTCTTCGGTTTCAAAGATTTTTCTCAGTGACTTTTGAGCAGTGCGGCGTGATACGACCTTTGAAATCCTGGACTTCGCTAGTCCCTCTCTCTCTCTCTCCCTCCCTTTGTCATGACCCGTGGCGCTAACGAACGCATGAAGAAAAGTGCGAAGCGGAAGGCGCCGCGAACAGGCAGACACATACAGTTGCCGCTTGCAAACGCGCGCCTTACAACATGGCGCACAGATGGCATATTTGTACGAGGAGAGACGAACTCTCAACTGCAATAGGAGGGACTCTGGATACGATCGGCACATGCGGAATAAGGTTTGCGACTTGCGACGAGCTGATCCCCTTTTTTTGCCACTTTCAAAACCATCGTAGCGGGGATCATAGGCCAGCGGAAACAGTTCCGTCTGCCTGTCGGTCTTGTCATGCTTGAGTCTTGATGAGACCACCGGCGAATCATTGCCGTACGGGAGGAAACATCGATCTCGTTCGATGCATATTATTTTAACCAACAGCAACCGAGCGAGAAAAGCGCCATCCTGTTTGTTTGGATGCAAAACTTAATGATGCGGTGGTGCACGGGCTGAAAACATGGATTCCAGGCGAACTGCAATGGACAGACGATCTCGGTTCGCGGTTTAAGCGTACCGATCAGCAGTAGAACTATGCCCTCGCATTTCTACAGAATGATGGTACTTTACACGAGAATTTATTTGCCATCGAGATTGCGATCGCCGTGAACTGCAGGTCGGTGGTGGTGTGTATAATAAAGCTACCCTTGGCGCCGTTGGTCGAAGAAATTCACTGTTGGCATCTATCAAATAATAACAAATAAAGTGCCATCAAAGGGCATCAGGTTCGCTTGATAATTACGAAACCAATATTTACAAGCTGAAATTTGATGCCAATCCGGCCTATCTCGGGTCCGGCCTTTGTGTTCTATGAGGACGTCTCGGCTGCTTCAATCAATTGGACGGTCGAAAAAGAGGTATTCGAGAGCTATTCCAGACCAGTGAGATACGAAATCCACCAACAGCCGGCTCTAAAGATTACACGGGCGCACATTAGATTAGCACACGTACTATAGATAATCGACACGTTTATCTTTCTTGCTTCCTCCATCATGCCTGGTGCTGGGGCAAGGCGCGAACAGGTGTACAGGTGTTAGAGAAATGTGAGGGATGGTAGAAGTATAGGAAAAAAAAAAATAGCAGCCGGAGAATTGATAAGGTTTTGCTAAAATGCGCACGTTAATACCGGTACAATAGAACATCCTTGTCTTTCGCACAAGCTCGGATCTAACGTCCTATATTGCCATGTGACGGAATATGGCATTTGAATATTTATGCTCCGTTAAATAGTAATATTACATTAAATAGTAATATTCGGCCCCCGGATTACCAGCATACTTTTTTGCTCCATCTTGTTTTGCTTTTCACTTCATTTATTTTCTTGCACAAGTGCCGTGGGTCTAAAAGCATCCAGCTTTAAATTAGATTCTGTAAACAAATGCCCTCGCGGAAATGCGGTCGTCAACGTTTGGTTTTCTAAAAGGTCTGTGTGTATCTAGAGAGAGAGAGAGAGAAAACTAGCGCGGGAGCGATGGGTGTGCTCGGTTTTCAACACGTCCACTGATTGATTACAAATAGTTGTAACACAAATCGTTCGAACGTGTAGATTAATTTGCCCCAGGTTTGTGTCTTGAGAGAAAGCATTTCTCCAGCGTTCAGATTAAAAGCGACCGGCCACGTTGCATCCGTTCGATCGATTTTGGTAAACGGCAAGATTAATGTAGCTAAATTAATTAATTTTCAAGCCTCTTCCATCACGTGAAGCGCGAATCATGTTGTAAACATTCCCTTTCATCCGTCCCATGCCATTTCCCCAATCCATCGTTCTCGTACCAGCTTTTAAGAATCGTGATGGACGGGTCTAAGTCCATAGCATCATAATTATTGATCATCGTGTTCCGTGTTGTTTAGGGTTTATGTGCTAGCATTTCTCATTCCAGGACATGACGGAATGGCAGCGGCAATTGTCATCGTGTTTATCAATCGTGTTTTCCGTGCGTGTTTGTGTGTGTTTTGGTAGGCATTCGATTGAAAGGGAGCGAGGCGATAGGGCTTAAAATGTACAGGAGAGTCAAAATTGTGCCAGTAGATAAAATGGCTCCGAAAGGGCACAAGTGTTGTAGTGTGCCGAGTGATGAGCCACGACATTATCTGATGCGCTCCAATCACCGCGGTTGCAATGGGTAAAGTGGCATGGGGCGGCACGCAAACGAGATCGCGGTTCGAGAGAAGTGGTGTTTGTAGGGCCATGAAAGACACACACGAATTTTCGGTCTGTCCGGTCGAATGATAACGAGTTGTACTGGAAAAAAAAGAAGGGTCAGACGCAAAAAAAGGTAATGAAAACAAGTTGTATTTCATTCAATATGAGAAACGCACCCGAGAAGCAATCGAAAAGGCCGATTCACAGGAGCAATTTTGGAAAATTAGGAAATATTATCGTGGTGTTTCTCGTGTCCCCTGTCGGGATGGAAGGCAACCAACCCTATGTCCAGCGAGGTAACATAACGATAACGCAAAACGTCGTGTGATACTGCCGTTAGCAGCACGATCGGAAGTATTTGACAGCTCGAGACGTCCATTAACGGACTGTCCAAAGGCACCTCGACGAGTCGCTCAATTGGCCAGCGTTTGAAAACCACCACGCCTCATCCTTCGCCGACCCTCCCGGTAATACACTACTGTCCTAATGCTGTCCGAAAATCGGTCTCAAGCGTGGGTATGATGCAGGGGAACATAAAGCACACTGTGCACCTTCAGCAAGAGAAGGAGGACAGCCTGAAGCACCTATAACTGCTTGCGGGCCATTTTCCCTCGGGACGGCCCCCGCAGGAAAAGAGGAAAACAAGCACTGGCAAGAGGCGACTGTCGTTGGCGCGTTTGGTAAGCATTCGTGGTGGAGCAGAGCCGTGAGCTCACTGATAAGAATATACACGGTGTTGTTTCAGCACGTCCCCTTCTATCCCCCCCGCTTTACCATGTATCACGCTGGCACGGGACGCTTCTCGATTATATCCCTCTCTTTTGATACATTTCTTCTTTCTTTCGCTCTTACCCCTTTGCAAGGGTGCACGGGAAGGCGTCGAAGCCGGCGATGATTAGACAACGACAACGCGACCGAACGCGGCCTGCACTGCACGCTCTTGCCCTCTGCCCCCATCCCCTTCCCTTGGTGGCCATTCAATCTTTGCTTTTACCGCCTCGCTGAAACACACTCTTCATGCTCCTACCGCAAACTCCGAGACGTACTACGAGTGGTAGAGATAGTGTCAATTTAATTTGTACGTTTAGCTGCTACTTGCTTCGTCTCGTTACGTTTGCTTTTTCTTTTCCCCATAGGTAGGCTTACCCAGTACCCTCTCTTTCCATTCTATACAGCCCTTACCCCTTTGCCATCCCTGGCATCCGGCCCGTTACAGCTTGAAGCTTTGATTTTTGCCACTCATTCCAAGCTGGCCTGTTACCTCGTTTCGTGAGCAGTTAACCAGCCAAATGGGGAAGAAAGTACCCAGCGCGTCGCGTCTTGACGAGCGACGGCGAATTCTTAGGGGGTTTCCTTCCATCCATCCTTTTAAAGTCATAATGTAATTGCCGACCTACTTCAACACGCCAGCCGGAGTGAAGTAGCGTTATTTTTACTTTTCTGCACACTTTGGAAATGTTGTTCACACACGATTGATGAGTTTATCATCAACTTAATTAGACAATTTTCACTGGCTGGAGACCCTTTGATTGGCCTTTTGACCGTCTCTAGAGGAAACAATGGGAACAGTTACGAGCAATCATTGTGCCACCACAAAAGGACGCGTGAAAGGTATCAAACGATGTTTAATCCGGAAGTCAACACCTTCCGCACCACCCTGAATCGGTCGTCGGCCGTCGTCGTGATGATTTCAGCGGTTTGTACAACTTCCTCGACCCACCGCTATCTATTGACACATGTCACACTTGGGCTGTAAAAAGATTAGGTACTTGCATTAAGTCAGCTCATTTCATTCCAACGACTATGACAGAGTGACAAAGTCTTGGGCAATCGTCAGTGGTTCGACGATTCGACAAAGACGCAAGATAAAGATCACACCTTTCCAAGTAGCGCATCCTTCGAACGCGGGCACCTTCCGGCTAGTGCCGATCAAATTGTGTGTTTCTTGCCTTTTCCCTCTTTCGATCTACCTGAAGACGATCATGAGGAGGACGGTGATGACGATGATGATCATGCCTGATCCCTCGGCGGATCGGGGGCCGATCGGCGGTGCGGGTTTCACACATTTGCTCAGTATTCAGAAAACCCAATATTTATTTGTTTATTCAACATGCCATAAATTATGTTATTTTAAAAGTTTCTCGTTTCGAGGCTATCGGTTCCACCACTCGCAGACGCCTTTTTTTTCTTCTTCCGAGAATGCGTGGAGTTTTCTCCGCCATATTCTTGACATATATTTTTGTGTGTGTTTGCTTGTTGCTTTCTCGTTTTCTCGCGTTTTGGGACCTGAAAATCACAACAACCGCGCCTGGATCGAATCTAAAGGGTTGAAAGTGAAGAAGGAACGAGAACAGAGCCACAACTGCCGCCACTCTCGTCGTTCCCCGGCGATCCAGTGTGTGGGAACAGGCACGAGTAGTGCCGTTGGTCTGCTCCCTTCGCGTGGTTATATGTTTACGTGCTTTCGGAGAAGAGCGGTGCAATCGTCATTCGAAGCGAAGGCACAACGACACCAGCGCATTCGGTAGCCGCGGAAGCTAGCAGAGAACCGGGGAAGAATCCGCGCACCCGCGAGTTATTCGTGGCCGCAGATGTGTATTGGTCTTGCCCTCCACAGTCCCGCGGTTGTCTGTAGGTGTGTGTTGAAACGAACAACGGTCCGAATGATAATCAGCTTCAACTGATCACCGTCAACCACTTCTTGGCGAACGGGCACGAACAAGAAGACGAGATGGAGGCAGAAACAGCGAGAGCGAAGGAATGCGAAGAAAGAGTGATAGAGAGGGATAGAGCGGGGGGGGGGGGGTGGGTGGCATGAGGAGGAAAGAGGTAGAAAGGAAGAGTTTCTGTCTGCAGCCGCGCGAGCATGATCAACAATAACTAGAATTTTGAAAACCGGCTTTGGGCATTCGGAGGCCATGCGCGAAAAGTTCGAATAAACGACCGCGCAAGCGAACTAACGCGGATGGTCCTTTATTCCCATACACACAAGTGTCTCGGGGATAGGACAGCAGAATGCTGGTGCTGTGGAATAGATCATAGCCAGTGATAGATCGGATTCAGGATTTTTACAAAGTTCCTTCTTACATTCTATGCCTCGAACATACGCATATTTCTACTAATCAATCGCGCGGCATACCAAACTATAATAAAACAGGAAGAAACTCGGGATGTGTCCCTCCCGAAAGGGTTGTAGCGATGCCGTTTCCTAAGCATGTTTTGAACATGTGGTTAGCTTTTTAAACTCCTTCGTCTAAAAGGGTACTGTGATTGTGTCCATGTGACATCCGTTCGGAGTATTTGGATTTTTTTCAATAGTTTCAAATGAAGTTCCGCCGCGGCAGAAGAAGATTCGTTCGTTTTTCTCCGAGGCGCATGGCCACGCACATGTTGGGCGCAGTGAAGCCATACAATTCGTGGAATCCTTCATGGTTTCCGTGGCACGACATACGCGCCGTTCAAGACGGGACCTGACATAAAAACCTGGTTATGCTCGTATGGCAGTGGTGGTTGAAAAAAAAATGCACAAAACTATTAAAACTTTTGAGAAACAACCTCAAGCTTACAATGTGGGATAACGGTTGATATTTCGGAGTTTGTATTCAATTGAATCTTTCGTGTCTTGCTTCGGCGAGCACATTGGAATCTCTTTCGTTCCATCTCTAACAAGTTCAAGAGGTTACACTTAAAGAGTCTCCAAACAACTCCGCAGTAAAGGCGGTGCGAAGCCGGACAAAAAAAAAAACATCTTCCCTTGCTTTATGAAAACCATTTCCTCGATGCCTTTTCTTTCCCGAGACCAAATTTCAACGAGGTCATGCTGGGATGTTTGGGAAGCCTCTAAATTCACTTCATGACCGCGGAAGGTTCTCTTTCTTTCCACCTCTCTCGAAGCACTCAGCAAAGCGAGGAAAAAATAGAAATGAAGAAAAAACAAATCTTCGCTAATTGATCAGTGGCTGCGACGAATTGTTTATTTTCCTATTTTATGTTGCTTTGTACCGATAACAACCCATTTCAAAAGTGATATGAAGAGGAAATAACTCTGAAGGACAAGCAGTAACGAACTACGGTGCAGTTGAAGGCGATTAAAAACTCCCAAAAGTTCGTGCAGTTTCAATAAAAAAAATAAATAAAAGACAGCAAACAGCGATAATTGGTACGTTTTTCTACAATAAGAAAGAAGCGAGCTGGAGTATCCGACTCCGTTTGTCGAGGCTCTTGTCTAGAGGCAGGGCAGTGCCCCTTTTTGTTTCCTATCCTGCCAAGCCCTTTTCGAAAGCCTGGAAATCACGTCCGAATAGTAGCAAAGATTTTGGCAAACATCTTGAAAAACTGTACGGTCACCGAGAAAGCTTTCGCCGATCACAATTGTCCTCCCTTATTGCGAGGTTATCGCGTGTTGCAATGGCCACTAACACGTTCGTCGAATCGCCCTTCTGCAGCACCCATACTCGAGCAGCCATTTTCGGCGCGAAAAATGTCGTTTAAAATATTGTCCTTATTTGTGACTGAATGGTAAAGGCTGGATAAGCTGGGAGGAAAAGTCGCTCCCATGAGTCAATGCTCGCCCACTGTCGTTGTCGGACTTCACCGACGGTCGTCGTCATTGCCGTTGTCGTTGTCTTTGTCGTTGTCTTTGTCGTTGTTGTTGTTGTGTCCGGGGTAGCCGTGGTCGTTGTCTCGAGTTCGTTGCTGTTGCTGCCGTTGTGATCTTTCTGCTCGTCCGATCGTGCGCTTTTAGAACTGCTACGTAGTTCTGCGGGAAAATTATCGCAGTTTCAATTCCTCATGGCCATTATACGACGTCTGCACTTCCACCCACTTAGTCGCACTAGATTTACTCCTACTCCTTTCAGTACAATGTACATCGCACATTGGCTAGAAACGAAGGATGCTCTCGCTCTTTGCTTCGCTTTCGATGCTACGTTACCTCTTTCACTAGATTTGTTTCTACAGCATTACCTCGCCTATATTCTCCCTATCCTCTTTCCCAGGATGCACAAACTTGCACATCAAACAGCCATTGCACAAATGTCAATTATTTTCGATTAGCCCAAGTATCTTCCCCTTGGAGTATTCTTAGTTTTTGCTGTTCCAGCACTGTTCCTCCAGCGAGATGGGGTTTCGACCCTCAGCTTATTTCCTATCTTTCACTATCCAGCTTGCTCCTTGCACCAGTGTCTTTCGTTCCGATCGATTGAAAAAGATGGACTAAGGCCGGCCCTGAACAAAGTAGTGGTTTTTCACTCCCTCTCTCTACACTTCCCACGGAGGCTGCCTTCAGCAGCAACCTGGGATACCATCGGCTCAGATCAGATAACATTTGGCGTCGAATCTGTTGCCTGCTGGTCCTTACTGACCCTTTCGCTTGAGGGCGTGTGACTCATGCAAAACACCTTCGCAAGCTCAAACCAGCTCAGCTTCTGGTTGTGCTTCTTATGAGGCGCTTGTCTGCAGATCCCATTGTTGGGGCTTGCAATGCGACATTGCAACATTGGCAGTTGCCGGTGGCTGAGCTTGGCATATTCTTGCTTGCCAGCCATTGAAGAACTCGTGAACAATCGTGCGTTTGCCAGGCACCAGTCGAAAGTGGGGATTGTTGTTCACCAACAGGGCATGTACGGAAAACTAGGAAGAAAGAAAAAAACGGTATCGATATGCTGCGTTCTCAAAGGATAATTTTTGCATCTGGAGGCTGGATCTTACACTTTTTGACGCGGATGTCGGGTGATGGTGGTAGAAGGAAAAGATGGGCAGGAATAAATGATAAACAATCTGACGATAACATACAACTACAAAACGAGCAAAATACGAACAAAAATCAACAAACATGTATGAACTACGACATGGCTCGAAAGGCTGAAGTTTTCGTCGATCAGAACTAGGCTTTAATAGTTCTAGCAGAGGAAAACTCCATTGAAATAAGTACAAAGAGTATACACAGACAAATGCCTGCGAAAAGACGTGCATTGATAAATGCAAAGTTTTGTCTGCATAAACTAGGCTTTATTAGAATGTGCAGAGAAACTTGAAAAGACAACAGCAGATTACACATCAAACCAAGCGTAGTTGATTTCGTCATATATAGTGATCTATGATTGCTCCATCCATGGCAGGCAGTTTATTCATAGCCGGCATGCACCGAGCATCTTCCAGAGGGATTCCGACATGCCGGTTGGTTAGTTATCCATTTATTATGTTTGTCCATACCCTCCCCTACTTCACCAGCTGCACCGTCCTACATCCTGGCCAGTTTCACAACATTTCCAAGGAGAAGGAATTGGTTCAGTGCGTACCAGCGCGCTTGAGCGGATAGTAAATGGGGTTAAACAAAACAAAAAAACAACCACCATATTTTCTGACCGCCAGTGTGCGATGAGGAAATAGGGTCATATTTCTCTAATGGCTCCTCATTCGTCATCATAAATCGATACCCTTTTGGTATTTCCGCTCTTGAGAAACAACAAAAAACGTAAAACTCAAATAAAAGCCGTGAAGATCCAGGCAGTGCTTACGATCGAGTCGTCCCGTTGAATCGCCAACGGTCTCTGGCGCTTTCGATAGATTCCTTTGCGTGGTTGTTTCCCTGCATGACTGCGAATGTGATCCTGGCCGTCCAATAAAAGATATTGCCGGATCAAAGACTTTACTGCTGCCAATTCTGCTCGGCCGCCGTTCGGATTGGACCGGCCAGATTTTCAACCGATCGGCTTTACTTGCAATTCACTTATTAGTCTCGACGAACTTAGGCAAAGATATGCACAGCAAAATACGCTGTTTTTTTTTTCATAATATATAACATCGTAGATCGTAAAAGGTGAAATTCGTTTTACAAATCGCAACAAAACGCCCCTTGTTTACTGAAGGACGCTGCTACCTGCTCAATCGTTGCGTGGTGCTTTGAACATCGGTATAGTTGAAACCCCAAAAGCAATTAAAAGTGTTCAGTGACTTTACTGTCCATGAGCATCCGTTTTTTTTCGGCAGACAAGAAAAAAAAATTGAACGTTAAGTGGTCGATCGTGAATGATTCCGAACGGTGATCTATGCTGGTCCAATTCATTTTTACTGGTACGAGCGTGCGTATAGCTAGAATCGCTCAGGAACACCCATGCACAAGCACCCATTTGCTCCAGCAAACGAGGCAGATAAGTGTACAATTGTCAAATTCACACATTTCAATATCATTCGTCGATCGTTAACCGCCTTCAACTAACAATAACCGATAATTAAAGAGATTTCACGGTTCTTCCCAAAAACATGAAATAATCTTTCAAAGAAGAGGCTCGGAGGGAACGAGCGCCATTTGCGCGAACGCCAATGAAGGACGAGAGGGAGAGCAAGAAACGAAACGAGAAAGCGAGCAAGAGCTAGGGAAGAGAGAGAGAGAGATACATGATCCTCACTGTTCCGTTGCTGCTCGGAAGGGATTGTCTACCTAGGAGGAAGTCGGTGGTAACCAAACTACTTGAAAGGCGCAATTATCCATCCATCCCCACACAAGTCCTCACACAAGATGCTTTTTTCCGTGCGTGTATGGGAGTGTGTGCAAAAGTGTGCTCTTACCAAAATGTAAAAAAAAAGAAAAGAAAAAAAAGGATAAGGTAGAAGACAAATCACAAATGAATCTTCCAGCCTTTGCGTACGGTCTCTCCTTCCGCCCAGCATGAGGTGGATCGTAGGAAGATCGTCTGGTCGTGGTATCGCGTGGACTCGCGAGACATGAAATATTCGCTGTCGTTTCTGCCCGTCTTTCGTTGGCTCCCCCCTCTGCCCTGACCGCTGCCCACGACGACCCCACGAGGCGTACGCTCCCAGTTGGAACACGGTTTGATTTACGTCCTCCGTCTCCGTTTGCCCAATTGCCCTGTGCTCTTGGAGGGACAACGCCACGCCACAGCCAAACGAGGGAGGCTGTGTGTACTGACACTTCATAAATTCTTCGTTACCTTTTAGCCCCCTCTCCACGGGCCACCCCTTGTTCGCCCTTCCTTTGCAACGTACTCTTTCCCTCCTCGGCCTTAACCCGGACCGGTTAACAGTCCGAGGGTTCCAGAGACTCCGGACTGTTCATTTTTCGTGAACCTTTTTAACGAAAAACGAAAAAAGTGGTGTTATTCCTTCTTTTCACGTTTGCACACTCTCTTATTCACATGTACAGTCCAAACTTTCTCTCTCTCTATCCCTGGCCGGTTCCGCGTCTTCTTCGGCTACGCGATCATCTCGCATCTTTACGACCTTTTGCCATCCAGGTTCTATGTTTCGTATTTTGGCTTTTCATTCCATTGCTTACTCGTTTCTGGGCTCCTTTATTTCTCCCCTTTGCACTCCCTCTGCCCATCCTCGCTGTGCCCTTTCCCCCCGAGCAAACAGAACAACGATCAACAGTTCTCGCGTCGCACTCGAGCAGACTCCTGCTGGTTTTTAGACTGCCCTCCGCGTTGCAGGGATTTTTCCGTATTCTCTCAATTTCCCCCTTCCCTCCCGTTTTTCACCCGCCCCGTTCACCCGTTGTCCCTTCTCATTATTCACTTTACAACGATATTTCAGGTCCTTTTTTGCTGTGTGTTCCTGCCACTATCGCACACTTGATTGATTTTGCTTTTCCCACCTTCCATTCCCTTCGTTTACTCACGTCCTTCTTTCTCTTCCATTCTAGCCTTCTTCCATCATGCTCTCCACCCACTCGTTCTTCTTGTCTCTCTCTCTCTCTCTCTCTTTCTCATCGGCCTTCTATTCTTGTTTCACCTCTTCGTACTAGCAAACGAATTGTTGCTGAGCTTTCTCAACGCCAAACCAAATAAAAAAAGCAACTCATCCAATCATTTTGTCGTTTTTTTTTCTTTCTTCAACTACTGTTCCAACCGTTCCACCTCCGCTCGTACCTGTTTCCCTCCTCACTTCTCCGTCAGCCACACACAACATAAGAATCTGGGCGAAGTGAACGTTGGCAGATCGAACGCTCCGAAAAGAGATGCAAAAACTTGTTTTGGAAATTCACTCCCTCTACTTTCCCCTTGCCCTTGGCTCGCGCTGCCTTTACTTGCCATTATGCCTCCCACGACAGGAGGAGAAGAGGAACGGTGCAGAAGGGGTGCTGCCCTCAGCCACACAACTCCCACAGTGTCCGTGAACCCGGTTTCTTACCAGCAGCTTTTTCGAGAATTTCTCCTCCTCATCCTTTTCTTCTCCAGCCTTTTTTCGTTTCTTGCCGTTTCTCAGAAGACAGATAGATTGATCGTTTCCACACACAACAGACGCACATAGTACGGGTGGCGACATACAGACGCATGCACATACTTTATTCACATTTTGAACCATTTCCTTTTAGCTTTTCTAATCGGCACTAAAATGACGATGATTTGTTCGCTTGTTTTATGGGTGCTTTTCCAATTTCACCTTCGCTGCCTCCTTGCTTGCACGCTGTCCGCTTCAGTCTTTTTAAACACTATTGATTAGATTTTGTTTTTGATTCTCCATTCTTCGTCGACTGCCAATTAGTTTTTCCTCTTTCTCTCTCTCTCTCTCCCTCTAAAACCGATAATTTCCTTTCCCGTATGGAGGATTCCACCTGATTAACGGTGGAAATCGGTCACATACAAAAGAGGGAAAGGGACATACAGGTCAACACAGGTGCAGCACCGCTCAAGCACTGCAGTCCGGTCGTCCTGCGGGTTCGTTCGCTTCCGCCTTTTTTTTCTTAAAACTGCGTCCGTGAGCGAAGCGGCACGGGCCTTTACATGTCAACAAATTTGCTAATTCTAACACAGGACTTTACAACTATCAACAACACGAAGGGACACATTACATTTACTATTAACCTGCCGCACTAATACACACGTGCAAAATGACGTGTGACGGAGAACATTGCTTCAGAACGCACAAAAACGAACAAGTCTTCCTTGCCGAACAGCATCGCAAATTGCATCGCTCGTCCCAAGGATTCCCCACATTTTCGACGCAACAGCGTGACTACAAGCTAAACATTTACACACACACTCCAGGTGTATCCCGCGCTTAATGTAACAATCAAGAAACACAATAGAGAACCAGCCCACGGGAAGCGCAATTACTGGGGAAATGGGGGAGAGGTTGAGCAGGACGGGGTCATTTTGGAAGCAGGGATTGCATGTCGGTACACTACCTATCACTAGCGATTTGACTACTGTTGTTGCTGATGCTGCTCCGACTGTTGCCATTGGTGACGGCTGCCGCTGATGCTGCGTTCTTGCTGTCATTGCTATTGGTGGCTGCCATCGTACGCCCTGCCTCGGCGGGGGGCCCGCTGCCGTTCGCCAGGATCCCCGTCGTCGGCAGGGGCGAAGTCGTCGTCGTCGTTGGGGAGAGATCACCGTTTGTGGTCGCTTTGCTGCCCGAGAGCCCCAGCTGCACGCCCGTCCCCGTCACGTGATGCTGATGGAAGTTGGAGGACAGCTGCGGGTGGTGGGGGTGTTGGTGGTGGTGGTTGTGGTTTTGCAACTGTTGATGGGCAGGATGCAGCAGAAACCCTCCCGCCGGCCCTCCACCGGCTGTCCGCGGGCTCGCGGGGAGCAGACTGCCGTTGGAGGGAGAGCTGCCGCCGAGCCCGTTGCCGGTGCTGCTGTCCGGCAGCTCCTCCTTGATGGCCATGGCCGTCGTGGAGGACACGGAGGAGCTGCCGGACGAGGGCGGTGTGTTGGGTAGCAGCGGGGGGGACGTTTTCAGATTGAGCTGCTGCAGATGTGGCGGGATCTGGAGCGACGGCGTCGACGAGGACGACGACAGCGAGGACGACGACGAGGACGAGGAGGACGATGATGAGGATGAAGAGGACGAGGGCGTCGGAGGGGCGAGCGTGGGGGTCGACGGTGTCGGGGGCAGCAGTGCGGCTGGGCTCTTCCCCAGGCTGGGCGCGGTGCCGTTGGAGGTGCTAGAAGAGCTGCTGTTTAGGTTGGCGCCACCGTTCCCGTTGCCGTTCCCGTTGCTCGCCGTGGAGGACGCCGAGTTCGTTCGCATCGTGTGATGGTTGTTGTACGGGCTGAAGTTGTTGCTGTAGCTGTTGTTCATCTGCGACCCGCCGATGCCCGAGTCGTTGCTGATGTTGTTCAGCTTGTCGCTGACGTTCTGCAGAGCGGCCGCGGCCGCCGCAGCTGCCGCCGCCGCCTGCTGATGGTGGTGATGGTGGTGGTGGTGCTGTTGATGGAGGTAATGTTGCTGCTGCTGCTGGAGCTGTTGCTGGAGCTGCTGTTGCTGATGTTGCTGCTGCGCCGAGGCGATCATCGACGCTAGCCCCAGATGGTCGTGGTGGTGGTAGAAGTTGGTCGGCGTCGCGGGGCTCGCGAGCAGGTTCAGCGGGGACGCGATGCTCGTCGAGGGGGACTGAAGGCTCGAGAGGACACTCAGGCACCGCGGGCTGGACAGCGACTGGTTGATCGACTCGCGGTCCTCGTCCTCCTCGCCCGGCGACTTGCTGCTATCGTCCTCCATGCTCCCGCAGCTTCCGATCGCATCGTCCGAGCCGTCCCCGCGCTCCCGCCCACCCTCACGGTCACTGCTGCCGTCCCCTCGGTCGCCACCACCGGCTTCCTTGTAGCGGATGCACTTCTTCTTGCGGCGGCACGGCTTGCACCACTGGTTTTGCTGATCTAGCCCGTACCGCGCACGGCACTTCTTCATACTGTTTCCGCCCGGATCCGCCGGGCTACGATCCTTTTTCCTCTTCTTTTTTTTTGCCCCGTACCCATAGTTGTCCCGCGCCGTCCAGCCCGGGTAGAGCTCCATGTGCAGCTGACGCTCCTGGCGCGCCTTGTCGTAGTACACGCTCTGCTCCTCCCGCGACAGCGAGTGCCACTTCCGCCCGAGGATCTGGTTGATCGCGGCCGACTCCTTCAGGGTGCACTCGGCCACCACCTTCGCGCGCATCTCCTTCATGTACAGCATGAACGCGTTCAGGGGCTTCTTCACGTGGCTACGTTTCTTCTCCAGGGCGGCTTCTCGTTCCGCCAGCGACATGTGCTTGTGTCCACCACCGCCACCTCCACCTCCTCCACCACCACCACCACCACCACCGCCGCCGCCGCCGCCTCCACTGTTGTTGTGATGGTGATGGTGGTTGTTGTGATGGTGGTTGCTATGGTGGTGGTTGTGGTTGGTGTGATGGTTGCTGTTATTATTGTTGTTGTGATGATCGCCCGACCCTCCCCGGTGGTGGTTGTTGCTGTGGTGGTGGAACGAGGACGACGAGGAGGAGGACGATCGATGGTGATGATGGTGATGCCCGGACGATGGCTCGTGATCGTGTGCCGATCCGGAAGACTCCTGCTTGATCGACGCGTGCCCTTGCCGGTCGCCTCGATGCGACCCCACCCCGGGAATGTCCTGCTTCGGGCCGGGCGTGATGATCGCCGGATGCCCCGGATTCAGCGCCGGGTGCGACGGGTGTATTCCGGACGGCAGCAGCGAGGGCGAGTAACGGTAGAAGTCACTCGACAGCGATGTGTAGATCTGGAGCGACGACGGGTAGGGCGTTCGGAAGCCGGCCGCGGGACTGTACAAGGAAGGCGTGTGCCAGGAGGGAGCCACCGGGAGCATGTCCGGGCTGAGCATGGGATAGGGATACTGGCTGGTGGGGAAGCTGTACAGCGGGGGCCTCGTGAGACTCATCGTCTTCGGGTCCAACTGGTAAGGCAGGATGCCGCAGTGGGCGGGTGGCGGCGACGATAGATGGTCCCCGTTGTGACAGAAAAATGGCGGCAAGTTCATCTTGTTCGCCATCGACACCGGCAGTCCTCCGGGGGCTCCGTTCGCGTACGTATAGGGCGGCACGATGTAGCCCATGTTGAAACCGGGGTGGGGTGCTCCATGTGGCAGCTTCCCGCCCGCTCCGGCGGACCCTGTACTTCCGCTGTACAGCGAGCTGCTGCTTTCGTGGCGGGTCGTTCCATTTTTGACCGTTTTCTCCTCACTCTCGGTCAAATCGATGAGGCTGGACTTTTCCTCGAGCAAGTTCTCCGACAACTTCTCGTCGTCGCGATCGCCCTCGTCCTTGAACACCTTCACTTCGTCCGTGCTGCCCAGCTCGTCCCCGGTGGAACTGTTGTGCGGCATGTTTGTACCGATACGCTTTCTCAACCAGCTTCACGTGAAAGGATTGCGCAGACTAATCGTAATTGCGTACACCACGCCACTTGGAAAGGATATTCTGTTTTGCGCTCTACCAATAATACTACACTACACTTGTGAACGATTATTTCGCTGCATTTCCCCTTTCCCGTTTTCTTTTTAAATAAGGCACTTGGAATTAGATATTGATTATTGATTTTCTCTGCCCAACTTTTGCTCGGTTCGTCCGAGAATATTTGCACACCATGCGTAAATAATTTCCCACCTTTACCTGCTCACACACACACTCTCTCTGCCTTCATTTGTTGCCCCCTTGTTTCACAACCTTATTCCTTATTTTTCCTTTTAAATTTTCTCTTCTTCACTTCCGATAGTTGTCACTGCAATCATGAGCACGCTTTCTTTCGCGCACACACTGCGGTCGGCAAAGGCACGGAATAATTTCTTGCACTTCGTTGCAGCAATTGCACTTTTCTTCCGAAACTTAGCTGCGGCTGCGTCGGCAACCGGTGCCTGTGGATTCTTTAGCAGTGAGAAAAGATGCTCCCCCCGGGCACGCCACGCTCATTCGCCCGTTTGTCGTTCACTGCGCACTTCACCGCACTTCTTCTCTGCACTTCTCTGCACACTGCACCGCACGCGTCGCTCGTCGCGCCGTTGCCTGCCAGTCGGCGTCGTGTGCGTGCGAGGATCACGAGGGACGACTATCAAGCTGGGACGCGCGGCGGCAGGTCGTTGCCAGCGTTGGTGTATTTTTGCCAATTGGTCGCCGGTCTGGTTCCTACCGGCGCCATCGGATGCGACCCCGACCGTACTCCCTACCTACGCTGCCGGACGTTGCAGCTTGCTGCTCGTTAGCTTCACCGCTCCTGCTCCGTTGCTGGCTCCGACCGGGACGGCGACGCAGTCCGATCATGTTCCGGTGTGGTTCGGCAGGGTGGAAACCGTCGTTGCCCGCACTTGCAGTAATGGGTTCCGCATGTGGAACGTGCACTTGCTCACTCACTCGCCCGCCGGTGCGATGTCGTCATCCCGCGCAGGATTGCACGACGGCAAGTGCAACGCAGATGATGATGCTAAACTGTATGCACAAATCGACAACAGATCGCGAGGCCGTGTAAATGAACCGACTCAGGGGAAAACGAGAATACACACGCACACGAACGCTTGGAGAATAATTATCGGCGAGCGGGCTGGCGATGCTGACATCTACACTTGGCCACCCCGACCTGCCGAGTGATAGAAAATGGCCTTTGCGGGCGCCGTATGGTTTGTTTTTCTTCGTTTTCTATGGCAGCAGCGAGTCGCGAAAACAACAACGCCGCGACAAATGGTGCGAATCTCCGTGTGGTGGCCGTTTTTTTTTTTTTTTGCTCTGCTTTAATTCGCTTAGTTCTACGCAGGCCCTTGGCGACACTATCTCTTGCCCCTCGAGCTATTTCTTCTCTACTCTATCTCTCTTTCTCGCTCTCTTTCTCCCTCGTTTCCTTCGTCACACCAACTCTTTTGCGACCAGTTAAATCAAGTCTGCCACAGCTTCACAGCGCTGAGAAGACGCAACGCAAAGCGCGCGGTCTACTTCGATGGAATGGGTCGATCAGGAGGGTGTTTGTAGTCAATCTCACCGACAGTTATACCCGTGCCGTCGATCAGCGCCGTCTCCTGCGTCGCCGCCGCGGAACAACTGCTTCGAAAACGCTTCCTTCGCGATACACGGCCACAGTAAAGACACGCCTTATTTCTTGCTTACGTAGGACTGCGATCAGGCCCGCTGCACGGCGGCAAAAGAATTTACGGGAATATTAATCCACGGACGATCCTACGGCCTGACACTACGCGATTGCGTACCGAGCGACTGGAGCCTGGAGTGCACTGTGAACGGCTTCAATCCGTTTTGCAACAACCGACGGCACTTTGACACTGGCGGGATTATCTGTGCACTGTGCACTGGAAGGGTGCTTTGCGCTTCTCGTGTCGTCGGTCTTTGTAACCGTAAAGTCGTGCATCACATAGACCTCTAATCGGTTTTCCTATCCTGCTTCCGTTTGTTTTCCCTACGACGCGCCGAGGGGCGATTTACGTGTTTGTATGTTTTCGTTATTTTTTTTTTTTTCGATGGTGTCACTGTCCGGCGCGCTCCACTCTCATGTTCAATTTACTCGCGACTGACACAAGCTACATGCGGAATTCAACTGCGTTCCTATGAAGAGTGGTGCGGAGAGAGCAAACGAACTACACCTCCTTTGCTGCCTTCTGTCATCTCTCTCTGGCGTTTGCATTGGCTCGCGCGCCGAGTGCAATGGAAGGCGTAATGGTTGACAACTGCGTATTAGACCCACCATGGATGGATTACACCCACCCAAGTCGGTGGCTGAACGCGACGGAAGAGTTTTTTCGTTGAGCTGTCAAACGGCGCCCTCGGGTGGAGGTGTGAAAGAGATCGCCCGATTCCGCTCAGTTTGACCGCGTGGTGAGTGCTTGCACGAGGAGCGCAGGCGCAAGCCTGCTGAGTGCCGTGGATTTAAATTGACCGTTGAAATCAAAAGCAATCGACTGAACCTTATCAAAATAATGGGAAAAATCACTCATTAAACGCCTTCATGTAAACAATTTGTAGATGATTTAATGAAGTCAGTGAGTTTACACCATACATATTTACGGTTGATGATACAGCCATTTCCAGTGGGACATGCATTGCGAACTGTTCATTTGCTGCATATCAAAACATGGATTACTACAACTACAGTGCAGTGTTTCTGTACAAATGTATACAACGGGCCAAAAAGAAGTTTGACCGATCGCTTTATTAAAACGATTTCGTTTGCCCACTTACAACTTGTCCCATCCCACAACCCGGTCCGTAATCGATACCCCTCCTAACTAACCACAACATAATTCAATGTTTAGTGAACCAAGAATAAGATTGGCTCCGCAAAGTGGACACGAATGAGCCATACACATAAATGAAAAGGAAAAACAATGGATTAAATTTTAGCACACGAAATTTAACTAAATGACAGGATATTTTGAAAGATCATAGCTCAATTTTTTAAGTTACACCCCATAACTGACCAAGAGGCGCTGAAGGATACGAGTCCCATGATATTTTGCTCCATGCAGTACATATAAACCGGCCCTTTTCCGTGCTCCATGGCTCAACGTAACGCAAATACGTGAGAATTGGTTTTCATGCACCCCATCCATGGTGCATATCGGGATGCTGCAAGACGCTGAACTAGAGAGGACACTTTCCAAACAAAACAAACTTATTGCTCTGTTTGTATTTCTGGTCAACCTCATCTCACCCCCGCGGTGGTCGCTCGCCGCGCAAGTCCCCATGCTGTTCGATAGTGCGATAAAATTCTGCCCTGCATGTTTTTTTCTTCAGAATTTCTCCCCACCGGCTCGTGCAGCGAGAGATGCATTTGCAATGTGTGGCTGCAGACCGTTTTGTTTTCCTGCCAGCCGCGCCATGATGTCGCGTCGGACCGCCCAAGCAAGCATTCTCAAACACACCTTCTTTTCCCTCGTCCAATTCCTGGTGACCGTCAACGTCACCGTCAGGTAATCGACCAAGCCGGTAAAAAATAAAATGAAAAAAAAAGACATGGGAGAAATTAGTCCCCAGACGCAACACAAATCAGTCAGTGGAAGGAAAGATGGAGGGAAAGGTACAAATAAATAGTAAAACCTTTTGTTATCATGCTGTGCAAATATGGTTCAATATCTATTATTGGTACGCACTTGTTTATCTTTGTCCTTTCCGTTCCGTTTTTCCAATGTGCCTTTCCTTCAGGCGCAGGGAAGTTTTTTGAATCCGTTGTTGTTCGTAGTTGAACCTTCCAAGATATCCGGCACCTCTGGCGATGCTCTGCGGGCGCTCAACAAACCCAGCGTCCCGAAAGCCTCGGGGGCAGCGGGGTGCGTGAAAGCGATAGCAAAGTCCTACGCAAACTGCCCGCGTGGGATGACGTGGTCTAAAGGATATTATTTACACCTCGATCCTGACTCGAAGGGTTCGATCGGATTGTCGTCGACCGGCAACCAACCGAGCGAGCCTTTTTTTTGTTCGAATTTCGTGTTTACTTTTTAATCTACCAGAACGAATATATTTCCCGGTATTCGGTACGGTCCTTTAGGGAACGTTCTTCACGACGATCGTTTTGCGGATATTTTGCTTCCCTGCTGTCCTACGTCCTCCACCACCCGTGGGGAAAAAGGTTTCATTTCCATTTTTTTACGAATTGAGGCGTTTGGGTGCATTATTTTCAATTCAAGCAAGAACATTTCTAGTTAAGGATCAGGAAGGATCTTTTTATTACGTTAATCATGTTGTTGTTTTCCTTGGAAAAGTATTTGATTTGGTTTCTGTAAGAATACGGTAGGTGTACTATACCCCCCCCCCCCCCTCCTTCCTCCCACTACCTCACAGTATCCTACCTTTGCATGCCTCAACAATTTGGAGGTTGATGCAACAAACGTGAAAACGTTGAAATTTAATCTTATTGGTGAAGTTGCCATTTTTTTAAACATGTCCAATATTTCACAGATAAAATTCACCTTAAAACTCATTTTTTTAAATCTGTTTTGAATTCTTAACTTTGAACAGATCAGAAAAATCATTAGGCAATGTGAGTGCGACACAAGCTATGGCTGGGGTGCTGGGCAAAGGGAAGAAGCTAACAGTCGACATAGACGATCGAATGAATCTAAACGATCAAGTTCAATAAGTGGAACAAAGAGCCAAATTTTACGTTTCTCAAAAAATTTAAAATTCGAGCCAGTGCGGTGCAAGTCCTTTTTTTCTAGCTTTCCATCCCGTTCTTCTATCCTTTGCACGTTCGTTGTTCTACGCTGGCAGGTTCTTTTTTTCCTTTTCGCTGTGCAACGTTTCCCAGTCGAGGTCCTTCCTGGGATTCCGGAATCATTAGGGAACGCAACGAGGGGTCTAAAAGCTGTCCACTCCAATGCGAGCTCTTCGTCTCTCGAAACTCGTGGTCATATAGCAAGCAACGGGATCAATGGGATTCCAGAGCAGGTAGTCGAAGCACAAGGATTTCACATGTTGACGCTGCTGTCCCTTCCCATTTTTCTTTCTTCGTTCATCCTGTCAGACCTTCAGATTCTCGATGTGTCCAAGTCCACGGCACGGGGTTGCTCGTAAATCGTCTCCTGCTTCTCCACTTCTTGCTGCGTTTGTACCTAGTCGCCGACACATTTTTTCCCTTTCACGTTTTCTACACATCCGTTCGTCTGGTTTCTGGAGGCGTTCGATTCAAGCACTGCTGCGATCAGCACGTAGAACGAGGTCTGCGTGACGGCCAATGCGAGACGTGAAAAAACAACATCCCGAAACCCTGGATTCTATGGGTAATTTATGACAATCGGCCCAATGTTCTGAGGCCAATGAGGCTTAAAAATAAACCAAAACAGTCTCGTGTTCATTATCTCTCCATAGGTCTTTCTATCTCGTTTTCTTTCGTTGCCCCTTCCTATCTCTTCTCATCTGTATTTTCCGAAAAAAAAACAGTCATAGAAACCAACAAAACATCCGCAAAACTTGGTAGAAACACAAACAAATGCAAATGTTTCGCAGGACGATTCGTTGCGCTGGTCGACGTCAATGGCAAATGGTTAAGGAGGCTTAAGATCTTCTTCCTGCTGAGTCTTGCATTGGGCTTACAACTGGAACAGGATCGGTCTTGATGTACGCTCGCAGGAATTCGACGAAAGCCGAAGCCTTGGCAGCCAAAACACGATATCCAAAGGAAATCTCAGCTTTTGGTGGTTCCCGGGTGGTAGCATAAGCTCGAGCGTCTTTCTTATCCCAGTATGCTCGCACAAAACCAAGTGACAAATTTCGAGTTGACTTGACAAAGAATAAGACCTGCCCGTGAAGAGTCAAGAGCCTTTGGGCCTTTGAAGCGCGGGCCTATGAGGCGCGGGTCTTTGATGTGTGCTAACCTGTGAAGGTGCCAAGTGTGTGATTGACCAGTTTCATGTACCCGATTCGCCAGTTCAGTGCCCCTTGGCGGAAGCATCGCCCTTGATCTGAGCCTTGACCCAATTGTTCGATCTTTTATCGAGCAGGAAGACGACGAATGCGATCGATCCGATACACGCCTGCGTTCGATGAGTAGCGTACGTCAGATGGTATCCCGCAGGCGGTGGTCGATTAGTTCTGCCACAAGGAGTGACGCAATCCCGCTTAGCACGCGCCCTGCCTCTGTTATACACTTCAAAGGGACGAATGCCGCCGATGGGCGAAGGGTGAGCCCGAAGGATAACAACGACATAGAGGGAACTTCCTCCGCAAGCAGTGGACGCCGTCGTCTTCGTCGTGGCTGTGGTTAAGTGGCGATGAAGAGGATGATGGTGTTTGATGAAAACTGATGATGATGATGGTACGGAACCGTGTCAATATAATAAACTTGTCAAAACACTTGCGGTCTACGGTCGGCAGATCGCTGGAAGGGTATTCGTTTTTTTTTACATATATTTCTCCTTGTTGTGCCGAATAGTTTCGGAGTTTGTCAAGGCTACGAAGTGGAGGATTGGCGTGCTCGATGCGCTTGTTAAGCCGATCGTATGTCAATTTTTAGACTAACGTGGTAATTATTCCTTTCGCTCTCTGGCGGCAATATTCGTGTGCAAAGGAAATTATACGGTTCGTTAGCCCCGCCGATCGTTTACCCGAATGAAGAGCTCCGGCTCAAGTAGTGGCCGCTCGTTTGCGATCACCTCGACGTGTGTGTGCTGGGGGTAGGGAATTAGAAAATGATGATTAGATAATTACTTGTTGAATCAGTGATATTATTTACCGTGCTGAAGGAATGTTAGGCGGGATGCTGCATGCCGACGTGTGTGTTCCGGAGGTTTTAAAAACTTGTTTCTTTGCAAACTGTTAACGTGAACGCAACGCAGCATGATGAAACATAAATGATTCATATACATTTTTGTGAGTGTATACTATCGGTACTGCGGTTTTTGTTTAAACTATTGTCAGCATGCCAGGTATTCGTAGCTTCGTAAACTGGATGGTAAAATTGCAGTTTTCAGAGCTTGAAATAAGCGATAATTTCAATGTGATTAATAAATGACGTTGATGTAAAACTACAAAATTGGTAAATAACTTTCTAACTTAATAAAGAGGACCACTCAAATTAGTGGATTTTCGTATAACATACATTTTTATGTTTGAGCGTTTTCTCGTTCCACCTAGCTGAAACGTTACCATTACTGGTGGTTTGTAACGCATGCATGTTGACATTCAAATATAACACGAAGCGCCCTCTGTTGGCGAAGAAGTTGTGCTTTCCAATTGCCTACCCTCCGGGCGTTAGTTTACCGATTTTGGTCCAAGTTAACCGGTTATTTGAACCGGTTTACACGTGAAACCCATACGAACCGGTTTTGGTCCAAAAAATATCGCCTTCGCAACGGAATCGGTAAACTTGGACCCAAATCGGTAAACTTGGCAAAAAATCGGTTCTGGCAGCAATCGAAATCGGTTTTTTTTTTCACGAAGGACGTGTTGATTGGATCAGCGGGTGATTTTGCAACTTCCTTCTGTAATAGCTTTGGATTGAACTACGATAGTTCATGTATATGTAGATTCGTATTGAATCGAAATTTTAAGAATGCGTGCAGAATTGTGTTTAATGTATTTTAATAGAATGTTTAAAAAAAAATAAATAAGTTTTTTCGCATAAAAGATTTCATAGTGTAGTTCTTAGCCAGTTGCCCACGATGACTGCTTATGATGAATGATGTGTTATAATGCATCAGTGTTTCTATTGTTTCGCACATTTTTGTGCTACTTGACATAGCATGATTAGAGAGGCACAGTGGCCGTTTGGTAGTTGAAGAATAACTACCGTAAATAAAGTCATCATTAGACACTTCTCGTCCCGTAGCAGTCCCCTCCGCACTTATAATGCCATACGCCAAGGTTCCTATTGTTCGGTCTCGTCGTTTGAAGGCAATCATAATTAACAATCGCAATAAAAATCGAGCAAAACTTTCTCAATAACGAATGGCGGCTCATTCTGAAGGGCTTATGGTGTTGCAGGAAAGTGGCCTACGGTGAGTGGAAGAGATCTCAAATGGCCATCAGGTCGTAAAGTAAGTCCGGGAAATGGTGGTCCTTTCCGGGTGACCATTCCATCCGGGCCCAGGGTTTTCTTTCCTTCCTTGGGAGCTATAAATCAGTTAAGCAAATTCATTTGCTTTCAGTCAAAAATTTTCTTCGTCACGATCGTCCGGATCCCATCTCCATTCCCCTCCTCGAGTTCTCCCGCGTGACCCATCATCTCTGCATAGTCCCCCATATCACACTCGTCATTTTATACTCCACGTTAACGCGGGCGTTGATTTTTTGGTCCATTTTTTAACGATGCTGTCGTGCGACCGATGGCAAAGAAAGTTACTCATTCTTGTTCACTTTTCAACACAATTTCAGCAGCTAAGTTGACGGCCGATTTCTTTACGATTTTTATAGGCTAAGGCGAGGGAAGGTACGTAGGACCGCTGGCGCGCGTGTTTACGACGAGAAAATTTGTTTCCTTTTATTTTTGGAAAGTTTTTCCTCACGGGTTTGGCTGACATTTCATGTGCGTTTACCATTTGCGGTTCGAATCATTTGTAGACGGAAGACGCGAACGAGCAAACAAATTATCCTACTTTCTCGTTTGCACAAGTGACCACACCACGCCACGAAAACTTATAAAGTGGCCGGAATGTGATGAAAACTGGTCACCGCACAAACGTTTCATGGCCGTCATCAAGTGTCACGATCGTCGTTTGGAGTGTGCGTGTGTCTGTTAGCTGTGTTTTATGTTTTATGATGAAATATTTGTTCGAGGAGGAATGCTCTTCTTTCGCTTTCCGCAGATGGTTTCAAATGCGGGGGCATTTTATGGACTTATGGTTTTATGACTCCGTTGCGGCGGCGCTTCCATATCGATGAAGACGCCAGCTAGAACCAGCTTCGAGCAACAGGATGATTTATCGAACAGAAAGCTGTAGGTAAAAGTAAAATTAGAAGAAAAAAAAAACTCAAAAGGTGCATACTAATCTGATGGGTACTTGCCACTAGTCTCCGACCGCTTCGCCTGTACGGTGGTGAATGGCCGTGGCCGCTACTAAAACGTGTTTCGCGCGCTAATCCTTCTCCCTGGATTAGGGAGGTGTTTGTGGTGGCTTTCTAATTTGAATTCCTCGGACTAGCACTTGAACACGTTCAGATCACTTTGCTGTTCCGTTTGCTTGGAACGGCGTGTATGGAAGAGAGGACCGCGGTCATCCGCTTAATTTCGACAGAATACCGCTCAGCCACACATCTTCGAGGGTAAGTGTACTCTTTGATGAAGATATTGAAGAAGATTTTATAGATATCCCTACGGGCCAATGATGTTTTGTGCCTTCTGAACATCGATTTCTGTGCGTTCGTCTGCAGTCTTGCCCCTGAAGTTATGATGAATAAGGATTAATCTCTAGAATATATATAACTCTCAAAATGCTGATTGTATCGGCTTCTGAGTAAAGTTATTTTATTTCTTCAATCAAAAGATGACGTAGCACTATTTTTTTGTTTGCTCTCAAGTTTGCAGTGATTTCAACGTACTGAAGAATTATGTTTTAAATAATGTAAAGTATCCAAAGTACTCTTTCAACAAACAAGTTTTATGAGTGAAACTAGCCTAGCGGCCTTTGTTCCTACAGCTTTGAATGAGTTATGCGTTTGTAAAATTGCTAACCAAACATAAATATTTCGTGAGCTATTAGATCATTTTTGCTGGGGCTGCATTTGCAAGCAATTTGATTTTGTTAGAAAAAAATGTTTTCATGCGTGCGAAAATATCGTACTCTGTTCAGTCGATCCACTTGACTCGATGTCGTCAATATGCCTTTAGGTTGAAATATGTGCTTTTTTACAGCTACAATTTTTTACAGCTTTCATGCGAGCGTTGCAGGGTTTTTCATTGGATGAAAATCGATTTCCAGAGTGAGAGAGAAAAAGATATATACACATATAGTTGGACTGATAGAGTGAGAAAAATAGAGAGGGAGAGATAGAGAGAAGATAGAGTGCACGAAGGAGAAGAAACAAGAGAAAGACATTTTATTTTCATTCCGATGCACCAGGTCCTGTTCTTGTTGTACTGATGCAATATTCAAAACTCATCCAGTGAGCTAGCCAAGTCGCCAGCATTCGTAGTGGCGCCGATGCCTGTACGATGGCAGTTATGTAATGACCAGCGACTATCCCCAGCGATACCTGGGGGATTAGTGACACTTGTCATACCGGGATATGCAGGGTCGATTCGGCTCGGCTAGCCGTGCGCTCGAATCGGCAAGAACGACGCGAAATTCCCTTGGATCCTAGATCTGGTGACCATTCGTCACAACTGGCTCCGGTAGAGCGTTAATTAAACGCCAATGTGCTTAGGGAGTTTCTCGTTTTTTATTCAGCTGCGCACTCGCCACGACGGATAAGCGCTGCTGCGATGCGACCGGTAAGATCTCGGACGTTAGGATGCCAATTTGCTTGTCAATTTAGGCCATGCTACGTTTGATTACAACCCCGTCAGCATGCTTGCAACGGCTGACGATGTGTAATGCCTAACTGTAACTGTCCCTGTTGTACACCAGCCGAGGAACTGCGGATCCGATTTTTTGAAATTTATACATAGGTCGCAAGCATCTACTATGACTACTCGATTAGGGAGCAGAGCATTGGAAATGCATCTGCGAGCCCCCGGGGAAAACCACAGCCAACTCTTCCAGTAGTATTTTCGGGTGAGATCTTTTCGATCAGCAAGGCATAAGTGGATCATGGAGAAATGTTTTGCAGTAAACATCCTTGCTGCGAAGTTTGACCACAACTGGCAAGTTGTGAACGTCGCGAGGCGTTTCCCTTAATCAATATTCAAAAAGAGGCAAAATTCAAACCACCTGCATACGTATATCCTCCGTCTGACAACCGGGAATAAACTTTCACCGACAGCTTTTCTACAGCCTGGAAAAAGCGTACCTTTTTCTGCTGGACGGCTTGCCACGAGTTTTGTCGAAAGTTAGGCCTCGACCGTGTCCGTTTTGGTCCAGGGGGCCTGAATTTGAAAGTGGAGAAAAAACAATCGACAAAGTTTCCCAATTCAATGTCGTCGTGGGCCTCGGGAGCAAGAATAGTCCTTAAAAATCGGTCGTGGTCGGAGGGGAAAATTATCTACGGTGCTCATTTCCTTTCCAACTTCAGCTTTATGCCCCAAAGCGATACGTTTACCTCACGAAGGCTGAAGAAAATAAAGTATACATTGGAGGAAGCAGCTTTTGTTGAGGAATAGATATTTTGCATTTTCCGGTGACAGATGAAGATGGCGAATAGAAACGGACGTTAAAGTCTCCTGACATACCCTGATTGTGCCTATTGGTGCCACAAGATTGGCGCAACCCCACGACCAAAGTTGCTTTGTGTGTATTGCAATGCCGATGAGACTTCCGGCTAGAAATGGAAAACCAGTTTAACAATCCTTGGCGTAAAACGTAAGTGTGACTTTTGAGGGGAAAACGAATCTCACCAACTGTTATGCCTTTCCGCTTTCACCGATACATTGTTCGCTGCAAGCAGAGGAAGTAGTTAAGAATGCTGGAGTTGATTGAATTGATTTGGCCAGAAGTGGAAAAGTTCACCTGCAAAAGCCGACCCCCATTCCCTCTTTTTCGTAGCTCCGCTATTCTGTTCGTTTTTTTTTAAAACTTTTGCGGCTTTTCGTTCAACCCGATTGAGCCTTTTAAGTGCAGGTTTAGTAAAAACGGGTTCTATATCGGCATGGGATTTGGTTGAAAAAAAAAAGGAAATCATATGAAAAGGTCCATATTTTCCCACTCTTCCATCTTGTTCCCTGACCCAACTTGTACCTTACCTTTTTAAGGGCAGTGCAGCGTTGGGTAAGTTTTGCTACCGATGGAATAAGTTCTGCAGGGCGAATTTTTATTTCCAAACGAAGCGCGTCGTCGACAATAAAACGGAAACAGGTTTAGAAGTTTTTACGCTGGTATTTGGTTGAAAATTGAACACAGCAATGGTGGAAACAGTATTGAAAGTTCCGTCTTGCTGCCTAATACGAAGGAAATGCGAAACTGTGACCACATTGTGAATGCCAGTCGCAAGCGGATCGTGGGAGCTCTCCTGTGTTGTTGCAATGGAAATGCACATTTTTTCGCTTTTCCAATGCAGTTTGTGCACGGCTGGGTTTTCTTCCAAACACGTAGGATACGAACGAAGGATACTTCCTGAGGAGCCGGTCTGGGGAGTGCTCTATTGTCCTTATGCTGCATCTGATACCGGCTTCTAATATGGTTGTTTTTCGTCGGAGACGACGAATGTGGTTAGTGTTCGAGTGTTGTGCACGCAGATGTCTACTATTAACTTCAACCTATAAATATCCATAAACACTTAATGTTGCTCCTGAAGTAGTTCGGGGAAAGCATTTATGCTATGGAATTCACCCATTGAAGCCCCTCCCCAGTGGTCCGTGTGAAGTCTTGTTGGTTGTGTATTTTATTGTATCGTTTTCTGAAGATCGTGAAAGATTTCAACAAAAAGCTACAGGCTGCTAAGGACTCTCAACGAGCGGAACGAGGGTGCGTTTGCAATTCCTACAACGTTTCCATGGAATGCAAAATATGGAGTTAATAATTTAAATTGAAATTAATGTCCAATTGCTTAGACTTGTCCACTAAGACCCATTCGCCACACTCACACGCTTATTCAAACGGGAACATCCGGTTTCGACAAGAATTAAGGATGCCCGGGCCTTTTGTCGTCGTTCGTAGCTCTAGTGTGGTTTTCATCCGCGGCGCTCGCAAGATGTCTTCAAACACAAGGTACTGTACATAGATCCGCAGCATTCCTTGGCAAGGACGGTGAAAAAGTTCTGTAGCAAACTTTAAGCTTCTTGTTTGTTTAGTTTGTGTTAGTTGGAAGTTTCCTGCAGTGCCCTCATAGAAGATGGCGTCTTTGCGCAGATAGTGGCATTGGGCGCTGCGCTATGGGGCCTGTTTACGTAGCAGCGAGTGTAATTTTCATTTTTAATGTCCTTTTCCGCTCCCGGTGCTGGCAGTTTTGCATAAATATAAATATATTTCTTTTGGTAGAGCGGGCTACCAATATAAGTTGCCCTTTTCTTATTCCGACCGATGCGAATGAAAGTTGTTCGCGGTTCGCAGTTGTAAATAATAGATGCAATAGATGAGACCATTAGCTGGAACCATGCCTTGCTTGTGAAATTTCACAAACGCGAGCCTGTTGGTGCATTGTGCTTTCCAATGAGCGTCCCGGATGTGAGAAATAATCTGAGATAAAAAGAAATCATTACCAGCTACATTCTGGCGCAGGGTGGATGAAATCAGTGGTACGATGTCCCGCACCAGACGGGACACGCGGTTTAACATAGATTTTCGGGGGACATAATCGCGATGGATAAAACATCCCGCTTCACTAAGGCTCCGGTGGCCAGAGTCTCCCGAGGGATCGAGCCAGATATGAATAATTTAAGCATACCTCGAAACTTTCGCTTCCCCAGCTTCGCTATTTTATAGCCCATGTGGCAGTACTCGGTCAGAGCAAGAGTCCCGGATGTGTGGCAAGAAAATCCATTTCCGGCAGGCAACTCTGTCGTCATAGTGCATCTCTCCAATGCTGCTGTCATCGGAGACATTATCAACATCATGTAGTAGTGCAGCAACTTTCTATTTGGGGGAGATAAGCAAAATAACATTTTAAACGCATGAGGAGGTTAATGTTTTTTTTCCATCCAGGCTATCGTCAGGGACTTTTCTAGCATTACCTTTTAGAAGGTCGCCTTTAGGCGAGTAAAATCACTGGTAAGATAACTAGTTCCATCTTTGAAGTCAAGGGAATTGAGGAGGATCAAAAGAAGTTGGATTTTGCATGGAAGCAAAACTGTTTTCATTAAAAGTTTTTTATTGATAGTAAGTTTCGAAATCGTCACACGCATTTAATGCAATTTGCTTATAACACGAAAAGCAAATTGTAACATTATAATTAACAAATCTTTAATTTTGAGCCATTTTTTTAACAATCATTGAAAACTTTTACTTTAGTGTTTAGGGAATTTATAATTTCATTGCTTTACATTACCGAATGGAGCGTGTAGCACCACCACACCCCTCCCCCCTCCCCCTCGCCTCCTGAAGTACCCTGGTCTATCATTGAGTCCTTCAAGGAAAATGATTATCTTTTGCACTTCCATGAAAACTATAACGAAGGAGGAAATCTTTAAGTTTGATTTCTGCATTAGTAATAACATGCTAAACCCACATACCATTTTCTCGTCCAGTTAAAGTAGAAACATATCCAGAATGTATGATACATTTGGTCATATGGCAGTCATATTATGTTTTAAGAAAAATTGGCAGTCTGAAAAGATTATTGCGTAACTTGGGGAGAACTTTTTCAGAACATTTATTTGCGGGGCTGAGATTCCACTTGCCGCCTTGATACAAACAAACACGAATATGGAAATTCATTTAGGGATTTTATCGTAAGCCGTGAGAAAAGTTTTTGATTATTTTTATCAGTCGCTGGAATTATCTTGACGAACATTGCGGTCTGAAAGTGAGGCTTTAGCTCTAAATCCAGTGTCGCTGTACAAGTTCCAACACAGTGGTTTGACAGCAAGTAAGTCAGAGGTATTTTTGCTATCGCTATCACCTAATAGTTTGTGTGGAGTTTTGTGTGTGCAAAGTTGTTGAGAAGAGTCATTAGTCGATAAGAAAGTGGAAATATTCGTAGTCGATGAGGGTGTATGGGATTTTGCACGGAAAGGAACACGATTCTTTTGCTGCCAGAGGATACCGGTTAGGAAAACATAGATGGAATTCCTTTGAGATTTGGGAAACGGTGCACATGAAGGGGGATTATCTTCTTTCGTTCAAGGATAAGCGTAAATACTGTATCGTAAACAAAAGGGCAAGATGCTCAATGGGCTGCCTGTTTGAAATGTGATAAACTTTTACGAGGTTGTCATCTGCAGGGTAAGTTCCTGCACTGCGTTTTTGTTATGTGAGTTAATCAGGGTCGTGAGAGTGACTTCAAGGTTTTTAATGAAAGTGGAAAGTGAAAAAAAATTCGCGAATATGCTAAGTTTTCAAGAGTGCAATTGCAGCGCTCATGTGCTCGGTACAACAGGTTGACTTAATAAACAGTTAACTTAATCTTTTCTCATACATTCTTCCATATCCTATTGTACTCTTTTCGAAACCAAAGGGAGTGCAATAGATATTTGGAACTTCCAAGAAGGCTCAACGATCCGACCAGCAACAATTCGTACTCGGGCCCACCGTGTCATCCCATCCGTGGACCACTCACTCCTCGGCATTCTGCATTCCAGTGCTCAAGATTTGTGGCCGAGCGGGTTGCGCGACTGGCGTATGACGGTGCCCCCGCAGTCACGGCCAACAATCTGGTGGAGCAGCTGCTCCATAGCCCGTCGAGGTGGAAGACGATCAACGAGCCGGCCCACCGCATAATGACGGTACGGCAACGGCGCTGGCAACTAGACCAGGCACCGCGATTTGCCACGCCATGCACTACCCCCAGGGCATCCTCCTGTTTGAGCCGAAGTGTGCCCGTCGGCATAAGCTAGGAGGTGATTCTGCGTCATACCAATGAAAGGCCGACTCCCTTCTGGTAGAGACGGTAAAGCCTCCCCCTTTGATTAACCTCAAGCTACCTTAAGGGACAGTCACACAGGAAGGAACAGAGGTGGAGAAGTGGCACTAGGCCTTGCTTTTGTTATTAGTTATTAACGTTGTTTTTCTTGGCCGAAGCGTCTTAGAATTAAAAAAATAAAAACAATCCGTATTCGTTTACCCATGTCTTAAAATTAAAAAAAAAACCGTAGAGTAAAACGATGCTTTGTCAAAGCAAAGTATTAGTTTCTGTGATGGTCTCATTTCATCTCATCTCTTCTGACGCCTAACGTGGTTTTATCAAACAACATGGTTTCGACGACTCGGAGAATATTTCGATGGATAAGCCTTAAGTTGGCTAGGACGACTATTTAGTTTTAGTGATAATTTTATGATCTCTAATCAACTGTCGCTTTCTGCTGTTGCACAGATGTCGAAAAGCCGAAATCCTTGAACTGGTTCGGGGAAGGGGAAAATTATCATCATCTGGACCAATTCGTCCCTACAGCACCTGTACAAACCGGTGGCTAATCGTTTCTTTTCTTTCCAAATGCGACACATCTGACTTCCGGAATTTGTTTTCGTCCCAGAAATTAATTACATTTTTGATCCCATCAGAAGACTTTTCCTTTCGCTAGACGGTCTGTGAACCGGAGCGAAAATCCGTCCCTGCTTTTACGTATTTTCGGAGCCAGAAAGAAAGAGATAGCTTTCCTGGGAGAGACAGTATATTAATTAACACGAACGGTGTTGGGGAGAAAATATCGATACCAATTGTTCTGATGTTTGTGTATTTACTTCAGACGTTACGAAAAATCTGTGACGAATAACTTATATTCGCAAAGGGGTTTCTTAGTTTCGGACTAAAGTGGTTCGTTGTAGTGTTTGGTTGCACAACATGGTATTTCGGAGGCGAGAAGCAATTCGGTGTCCAGACCTGGCAGAGTTGGGAAGCCGAAGTTATTCGACTTGGTGTGGTTGTTTGAAATTCAATAGCCCTTTCATTTTATTGTCATCTTTAATTTCACTCTTATCGTGAAAACGTGACTCACGTGGCTTATTTTTGATTGCCAGTCGCAGTCATTTCCGTCGACAGTGGAAAGATTACACGACCCAACTAATAATAAGAACGTTTGTTAACGTGTTTTTCTGGAGTTGTGAGAAAGAAGGCGTTAGGCAGTTCCAAGATAAAATGCAAAATAAAAATGGAAAAATTGGTTCAGCATGAGCGGAGGATTTTACAGGTTCCATTTCTATCACAAGGGAGATTATTAGTGAGCGCCTATGATATTGTTTTGTTAATTAATTTGTTCATATTTTTGAATACACGGAGAATCAATGCATATAAGAGTTCAATGCCGCAAACAAAGTGTCATATTTTAAACCATATCATTTAAAACCCGAGATTATTAAGGGAGAATAGGTACACATTTTCTGAGAGATCGCGTGTTACTGATTCAATAATTGATCGTAGTTTAATTTATGCTACTTGGAAAAGAAGAAAAAATGAAAGAATGTAATTCGTTGTTTCTGGGAATAATAAGTACACGATATTGGCGATTAAAGTGACTTTTTGCGGTTAGCTTACCTAATGTGGATCACTTGTACGATAATTGAGCAATAATGTAATCTTGTTTAAAGCATAAATTGCGAATCACCAAATTCATCTAAATTAGAGTAATTAACCACGCTGAAAGTTCGAATTTGTGTTAATTAAAAATACGTCGGAAAATACAACGGCACTGCCTGACCGGGAAATTGTGAGTGGTAGTAAAGGCGCATTTGGAGATGCAACCGAACGTGAAATTCGAATGGACAATCGTTGGTCCATCGTTGATTTTCCACAGTCTCCCCTGGCGGTCGCTGCTATCGCTTTTGCACTGTGTGTTGTTGACCGCATTACACGCGAATCGAAAACGAATGTGGCTGTTAGGTGACAAGAGTGTGGGTAGGGAATTTTAATTTAATTAAAAAAATCCGTTTGGTCTTTTTCCCGAATAGTTCGCCCGTTCGCTTTCCCCATAAAATGCGAATGCTTTCCAACCGTTTTTACCCGGATATGGCACTTTTATTAAATAGGTTACATAAAACGTTTTTGTATGCAGAATATGTCTGTGAAATAATATAAATGTAAAAACGAGGCAAACATTTGCAAACATATGGTCGAGTTTAAAGTAAAAATATATCATAAGATTATTGAAGTGTGTGACGGCTATGTAATCACCAAAACATGAATAATCAAAAGTAAAAAAAACGTAAGGTAGTAAAACGTAAAAAAAACGTAGACCAAGACGAGAAATGAATCCTACAAGGTTTTTATAAAAATGAAGCAATGCAGTCGAAAATTCTTAGAGCTTCAAAAATCATCGAAATAGTTTGGGTTGGAATTATCTTATTTTAATTTATATAATAAGGTTACAGTTTTGAATTGCTTGCAAGTTTTGTTGTTGCACGTAATGCAAAAGGGGGATGGTTTATCATGCGATATTGATAGGGATGTACAACATTGCAAACACGAAATAGTGAAGACTAGTTGCGTGCGGTTGTGCTGGTGCTTGTATAGCTTTCAATTGTAAGTTTTACAGTGACGTTGGGGAGATAATCACCAGTGGGAAGTGTCGCATAATTTGAACCTAACCAAATATTGAGCGCCAAATGACTTCCGGTAGGTTCGGGGGATGGGGTAAAGAGGAAAGCGGTGTCTACAAAAGCGTAAGCCTTCGACGCGTGTCCATTTCCTTCCCGTGTCGTGGGCGTCTGTGCACTTCAATCAAATTAATTAAATTGCATTAACAAGTTAAACACAAAGTTCTCTTCGATCCACCGTAGGGTGGCAAAAGATGCTAACTCGGAAAATTTGGATCCTGGACAAATAATCAACCAGTCATCAGAAACGAGGCTGTGAGAAAGAGAAAAAGCGCTAGAGGGAAAGGGCAAGCGCGAGCGAAAGTAACGGAGCATGGCGCCTTCGCTATACTGTTGCCGTCGGGTAAGCGAAAGTTTCCGGACAACCGGAAGTTGCCTTCCAAAGTGCAAGCACACAGGGAGGCCGACGAAATCATCTTCGCGTGTATTTTCTTCTAAAACAGCCTCGTCATCCCATCATTTTGCGACACCCCATAAATTTTCGCATCATAATTTAAATTAACATATTTCCATCCCAAAGAAGTTAGCAACCTATAACGGGCCACCACACAGCAGATGAACAAAAAAAGGGGACAATGTGAAGAAAGAGAGATGGACATAGTGAGGGAGAGTAATGGAGAAAGAGAGATAGCGAGAGAGAGAGAAAGAGAGAGAGAGACAGAAAGTGAAAAATAAATAAAATAACAAAGGAGCAAAGCGAAGGGGACAAACAATTCCTTAACGAAGTCACGGTGAAGTTACGCCACGATAGGCCATCGACGTTTGTTCCTGACGCCAAGGGGACATCATCATACCGGTGAGGATATGCCGCTAAACGCCGCGCAGGGCAAACGTGTTTTGTGTCATTAGAAATTGATTTAACTGGGAATGCAGGTCCTGGCGGGACATTCGGAACATTCCCTAGTAAGGCATTTGTCAGTATGCTAGGGTGATGGCATTGTTCAAGAACGCTGCTCGGTAATAGAAGACTGGCTCGCGATGATAAGGTGTGCAGGGGAGTGATATGGTGGATGATTTTTCTATTTCGTTCTTCCATCGTTGCAGGAATGTTTTCTGATGAATGGTACTTCTTTCAAGAGTTAACACTGTCATGCTGTGCACAGAAAACTTGATGTGCAAAGTGTTGCAAATGGTTTTGACACAAGAAAATGGAAAGGCTCTGCTCGTCACAATGCAATTACAGTAAATGCTGGCAGTCATGGGCATGGGAAATGGGCAAATTGCCGAAAAGAAGTGGCCGGCAGATAGTCACGCGTCCTTGCATGCAGAATCGTTTATGTTTGACAGGCCTGTGACATCGTATATGATATCTTAGATATATTTACATCTTTCTTTGCATTGTAATCGTGCACTCTTTCCTAGAGAAATAACCAAATCCGATCTAATGGAGAGAACATTGATTTAACAAACTCCGTAATCTGCAAATAACAGATATCGTAAGCAAAGTAGAGTTAACATTAACACGAGTACATTTTGAAGCTAATGGTTACAGTTGAGCTTTGCCATTCTGCTAATGACCATTATTCAACTGTTTTTTATGCCTCTGCATCTCGTGTCAAATTAATGTCTATCGGTTAGCCATTTTGAAAAGACCCCACCCTAAACCGAAATAGACGACATTCTGATAGCAGGATGGCAGGACGGACAAATGCAATGACATGTCACCATCAAAACAGAATGTTACCCGTTTTGTCGGATACGACGAATTTGAAGGCTCATTTTATACGGTCCAATGTTTGATTGTCCTTCACTTCTCTCGCTTAAAAGGGACCAAGAAACGATTCAATTCATCAAAAGGTTTTTCCTCAAACAGGGAAGGAGACCGTTGTTAGAGTTTGACAGCGCACTTAAGTTGTTGTTCCAAATAATTCTGCAAATTTGTAGGTGGCCACCAAATTGTCGAATGTCGGGTGTGTGGATTTAATAACAACGAACCAAGTCGATCCAATCAGCAACAAATTGAAACAATCCAAAGTCGTGAGGTTTCATGGATGTAAGATTCTGTGAAAAGGAGCTATGAAACGGGTTGAAATGTTTCAATTAACCTGCTCATATAGGGTATTTTCTACTAACGAGTTGTCTAGGCACAGTTTTGTGTTGGTGTTCCTTATCCTAGTTAATACTATCAAAGCCTATATTTCACGAAAAGGATCTTAAATTAATAGTATGGAGCTTTTTATTAAATGAGCATTGCCGATAAGAGTAGTGCCTGTAGCAATTTGATCATGAAAAAGTTATGCTACAAAGAAAAAAGTAAAGCCTTGAATATGTTATGCCTTGAAACGCGTCCTGTGAGCATGATGCGTTTTGCGAGCGTTTTATCATCTGCCGTTTGATATGGTAGTGCTTTTTAGATGATGGATTATTTGATAGATGCTGAACGTCAAGTGGCATATGTTGCTGGCGCAGGTTTAGAAGAGAACACGACCCCAAGAAGGGTTATTGCGATGAACGCCGTGTCGGGATGCAGGCGATACGATGCACGTCCTCCACCGTTCGCCAATGTTCGACATGGACAGTTTGCATGGAATCGTTTGCATGCTGGACACGGAGTCTCATAGTAGAGGTGAATAATAGATATCGGTCTGATGTTGAAGGTAGGATGGAACCGTACAATCCTCATATGTCCGACCGCCCGAGTGAACATCATTTAAGCTAATTGCTACAGTAGTTACGATTTCAATCATTTCCATAGGTGCTCTCAGGGGATGGATCAAGTGTCAAGGTGGGAGATGGAGAATATAGTCAACATTGGATGAGCGACCTTAAACGGGATCGGCTCTCGATGACGCTCGTTACAAAAGGCACCGAGAAACCCGAAATACGTAGATTCATGTATTGCGTGAAATCGAAAAAGGAAAACGAGTTTGAATCCTAATTAGCTCCAAAAGGGGCACCATCGGTTGTATCCGCTAGACAACAGCTTGCGCGGGCTACAGCATTTTTTTTCTTTTTTTCCAAGGTTTGTTGTGCGAAAAATCGGGAAGACCAAATTGAGATCATTAATTTTGCAGCAATTTTTCTTTTCCCGCAGCGTTGTCATCCTCTGATATTGCAATTGGGGGGGATTTTTTAATATACGATAGCGTATGGTGCCCGCTAAATAGCGTAATTGATCCGAAATGAAGTAGCAGCTGGTGTTAATTGGGAGATATTTGCATCATACCATAACCTACCGGTGGAACACGACAGCATTTCCATGAGCAGCGGATTCAGAGTATGTCTGATGTGCCGGTGCTATTTTTTATCGAGTGCTGAAATTTTCATAGTGGAATGGCTTATGTAGTGCTTTAAAGATAATGGGCACATGTTTAAACTATATGAAAATCCATGGTATGCGAAGTCATCCAAAATATAAGCCTTTTAAAATATTAAGTTATGTCCATTAAACAACGAAACTTTTATGGCAGCGTTTTTCACCCGCCTCTACTAGGGAGAAGCATTTTTGATATTTAAGGTGGTTGCCGATTAAGGGACTTCTTTCAGGGACAGACAGGTAACTTTGTTAATAAAACATGTTGTTTCATTTAATCAGCAAAAAAACAAAAAATAATAGATGCTTTAGATAGAGAGGAAATTCGTTTGTTCTGTTAAGTCTGAAGACAAACACCAACATTGTGATTGTTACATTACGTTACGACGTAACACGATAAACTGCTTCACATTCCCAAAGAAGTGATACCAAAAAGGAAGAGAATGGATCTAGCAGGCCTCGCGGCAAGTGATTGGATTTTACTGCCGAGTAATTCACGCAATAGTGTGCAAATAACCGTTCCTGAAATACCTGCTGCTAGGCAAGGATCATTTATACTCTTATCCATAAACATATCTGCTAAACCTAACGATAATGGTTGCGCATTTATCACTCAACTAGCGTCCATCTAGGCGGAATATAGTGAAAGTTCTTCGAAGCAAAAGTCACTCGCGACAGTGCCGTGTATAATAAGGTGATTTTTTAAAAAAATTATTCATAGCAAATGCTAGACTTCGAGAGGATAGACGGGTTTGAGAATTGGATTATTTTCGTCTTTAGAAAAAGATATTTCTTAAAATGGAATGAACGGCGGGCAACCATTAGGGTCGTAAAATGGCGGTAACCCGTTTTGATGGACTTCGAAAAGTGTCAGTAGCAAAGTTTGAAGAAGTAGCGAACATTTTCTGAGATGAGTCTTGTCGAATTGATGATGCGAATTGCTAATCAACTCAAGTGCTCCGCTACGAAAAACTCAAACACGAGCGAACCCTTTCATCTTCAGAACGATTTCCCGGATCGCATCAGGGATGCAACGAAATCAAAGGAAACCCCCGAGCTGAAACAACAACGGCTAGTATTCACAGAACGTGAACCTAATCTTTCTGTTTCTACTTTTCCAATTGGCCAATGGTTTTTTTCAGCCTTATTTATTTATGCAGATCTACAGATAACATGTATTCGAGCCTATAACGCAAAACGCTCTGAACGGCTGGCAAAAAAGACATATCCCTAAATATATGCGCAAAATCGAAAAACAAGTGAGCCAACGAATGGATCAGAGCATGTGTACGGCAGGAGGAAACGGTCATTAGAAAGGTGGGGGCGACTGAATGTTGGGTGTAGAAAATGAGTTACGTTCTAGAGTTTTCCCAGTCAAGAAGAGTGGATAAATATTCATTTATGCATTGAAATGTGGCCGTTGCTGTCGAGCTCGAGCACGTGTTTTGATGGGCGAAACATGTGTTTTCCATCTTACTCGTCCGACCACCCAAAGCCCCCCTTCCCACCCCCCTCTAGGGCAGGTATCAAAAACGTGCGTTGTCAGGGGGAAAAGAGGAAAATGGCCGTTTGTTTTGGGAGTTTCGTCGTCGTTGGTCAACCCACCGTTGGTGTGCGGCCCGCCAGAACCGTGGGCCATACGTTTCCAACGGGATGACTCTTATCCGAGGACTCTATTAAATCATCAATCGCTGGAAAGAACAAGGACACGCGTTGCTTAGTACGCCCGTTTGGTCGTAATGCTCGTCGACGCCATGGTCACGGTCGTTGCTTTTTTCGCTACGCATTCGTGAACGGAGAAAAATATTTTCCTCAAATTAGCAATTCCGAACATCGCATAACAATTTGCTCCATTAGCATAGGTATGATGCGTCGGGAAGCTGGCAGAGGATACCAATTTTGTAATCGAAACGATTCGTTATGTGGCCTTTACCTCTGCTATTGGGTGAAGGAGGAAGTGATGTACAGCATGCCAAACATGTTTCAACCCCTTTTTATTAGTTTCGAAAAGCAACAAACCCACAACACAAAGCAACACAAGGTTGGACGAGTTCTAGAGAAGCATAACGCAGAAAAATTATCACCGCTAAAATTTATTCGAGATTTTCCACCAACGTGACGGGTAAGTGTTATTTTAGTAAAATGCTATCCTGCTATGAACAATTATTCCACAGTAGCGAGTTTGTGTTTATGCAAATCTCATTTTCCCTCTGAAGCACAAATTGCAAGAGGCCTAGGATAGGAGAAAAGGGTAGGATATCATTTACAATGTTTGTAGTTGTGGTTTGAATATCCTATTCAAATTAAAAGCTACCTGAGCCATTGTCAGAGGCCTAAGATAGAAGTGCTTTGTCAAGCGGAGGATACTAAGTTCTTTTATCTATTATGTACGGTCGGGTGATGAAATCTAATTAATTAATACCACCTCTATTTGGGTGCTACCTTAATTGCGAATAGGATTTGAATGTTAATGACTCTGGAACGTGTGCTTTGGGTCCGCAATCGGTTATACCAAAACCTGTTGTGCTTGGAAGCAAAGTTTCAACCAAAAATAAACAGCGCACTTGCGTTAAAACTGTTGCCACACTTTTGCAGTCCGTTTAGTTTGTGGAGGAAACAATTTTAATTTCGTTCAAGTTCCTCAGATAAAGAAACAAACAACGGCGGATAGCATGACGTTTGAAATCTGAATGGAATGTGCGCCATTTCCGGTGTTGTTTATGCTGCGCCGTTGCAACTTCCGGGCCCTTTGTTTTATTCTTTCTTTAACCGGTTTTGATAGCTTGCGGAGCATCTCCAGGGTTGAGTGTCAGCGTTCAATTTTCTTCCCAGCTCGGAAACGGCCTCGGGCATCACAAAGTGGGAACATCTCTGCAACTCTCAACAGACGATGTTGCCAGTGCGGTGCGGGCGTGAGGGTGGAGGTGGTAGTTCGTGGAAAACTATTTCCTTGCCACAGGCCTCTTTCTTCCGTTCCAGACTGCTTCTCATAGTTTGAACGGAAAAACTTCGCTCACTTGAAGCTATCGAAGATGAGTGCAACTAGAAAGGAATTGGTAGTACCGGTTGAGGGCTCTAGACGGGCGCGATGCATGCATGCTGAATGAAAAAGGGTACGGTAGCAAACGAGATTCTGGCAGCCCTCGGTCTAGTGATTCACTTAGTTCAAACGGTCAAGAAACAGACGGTAAAATCATAAAAATCCGAGCCGAGCGAAGTAACCGAAGCGAAGCGAGAAATCTTATGAAAAATCCCCGTGAAGTTGAGAAAATTCGTCCTTCCTCTACATTGCACACACCACAACGCTACCCTTGCGGCGAGTCATGCGACGCTGAAGAAAAAAGAAGACAAGGTTTTATCCGCTCGCTTTCCTTCGTATCCGGTTATCGCACCCGGTAGATGGTACTGATATGGATCGGCTTGTACGTCCTTTGCAACGATATCGCCCAGAATGATTCGCTCGGTTCCGACGGCCGGCGCTGGCTGTTGTTGCTGCCTGCAAATGTTCGTTCTCCTTTTTGATTGGTGATAAAACAAGTTGACAGCACAGAAATACCGTAAAAGAGATTCCTGCTCTAACTGTTGGCCGAGGACGGAGGAGCTTTACTGCCGGCTACACATATGTCTGTCGTGGTTGCTCGTGCTTGAAATGCTTCCAGATCTGGCACTGACGGGTGGCAAAGGCATATCACTTTGCTGAAATGATGATATTTCATTCTTTGTATTGAAGTTTTTTTTTTTCTTCGGTGTGATTACTTTCGCAATATAGAACGCTATTGCGTAAGAAATTGTGCCACTTCCGGAAAGACAGAAGATCTGACGAAGACGATCCAAGTTTTCGCTTCACGGAAAGGGTGCGTCCGTAAGAACTCGAGGGCAACGGAATGCGGATATTACATTTTGATTTTGTGATGAACGAACAAAACGAGTAGTAACAGAATCGAACACACGCTGCCTGGAATCGATTGAAGAGTGAGAATTTGATTGCCAGCCATTTGCCATATTAGGTCGTAGAGTTGGAAAATGCTTCACTTTTGTTTTATTTTCCACCCAGTTTTGCAACCCTTTTTTGCAGCACGCCTTTCGACGGTCGTGTTTAATGCCAAATGATGGCTCTTTGGTGACATCTGCTGGCACTTTTCGGTGAAAAAAGGCTGGCGATCATAACAGTTCTTATTTACGCCCCAGAAGCGCGATTATAGTGTCGTGAGTGTGCCTGAACGCAAGTTTGCCAGCATGTTGGACCCTTCATGATGCGAAGCTAGGGTTGCAAAGCTAGGGCTAACCGGAAAAATTCCGTCACTAACTGAAACGGATGAAAAATCTCACTTTTGAAAAACTACTGTTAAAATGGGGTAAGATTTTGCTGTAAAGCTGATGTTCAAATTCGCAGTGAAACAAGAAAAAACTAGTATCGATCATGGCGCAGTAGTGGCTCATGTTTTGATGCCGTGGAACACAGCCGCAGTGACCGGAAAATCTGGAGGATGAGAAACGCAAGAGCCCATTTGTAACCATGTCAACCAAATATTTACCTTCCGTCGTAAAACCAACCCCAGTCGTCGGTGAATCGGAACGAAGATAGAGGACGAGGACGAGTGATGGAAATTAAACGCCTGACCATTCAGTGAGCATTTGTCAGCGAGCAGCACTTCGGTACGAGCGGTACCGTGGATGGACCTGTCGTCGCAGCGTTCACACTCAAAGCTACGGTTCTAAAGTTCCTCCTCGTCCTTTTGCGGGAGAATTTCCCCGTGAAAGTACGTTCTGGCATGATGCTGCGCGATGCTCTTTTGGCGTGCAAGTTGCGAGGAGGTGAAAGTCATCAACCGGTGGACAGTTAACGAAGCACCGCGCTCGGAAAGAGGATGCAAGGGAAAGGCGCTTGGTCTGGACTCTACACCCCGAGCCCTAGCCAGACAGCAATTAATAAGCAGGATGTGTGGGTGCAAGATAACATTAAGAGGGGCGTGGTGGGTGAGGCAGTTTAATGAAATATTTGCTTACATTTACCACACTGTCAGTTCGCGAGACGGTAAGAGATGTTGCCCCCGGGCGGCGTTCCGATGCCGCTGACGAATGGGAAATGGTACGGCGTGTATGCGTGTTTAATCTGTCCGCTTGAAAACCACCCAACAGCCCTTGACGCGGTGACATCGCCGTGTTTAGTCGTACGGCTTGTGCTGATACCAGTCCCGTATTTCCATGGGGTGCTCTAGTGCCTCGGATGCGTGACGTATCTGACAGCCATGTGGTGCAGGTAGAACTGCGATGTGATGGTGAAATAATTTTCCCCATAGTTGATTGCCAGCTAAATATAAAAAAGGTGCAAATTGGAAAACGCGTCGTATATTTAACACTAGCATTGTTAACGTTGTTGAGAATGTGGTCTAGATGAAGCAAAAAGTGTGCGACTGTAAGTAAAGCTTTTGAATAGGTACAACCCAAGGTGCCAAGGTGCTTATGGAAACAAACGAACCGCGACTAGCCTTCTAGTTTATGAAATGAACATGCCTATCGAGATAAATTCGTAGGTTGAAAGTGTTTGATTCTTCTGCGTGAAATGTTTGGTTTAATATTTATACAATTAGATTTTCTTATTTCAGGATTAAATTGGTTACATATACCAATTCAAACGCTACTGGATTATGTTACAGATTATGTCAAATAACAGAAGTCAAACAAGTAACATAAATTGATATGACGCATTGAAAAATAGTGTATTCGGCCATTAGTAAAATGGTATGCATGTACAATTGGTCGCGTGTGTTCAAATGAATTAAAAACAGAGCCCACGTGGAAAAAGTATATAGTCTATGCCCACGGAAATATTCAGTACTCGTGCCAAAAACCTACGGAAACTGTTCAGATGACAAAAAAATATATATTTTTTAAATCCACGACAGATCCAGCCCGCTTCTGATGTTGTTTGCCTGTCTGGAATGGGAGCTCCTTGTCCAATCCTCCTCAGCATGGGTTATTTGTTCTACCGTCGAAAAACACCACTAGATAACACGTGTATCTGGGTGTGATTTGAAAACAAAAAATATATGACGGAAAAAAAATGGGCAAACACGCGCCCAGGAGGTTGCGAGCACCGTGTTCATATCTGCACCCCCAGACCCGTGCATTCGTACCATGCTGTGCGTCAGGAAATCTTGGTTGTTGCGTGTTATTTGTTCGAAACCTGCGGAGAAAAGACATCACTTATGCGAAACGACTCTACTGCAATGATGCAGGATTGGGTTTTAGTAGTTTTTAGCTCCACGGGTGGGTTTGTTTGGCTCGTTTCCGCAGATGGAAAATTTATGCAGTATTACGATGTGACCTCCGGCATTGGCACTCGGCTGGCGTAACGCCGGTTGGCCCATTCATTTCTTTCTATGTGCAACCGATATTATGCTGTATGGTGTTATTTTATTATACTTCGGTTCGAGTAACGCTTCTTTTCTTCCCCCGTTCCTCGCAGTATAGCAGCCGTGAGGTTGAAGATTTATGTTATTCGTTTTTGGTTTTCTTTGATACCGCGGAATGGAAGTTAATAAATTTAGTTTCTAATGTTATTGGTTGGGTTGAGCTAAGCTAACAGAACAGACAAAAAAAAACTGTACACCGAGGGAGGGGAAAGAAAGTTTAAATGTTTAGCTCGTGCAAGGGGTACGAGAGGGTAGATAAACTCGTGCCATTGCGAGCGCCAGCTAACATTCTTCCCCTCACGCTTTTAGTGGTTTTATTTGTCGGGGTTTTTTTTATTGAACATGTGAAATACCCTTCGTAGCGGATGCTATGTTGTTTTATTGAAATAAAGGGATTTTCTTTATGTTTGCAGCACCACGCCACCTGAAGCAACCTGCCGTGATGCAGCAGTGACTGCTGATGGCAGCATACAACGAGGAACACGTGTTTAGCCTTCCGTTGCCTACCCGCGCAGCAAAAGTGTGTTCCATTGCTGGAATTCATTTGAAGGAACAAAACCAAGACACGCAAAAAAAAAAAGCAAGAAGGCGGTTTTATTTCCGTTTTAATCCAACGGCGTATCCGCCGCATCGCTGTGTCATTTCCAGAGCGTTCTTTTTATTCCGGCATGACCTCCTGAGAAACGTGCAACTTGGAATAGAGAAACCTAACTACAATCGCAACCAAGCAGAAGACGATTTCCGCAACGGGAAAACCAGCAAGGGCCATACGTAAGGTGGCAACTAAAACAAGGTGCAATTGCAGAGAAGTAACCGGGAAGCTTAGCTGCCGTACCCGGCGAGTGAATATAAGGTTTTGGAAGTACCTTAGTGGCGACATTCGCCCGTTTCTCCGGGCAAAGTTTTTGCACAAACCACCGGAATACGTTCCTGTGTGCTGCAAGGAGCAAAGCATACCAAAAGCCAGGGGGCCGGAAGAGAAGCTGCGAATCGTGTTCACCATCGTCCTCATTGGTAAGCTGACAAGGGATTGGTAGGAGGATGGGTTGTGGTCGGAGTAGTTTGCCACTATTTGTTGAGGCTAGCACAAACGAATGAATTCGCTCGCTCTTGCGTGTCCGGTTGCATGCCGTAGTTCGACCAACTGAACTTGGTGGTGGTTGGAGTGTCCCGCTGGTTGCGATTGTCAAGAACTACACGGTTCACGTCATCTCAGTGTAAAGGAACTCATGCCGTCGCCTCGAGCCCTCCTAGCAACACAGCGTCTGTTTTTATAGTTTTCTCTTCCTTTGGCGACATCCCTCCTCGCGCTAGCAGCAGTGGCAGAACTTGGAACGCAAAAGAATTGGATGGAATTGGAAGATTATCCAATTTTTCGGGCCCGAAAACCAAGGTGCACGAAGTGGGTTTTGTGTGTGGTTTTAGTGCATGGACAAAGTTTTTCCTGATTTCTCCGCAATCCAGCCGACCAGCCAGCCAGTCAGCCGGAAGTGACGCGCACACACACCGGCACACAGACAATCTTGTCGCGCATTGAACATTAGCGACCGTTTTTTCGTCCCTGTCGTTTTCGTTGTTCGCAGAGGAAGAGAGCAGGGCTAATTTAGATGGCTTCGGTCGCATCCGTAGCTTTTCTCATAGCCCTTGCCAGCTAGGTTTTATTGAATTGGATAGTTTTCTCAGGTCTTTTCTCGTTATGTTCTCGTGAGCACCCTGTCTGGCTACATCAGATAAATTACTGTAGATCAACCGAGACGTCGAGAAATACTGGGCTTTCCATTGAGTTTAGCAGTGATTCGGCGCGGAAAGGGCAGACTGATTGTAGTATTGTAGAACCAGTGAAAATGCAAACAATTACGTTGAACATTTTGTAGTGGAGAAAAAAAAATGCACATTGGAACTGAACATTAACGATATTGATATTGATGATTGACGCGCATTTTCTGCACAAATAAATTTAACTAATCAAAATGTCTTTCTACTTTGCTGATAATAACCGGCGTACATGGAACATAAAACGTTTCTCATTCGCACACATATGTATGTCAAAACGATTTGAATAAAAATAATAATGAATTTCAGTTCGCTTTTGAATGATTGTAAGTTTTTTTGCTAAAAGATGGCTCGGTTTACAAAGGACGTCAACCAAAGATGGAGTCACGCGACCGAAATAGATGTTTGGATTGTTTCAATAGAAAAGCTGCATCATACTTGCTCATGCCACAATTTAGCACCGATTGCAGAACAAAAGAACTAGGATAAATATTCCTCCTTTCGAAGCCCACGTTACCCACGGCGGGTCCTATGGAGCGATGTTAGGTTTGGTACCTTTTTTGTGGGGAATCGAGAAACAATGAAAACTGCTGCCACAAAATAAATATCATCATTGCAGTTGCGTTTAAATTGAGATTGAAAAACTATTTCCCATCGGCGCGCAAAACAAGCGGAATGAACAAAGTGAGAGAAAGGAATGAACGACCGAGACGCTTGCCAGGGAAAAACAGACGACAAGAAGCAGTGTTGGCAACGGGTGGCCAAGCTTCGTATAATATATAAGTGAGATGAAAACTTGGCGGATTTTTCGCGAAATTATATCAATGCAATAACGATCATGAGGGTAGGTGGGCGTGGAAGTGGGATACAGGAAACTTTTTTCTTTACTTCCGGCGGCGTGAAGACGACTAAGCCAACTGCTCAGTGAGTGGCACGGATTCTTTCATATCTTTTTTCTTTCCACTACACTGGAAGAAAGCGGCCGCAACGAAACCCACGGCATTGAATGACATTCAGGTGGTGGTGGGTGGTAGTGATTGTTGAAACAAAAGATGAAGAAGAATGAGAGATCGCGTAAGAACTGGTAAAAATAAAACAATAGATATAACCGACAAAGCTGCAACCGCCATGGCCGGATGGTGAACTTCATTCGGTTAAGCGCGTGGTGTAGTTCTGATGGGAATTAAACGAGGAAATCGAGGATGCAGAAAACGAAAATGAATCGGAAAAGGCCCAACTTAAGTTGGAGTAGAGTTTTGCTCAATTATTTTTCATTAAAATTTATACCGTCGCGTCGTCCTTGCTGAGTTGGGCGGGATGGTGCTGCCATATCACAGATGGCATCACTATCAAGGCAGCCGAAAACTCTACCAAGAGCTCTAAGGTGCCATAATAGCAACTTGAATCCTGTATTTCTTCATGTTAGAAGGTAATAGTAGTATAGGTACATAATTTCATGTGGAAACCTGGGAATAGATTTGTTGAGCATCGCTCGCCCAAATTTCGGAATTTTCTAATCAATGGTAGTCGATGAGAAAGTAGCACGCACTAAACATAATCATAACGTTAAAAGAGAACTGATAGTCTCCGATATTATCCTCGTCGGCAAAAACCGTTCGCTAGCACAGGATGGTATGTACGGATGAATCACTGACCTAATTGAGGGAAGGTTCAATTAAACTCTGTACCTTATTATCGACATCAGGGTGACTGCAGCAGATGAAGGTCATTGCAATCACGCCAATGATCAGAGCACGATGAGGACGTGACCAAGATGTGGACGAAGTTTCTGCTTCCTAATCAGTGGCGCCTTTGTGCAACGGGCAATGTCCAGAGTTTTTCTGCCATGGAAAAAGAGGATCTAATTTTTCCTCTTTTTGCAAAACTAACAACTCGTGCTCAAAGGTCTCTCAAGCGGGAGTTAATTGCGATGTGCGCTCTGCGGTGTAATCATGAAGAATATATGGATTGTTCATTATCGCAACACGGAGCATCGGATCGGTAACCGTTCAAACTTGGGACTCTGACGCAATGTTTGTCTAGACTATAGTATGCCCTTTTCCATCAGCCTATAGACCTTCTATACAAACGATGTTATTTAATGGTTTTGCTTTCCTCCTCTACTGTGTCAGAGCTCCGATTAATAACTTTACGCTTGAACAAAGCTTTGCTTGAATGTTCTGCATGATATAGCAAATTGTTGTAAATTTTGTATTCTGCCCGTTCCTCGAGGCTGCCACAGAACGGCAGTTATGCAAATGTTTGTAATTTCGATTCACCTGCTGCAAAGTTGCATTTCATTACGTTCATTGAACTTCATCCTGCTTTCGAGCATAAGTTGAAAGATGGCAAACGCTTTGCTTTTTGTTATCTCTGCTTATTAATTTTTTTATTACGTCCTATATGTTTCTCTGATGGAAACTGGTGGCTTGTATATGTAGAAGAACCATTTAAGTTTGTTAGGAAGCAGTTTATTCGGTCTGCTAGGTTTGCGATAAGAATAAATGCTTACTTAAAATTCGTCCTTCAAAGACATTTACTCCTTAAAATCATCATTGAGGGTCATATAATTTTATACATCCTGCAAAACTGCGTAGTGGGAGGAAAGAGTGTGTTTTGGCGTTTGGGTTGCAACAAGATTTAATTCGACACGTATGCGTGATACGGCTTTAACATCCCTCCGGAGCATCCCTGTGGAGTTGGAATCGATTTGGTGCGCAATTTTATTGAGTCTGGAATTTCATCGCTGAGGGGAGAGTTTGAATTCCGTGTAGCAAATTCACCATGGGAGAAGAATAGAAAAATATACGAAACGAAACAATTTAAGAAAAAGAAGGAATTTCTGCTTCGAACGGGGGACAGCAAAATGAAGAAAAATATCCTGATCTCATCGGTTTCCTGCTGCTTGGTGGCGTAAGGCAACGAGATAAACTTTTAACAGCAAAATTAGCCCGCGGTAGAACTGAATAAACTGCCTCCACCAATAATTGCACCGCTTGAGCAACAGAGAGATAACTATGATAAAGTTGTGTATAAGTGTGTGTGTGAGAGAGAGACAGAGTGAAAGAGAGAGGGAGAGAGAGAGACTTATAAAATAGCAGAGAAAAGTGTGTGTATGTTTGTGAGCGAGAAAGCGACAGAGAGCCTGGGAAAACAACTGCCTGGGGTTCCTAAATATTCACAGACAAAAAAAAAACGAGAGAGTAATCTGGCAGTTAGTGAACCCCTGTGACTATTTGCTTTATTGGCCTCGAGCATCGACTGACTGCAATGTGCACATTCTATTGCCCTTCCAACACTCACATAAACGCTCGCGCACATACATTCACACACACACACATGCGCGCGCTGTACGCACTGGGGTGTTCCGAGTTGGAGTGCATTTGACAGAGGGTGTAATTTTATAGTTTTATCATGCCACGCAACGAGCGAGAAAATTAAAGCTTCCATAATGCTGGCAAATGCCACAAGGATTTGTTCCTTTGAAAGCAAGCAAAAGGGCCTCGTAGTAGGGTTGGCGGAAGGTGGATGATTGTAAGAAAAATCCGAACAAATCGAAATGAGGGTGGCTGGCTTTCGAAGTTATCCGGTTGAGATAAGAAAAGATCTGCAGAAGGCAGAAGGCAAAGGTCCTGTTTTGTGTCTGCTGTGTGTGTGCATCGCAGCGTGCCATGAGAAAAGGGGCGAGTTGGTGGGTAGAGATGAAAGAAATTTTTTATTAGGCGGCAAATTTATTACCATCGGATCGTTTAAGGGTAAGGACACTCCGGGGAGTACTTTTCGCCCATGGCGCTTCGCGGCAGTTTGGTTTTCCCTATTCCTAAAGTTTATGAATTTAGTTTTCCACCAGTCTTGAGCGCGACTAAAAGGAGTAGCCAGCAATGGTCGAATTCGATTTTGAAGACAAACGTGGCCGACGAATGTCCTGAAGGCTTCGTTCAAATGTAGTATTTGATTTCCCGAAGTACAATTGCTTACAGAACCGAAATAAAACACTCCGGACACTTTTACTTTGCCTTTAAAATAAAGTATGTTTATAACTTGGCAGCTATGTGGAATGTTTTAATATTACCTTTGCTTAGCTTATTTCCGATACTGTTTGTACTTACTAGCACATCAGGCTATTCTTTTTGTGTTTGGAGGTGTACAGAATGCAAACACGAACTACAACAATTCGAGGAGTGCGTGTATGCACATAGTTTTTGCAATCGTTTTTGTCCACTGCCTCTTTCTAGTCTGGTCAGCCTATACGCGAATGGAAAACAATTAGAGTAATTAAGTGTAGTTTTTCCGTCCGTTTTTAAATTAGTTTGCTAAATTACAAAATACCGACTGCCGTCTGAGCTAACGAAGGCGAGATGTGAAAAAGCTCCAGTTGATTTTTGTAGCAAACGCAACCATGTGTGTATGTGTGGTATGGTTGGGGTATCGTAAGGGTTTGACTATGTCGACCGCAATGCCAAGCGCAGGTCAAAAGATCAGAGGGAATGAAGGGTAAATGGGTTGCAAGCTTCTCGGACGGAATGCGAACATTTGCATTTTTACGGACTGTTAATTGCGCTAGTATGGCAATCGCGTGTGCCATTGCAAGGGCTCGCACGTAAGCCTGTCGTGCTGTCCCTTCGAACCTGCCCTGTATCCTCACCCTATCGTCTGGCTCTTTCGTGCGCTAGCGAGAGGCCTACGCATCGCAAGTATCGTTGTGAGGTAGCCTTCTCTACGACTCTCCCATTTAAATAAAGCTGCAGTGGTGGTACTTACTGGACGCCCATGGAAACCCCGTATGCGAGTTTCGGAAAGTGGGGATTATTTTTAATTAAAATTTCTGTTTATATACGTGAAAATTATAGCTCTAATAATGAGCCGGAAAGTTTAGTCTCCTTAGTTGCTGCCAGGTTTTTCCTTTTGTAGGTGGGTTTTTTTTTCATCACCGGCGTTCCGGAGAAAATGGGATATTATTGATACCGCAAAGAGCCGGTGGTAGCAATGGAGGAAAACGGGACGACAACAGGGGTGAAGCACAGATCCGCTGACAGAGAAAATTAAATTACTCGTTCAGCCATTGAAAAATGTCCCAAATTTTCATAATTTTCTACCCTCTAGCTCCGAAGTGGACTTTGTTCTACAGTGTGGCGCTACAGCAGGAGGTGGTTGGTTTATGGACAAGTTCGACTCGCAAGATGTTCCGCTGGGATTTTTATCGTGTGCGAACCGTTGGGCAGGGGGGCAAAGAGTATTTAGGTTCCATCTTAGGTTGGCTTAAATTCCCTAAATCTCAACGTTTATTTTCTACTATCCGCTAGCGGGAAGCATATCTTTTACCGCAAACCGGAACTGGGTCCCCCGGAAAAGCATGCCGACGGCGATGAATATAATGGCGATGATGACACGAGGTAAAAGGAAGAGTTGTGGGGCCTTTTCTCTTTGAGGAGATTGGACCTTTCTCGTTCCCTCTCGCTCCGTTTCGATGCTTGGGCACTGCTGTTTCATGGAATGTGGTTGGTTGTTTTCTCGTTCGGAAGGGATATATTATTAATGCCTAGATTAGTGGGAGCTTTCAACAGTGCATTTTGGAACCCGCACACAGGTAAGGTTTCGATGTTCTTTCGCGACGAATGAAATTTAGCTACGCCAATGTCAGGATGTTAATTTGATTTGGGACACGTCTAATGAATTGATTAAAAGGGAACATCACGACGTTAGTTCCACCGGGAAAGCAAGTGGCTAGAGCGCTGGGAGCTAGTTCGTATTGTTTTCATAAATCCCTGAAGGCAAGCTGAGCTGCTGCGTCAGCTTATGGTTATTTTGCTGTGGTTGATGAAGTGGTTGATGAAGTTCCCAATTTTCTTCGGGGTGATGGTTTCGCTTTCGGCATACTATGAATGAGATTTTGATATTGGTCTTACCATCGCCGTACCCTCATGGGCTGTGAAAGTTAACAGCATTTAAAGTAGTAGAAATTTTGCTCATCGAGGGAATTCAAGAAACATTAAGAAGTTTTCGCGATAAAACTTCCTGAGTTCATGCCAGTTTATTTCTCATTTTTATTACATTGCAGCTTTGATTAACTGCGAACCATACAAGAGCATAAATGTGGATAAGCTTACCGGTGATCAATTACAATAACGATAAGGTAATTGCAGCCCATTTTCAAAAGCTAAAAAGCACTTTAGATATTATTTTTCTCATGCAGCAATTTCTCCTCATTTTTACTCAGAGTTTGCACAGCAGTGTCCCTGTATGTAAGCGGAGAAATGCAACGTAATGGCAAAATTATGTTCCCAAGAGTTCGATGCCATTAAAATTCGGTTCTTTCAAAATAAGTAAAAAAAAACCATCCTATCAACGAAATTACCTATGAGGTGGCACCCAGTTGCATCTTTGAGCCATTCAGATTTTGTGAGCCCTTGTTCTTTGTAAAATTGGTAAGCAATGAGCGCATTGTTCTAGAGAAAGAATTACATTCCTAGCAAGCGTTGGTTATCAAGCATTTCTGTGGCATGTGAAAACCAAAGAACGATAAGGACGCATCTTGTGAGCGTTAATTTAGATAATGTTGCAATAACATCAAACTAAACGTGAAAGCCTAGCTTGCTACCAAACGGCTGAAATGTCTCGATCCAAAGCCATTTGGGGTTCTAGAAAAATGTAAGATGCTTCATGAACATAAACTGCAATAAGCTTATGTCTGAGTGAGGAGCGTTTCTTTGCTTGGAAAACAACCAGCAAGGGCCTATCCTATATACAAATAACCTTAAAACATAACAGACCAGCGGAAGTCTGCAGGATCAACAGCGAAAGAGCGCTGGTAAATATGATAAAAATCTTCCGTCTTCAATTTATTTTTCAACGGCGAGGGGGAGGTTGATTACTTTGAAAAATCGACCCTTGTGGAATCACGTTTTCGGTCTCGTGGGAAAGACAGAGAATATTGTTCTGGGAGAAATTATCAAATCATCGCTTCGCTGCACTAGAAATCGTCCCTGAAACGCGAACACCGAGAATAAGGTTTTCAAGGATGTTTTTATCTTTGTTCGCCTTGGCAAAAGCTATTGATTTCGAAAAATTCGCCAGAAGGAGAATTGTGAGTCTGAGAGGCAAAACGCTGACAAAAAGGCTACCATAAAATCAATAAAAGGAGTATTTCAGGGCACGCCGGTTTTTCTAGCAGACACGCACGATGAAACACATAGTTAGCCGGTGGCAACCTTCTCCGAATATCAAAAGTTTCCATGAAGTACGCCTACAAACTTCAAACCCTGGAAGATTTCACATTACCAACCTAATGTTTAGATTTTGTGAAGTTCAAGGATCAAGTAAATGGCAAGTTTAGATCGAATCCTGTCACTGGTACTACTGATGAAAAGTATTTGTTTTATATTTCCAACACTAAAAGAAAAGGAAAAGAGATCTAAGAAGATTTGAGTGAAATGTTGTGGGCGATACGAGTGTTACCAAACAATAGCAATTGTCAATCAAAACTAACGATACATTTTTGAAAGTGTTTGTAGCATATTATTTACAGTGTTATCCTATTTCGCTCAGTGTTCGCACCAGTCAGACGCTGTCGTTGCATCGATAAACAGATGTTGAGACAAATTTCTATGTTTTGCTTGTTCGTCTGGTCATGTCCAGCGAGGGCCCTTTCGAAGCTTTACGGCATGTTGAAAAAACCTCCCTGGGGGGCTTATAGAATTATTTATTAAAAGTGCGTGTCTAATCAGCACTTTGTGGCGTGGCTGGAAGCGCTTCTGGGTAAACGTTCGAGGTGGTAAAAATGGAATGGCTGATGTAAAGATGGAAAACTGCTATTTGCGATTATGTGGTACGGTTGGTCAATTATGATGCGTGCAGTTGACGGGAAAAGGGAAGGGCAGTTGATTGGCAGCGTGCTGGCAGCGAAAGCTTGAAGAAAAGAGAGTAAATCACGATACAGATCGACGACGATGAAGGCTCGTTTTCCGCAAAGGCCAGAACACGCAGGGAAAGTGATTAGCTGTCGTTCAGACCAAAAAAATGGGCAATGGCAAATGGCAAAAATGGGGGGGCAAAAGTGGTTCCGTCATTGAACAATAGGATAGTTTCATGCAAACGGTAAAAAAAAATATTTAAAAAATAAATTCACGATTCTCGTAGATGAGGTCATTCTTCATTGATAAATATGTTTTTAAATTGGTAAAAACATTTAAAGAAACAATTGTATTCCATGATGGCATATGATTCTTCTGTTTTCAGTTTGAGCAAAAAGTAGCGAATTGGGAATTTTTAAAAGCAGCTTTCAAAGTTTTATTACCGTTAGATTCCGTAGTGCAGTTATACTGTACAGACCGCGTTGGCCATTTTGATTGAAACTTGTGATGGACGTGAACCATGCTTAGCGTAATGTATAGTTTGGCACGACAAAATTTGCCATAGACATTTTTCCGTCGTTTTATACTGTAAAGTTTCCTCACTTAAACGTTAACACTCAGTATTGAAAGTGTATGATGATCAAATTGGTCCTTACGCCAGGAAGAAGAAGAATAAGAAGAAAAATAACAAGAACACACAAGCACAAGAACAAGAGGATGGAAAAGTGAACAAAATTTCTCTGAGGCCAATTCCATTCAGCGAAAGAAACAACCATACCCTTATAAATAATGTTGACGCTGATGTCAGTTTGTGAATTGACATTAATAATATTTACACGCTCTTTCCGGTGAACGAAATTTCGGTTACTTCTTAGTATCTTGCGGTGCACTCTATTTTTCGTGATTATTAAGTCTGTGCTGCGTCTAGCGTTTTTGCTACTTCATCAAATGGAACGACCTTTCGGTGAGTTGTGAATCGGAGCGTTTCAGTGATCAAACAGAAAAAGCAACTCTAAACCAAACTGCAACTGTCGAAAAATCAATCGTAAAAACTCCTTTAGGTTGGAGTTGAAGCAAGAAAGCTAAAATAGAATTCGACAGCACGCCATGCCAACCGGGGAAGAAACCGTGGGGTTGCGCGAAAATGGCAAAAGAAAAGAAATCTGCTGAAATTCAATTCCGATAATGAGGAAGTTTGATATCGGTCCAATCGGTGAAAAAGAGAATCGGATCAACGGTCGGAATCTGTTGTTGAAGCTGCTATGTTGCTTGAGTAAATGAGGAACTAGAACACCACGAAGGAAGGAAAGTTGGTTGGGAAGAGGCCCGTGTATGTGTGCAACAGGAAATGAAATTAATGCTCGATGCTTTCCGGCGGCCCTACCGAGAGGATGACACGAACATTGAGCAGAATTTTCCATGCGGCGGTGTTGGCGTTCCATCAGACCGAATCAACTTCCGAAACCAGATCCGGAAAATGGATAAACACTGTTTTTGTTTGCAGAGCTTTTGGTATTCGCATCCCATCCGTCTGTGGCCACCTACTCTTCCTTCCCATTTTGACGAATTTCCGGCGCTGAGTATCTTAACGGTTCTTCTTGTCCGATTGATTTCGGCTTGTTTCCGCTGAAGACGCAAACTGAAACAATCGTTTCCGGTTAAGGAAAAGTAGAGAAAAGACAAATAAAGAGCAACAAGGGTCTTATTTCCACAGCAATGAGAGAAGCTGCGCTTTGCAGAATTTCCTATACCAGGTTGAAAGTTTCGCTGGATCATGAAAAGATCAACTGGGAAAAGTGGAATTGAAATAGATTGTAAAAGTTCTTATACACTTTTCGTGAACGAACCCAAAGAGACATATGACGCTCTTTCTCCCTTGCAGTGCTGCTCTCATCGAAGCACACCCAACAAATCCAGGCTTTACAATCGAACGACATCTTAGGACGTCGTGTCACGTTCTGAAATCAATAAACATTTGAACATTAATTCTGTTTAAATCGAACGACCACAAATCGAGAACCTAACTGGGCGTGATTTCCAGAGATGCAAAGTCAGTGTTTTGGAGAGACGGACGGAGAAATAGCCAAGTTAAGTGAAATGAATGAAAAGAGGGATAAAAGAGCATGAGCGATAGAACCCCTCCTGCCTTGTGCTATCGCGTTGACTGTACTCTTCGGCAATCCTCGAAATATTCGTCCTTTGTTTTACCTACAGACGTAATAGTTGAACTCGTTTTGGTGGAAGAGCAGAATCTTTGATTTGCATACAAAATGGCCATAAATAAGCAGAAACTGCAAGGCTCGCCATCTTGGCTGATTTTTTTGTTGTTGTTTTTTGCCGGTTCTGTATTCTCTGGCGTGTTGGGAATCCGAAATCCTTCTCTGGTCGGTCCGACAGGCCCCCACTCTTGGTGTTAGTGTTCGATGGGGACTGGCAGCTGGACAGCTTAACACTAGAAAAGCCTAAAAAATGAGATTCCCTCGCACACCCTCTTTGAACGAAAAATTACAGTGAACATTACGCAGCAGCCTCGTTCGGAGTTAAACTGAAAACGGCACAAGCAATGGACGACGGCAGCGTGCTTTACGCTTGTTTGAGAAAACGAACGGAAAAATTTTCTTGATGGGCAAAAAGCTCCACAAAGGAAACTACCGAAAAAATAACACTTTCAATAAATTCTCGTTAAATCTTGTGTAAAATGAACGAAAGGCAGAAATGAACCGGTGACAAATGAGTCAAGCGATCAGAAGCGACAGAGTTCCTTCGTAGCACAGGATAGTGGAGGTGCTGCTTAGTTTGTGTACGTGCAAAATGGAGCTCTGATTTGGGTAACTGCGGGAAGGAAATGTTTATGGCAGCGAAATTAATACGATAAGGGTAAAATTTATCGTTATGGCACAGCGTGAGGAACGTTTTAAAGGTGCTTTGCATGCTGACCTAGTGACAAATGTATCAGGCATGTATTATTTTGTTGTTGAATGATTTCCTTTGACCAATAGGTACCAAGAAAAGTTGCAAGTAAACATTATGAAGTTGTGTATCTACGTTTTGTAATTAAAACATATTTCAGTATACACATTTTAAAATGAGTTTGCTATCTCACAACTTCATGCCGTTTGACATATGTGGCACTCGATTCAAACGAGGATGTAACATTCGTATCTGAAGTTGAAGCACTATCATAATTGAGCTAGATAAGCGTTTCTGGTCAAACTTTGGAGGAATGAGGACTACAAGAACAGAGTTAGAAGTTTCTTTCAAACCTTCAATATCGCCGAGTGCATGTGAAGCATCAAATTTTGCTACACGCTTTTGTCATGCTGCTACCTTTTGGAATCGGCATGATTTGGTGGTAATCGTAACTTTATGGTAATCGTAGAGGCAGATCTTTTTTTGTGTGTGTGAAGATTAGTCCGCGGGCATGGCGGAGGTGTTATGCGAAAGAAAATGTATCTATTTAGGCCGACCAAATGGAGGGAAAGGGTGTAAGGACATTTTTGCTGACGAACTTAACGCTGTGTCACTGTTTTGTTGCAGTTAGAATTTGCCTCTTTGAATTTTTCCATTCGTCCTTCCGTCCATGTCCGAAGTGCAGATCCTTCTAAGGGCATTCAAACATTGAGAAGTTCAATCTGCATCGGACATTGGTAAGCATGTTCTCAGTGTTATCCGATTCAGCTTGTTGAGCAAAATCGACAGGCTTGAACCGATGGGACTTCGGTGCATTCTACATTCTTAACCATGGACCTCCGTTCGTTGCTTCCGGAAGGTTATATTTTATTCAAATCTAAATACAGGGAAAACATCTTTTGCTGCTAAAATCATCTACAATCATCCGTTTGGCCATTTCGTTGCATTCTACTGCATTTGTATTGCAGTAGCTTGCCAGTGCCATAGGTTGGCAACTCGGTATCTGGAACATGTGTCTGGAACGCTAGTCGCTTATGTTTTTTTGCGATGCCATGCGCTGTGTATGTTTCATCGGTCAAGGAAGAGCTTTTGGGGTCCCTCGAGCTTGTTGTTGCTGTTGTCATCGTTTTCGCAGTAGCTTTTGCTCTAGGCTGGTCGCTGCCAGAAACAGCGTACGGACGATTTGGCCAAACGTAAACCTGGTGTGTCCTTTCATATCTTCTCATCTGGAACGAAATTTACCGCCAGAAGCAGATTTGGAACATTTCTCTGCACTTCTGTCAACTGCAACTGCATTTAAAGCGGGATATCGGGATTGGACATGCCTTCTTTTATGCTGTGGCAACTCCAGGTAGAACGAAACCTCGTTGGGTCGACCTGCTGGCTCTGCCTACTGGAAATGTTTATTTTTTTTCTACTGTTTGAGACCAATGGGGCATGGGGGACGACGAGGAGTGTGACATTACTCGTTGCAACAATGTTTCGCCTTTTCATGATGCCTAAGACGTAGAAATGAGTTTTTTCAACCGGAAAGCGTGATGGCTACAATTGGTTGTAGAAATCAAAACTTGCATACGATGATTTAAGCTCGGATTGAATCCAGAACTAAACTCGGTGAGCTACGAGAATTCAACTTTACCTAGTGCAATAGTGTTGAGCCATCATCAATAGTATGTATGTATGCAGTAACGAAATCGTTATACATAAACGAAAGACACCATGTACGAAAGCCAGATATTAATGATAGGGTTAAATGCAAATGTTGAAAAATGGAATAGAATATTAAAAGCCCTTTCAGTGACACTACTCACGTTTGCTGTATATTATTGTATTTGGTTTATTCAATTTGAGTGAAAGGTAATAAAATGAACGAGCATAAGAAGTCGAGTTTTCCCGTTGGAGACGCTTGCTCAGGATGACTAGAAATTTTTGGTTTGTTTTCTGTTCTAATCTTTGACGATGGTGTTGCTGATGGCACATTTCCGTTGCAATGGTGCCCTGGCTGTGAGCTGTCTCGCGCGTTCCTGACGTGAAATGCAACGAAACAAGACGGGAGGAACATTGGAAAAAAAAAATCTTTGAGACATGGATTTTCTCAGTTTCCTATTCTATTGCAGCATACGTCTGTCCATTTGCTAGTGTTGGAGCTGCATCCCGACGAGATCTAGCAGAAATGACATTTAATTCAAGCCAACCGAGGCGGAAGTATTAAACCAACGTTCCAGTGTCCTTCTTGTTCTGAGTCTTCGTGTCTGTTAAATCAGGAACATAAATTTTTCACGTTTGGTTTGTCTTCAACTTAAAACAATGAATGGGCAAATAAAAGTTTAAGTGAAGTGTTGGAACTACTTACTTCATTACATCTTTTTAAATTGAAGCAAGAGAATTTTCTTCGAAATTAAAGTATTAACATCAGTTCATCCGTGCATTTTTGACTTGTTGAGGAGGAAAATTCGTCTGCAGGAATCAAATCCATAAAAAAGGCTTACTCGGTATAACGTAATTTCCACACGGTGTAGCCCATGCAAGTGTACAAACACTTGTGTAAGTACTTTAAAAGCTGAACACAAAACCTTAAAAAATAGATCGAATGATTCCTCGAGCTCCAAGAAATCTCCCCATGGGAATTTGAAGTACTGATTTTGCGTATTACGCTAACAATCGTATAACGGAATTCGTGTTTGGTATGGTTGGTGCTTTTATTTATGATACAGAATGAAACATTACACGGCAGCCGAATTCTTTTACGAGTTAAATATATTCGTCTGATTCGGTGACAAAAAATCGCCGGGTAGCCAAAGCTATTGTGCATCAAATTATGTGGTTTTATTGTTTTCAATTTTGGGAATTTTGTCGCATGTCACTTGTCAGCACGTATTGCCAAACTGAATGGCGCTGTCTTGGCAGGATACTGAAGGTGAAGCAGAAATGTAGGACGCTATTGCGCTCGGGAGTTTGTCAGTATGGCACCAGTCCCTACCGAATCGAGCGAAGATTGATGCGCCTGTCAAAGTGACACTTTTAGCGTCATGATGTAGAATCACGCGTCCATGGCGTTCCCGACTCGAAGGTTCTTGCTGTTGTAAAACTTTCTAGGATTTGTGAAGGATTTGAGAGGGATATAAGAAATGGATGGTTGGTTGATTGCGGAACTCAGTATTTTAGGATAAAATTGATGTTCCTTTGGAGAGCAGTAGCTCGGTGGTGTTGGCGTAAATCGTACTTGAAACGTTTCCACGTTAATACGTTAAGGAGTTGTACTTTATTTCTCTTTTTAAACCCCGTTCTGCAAGGATGTAGTGGTTTATTTTATTTATTAAATTCATACTTTTCTCACCTCTAGATTCTTGAAACGATCTAACGTAAATCAAGTTCATCTGGTTGGTATTGCAAGCACATATGTATCTACGAGAATGAAGGAACGTTAGGAGGACGGTAAGATTTTTGTGAACGAAGAAAATCACAAGAGTTTTAATCTTATATCTTATTAACTTGTGCACAACAGCGAGACAGAAAAACAAAAAGTATAAGCCTAAGGCAAACCTTTCAACTTCCCATCATGACTTTACTTTTCTAAACGAAAACGACCGAATCAAACAAGTTGTAACTAACTTATGACAAGCGTTGGTCCTTTAACGTGTGCTGGTGAATTTGAGGCCAATTTGTTCGTAATATTTTCGAGGCCAGGTGCGCCCTTAAATCGTCTTAAATTTCCCCGACTTATTTTATTTCTTTTCGAGTTACTTCGGTTGACAAGGAAAAGTTTTTGGTCGCTTTTTACGATTGTTGGACTTTGGTAGCCTTTCGATGGCTTTTGATGGAGGTACGGGGGTCTACCAGCAAAACATAACAGATTGTTGGACTTTGAGCCGCACCAGTGGCGCAAAACTCTTGGAAATAATTCAATTAGAACTGAACCAAAACGAATCTTCTCAGTGATTCCTCCTTCCTCCTCCGGGAAGCACGGAAGTAAGGTAAATCGGCATTGATGGGAGGTGATCCATCATTTTCAAAAATTTACGATCGCAAGGCAAGGTAACGTTTTTTTAATGTTCATTTTTCAATATGTCAATCCTTTTTCGTATGTATATATGATTTGAAATTCATTGCATTCGTTACGTTTTATCATACTTTAACCACATTTAATCCTTGCATTTTCTGCACCTTAAAAGATTAGAAAACTTTAAACCTTACTGAAGCACGCGAATTCCATGAAATGTGTGCTTGTTGAATGAAAAGGTCACTTTGTATTTATTTGATTCTCAACACAATCAACACATGCCTTTCTTGAATGTAAAACAAAAAACGTTGGGCAATTTAAAAGCAAAATACGATGGAGCAATATTTATAGATCATCTTAGATCTGTAAGAAATCGTACGTTGCTCAACGCTATTGCAAACTTCATACGTGTATCAAACTTGAAAACCGCGTGCTCAATCACACTTTAGCTTGTTTATTTTACAATGATTGCCAATGATTGAATCAAAGTTTTGCTAGCATTCCTAAGATGGAAGTGACATTTCCGATCGTCGCACCATCAGCAATAGATTGGGGAAAAAGAAACCTCTACGGAAATGGTTCCGCGACTAATGGTACGCTCGATGGCGTAGCATTTACATTGAATTTGTTAACATTTCAATTCGTTCCAGTGCGTCAAAACCGTTTGATTGATCAGTTGATTGATGGAACGCGACAGGTTCACACTTGGGATCGAGAATTTGAATGTACATGAAAGACTAAACGCTCTAGGGAAAATGAAAAAAAGAATGTAACACAATGTTCTAAATGAAACTTCAGATTGACTGGAGCACATTTTATACTTGTACAATTGCAGTAAAGATTTTGGGCGCTTTCGAATGCATTTCACGTGGTTGAAGAGAAAACGTCATTTATATTTCGTACGAGGTACGATCACCAATGAATTTTCCTCTACTTCGTTTTTATCTTTAAAGCAGGGATGGTAGAAATTGATGAAATTTCCATTCCCTATCGATGGTGGAATCATCAGCAAGTAAAATTTTTGGCTTCTTCTGTTTCTGTTGATACATCGGTTCGGGGTCCGGCAAATGGATAAGTGTACATGGCTCATCGTGTTTTCCGGAAGTCCCTGGAGCATTTGGGACGAACTGAGGAAGGATGGACGATTGGACATGGATCGGAAGGTTGTTATCTCTCTCATACAACACGAATTTGATATTGGTGGAATCGTAGGACACGGCTGACGGCGGAACTTTGTCCTTTGAACTGCATTACACGAGCTGATCCAACACCTCCCGATTGCCATACCCTTCCTGACCCGATGATCCGGTGAGGTCGGTGGACGGTGAATTACTGAGAACTTCCGGATAATGTGGGGTGTCTTTCGTGGTACGTTGCGTCTAGATGGATGGATAAGGTAAAGCAGCTCTTAAGGAAGGATGAAATGAAAGCAACGGCAAAGAAGGTGGGCGGCAAGGGTAAAACCAAGTCCAAGTCGAAAGACAAACTTGGCCGACGATGAAAGTTTCGTTGATGGCCTGAAATGGAGGCAGAGTGCATTTACTGTTTACCGTCTTGTGTGCCATTACATGATCGAAGAAGAAGCATACTTCCAGCTCTATGGATATTCGAGCGAACAGGGAAGCGGTGACGGCGTGTATGATGATGATGAAGATGTGGATGATGATGACGGTGATAGAGAAGAAGTTAGGTTGGGCAATCTACTTTGATTTTATGCACGACTAGATTCGGTCTCTGACGGAAAGGATATGCGGGTAAATTTTAAGGCAAATAATAAGTGATTCGTTTCATACGTCCTACTTTACCCCTCAAATGGTCTGGGTTAGCTGATAAACATGACGGAGGTGTTGAAAAGGTTGTACTGAGTAACACCCCCACGTTTTTCAGTTCAAAGGAACATGTATGGCGTATTCGTGACAATTTGGTTCCAAAATGCTAGTACATAGTATAAATATATTTAAGCCACAGGAACGCAAAAGCTACGGTAAAAATATAATTGAAGCAGGAGAAGCTTATTGCCAAGCTAGCAAAAATATAAAACGGAACTCTTGAACAGTAAACTTTCAAACGTAAAGGCATCCTTTTATTACCAACTCTGGGAAACCAGTGAGGGTCAAGCAAAGGTAATCTCAGCATCTAACATGTGAAGTGCAAATTCTATTCACAATTCATGTTTCTCTGCTTGTGTGCTTCTGGTGTCATATACTTCTGTTAAACGTTACGTTCTGTTAAACGTTCTGTTGCACCCCGATAAAGACAAAGAAAAAAAGTCTCTTGGTGGGTGCTTGGGCATCGGAGAGTAAATTCAGCTCAAGACGCCGTAAACACGGAGGTCAACCACGACCAAGGAAGATCCAGCTGTGATGCATTCTGAAAGTACGATGTTTGTTTCGTTATGTAGGGTTTGCTGGTTAGGCGCCTTGTAGTTATGTCGATGCAAAAAAAAAGGTCAGACTAGCGACGTAAAGCAAGCAAGATGGAATAAAAATTGTTTATGGCTGTGTCTCACGTTAAGTGGCTGTGAATAGAGCATCATATCGTGTCGTTTGCAGTCTACGTGACCACTTGAAAAATGTGATAATTATTCATAAAATCTTACACCGGGCGACGATAATATCGCTCTCCGTTCAACTCCTTGGCTGATTGCCGCCTTGGTCCTTTTTGCCCCGTCAAACGGCAATTTGTGTAGCGACTATCAAGGGAAATGGTTTGGCTACCTTAAGGTACAATGTTTTTTTTTATAGACTTCAAAGGCCATTCGTTATTTGATACTGTGTTTCACTATAAACCGAGCGTTATATATGACAAACGAAAAGCGATCGTAAGACATTGGGAGCAGATTAAAGTAAATCCTTACTGCTCTATAGTGTTCTTTAAGTGTTTGGTTTAGAAGTGTAAGTGTTGTAGTGTAACACATTTCATGTTCAATTCCATAATGGATGGATAACCAATCAAATAAACAAAAATCCAACAACTCCTGAAAAAGGTAAAAAATTTAATAATTTTCTTTCGTTTACAGATTTTAAATGAATTGTCGAAGGTGTGTTTAATTTGAAGAAAATCAGCTTTTGTAAGTCGCACGCGGATGACTGAACGGAGAAGGCAGTTGCTTTCCTGAACGGCACAAGGCAATGAAATGCAATTTGAACAACTTCCGCACCAGTATCCTCCAAACAAGAGAACCTCAATTTGTCCAAAAAGACTCTTGTTGACATTTTCAGTCAATTGAATACCAAAATGGGATCACCGTGAGAGTGAAAAGATGGATGGTAAATGCAGAGGAAAAACACACAAAAACTATCCTATCTTTCAATAACCAGGTCACTGCTGACGGGCATTCACTGAAGGGTCTCCTTTGGCGACAGAAGGTGTAAAACTGTGTCATCATCACCAATGATGTATTCGGTAACGGTAAGGGTGCTGTACTGCTTTGGACAATGGCTGTTGTGGTTCCGGTGAAATGAAATGCCATCGGATCCAGGAAGTGTCCAACTGGTTTTGTTCGTGCATCTCATCCCATTTTCAGTGGTAATTCTTTTTTTCAAGTTTTGAAAGGAGGAAATTATTGCTCCAAACAGATGTTGCCAGGCAAACGATTGAAATTTGTTCTTGGCAACCGCTGCTTGTATGTTTCTACTTTCAATTTTCCTCACCCTTTGCCCTTTCCTCTTGCGATCATTCAATGGATATGGTTTTGAAGTGCCATTTTGTCTGGTTTGACATAGCCATCTTTTCCCACTTTCTCCAGGAAATGCTGTGGATTGTGAACGGCCACAGGAAAACCATTTGGATGATTGAGCGAGAACACATAGTGATGGATGAAATATTACTCATGTTTACTTTGCTTTCTTCACAAATCGTACGTATACCGTTGTTCATCGCTCACACTCTTGTCACTTACTGGTCGTCGGCCACAGTGTTTGACCGGGAAAACTGGGACACAAAGCCATTTGTAGAGAGCAAGCAGCAGCAAGGAAATCTGCACAGAGTGGTCGTTTGTTTTCCTCTTTCGATGCACCTTGTTTGTGTGGTTCGGCAGCTGTAATTTTATGTCGATTCAATCTCTCTTTGCCTTAAGTAACATTTTTCTGAGTGTGTGCAGAAGAGTGTAGAATAAAATCAACATTCTTTTCTTAAGAATTGTTATGCTTTTCGCTGCCCAAAAGTCCGAAGCAAGGAGGGGGAAAATGGTGCTGAGACGAGCTGTGTAGAACAGCAAACGGACATGAAGAGCTTGTATACACTTGTGAAAGGAGTCAGTACACTGCGGGATTCACACTCGGAACAGGAAATGTTCCTGGTGAAATTGAAGTGAGGATGGAGGAACCAGATATCATATGGTATATCAATCGGCAAGGTCGACCTCCGGATGATCCGGTTGCTTTTGAAACAAAGTAGAGGCAGAGATATCCTCAATCTCTGTAGCTTAATTGAATAGAATTAAAATGAAAGATAAAAATTCATAATTTAATTCAATCAGTAAGGGAAGGTGTAATAAAAATAATAAAAGGCAGGAAGTGCTCCAGAGAATCAGGCATTCGTTTCCCTTTCCAATCGATTTTACGTTAATCCTCTTCCGGGGTCTGACCATCCAGATGGCTTCGTTCTCTGCTGTCATTCCATTTTCATTTGGAACGCTTACAATTTATTTTTACTTCCACTTTAAATTTCTCACCTAGCTTTGCTAGATCGCCTCTACAACGTAATAAAGCTTAAGATTAAGTATATAGCGTAACATGAGCGTATAGCTCCGTTCGATTAATTAACATGTACTGTCCTAACCTACCTCGCTTCACCTCACCTCGCCTATTTTATAAAAAACATTCTAACTCTCGTGTCACGCTACAGAAAAGAATCGCTCGCTTGCAAGACTTTCATGAGTTGTGTGAGTCATTATTGTAGATTTCAATCCAGTTCCTTTTCAGATGCCCAAAGCTGCTGATATTTTCGTATGTCTGTTGATCTGACCGTTACTACCTCTCTATCCTACTCTCATGCCTTTGACGCCTTGACAGATAAAGGAGGGTCAATCGTTTTATGCTGTCGACGTGTATAACAGATTGCCTTTGGTTGTCGAGGCGTGGCTTTCTAACACCTGCATGGAAGTAAATCCTCGACAAATTAGACTTTAACGGCAACTGTTGCCTCCCTTCGATGCTTTGACGCATTCCTATTTGTAGCTATTAATTTCATTTCCGAAAGCCAGGATTGGCGTAGCCAGAAACATCTGAAAAGATATCAATTAAGATAAACTAAAAACGTGTCTGCTGAATAGCTCTTCTCACGTGCGTTGAAAAAAGATAGAAAGCAGCAACATGTCTTCTACGGGAGATGTGGAAGATTGATTTGAGCGGGACTAGCAGCAGAGACTAAACCGGGAAACGTGGTCAAATCTTCTCTCACTGATGCGATAAGATGGTGAACATTTCAGAAGAATGAAATCAGAACGACGGACGCCGCCGTTGAATGCAGCATTAAAGAAAACTATTGGCTTCGGCCTTTTTTTCCCTTTGATAGATTGCTCGACGAAGATTTCGGAGGGATTAATTGAATGCTTATGTGTGATTGCAATGGACCTGGATCCGACGGGTGAGATTCGCTCCGGTGACGGCTTGAGCACAAGCTCAATGTGTTAACGTGCCAGGTTTAACGATATTATAGCAAGAGAAGAACAAATCCCGGAGAAAATCCCCCGCATTGTACATCAAGCCGCACAGATGATTGCCGGGACTGGAAGGAGAGCTTTCAAGCTTATCAATCGATAACGGCAAGTCTATTTCGATGAACAGGCCTACATGGAAAAGGAGCCTGCGATAAGTATAATCTATGCTGCGAGGTACTCGTATCCAAGAAAGATCGCTAGAATCGATTTGAGTTGGCTACTTGATGGAAGACGATAATAATTACAATCCATCTTCGTCATCATCACACCTTGCGAATAGTCAATAAAGAAAGTAATCATGTCAGATTTCTCTCTCGTCGAATGAAGTACCCTTAACCCTAATAACGAATGGGGAGCATAGTTTCTTCAATTTCATCCGTTCGTCTATTAAATATAGACCTCCGTTCCTTTTGAGGCTCGCTGGCTCGTACTGCAGGCGCTTACACTTTTATTGCCCAAAATAGCGAGTGAGGAAGAGAAAGAAAGAGGTTTAAAGCTGGAAAGAACGAATGGATAAAGAAGAGCGGAGGTATGAGAAAGGGCGGAAGATTTTGTGTTTTTATTTTCTTGTAGCAGTATTTAATGGCACGCTGCCTTGAACGCATCATCAAGGGTGGTGGTAAGCATCGAACTTGAAGTTTGGATAATATCCAGCGGATTGACTGGCAGGTAGCTCAAGAGAATGACTTTTGAAAACCTGCTTGATATCATGCCGGTGGGCCATTAAATTGAATATTTCGGCAGGGATTTGAAAACCTTAGAAAGCGAACAATATCCAACGGGGGTCCGATATGCAAAGCAAGATGATTCTAGTTGTACTGACGGGTGGGATCAATTAATTGACAGTAATTGCTTCGTGTCGGAACGCTATGCGGTCGCTTGCGCATCAGAGATCAATCGGACCAACGACCTTTTCTAATTAAAGTCTACCGGAACGGGTAAGAAAAGAAAGCAAGCGATCCAACACAACCTTTACTGCACGAGTAAGCATCTAAAGCGCTATTGATGACTTTAGCAAAGGTAAAGAAACCTTCTCGGAATACTTAATGCAATTTCATAGCGTAAATCGAGGACAGGCAATTTTTGCAATTTTGTATTGTTGCAAATTTGTTCAAACATATTTGTTTTTACTTTCGAGCCTTTTTTTCGTTTCAAGGGTGGCATCAAACATTCACGAGCCTATAAAATCGCTCCTTTGACACCCGGAAGTTCATAATAAACACAAATAATTATTCACCGGAAGCGAATGCACGTTAAGCAAATGCTCAATTAAAATACCCTATTTGATGGCGGGTATGTAGTTTAAACATCTAGCACGTATGGGAGATAATGATGCCTGACCATCCAGCCAGGAGATCCAGCTCTTGAGGGTGAACAAATACTTGTTTCGAATTTAATTTCACGGCAAACATTGCCTTGAAGGTTCCAAGGAGCTCAGTCGGCAGGCTCAATGATTGTCAATAAACCAAGAAGCGTACACGAAGACTACACCGAAATTTCGTTGTTTGTTTAGGAACAAAAAGGAAGGTGTACATTAATAAGTTTCCGTGGAGCTTCTGGCCTTGTGACGGACAGGTACGCAAAAGGATAAACCAAAGAGATATAAAAGCCCTTCAGACGACTGTTATGTGTTTGCTTTGCCTGTATGGCGACTGGCACTTTCCGTGTCCTGCGCTACTGGCATAGTAAGTCCTTGTTTTGGGCTAGATTATGCTTGAAATTGTACCTGGAATGTACACACCGGAAAGAATTTGTACTAACATGTTTGTTTATCCGGCTCGTCCTGAGTTGAATGGTGTTTAAGTTAGGGTCCAGGTGTTTGGTGCGATTTTCCTGAATCGGTAGCAGGCATTTGAATGCATGGTCTGTGAACAATTTGTTAAAGAAATAAAATCCGTATCTTGAATTATTAAGCAAGCTGAAAATGGATCAGGTTTTAATGTGGTTTGTGTGTGAAAATGTGTGTTTTTAATCTGGTTTTGGTGGGATGTTTTCTATCTTAAAAGAACAATCATGCCAATATTCTGCCGACTGGTTAATGCGACGCATACGCAACGTATCGCTGATCCACCTATGGCTGTTTTATCTATGTTCGTAAATTACCTTGACATTCTTACAAGCAGATGACTGATTGGTCATTTCATTGAACAAGGCGATAAGAGAATGGTAACTTAAGGAGGTTTTTGCTCTTTTGGAAAGGCTTCAGAAACATTCGAGCGTGAAACTGCGTGAGTAGTCTTTTCAGCATACCCGAGTGGCTGCGCTTGTCCGGAACTAATGGATTTTCTATTGTACTGCGGAAGATGTCAATCGAACATTCTTTTTTGAGACTGGCCAATCAAATGAGTGTTGCGTGAACTCCGAATGATCATTCCTTCCTGTTTTCAAAATTAAAACGTTACGATGACAATGACACAAAGCAATCGACCATCTTTGTCATGCCAGCTTAAAAGTATCCAAAAATGTTGGCGACGTTAAAGTAGCTGCTCGAAGGTTCGTTATGACGTTTGACTTAGGGAAAACTTTTCGTTTTGGTGAGAGCGCAAGAACGCACACATCTGTTGCTTGAACAAATCGATTGATTTCAGTGGATTTGGATGAATTGTTTCCTGCCTTTAATTTTCTCGTAAGGAAGAGCTCAATCTTACGAAATTACTGTTTCAGCTATAATGTTCCTTAACACAGCAAATTGAATCTTGGAACACACCTAAAATTAGTTCCAGAACTTCCTCATTTCATGGCGATTGGCTTTAAGATTTTTTTCTACCAAATGTAATATTACAATGCAAACAAAAGCTTAAATGAGCGATGACGAAGCTATGTGCCAGCAATCAGCCATTTCACTGAGACAAAGGCATTTTTGGTTCTATTTGATTGCCCTTTTATTTCACCTGGCGTGACACATCACAAAAACAAAATAACAATACGTTTCTTGTCTAGTATTTTTGTTCTTTTGACTCTTTTTCTTTTTATCCGTTAATTGAATCGTTCAGTATTGCCCTGCACTCCAATTGCGTGAGGTTAGGCCACAGGATTAGCCTATGGCAGGACCATTATCATTAAGCCATGATAGTTTGCACCTTTGTTACATCCTTCTTAAAAAAGTCTAATCGTTCTACCCTGCTCTCGATTTGAATTTTTTTTTTCACCATTCTAAAGTATATAATTCAAAACGAAGCTAGCGACAGGTGGAGTTCCATTTCTGTATAATTTATTTTTGTTTTGCCCTTCGCGCTTCTGTGACGGCTGCCTTTTTTTATCGCCATTCCCTTCATTCAGCTGACCGATCCTTCGGTAGAAATTGAGCTGATACAAATTTTATTATGCTTCTTTTTCTTTACAGCGAGAATAGGATGGAAAAAAGATTGCATCTCTCTATTGGTGGGTTGCAAACCGACCTCGACAAAAACGTCCTATTAAGGCCGTATAGCTGAATGATGGATGATTATTATGGGTGTTAGGTGATGATAGGTGTAAATTATATATTGGTTGCCGCTGAGAAATCATTCTTATAATTTACAAACTACCTTAAGGGAAAGATAAATTGCAACACATTTCATTTTTATATGCTTAATTTATAACACTAAACTTTCAGCACTCTCATAATATCTCTAGAAACAGTGGTACATCTTCTATATAACTATCAACTATCTTATCGTAAAGAAGATGCAAATTGAGATCTCGACGGAGTTCATTAAGATGCCGTGACACGTTAAGCCGTGCTTGCATGTGTTGTCGTCTAAATCGTTGATTTACATACAAATAGAGACCATTTTACACCGTGTCCCTTAGAAAAGCAACCTAATCAAGGATAAAAACAACGGTCGGTAACAAGAGTTTAATTTATTCCTTTATTTAAACCGTATGTGCCTCTTCCTTTAAGACAGCTCTGCCACTTGTGCTCCCTGAAAAAAATATAACCGCATCCAATTACGAATGCAGCCGGGAAACTTTCTTGCTGGAGCAGACTTAAAGAATCCTCTTTCACGTTTTCAATGTTTCCATTTCAAGCAATCCCCATAGACATTTTTATGGACTGCAGGTTTTTCCTTCGCGTTCCTGGTAATAAAAGGCGTAGTTTCAAACCAGCGCTGCCACTGAACGAACTTTTCATTATCTCTCAATTAACAACGTTTGACACATCCCTCCTTTCGTATTCATGGGTTTTGTGTTGCAGTCCTGACAATACCTCGACGTTGTCACTTTGGTCGCTTTGGGCATGGATGCAGTACGGCACGCAAACCGAGAAAAGTCTTGTAGCAGAGTAATTGTTAACATATGTTCCGTTTTCTCTGCATTTGCCGTCCAGGGAAAAGACGAATCGGCGTCGGAATTCGGTTGGTTGGGGGTGAAGTTACACACCTCCATGAATAATTTACCTCAAAGTCTCTTCTGAGTGATAAGAAATTCCAATGTTCAGAAAGAGCGCGAAAAAAGGATTAACTGAAAATGCGAAGCGCTGAGGACAGTCGCAGATAAAGCACCAATGTGGAAGGACAATTTGTTTCAAACAAACCCTAGATCAACAAGAGCAGCAATTTAAGGACAACCTGAAACCGGATCTGGGACTGGTCGTGAGCGGATAGAGGCTTAGCGCAGGATCTCATTCAAATTCATGTAAACACGACTACGAAACCATCGACATTAGATTTTAATTGGATGCCCATCCCGGTACTGCACTGCTGGCGTCATCACACGGTTTAATTTATTTTTCTTCGTCCTTTGAATTATTTATGAAGCACTGACCGAACAGAGTCAAACAAAAAGAAAGGAAAAAACATACGTTGTCAACCAAGCGCTCGAAAATACGTTACGAGTGTTCCTGAGAAGGTTCCGCAAAAGAGGAACCCCGTGGAGTGAACGGATGGTGAGAAAAAAGACCTTAAACAGCTATCGAGACGGGGCCACAATTTGTCCATTGAATCCTTTTTGGCTGGACCAGCGCACATCGCACAAAAAACTAGCGGTCCTGACTGGCCCATCTTGGCAATGGGGATCATTTTCAGGGTAAATTTAATCCCTCCGTTTTGGTATCAAATTTCCACTTGGCATCACAACCCGGCCGATGTCATCCTACAACCGTGGGTGTAACGAGCAGGTGCGGACGAAGGGATAGTATACATTTTTAAATTTTGTAGAAGCCTTTCATCCGATCTTGAACCCGCATTGCTCCCGGTTACCTGCACAGCGGACGGATTGTCCTGAACTCCGTCAGGGATGAGCCTCTCGTTATCCATTCGAGAAGACGGCTTATCCTCGCTGAGATCTTTCAAACACTTGTTGTTGTGCTACGTGTCCACGAAAGAAGCAGGGAACGGGTGGACATGCATCCACCTATAGCACCGCTCAGCACAAGAGTTGCAATCAACCGAGAAACCTAAAGGCCTTGTCGACCTTAGAGATAGCTCTTCCTTACCTGGTCATAATTTGATACTTTTTCTGCTCTTCCCGGTTCGCCGATGGTTTTCTCTAAAGCGTCTGTGTTGGAGTTATTATATTTCTTTTATTTTATTCTAGATTTTCCTTCCAGCAATCTGCAGGCACAGCGTTCCAGGTGGTCGATCAATTCCAAACGTTTGTCAGCATGTTCTATTCGAAAATTATTTTAAGCCATTTGTGTTTGTGTGTGTGCATATTTTTCATTCCTACCTTGCAAGTCTCAACGATCAACGATCGAATCCTTACTAAAACCGTTGTGCTTTAAAGTTATGGTTCTGAAAGAACCTTCAAGCATGACAGAAATATGATAAATCATGCTCAACTAGAGACTGTATTTTCCTACTCACTGCGTCTTCAAGTAGCTCTTTCCTGGATGTTTCTGTTAATTAAAAAAAAATCTCCATTCAAATTGTTGCCATTCTACTAAACTTCAGTCTTATTTGCATAGTGTTGATGATATCTTGGCTGCTGGTTGTAAGTTGGCTCTGTGGCTGAATGTATGGTGCTCGATAATGTATTGGCTAAAATTGTATTGGATATCGTGTACGAATTCTCGTCAGACGAACACATGGCAAATGTCTGGGATATCCCTTTCACAATTTGGGAAGAAAGATCTGTGAGCGTTACAATCGCTGTATTGATTTTGTTTTTAAGTATAAACAAACCAAGCGAAAGAAATGTGGTATTAATATAATATTTTTACTCATGGTCGAATTCTCTATAAAAAGCTGTTGTTGTAAAAAGTTTATACATCTTGTTAATGCCATCGCACCAAATTAAAGACGTCGACAACATTGACAGTGTCAGTGGAGTAAATTCTTTAGCTCACAACCATCAAAATGAACTATGGAATCCGATTATGAACCTTAATGTCCTCTGATGCACGAACAGTGTTTCCGCTTGCTTTGAAATTGGCTACAACCACGGTTGGACGGATGAGAAAAAGAAATTGAACAGCTGATTCGAACAAAGAACTTAATTTACCGTAGAGTTGGGCAGTTCATCCCACCCTGATCCAAAAGCTGAGCGTTTGCATTTCAAGCTGCGATTTCTAGTTATAATCTTTCAATTTTTCTATGATGCAACTGCCTTTTCAGAATCTACCGGTCTCAAACCGGGCGGAAGAAAGCATCGTTTTCGATTTCCTCCCTTTTGCTTCCTACTTCGGTAAAAGCCTAGCTAAAGATGTATGACCAGGAAAGCCGCCGATAGAGTAAATGCCATTCATCTTCGTTCAAATTTTTTAATCCCTGGACATATTGTTAAAAATTTCACGCTCAAATGAGATTCGTTAGGTTGAGAGCAGTGAACCACGAAAGACCGGGAGGTCACTTGGAAGATTTTTTTTTCATTTCCTCCTCGTTTACTTCGTTAGAGTTTTTTTTATTCTGTAGTAGAATGCTCTTTTAAATGATGCATTCTACTTCGGCTAGACCGGTTTGAACTCTTCCGAGGTGCATAGAGGGCATTTAACGGAGATCGAGTGCAATGAAAGTGAATGACTGAATCGATTTTCTATTTGGACCTATTGAAGCGTGGCATAACCACCAGTCAATGCTTGTTCTGGTGGGTGATCGATCATTAGGTAACAGCTGAGATGCTTCAAGTTCTCAGAGGCACTGTTCTCAGTTTGCTGAAAACGTTAAATTGATTAATTTTATAACATTACTAGCTGGCCCGACGAACTTCGCCCCGTCCAATATCTATGATTGTATGCAATAAGGCTTTTCTTGAAGGTTTCTAATTTTAATGAAAATAAGCCGGTTTACCAAAGCGTTAACACGCCACATATAGCATGGTCATGTGGAAATCATAGCATTTAAGATTTAAACTACACACTTCCATCGACTGTTTGAAATTGATAGGCTTAAATTGAAATGGCATATCGTTGGAACTTAAAGGAATTCTCGGAATTAAACATGCTGCCTCCTTATAAGTCCTTATCACATTGTTCCAAAGCTGCGTCACCAACAGTCATGTTTCATTAAATAATTTTGAGCATAAAGGTTTCGAAGCATAATAATAACACTTCCATGTCGCAAATGATGCGGTGGCATCCAGGCAAATCCAAGGAGTTTAGAATTTGCACATATAATTTGTTCGCTGATAAGTTTTCAATGATTCCCCGGCTGCACTCTTTAAAGCAATTGCTCATAGTAGGCTGCGAAAGAAGAGCACGACTGCTCTCATAGCCTCCTACGTTTTGGGAAACTCAAAATTAAGAATTTTCTAATTTTCAAGCTTTCCCTTCGGAATTTTCCAATTTTCTTTTTTTTAAACCTTCGTTGGGCAAAAACGAACAAATCACCCGAAGACATCATAAAGATTGGTCCAGCCGTTTTTGAGTTTTAGCGTTACAAACAAACATACATCCATTTTTATATATATAAAATAGATAGATTGGAGAATTATTATTGAAACCGAATTCTAGATTTACTTTTAAAAGCTTTTAAAATTACGCCATAGAATGGAATGATGGCATTTATCGTTCCAATCCATCCCAAATTTATTTGGCATTACTCGAAAGATTAACGCTGTATTTGAAAAAGTCTGATGAGATTATTTTGATGACACAAGTTTTCCGCAGGTAAGTTAAGTATAAACATATAATAACGAGCCGGGGTCAGTCTGATGTAGATGATCGTGGCCAATTTCCATTTATTGTTATTTCGCAGCTTGCCCACCTATAACAGAAGCGCTAGCTGGTTGTCGCCAGTCCAGCACTTTAACGGTTATCAACCAGCTCAACCCGTGGCCAACACTGAACCAAGTAGGTAGGTGAAGTGGATCCATCGACCTATCCCGGACATGGATGCAGCGGAAACACGGGAGCGTGAATTTTTTCCTTACGCAGGTGAATTTCTTCCTTCCTGCATGGAAGTTTCGTGAGTACCACAACGTACAGAAACACATGACAGGAAAACATTCTGTGAACCATGTGTGGTATAGGATCTCCGACGCCGCCAGAGAGATCATCACTACCTTGCAGCAAAACTGGATCGAGGATCAGGTAGCGGAAGCCAACCAAAGCATTAGTAACAGCCTAGCTACCAGCAGCAGTACAGCGCACGGCAATAGATTCGACCGAACTCGCGCCGTCGCGTCGATAGGCGACGGATTCAGCAGCAGTAGCAGCATCTGCACCAGCAGCAGCAGCACCAGCAGCAGCAGCACCAGCAGCAGCAGCACCAGCAGCAGCACCACCTGCAGCAGCAGCAACAGCAGTAGAAGCAGTGGCAGAAGCAACAACAGCGACAACCAGCGAGCAGCACCTTCATGCGTTCCGTACCTCACTATCCGTAGCTGAGAATGCCTCGGTGACCGAATGCTAATGAAGTGTATTCATGTGCGCAACAGGACGCGGCTAACTAGCCAGCAGGACGCAAGGTGGTATACCACCAACCGAAGCATACTCTTCAATGAGATGCAAAAGAACAGAGCCCTCACGGGCGGGTCCCTTACTTCGCTGCAGAAGCAAGCAACTTGTAGGTGGAGTAAGAGTCTAGGGAAGGGGTTTTTTAAGTGCCAAGACAGCGGGCATAAGCCAGCCGAGCTGCCGTAACGTTCCTGCTGCTCCTGGAGTCCCTTCCCGGGAACCCAGTACCTTCCCCCCCTTTACCTTCTTCGGCCACAAAGCGCGTAGTTGCATTTTCCCATGCCGTTAAAAAAACCCCACTCACCGCCACGTTCAATACCCGATCATCCTGAAATCATGAACCATACAATGTAACCATCCCATTGTAGCAGAAATATTAAATTAATATTACATTTTGTACTCACCGTTATACCTTGGCGCCGTAGCCGTTAGCCGTATTTTGACTCTTAAAGCACAGTAACTGTGTAAATAAGGTAAATCTCTTTCTGGAAACTCACGCGCCTATGCTTTCATCCTGACGGACCCACATAATAATACATTAAAATCAATATTTCAAACTACGACTGCAAAGGGAATTCCCTACACCTACGATACCTATTATGTGTTGATGCTTCCTTCAGAGAGTTGGGATGTGTCCTTGGATGGGTGGAAATAGATAAATTTTAGTATCTAAAGAAAACCATGCGATTCGATCCTTAGTGGGCTTAGCTCAATAGTATTCCTGTACATTCTACTCCACTGACATTTTATGCGCAATTTTGTCATACATAAACAACAACAACTATTAAGGGATTCCTTTTATAATATTGATACGTTTGCACTGAAACGTGACAGTAAGAAACACACAGGGACCGTCCAGTCGGAGTCGTGTTGTGTGATGTGTGTGTGTATTTGATCGATTTGCTGAACCGACCAACGGTAGAATCGTTCAGCATAGGCCTTATAGCTACAAAGCATGTTTCGGTTAGCCCTTGTCAGATTTTTGACTTAGTGTTGGAGAGCTGGAGAAAAGATAAGATTATCTCTGGCCCGGTGGTCGAATTCGTATTCCTCAATTCATGTTTTCCATGAACGCCTTCGGATACCTTTGCCTGTGCAAAACATGCCCATTAAATGCAATAAATTCTTCAAATGGACATCACCAGCCAGTCTGCCTAATTGAAGATTTATTTGTTGGTTTACCAGATTGTTTTCCCTGCAAATCTGTCTGGCTTGTGACTATGTAGTGGGAAAGTGGGAGGACGTGATGGTCGAACTAAATTATACATCATTCGAGTGGAAGGCCAGGCAGGAGCAAGGTTGCCCGCAACATCACTTACTGTTTACGCTGCTTACTGTTGCGTGACGGTAGAAATTCACCAGAATATACAATCACGCGTGCAACTTAATTGAATTTAAATTTCCCAACATTTGTTTATCTTTGAGCCTAACGGTAGTACCAGAGAGAATGTTCCTTCTACTTCTACTCCTGTTCTACAGGTTCTGTAACCAAAAGCCCTTTCCTAAATCTGACATTTAGTAGAAGGAACATTCTCTCTGGTACTACCGTTAGGCTCAAAGATAAACAAATGTTGGGAAATTTAAATTCAATTAAGTTGCACGCGTGATTGTATATTCTGGTGAATTTCTACCGTCACGCAACAGTAAGCAGCGTAAACAGTAAGTGAACCGCTTTGGGAGCGAATTTTACCCATCGTAGAGTGGATTTTGTAACATCCTCTACAAGTCACAGCTTCTCTTTCCTTCCTTCCGGTGCGCTGATCGAACAGCCCCAAGCAACCATTTTCTAGGGCCCGTGTTTCACATCGAAGTATGTGTTAACGCACGTGTACGAACGAGATCGTGTATATGTGTGCGAAGAAGGACAACACTATCAGTCTAAGCACCGTTGACGTTAGCGGAAGCAGTACGTGTGGTTGTTTTGCTGTTTAAGGATACGCATTTTTAGTTTCAGACGTAGTATAATTCTGTTTAGGCTTTATTTCAGGTTTTGCTTGCTTCTGCCTGGAGCTCAACTGCAATGGGAGGCCATTTACCATCCTCAACATTTTATAAAAATTGCCGGTACACGGCTAGCCGGAATCGTAGTGAAACACATGTTTGCACCAGTCCATGCAGGAAAATCTGCAAACAATTTGAAACTGTGAAATTAAATAAGAACCTCTGTCCGCTCCGATGGCCACTACAAAGGGGCTCAGAAAAGCTGGCAAAGGCTTTTCGGCGGCTGCATCGCCAAGTATAACGGGAATCAGGAAATTGGCTATAGCCCCAGGCCGGTCATGGCGGTTGGAAAATGAAAGTCTTTTTACCATTGCGCTCGAAACTACCAGGATCATCTTCGTGCAAGAAGAGCGGTGTTGCTGCTGTATGTTTGCGTACGTCTGTGTCCAAGAACCCATGATAGTTCATACTCAGTCCACGCCTCTGGCCTTGGAAAGAATGTGGTGTGTACATGCGGCGTACGTGCCTCTTGGAGTGTTCATAAACTATGAAATTATCTTTCCCCTTTCTGTTTTCTCGCATAACAAAATCACCGAAAACCGCCATGTTGGTGGTGATGAATGGAAAGAGACCTCCTACACATCACTCGCATCACGGAACCGGGGGGGGAGCAACTGATGCGGTCAAAGGGACTGAATTGCATCGACTGAAATTTCGCCAGGCATGGTTTGGTCATGGAATTTCATTTTCTCACCCCACCGTATCAAATTAGTTACGTCTGAGAGCTTCTCACAAGAGATCTCAGTCCTCTATGAAACCTTGTGATTTTTTTTTTCCTCGGGGAATTGTAACCGGAGGATCAGTTCACCGTCTGCTTGCAAAAACTCATATTACTGCATTCCCACAGGCGCTTAAAATCCTGAGTTTGAGCTGAGCTTAACATTGGATTGCGGGTCGGCCTTATTACTGTTTTTTTTTGCCTACAGGTAACGAACGCTGAGGCCTGGTGGCTTTACGGATAGTTTGGAATAGCGCTGAGTTGTGCTATCACAGTCGACTCACAGGTTCAATGGCGTTTGTGTAAGCAACATTTTGCTCAAACCAAACTTTTTCACGCTACCAAATCTGACCGACAGCGTTTGCATTCTGCACAATCACACGACCAGCGTGCAGCAAGTAGCAGGGCTGTAGCAGTAAACCTCCACCAGAGTAAACCTCTGATCACCGTCTAATATTTAAGAAGTATATGCTACCTCCTTGTTTTGCTCATCTGAATATGCTAATCAAACCGAAGTAAATCACTGTGTTAAAAAACCATTAAGAAAAAAAAAAGAATCTAAACGCCTAGTATTTATAATGGACAAATTCTTGTTTAGACTCTTCACACGACGAAACAGGTTTTACAATCTAAATTGTGGGTTCTTGTATTATTTTCTTTTCTTCTAATGTTTATGTTTCCTAAAACTGAATCAACTCTTGCTGAATTGATTAGAAACGCTTTTCAAAATCTTTCCAAGTGCAGAAGAATAAGTATTTTGTTGCTACAACAGAAAGGCAGTTTATTTGGCAGTTTATTTGGCAGTGTCTGCACACACACACTTTGAACCAAATCGTACTAATCTGTGCTGTACCGAGCGAACAAAAAACCAAAACCTACTGCGTCCGGTTCGATTACGGAAACAGTGTTAAGAACGGCAGTCTATTTTAATGGCTTGCATTAGGATTGCATTGCAAAAACGTATATTCATGATAACGCGGCCTACGATAAGGTTAGTATTGAAAACGGCACCTCTGCAGTTCAGTTTACGCCTTGCTGTGTAAAGCATCGTAGCGATTACCACGATGGTTTTTGTCTATTTAAAAAAGTATTCAAATTTGTTCATACATCATCTAATTGGTGTATCACTTGTGATCGTGATCACAGTTGTTCTTCCAATAGTGTTTGTGAGTTTGATGTTGTTGCAAATTTATCGTCAATTTGTTGCCCAACTGCTTGCCTTTAAATATGGGCAACGCTTTCGCGGACTGCTGGAAGGCGCCGATGTTGTATGGGCAGGCGAAAATCATTCGTCCAGAGCGATGACGAATGCTCTTTTCCTTTTTGAGAACACTGGGAATTTACCTAATAGTGCTAGTGAGTTGCTTCAGAAATTCCGCAAACGTGTCCATAGCCACCTGCACGATGCAGCTTATCAAAAAATGTTTTGGGAGCTACGTTATCAGTGGGGTTTTTATTTTTGGCTGCATCGACAGCCTTCCCTTTCTGCGGACTATTACGTAAAAGATTTGGAGCAGATTCCAGTTAATGGCAAAAGTTTGACTCGACGGGAGCTATGCCGGTTGATAGGCTCTTTAAGCAATAGACATTGTAAAGGCACTACTTGGGAATTACTCGTCGGGTCGCAACCGGTCTCGCATGGAGAGGGTACACTTTATCCTGTGCGTACAAACCGATATCTAATAGGCAAATTGTTCCCCATATGCTCATGGAAAAATATGTCTGAAGGTTCTTTTCAGATACCACCATTCCATCTCAGACGGAATAGCAATATTGCGTTTATTCTGCAAGGATTTCATCGACGACGGTGCATCAACAACTGATAAGAGACTGCTTGTGTGGAATCCAGACGAAGCCAATCCGGTAACTCTCAATAGAGTGATCTCTGGGCGCTATCTGTTGAAGATGGCTCTTGCAGCTCCGATGCATGCGCTCCACGAGTTGGTGCTCAAGCAGGAGTTAAACCCATTTCTTCATGGAGTGCCGGGCGACGATAAAATAACTTCCTGGGTCAGTGAAGACATCTCGGCCCCGTACCTGATAAGCACTATCAAGAAGGTGAAGCTTCTTTTTCCCGGGGTCGGTTTCACTGACGTCTTCTTGACTGCATTCGCCATGAGTTTGCGTTCTTACTGTGAAAAATATGGTCACGATGTACCAGCCTCCCTGACTGTGGCCCTCATGCGTAGGTTTGAGCGGGAAACAAAGGAAATCCGATTACGCAATCGATCGTCGGCAGTGCTTCAAACGTTACCCGTTGGTAATCTGCCTGTTACTGGATGTTTCTCAACCTGCACTTCGACCCCAAAGTTGCTGCAACAAATTCATGCTGTAAAAAGCTACAGCGATATTGTACTAGAATCCACTGATCCTATAGTAAGTCAGTCCCGTCAGGTTAATGATTTGAGGAATTAAAATGGTCACTAAGTCAGTCTAAATCTATTTTCAGATAACACACCTGATTGTATCGCACCTACCAAATTTGCTACCTGCCCCAATTGTACTACCTCTGCTAGCAAGAAGCAAATTCTCTGTCGGCATGTCAAATATTCCCGCCTTCAATACTGCTGTCGTTATGGGAGGGTTTACTCTGAAAGATGCTATCTTTTGGGTGCCAAATGTCGCGGGCAACATGCTAGGATTGTCACTATTAACGGTGAATAATCGGTTACAACTTGGCCTGATTGCCGATCGCAGAATCATACCCTCCCCGGACGAGCTCGACGCGATACTGAATGGGACGATGCGGGAGCTACGCAATATGGAACATATTTTGCAGCACTCTATCTCCTAAACCAGCACACTCTTGACCAGATGGGAAATAGTTTACAAAATCAACAAGCTACTTACACTTTAATTCACAAGCTAGTTCAGTTCAGTTTTTCCCTATCCTTTTCCATGAGGAAGGGAAGAAAGAAGTTAATAATAATTGTATGCTATGTTTGTACTATGACTTTATGATGCGTATAATCGGCGAGCTCGTCCATCGTGTTCGATCTGTTGATGTAGAATTGGCATCGTCATCATGGCTTTAGAAAATACTTCTTGCTCCCCGTAAGAAAGTATATTTTAATCGTGATTTCTTTTCTGATTTATGTGAGCTGTAAGCTTGAGCTTGATACCATCAATAATTAAGATTACGGAAGGTGGAATGTTAGATGACATTATTGTTTGAATGGAAGTGAACATCGAGATGTTAAAAGGCTTTCAGTGGTAGCAGCAGTATACGAAGAGCGAATATTATTTCGGGACACGTGAAAACTGGTTCATGATTTCCATTCCTTTACAACAAGAAACGACGGTACGCATGTAAGAACACATTGTAAATGATGATTTCGTTGGAAAACCTTTCAACCACTTATGGGTAAGAAAAGACAAAACGACTATGTTTTCATCGCTGGGGGCGATATTTTCAGAAAAAATTTTACAATCTCTTCAGTAAATGCTTTCTTCTTCTTTGCGATTTCGCATCTTGTCATCCACATCCATGAATCGCAATAAATTGTACATCATTTCTGAAATTTGCTCATCGTCACCCGCTGCACGAAGTCTTTCATTCCCTTTCGTCCTAGAAAGGAGGAAGATGATTTTGTTTTACAGCTTTCCCTAAAAGAACCTGAGACTGTCTATCATTAACAAGGCCCATTGCTGGTCCACTAGGAGGGGGTGAGTGGCTCATATTGGGGTTATTTTTTGTCCCGTTCGGTTTATTCCAGTTCTGTGCTTTTCCTCACATAGGATCGCCGTTAGCGGCAGGATGAGTACTTTCTGTTTCCGAGTACGCATTGGAACCGTCTTTGGCGACGACGAATGAAGAGAAATCTTCCAAAAGCGAATAAAGAAGATCTCTCAATTTAAGCACGAAATCGGAAAATAAACATTCCGCGCCCTAGAACGAGATTAAAGATAAACAGCGACATTGGGGCTGGAGGCGGCATGGACGGTACAGCATTGAGAATAATCGCAGTGAGGGGAAAAGCAAAGGACATCTTATCCCAATGAGTGGCTGTTCGAGTTCGGCATGTTTCCCTACCACGGTTCGTTTGAAGCAGTTTTAGATTGGCAGTCGGATGGATTATCCGTGTTTCTGAAACGATGCCTGTGAATTTGTGGATATTTCTCGCTTCTAATTCTAATTCAGTATTCTTTTTAAGTATTACAATAATTTCACGACTGCTTTCGCAAGTGGTGGACTTCCATAGAAACCCGAATCGATTCATTTTCTTTCTGAGTGTCTTGCAAAGAAATGAAATGAAAGTGATTCAGTGAAGAGGTTTTTAAGTGAAGAGGTCCGCCAAAATTTAAGACTCTCGTTGAATTCGATACCGATACGAAAGTTCAATCTATTGCGTGTGTGTATTTGTGTTTGCCGAGAAGATTGCAGAGAAGAACTGTCGTTTCACTCGATGGATTTCGACAACAAATTTCACTGATTATCCCATAATCACCGATGGAAGGGCTGGCATGCAGCCACGTAAATCTGTGGAGATAAATATGATTGACAAAAAGGGTTACTTTCATCCGTTTAGGTAAAAAACGGCTTTTCAGCAAAAGAAGAAGATCAGCTGGTAAACCTAAAAATACCTATCTAAAACGGGCATGCATGTCTTTCATCTTATCATGCACCGGAATTGCATACAACAGCCAACGCTTAGCTAGAGAAGATGTGACTATTTCTACTATGCCTAGCGCACATGCTCGCTTCGCATACTCTACGTTGACTATTTGCTCTTCATGGAAAGGATAGAGAAAACTTTAAGTTTTACTTAAGAAAGTGTTCTCCTAAATGGCATGAGAATAAGCATTTTAAGAAGTTCTCATTTAAACCAGCATGGGTTTGAATTGATCCAAACTCGTATTAATTAGGAAAACGGCCTCTTAAGCGGAGAATACTTGAAATGTGCTTCGATTAAACCATCCAACCCCGCTTGAAAAGGTGCGAAGGAAATTGTCCAATTTAATGAAAAAGTTAAAATTGCCATTTTCATTGAAGGGCGCATGCTAGGCTATCATGCCTTGTCTGGCAAGCGATTCGTCCAAGTGCCAGCACGCGGACCCATCAATTAAATTGATGACCCACCAACATTCAGATACTTGACCCGAAACTTTCGCTTTTCTTCACTACCATCCTTTCTTCCCTCGAAGGTTTTCTATTTAGGTCCCTATTGGGGAATGATCAAAAGAAAAATTAAGCTAAAGTTGTTGCTCATAAGAATAATGGAAAGTGAAAGAGGAATTGGGATGGTGCGTGGCCACGAGAAAGGATGCAAAACTAGAAGAATTTCGACAAATTATTTCACGGATCAACGGCGACAATAAATCAGACAAGGGTACTCAAGAAAATGTGTATTTTCAAGTCGGATGGCTTTTTTTCGATCTTCAAGGGGTCACCAAAAAACTTTTCAGTTAAATTTCTTTCTTGCATCCATGTATGTGTTGCCATTTAATTGCTGTGTTTGCATTGTGCAAGACATTAGTCCTTTTCGGTCATACTTTTGCATTCGCAAGTACGAATATTGTTGGGTCAAGAGATGAATGGTTCGTTGTTTTGATAACACCTTCTTGATTGTTATAATGTCATCATTCTATCATTCATTTTAGACGATATTATTAGCAAGGTCAGCGGACAGGAATTACATCTGAAGATTCTCATTAAACCAAGGAAAGAAAATAACGTCTCAAATAGGATGTGACAGTTTTCATTTCAGTATTGCCAATAAAGTGCAGAGATGTTCTTTCAACCATGCCGAAAACTTCTTGAAACCCGAGTGGAGAAAGAATCGGTCGATTAAATCTATAATTAGAAGTTGCTCATAAGACATTGAATGAGGATGAGGGTATAAAACCCGTCAGAAACAAGCAGAGACCAGGGAAGGAGAGAGCAATCATTGAAATTACGGTGGCGTCGAGATCAAATCAAAAGGGCAATGGGTTGGAAAGAACAGCTGGATTCAGAATTCAAACGATAAACCAGAATCGGTTTGATTATCGATGCATGAGATTTGTATTGTTCAAATCACAACCAGTGATAGCGGTAAAATAAGAACGTGTTGTCGAATGAGCGATTTAAGGTTAGCATAAATAAGCCTTTTTGTTCGTCGTTGATCAACGATGAATTGGCATTTGTCAAAATCGAAAAACTCCAGGTATCGAACAGCGTATAAACCAATAATGAGAAATATTTTTTCGAGTAAGAAAACTTTAAATCTTACCCAATTTGACTTGTTCCTTGTTACTTATACTTATTCCTCCTTCTGTTAAGAATTATTTTAACTGCCGAAGATGGTTGAAAATAAATGCAAATTCCTTCGACACATTTTCATCCGACAATCAGCTTAGAAGAAGTACATTTTTTTGCCATAAATATTCTCCTACGTCGCTTCGGGCCTGTATGGGTGCGCACCAAGTGAGCGAATTGTGTCACAAAATTGTGCATGCGTATTTGCGCAGTTTTTGGTGTGTCCGTTACGAACCAAACAACCAAGGAACGAGCGTACGAACGTCGCCATAATTGAATCACTGTTGGAAAATTGAAACCCAACATCAAAGCAAAGCGGCTTCTCACGTGTGTGTTATAACGATGACAAAGACAACAAAGCAGGAGACTTGTAGAGATGGACGCGTTGGCCAAGCGTAGGGAAGCACGGTCCTTCGGTCAGATGATTCGGCCTAGGTCGATGTCGACTTTTATCGGATTTCTGCAGCGCTCGATGGATGCCGTACGTGTGTATTGGTGGCATGGGACCACCTCTTTTCGTCCGTGTTTTGTTCCAGGAAGCCTTCTCTTAAACTCAATCGGAAAAATTGATTCACCCGAAGTAAGGCAGCTTTGAAGACTCGTTAGCTTGGCGCGGTGCTGGAATGTGAACAATTCACTCGGATGTCTGGCGCGCGTGCGCACTAGCCTGACATCCCTTCGATGAACACTTTTCCAACGGAACATCGGGCCACGAATGCCTCGCACATACAGATGACATCCGGCAAAATATGGCGTGGTTCTTAAGTCGATGAATTTTCCTTCGCAACCGTCAGTCGGTAGCTATTGTCCGTGAGGTGACTAGAGTCGGTATGAGTGCGAGATATTTTTGAAGAAAAAAAAAACTGGAAGGCCAATAATAAAAGCATCAGCATAGGTCAGCTGGTGTCAGTTGAAAGAAGTGTGTGCCTATCGAATATTTCGTCCTTCAACCCAGTTTACCGGAAATAGCCAACAACACGCGTACAGGACTTACTACGTGTTATTTGGGAGGATAAAACCGTGAGAAAAACCGCCTCCTCAATGAACGCGAATATGAAGTACGTCGTGCGAAAAACGCAGCATTAGTCTTCACACAATTTTCAACTGATTCGGTAATGCGACGAGTTTGTCTGTAGTGCGTCACTCATGCAAAAGTTTTCATCTGTATGTATGTGCACGCCTAAGTGTGTGGTATATTAACAAAAGGCTATCGAAAGCCGCATCTGTATTTGCGTAAAGCGTGAAAGCAACTGCAGTGCTATATGCTTCATTTGCCCTGTCGGTCAAATAGTTTATAAACAGTGATTAGATAAAAAAATATCGATCCGGACATCATAAGAATAATTTTTCTGCAAACTTTTCTTCTTCAAATGAATATTCCCATGATGATTACAGCGCACTGCATTTGTTCGTGAAGAATTGAAGTGATTCGTTTACCTAAGGCTTGCCTCTTGCTAATGAAACCATCGCAAACCAAGCATAAGTACAGATTGTTAACGACTTGCTTTATACTCGCTCTACCCCGCTGGGAACAACACGAGCGGCTAGGCGCCTCCATCGACCGTTCATCTCGGTGGGGAAAACACATCTAAAGTGAAACATGCACAGTTTCAGAGCTTTGTGAATTATTTAAAACACGTTCACTCATATCCAGCGTATTATTGAAACTGTCTTGAAAGAGCGTTTCAATCCACTTGAGAACAGCGGTTCCGTTGAGTTTATGGATGGTGTCATGTTTTAATGTAGATAAACAGTGCGAGTAACCGTTCCGAAATATAAGCAGTAAATGTGAAACTGATAAATGATTCGATTGCAGCAAATCGGGAAAAGTTAATAATGTAATGTGAAAATGTGTTTGAAAAAGAAGATCTTTATGACCATAGCGTTTGGGCGCCATCATTGATTCCATCACTGATTCCAGGGATATTTGTGATATGGGAACCATTCTCCACGAAAGCCTATAAGTCGATAATTCAACAACAGGCATGGATACTTAAAAGGTAATTCATTATTTTGGTTTTTATGAGATCAGTATTTGTTTTATGGAATTCTCCCTACTTTCAATGCCATCAGTGTTAATGGAATTTGGCAGAAAAACGACCTGACCGAGTCGTTAGCTTTTGATGTCTGCGAGGGGATTACGCAAGTGAAAACCGAGAGGATATTAATACAGCCCGACAAGTAGTAAAGGCTCTTTATTTGCGGGCAGTATCCATTTGACTTATGCCTCATGTTGCCCTTCCCACGAGTCAATACTGTCAGCAGGGACCGAGTTGTTGGCAAAACGAAGAAAAGTTATGATTCTGTAACATCTTAGAGAAGTTTGTTTTTGCCTTGTATAAATCAATACTACGAAACAGAAGATTCTGCAGGACCTGTAATATGAAATTCCGTATGCCGCAAAAGTACCACAGGTTTTTTCCACATTTAATGCGCCCTTGACTTGTATTGTTAAACACGTAAAACTGAAGTTAAATAATCGTGCAAACGGAAAGCCTGTTCAAGCCAGTAGGAGATGATTCTATACCTTATATAACAGATGACACGGAATTTGCTGAATACCGACGGTAGTATGCTTTTTGGTAGGCAGTGCATAATCCAGCCTTATTTCCAAGAAATCTGGTAACTTCAGCTATGAAGCAACCATTCACAATGTCAGTTGCGCCACAGTAACATCGTTATGTTTTGTGAGTGTTATTTTTCGTGGAATCTTTTGTTAGGGATTTTGGGTTTTGTTTTTCGTGTATTGTCACCTAGTGGCTAACTGCTGGGGCGCCCCTAGGTGGAAACACTGGAGGTAACAAAAGCTCTTAATCCTCTTTTTGGAATCTGTTTTGTGAAACGTGGTTGTTTCAGCACAGGAAACGAGTTTTCCTATTCACATCCTTAGCGAAGGCTTTAAGTATTATGTGCACTGTATTTGAAAGTATTGCCAACTACTGGCATGTATCGAACAACGAAACAACGACATTACAACTTTACGTTTGCTCTGTCGGCCTGGCGTTACTTGCCGTAGATTTTCGCAAAAGAGGGATTTAGAGATGTAAGTTGTTACTTCACTTACAATGTGAGATTTTTCAGTTTTGTTTCGGTTAAATCTAGAAGAGAGTCTCCTGAAACAATCACAGAGAATCCAAAGGTTTCAAAGAACCACTGATACTAAGTAGGGTCTCAAATTTTCCTTGGCAGCGGGCGATTTGTGGGTTCGTTTAATCAACCCGATTGCATAAGTGACCATCGAGACACAGGGAAGTGTTTGTTCTTGTGGTTATTCTACGCTGGTCTTTTGATATGCTCTGTTCCGCCTAACTTGATGTTTAATGATCGAAAAAGATGGCCGGCCCACAACATTTTCAAGGCTGTGTTCGTTGTGGCGTGGATATGATGGCGTGTATGTGTTTCAGCGAACGTGTGTGTATGCGTGTTTGTGTGTTAGCACATGCATGTCAATCTTTGTTAGAAAAGTTCGAACCACAGAACCGCAAAATGAAAACCACCGACGTGTTTCCCAAATTTCTGGTTGCGGATTTTCATCTTGGCCTGTTTCTACTAGTGGCTACTTTTGGTTCGAGGTAAGTTCTCCAATCGAAGGGTCTGGATGTGTCTTTGATGTCTCTCGATTATAACCGCCAGATTGCTTCCGTGTTTCCGGTGGCACCAGTTCCATCGTGGCAAAAAATCGGTGGTAGGGTTGGAAAGGATAACGAAGGTTGTTCACCCTTTTTATTGGTTCAAAGCAATACCAATCGGAGGTTAAAATGTACAGCAAGTGTGTCTCGAGAAAGAGTTCTTCAAATAAAATTGACTTGGAATTTTCTTTTGATGCTCGTTCTATACTACTGTCACCTACATTCAAGAGAAACGCAAGCTAAAGTTAAACTGGTCGGTTGAAAGTCTTTTCTTTATCAGCCTCGAGCTATATGTTTGAGGGCTTGCTAGGGGACTTTGGGACTAACAGACTGACCGGAACAAAGTCAATTGTATGTAGAAAGATATTTTAATGTATTATGTTGATATCGGGATGGATTGTGTGGCAAATGCCATAGCCCTCGTGCCACGATTCAATTACTTTTTTCAATTAAAAAGTACTATCGGATTACTTTCTTTGTAAAAATGGAAGACCGCCGAACGCACGACTACTACATGGCTTAAAAAATGATGACAATTTTCGATTGCATATCAACAGCAGATGGTGCGTCCTATTCACGACAGAAGATTTCTCAGTACGATAGTCATCCTGCTGGATCAACCGGAACTGAACATGATACCGCATGACATACATTGAAGCTTTATGGGCAACCGCTTATAAAGAGCCTATTTCCATCTATCTTCTTAATTTTCTCTCAGTCTTACTCTTTTTTCTTCCTTTCCATTCTTCTATCAGTATATCTCTTTCTCTCTTCATCTTTTTGTGCCTTTCACCTCTTCACTGACGACCTTCCTCTCATTCTTCTTTGTTTCCAACTGAAGCTTGGAAGCTACAAAGCTGGCCACTGATATCTGAGCGTGTTGGATCCTTGCAGCTGGACAATGGCTCCCGTTGGCTCGGTATGTGCCCCAGTTTGCTAGGCTACTCGATTGACCAATGCTTAAACAGGCCGAAAAGCATCGTGAACATGTAGTGACCGTCCCCTTTTCCCTGGTTTGCCTTTGTTCTCTTAAACCGCCGAGTTCGATTTCCCAACCATTTTCACGCTTAAACGCGGAAGAGGACGCTCGCAACATGCTTTGCACATCGTATTATCACCATTGCAAGTGTTGACAGTTTAATGTTGAAGTAGATTTGACAACAAAAATTACAGTAGATAACTGTCGGTGAGTTCAAGGTGATGCCGTTTGCTGTCAGAGATGTGTCATTTGTCACGATCCCTTTTGGTTGGACTGAAAGGCAGCTGAAAGCGACCTCATTCACGTGCCATTTCAGTGTTTCGGTTTGAGGGAACAGAGTAGATTCCGTTCATTTGTTCACGAATTAGGAAATGCAAATTACGCTGCTGAACGCTCCCTCGATGACGATACTACTTGAGATCAAGATTAATTCTCATTCACTATGGTGTCCGCTGCTCTACCCCTGGCGCACCATAACAATCGCAAACATTGGTGAGCTTAATTTGAACACGAACTCTAATTAAACTTAATTACCACTTGAATTTTTAGCACAACGGCTATCACCTTAACGCGGCTACAATTTTCCAACGGAACATTAACGTCGCTCGGTTGTTGATGCTGGTAACATGTTCACAGGTTGCTGGCGCGTGTGTTTGAGCAAAATGAGCCTCATAAAACGTCATAACACGCTATTTGTTCAGGTGCTTGGTTGCCACCTCCTAGTGAGGAATGTTACGATCGGATTCGTTTAATTTTCTGCCAGCTCATAACGATGCTGCATTTAAAGATGTTCGCTATTGTATCATAGGAACAAAGTGAGCAACATTTTGCTTCGTCAACTTTTGAAATGGTTCAGTGTGGTTCCGCAATCAGCAACATCCCATGTTGTTAGGAGTTTTTTTTTTTTAAATGATCTGTTCCACTTCAACAAAAAATTCAATGTTAAAATTCCCAAGGAACTCACTTTGACAAATGGAGGATGTGTAGGAATATTCCTTCAAACAACTTTTTATCAGAAAATCTTATCTTGTTCCCGAGCAAGGCCGAGCAAAATCCAGTTTTAAGCCCCGCCTTGGTAACCCATCGCTTGGTGTCGTTAATTTAATATTTAATTTTGGATCGGCTCGAAGTCGGTCACATTTCGATCGGTTATGCATTTAAAACTACATCCATGCCTCGCAAGTTCTCGTAGTTCCTCCAAATGTGCTCATATCCTACGCGCAGAGACAAACGACCGTTGATGACCCGGCAAATAGAAACGTCGCTCAGGCACAGCATCTCGTCGAGTGCAGCAACGAATGATCACATAATCGCTCTCACGTCTCCTGGCACATCCACCACTCAGGAATGTTGGCAATTTTTACGGCCCAACGAGTTGTCCGGAATACGGGAACGTGACCGAAAAGCTGCATATGACCATCACATTCATTTCCACTACCCGCGGTAAGTGGATGGCATCACAAACGCTCCCGTCATGATGATTGTTTAATTTTCCCTGAAACGTGCTATAGCCAACGGAAAAGCAAAGCCGCACCGATATGGTAACCTATTTTCTGCGGAAAATCGCTTCTTACGCTCGTTCAATGATTCATGCTAGTTATGATGACAACTGTTATGATAATGGTGCTGGAGAAATTGTTTTGCGATCATAATAGGGTGCGTTGCTAAACTAGGCTGACAAAAAGTAGTTCTTCATATCGATCGCCACCAGTAAAACGCTTTTATTTCACTACCTGAGGAGGGTGATTAATACAGAATCAGACAATTTACAACAAATTGTATCGTCTCTAGATCCAAACTGTTAAAATTGGTATTGGTGAGTAAGAGAACTGAAATTTAGGGTAGGAGGAAGCACGGTAGCCTGGTCTTAACCGGTAAATTCAAAAGGAAGCGCTTGGATGTGGGTATCCAACGCGTATAAAGTTATTAGCAAAATACAAAGAGTGAAATAGGACTGAAATGGGGAAAACAACAAAGTTGTACATGATGTTAATAGAAAAAGGAGAAAATACAGGAATCTTACCACGTACAGCCAAAGTCAGACGCTAACGAGGAAAAAGATGAAGGAATAATTGAATTTCGGCGGGAACATCTTGGGATATAAATAATTTATGCGATTCATTTCACGACTGGCTTTCAGCGGGCAGATGTTCTAATACTGAGCGCGCTTTTCTCTCATGGGAGATGAATCTTTCTGCCCCGCTGTTACAAAAGAGGTGAAATGTTAAAAAGTATTCTAGGGGGCTAAAACATTTCGCCGACCTTTTGCAGTGTGGATTTTAGTAGTCAGGATACTAAGGAACCCTTCAACTTTTTCGATTTGCTACTTGCCTTAAGCTCAGCGTCAGAAGAACTCCAACCTCTTGAGTTATGAGGTACGGTTCGACTTTAACAAATCTCCTCATGCCTCTTCACAACACTCGAGAGACGCAATTGAGAGATTCGATTGTATTTTCAGACACAATGCATTGCATTTTCTCTCCTTTTGTTCTGAACACTTGATGATTTCAAATTAGCTTCATTCTTATCATTTTACGTAATACAGTTGTAAAGCAAGCATGCTCATGCATGCGCTTATGCAGGTTCACAGTTCCGTGTGATTTATTTGGCAAATATTGTTGTTGCAAAACCGGTTTTAAAGGGAAAATGTCGGCGTTTTTGTGTGGTGCCTTTCCCATGGCGAAGGGTCGCGAAATCAACAGTTTGACATGTAAGCATGCATGCAACCTCAGAAAGATGCTGCTCGATTTTGCAAAACTCGTTCAAAAGTCAACAAAATTAGGAACAGTAAGAAGGACACATGCATCGCAAAGAAACTCAATTTTCACGGACATGGATTCAATTTGTGTTGAGTTGTGAAATCCATTTAAGAAAAAAAAAACTGCTACAATAACATCCCGAGTAACTTTTAAAGAAAAAGCCTGCAAGTGTATGCTACAGTCAAAGCAAAGCGTAGAATAAAGGTAAAATGTGCAATATGTATCACTGACAGTTGCAATATTTCTCCTAAGGTTCCACGTAAGATCTGAGTAAATATGCATGTAAATTTATTAGCGAGGACGAGCAGTTGGTCAACCCAGCTGAACGCATTTCTTTTTTGTATGCACATTGTCTTTGCTCGACCTGGCTTTACTAGCTTTGACACACGATACATGCTGAGTTGCGTGAATAATCGTGCGCACATCTCAATAGACGAATTATTTTTTTTTCTCTTTTCATTTTAAACTTCATTTTCTACATTCTTAAGAATCTAACCCAAGCGAGGCTCATCTGCCATCCAAAAGGTTAGTTTCAATAGCCTGCCGTCTTGCCGTCGCGGCTTAGAAGCAAATTCTCATTTCTATGCCTTGTGGGTGAAATCAATTTGTTCCGAATTATCGCCGTAGCAAACGCTACCCATGTCGACCTTTTTTTGTCAAAAGTTGCATTCCTTGGCCACCCTGATGGCATCGTGTAGGATGTAGAGCTTCCTGTGAGGACTTTTTCATCTACCTGCTTGTCCCAACCATCTCCGGTAAAAGGTGACCATGTGTTTCGACTATTGAAGAATTATTTGATGATTTTTTTCCGACTCGTCTTCCACCATTCGCTTACGAATTAAGGAAGCGCAGACAAAAAGGAAAACAAAAGAAAACGAATGATTCAAGGACTGTGTTCAACAGCAGGGTGTCAATGATGGCTAGACGATGGCGTTCGGGCGATGATGGTTCAGTGTGAAACTAGGTTGGGAAAAAGGAAACAGATGAGACGAGAGATAACATGCCCGGGACACGATGCGGACCTATATCGTGTGAAATATATTCGACACTTTCGAAGAACACAGCGTTGCATTGAGTTCCATTGTACGGTAAAGTGTGAAAAGAAAAGCCGTCTAACATTGTAGAGGCGTCGAGGGCGTTTACGTCCCGTAGAGCCTTTCTATACGTTACTTTCCTTACATCATGCGTCCCATAAGATCACTTTAATCGAACAACTTAACTTAAAGTAATTCTCTATACCTGCGCTTTGAGACTGCGAAGGACTTCGTGCAAATACCGTTACAGCTGGTCGGAGTCTTGCTTTCGAGAGAGCTAATCAAAAGGATCTCTCAGATTTGCTTCACAAGTTTCACTATTTGATCGCTTGGTATTGTTCCCCGGAGGAAGGCCAATAAAACAAATGGCTGCCGTGCCGACCGAAGAGGGTTCACAAACGTATTACAGAGGTTTTTAAGCAAAACTTCGGTAGCAAAATCAACCAAACGATTTCGTGGCGAGTCTTGCTGCTACTTCTATCCCCAAAAGTGCGCAACATTTATGAAGTGTGAATCGAAGACGGTACTCTTGGCATGGAACAGACTCCTAGCTGAAGATGTCACACTTCCTCCAGCTCGTGTACCAAACCATTTGCAAGACAGCTGTCTGCGAACCGCAGCACTCGTATTATTTACTACATGTTCTTTTGCGTATTTGTTGTTTGAATTTCCTTCCTGAAACATGCTTCCATTTTCTTTGACACTTCGTTCATCAACCTCCTGCAGAGAAAACAGGAGCGGCATTCATTAGAATTCGTATTTTTGCTCTTACAGACACATTTTCATTCCGACATGTAAAAAAGGATCCTGAAGAATCCATTCGTATATGAGACAAACGCTTCTGGTAATTTGACATTCAACTGGACATATTCTCTTTATCATTGCTCATGAGTTAGTGCTTGATACGGGTTTCCCTTTTTCTCAAATTTGAATGGCTGATCATCGTATTGCTATAAGGTTGAATGTAAATACTTTGCGATTAGGATGGGGGTGACAATGACTGGCAAAACCATTTATCCAATCGAGTGGATAAATGTGTGTTAACGAAATAAGGTTATCATTCATTCACTTAAGAAGAGAGATGCTACTGTGTATTGTTTCATGTACGCGAGTGCGTGTGTTTGCATTTATATGGCCTAGAAGAAACCCATCAAATAAAACGTTCGCTAAACATGCACCCTTCCCTTGTACGAACACAAATTGCCTTTCTTTAGTATGCGTGGTCTTTGAATCAGTTACCATAAAGCGTGTAACCGAAAAATCACAAAGAAAACCCTTTTTGAAAGCAATCGACAGTTGAAGCAAGGATGATGTGTTGTGTACATAAAGAATATTTTGACGATGTGGAAATTCACAGTGTCGTAAAAGATCATACAAATGGTACGACTCTGCATGGTTCCGACTATAAAGGCGAGAAAAGATATAATAAATCTGACAAATGATTCTGAAAGATTTTAATAGGTCATAAATCAATCAATTTACAAAATTTTCCGCTTGAGCTTTTGAAATATGCTTGTTGATATTGTGGGACTATTTCAGTCGTGAAAAATGTTCCAAGCAATAGAATATTGATATATTAATCCGAGCTCTATTTTGGAGCACAAATCGCAAATGATTAGCACACACTGCCTGAAAAACGACTACGACTATCAGAAATGACACCGATCGAGGATTGACGGCGAGTTCGACGCAACGCCTCTCTTCTCTTAGAACATGGCGCATTTTATCACAAATTTAAAGCATGAACTCCCAAGCATAGGATTTTTTTTACGTTGGGCATGCAAGAGACTTCTTTTTCTCTTGATTGTTCAGTTTGGAATGTTTTTTTTATATTTCCTTCAGAATATTTCCAATATCGATGCACGAAACAAATATCTTGGAGAGGACTTTTTATTCAATTTAATGATTTCTGCAGATTGAAATGTGTGTGTTGATGTCTCTTCAATCGTTTCTTCCCTCGCTCGATTGTATCAGTGTGCTTCGGCTACGAACATTTTATAATCATTTTTAATATGTTTGCTTGTAGAAATGAGAAAAATCAAACTATTAACGCTTAAATGTAAGTGAAAGCTGTCAGTGCTACATTTCTGCCGGCTTTCTCAAGGCCACAGCTTAAATAAGATTAATTAGATTTTCTTGTATAGTCAAAGATACAAGAAACTAGTTCCTTTTCTAACCTGCAATTCGATTCAAAACAGAATAAAGCCAATATAAATTTTTATTGATCTTTCGCAATCAGACAATAAAACCCATTCGCTAGGTTAAGGTTGGCGGCAGGCGTATAAGCGTGAATGTCAGTTTGGAGGGTGTTAGCTCAATTCCCTCCGAGCCCACTTTTACACCCCACCATATACATGGTATGGCTGCATTGATTGGCACTAATTATGTGTGCTCGGTGGGTTTGGAAAGGACATGTGCATCGACGGGTGCAATCTACGTGTGCATGACTGGTAATGACAGTTGTTCAAACAAGGCTGGAATCGATTCGGATCGCTAAAGGCACCGCTGAGAGATGAAAGTGATAGAGAGCATGTAAATTGTTTGTGCAACCATGCACAAACGCTATAGTCAGCTATGTTGCTGTGTTCATCTGTAAAACTCGAAAGAGGGTCACAATGATAAAACACAATGATTATCACATATGCCATTTTACAAGCTATTGAAAACTCTTTGCTGTATGTTTGTAAAACATATGCATCATGCAAATCCGTAAAAAGTAACAAAAAAAATTACCACGAATAAATCAATTTATGGAGAAACAACAACAACATCCTCTTCTCGTACGTAGTTATTCAGCAGTACATTTTATGAACATCAAATTAGGCACTAGCTAATTTTGAGGTACATACCGTGGTGCAAAGTGGTACGTTTGGTTCAAAAACTAGTGCAGCTTCTTGGAAATGTGTTTAAAGTGAGGTGCGGCTTTGACACTAAACGAAGGCTGTACATTAATTCCAGATTTTTTTATTTTATAGTGATACTTTGGTAGCCATTATCCATTCTATTGCAGTTGTACAATATGATTAGCCATTTTACAGGATTTCACAAAAGCTGCACTAATGACCCTACGCGATAAAACGTGGCCTTTCGTACCACCGCCGAACCCACCTTCATCCAGTTTTCCGCATATGCTTCCAAATCTGGCTACCATCTGGTGGATTGTTGACTCGCTTGGTCATATCTCGAAGCCCTTTGCACACAATTTTCCTGCGTACGCCGCAATGGTATAATATTTTACGGGCAAGCGCGGTCGAAAAGCATCGAAAAGTCGAGAGGAACCATGTTATCTCGCACAGCAACTGGAGTGCCATTAAGTTGTCATCCCATTGCAGGGCATAAATTCGTACGCGCGTGTAGTGCAGTCTTGGCTACAATAAACAACTAGTGGAAATGAGAAAGGTAAGGATCCAGAGCAAGTATGAAAACGAAAAAAGAGAAAAATATAAGGAGCAGGAGCAGAGCATGGAGGAAAAATAAAGCGCAAGTTTGGGATATGTGCGAACCAGCATTAATCGGCATTCGAAGCTAGCCCATCGTAACTGAGGTTCTATTGATTATTTGACTGGCTTTGTCACGGTGAAAGTTTTATCGCCTCAATGAATTTTCATTTCGTTTAACTATTGATTTTCGAAATTCAATCACGGAATGGAAGCAGATTATAATGAAAGGATTATTTAATTCGCTCGGAAAATTGTACGAATACCTCGAGGAAGAAATTCATGTTTCAGACTGGAATAATAATGCTGCTTTTTTGGGAATTCCACAATACGAAAACGGGGGAAAACACGAAACGCTCTGATGATGATGATGATGCTGTATAGATGATTTGTGTAGATGATTGTGAGGATGCGATTCAAGGTAGCCTATTCCTTCAATGCTATGCTCATCTCGTATTGTGCAAGTGGTACAACACGGATGACTCAAATAAAGTGCCCATGATAATAACAGTAATGATTTTTGGCATCTTTATAATTTAACGAAACTTTTCTTCGTCGTTTGGTTTGAGCTGATCTCTCTCCTGTGCCAACAAGCGGTTCGTTGCGAGGCTGCTGGGTAAAGTTTCTTTCTCAATTTTTTGCTAGTGCGGATATTTCGCATTCTCATATCCTAGAGGGTGTGAAGAAGAGAATGCAAAGAGGATCGACCTAACGAGAAAGAGGGGAGTTTTCACTTTGAAGGCACGGATCCAAAGTCGACTTCAAGAGCGAAGGTGGGATTCTTATCTCCGGAACGTTGTCAAAGATGCGAGTTTTCCAGGCATAGCATCGAACGGCGAATGTGTCGCGGCAAAGTGTGATAACTTTTCCAGTATCCGTGTGTGGAACTGAGCATGGCATTTTTGTGTCTCGTTGATGTTTGGAAACATGTTGACTAGCAATATGCACATATAGGCCGTCCCCGCGAAAGCACGCAATAATATGCAAAGAAAAGTTTAACACTACGACACAGGCCTGGGCAAAAATGTCAAGCATCGGCGGTAAAATTTGGAGGGCAGGGGCTTCAGTCCATCTGCTGGAGGACAAACAAAAGACGGGCACCCAGGGCAAGGCGAGGCAATATCGTGCATGAAACTCTAGCAATTTGCTCTGAACTTTGCTAACAAACTACCACTGCACAAATTTTGGGTAAAACAAGTTGTCGTTGGTCTACCGACTTACGGTGGTGTTGGTTTACCGAGTGCACAACAATGGAAAAACATTCCGCAGTACTTAATTTCTGCTGTACACGGGTGAAAAAATGAAACAAAACGTGCATCCTAGGAAAACGTTGTCTTTTTCAAGGCTATAAGATAACCACGACAAAGAATGACCAAACATTGTCGCTGTTCATTTTCATCATAGTACAAATGGACCAAAATAACAGATCTTTAAAATTGGCACATTGAATTTAACCATTTTAACGTGTCTATTGGGTCAAACAATTTAAACATACAACAGTTTTGTACAGGCAAAACGAACACGATAATATTGAAGTGCGTACAATTGCGGTCGCTTGTTCCTAAAAAGAATGTGAATAAGTGTATAACATGGAGCTCGATGTTTAAGCTCGAAAAAAAATACAATTATTTGCATGTTCAGGCTGCGGGTGTTCGAAGTTGAAGTGAGTTCTTTTTGTTTTTAGTATCAACAGAATCTCACCAACTTCCACCACAGGTTGTTTGTTGTTGGGAAGAACAAATTTTATGACATCCTAAGGTGCCATTGAGTTTGCTAAGTTTGTTAGTCCTCCGGCGTCTCTAATTCGCTATTAGTCCACGCCTTCACTCAGCAATCAAAGCAGATGGAAGCGGCTGTGTGAAACTCCCGCTCGAGTGGGATCCCTGGGCGCATGTATCCCTCTTAATTGGAACAATTTTGACTCAGCATCAATGACGTGTCTGAAATTCTAATAGCGGTCGGGAGAAGGAAACTTTCAACGCTAAAATATTCAAACACTTCCACCCGAGGAGGGGAATTTGTCACTGAAGCGAGTGTGTGCGGCAGTGAGACAGCGACGTTCGTTTGACAGAGGCTTACCGAATGTATATTGGAATGTTCGTCGAAACTCGGGGATATTTGGAAAAAGAGTGCTACTCTCAGAAGAGCCTGTTCCAAAACTTGGAGGCAAGCTAGTTTGTGTTCGTTGTGCGGTAGAGCAGCCTAGCATGACACACTTTCTGACACGCGTCCAGCGAAAGAAACGCAATGGTGCCTACATTATGCTAAACATGCTAGGCAAGTTATGCTTCCACACTTGGCATGCGAAATGTGCCATTGCGCTCGAAAAAACGAACGATGAGAAATAATAAAATCGACCTGTTTACGATATCTGAATATCTCCCAGTGGAAATAAACAACGCTCAGCATTCTATCCATGCTGCTGTTGTTATGTCGAGCAAAGAGCAAAACTGGCAAAGACGACTGCGTAACATCTCTCCACTGCCGACGCGGAAAGCATAAAACTCTCCACTCACGCACACACTGGCCCGGGACACAGTGTCTCGATACAACATTGTGTGAGTGAGGGATCAACAATCAAATGTGTTCACTACCATCGCGACCGCTTCCGATTACTGCAACGACCGCGGAGAGCTATGAACAAACGAGACAATCAACCAACCGATCCTTAGCCGAGCAGCATTAGAACTGACTGACCCTAAAAATTGAAAACTACCTGACTAGCAAATCTTTCCGACACACCAGTTAAAAAAAAAAAACAAGTTGGAAAAAAGGGATGAACATTACCTTTAAGGAGAAAGCAATAGACATCGCAAACAGATAAAAAAAAGCACAAGACCACCATCGTGGTCCCTCCGAAGGAAGCTCGCCGCGACTTTAGGAAAGCCGACTAACAAATTTGAAACTGATTTTTTACCGAAGCAAGCACGAAGGATACTTTGGCACACAATTGTTGAACCACAATGGAAAGGACGTTGAAGGCAGAGCGATCTTGGGAGTAATGCAAGCTAAAAAAAGTTGGCTACTGGTATCCACATTGTTTGTTCGTTCGCTCGGTCGTTCGTTCGACCGTTTTATGACCGCACACACAGTAAGAGAAACCGCAAGGCTAAATGTAGGGCAAACAAGTACATCAACTTCTCGGCTGTTGGAATTGCTTTTCGTGCCACCAGACATTGCCACAGAGCCGGTCACTGTTGCTCCACCACCCTTCGGCTGGATTTTCTTATCTACCTCCTAACATCCCTTTGCTTCCGTACACAGCAGCGCGCTTAAAATGACGCCTGCGTGTCTTGGAAATTCCTTTCCTTAACTCAACGATGCGTCCTACTTCCTTCAATCGCCCATGCCCAGGAGGGACTGTGGTCGGCCGGATAGGAAACAATAAACATAATGAAATGTTCGGTACAATTTTCTATCCTGGGAGTATCAAGGTTCTCCATTGTCAAGAAGAAGAAAACGGATCCTGGCGGCACAAAGTGCCGTACAGCACGATAGTTAAAAAAAAAAAACTTCAATGACTTCTTCGCTCAGTGTCCGTTAGTCAACCAAAGATATTAAATACATACAAAAACGCGTTGAAGAAAACGGCGAAGCATGTCTCCGATGGAAGCACGCAACCGACTCCGTTCCGGAGAATCTTTGAACAGAAAAACAAAAACAAAACTTAGGAGATTTTTATTTTTCGCTGGTCATAAATTGCTCCACTTTTCGACAGTCTGCCAAAACCAGTGTGGCTGTGTGTGGGGGTTTCTCTTTGCCAATTTGTAACGATAATCGAATGCATTCGCCAAGAATTAAGAATGGTTTGTAGTAAATCATGCCTCAACCGAGCAGTGGAATCGAATATCATAGTTTCTACTTAAACATAGTATCTAACTTTATCAGCTCTTGCGTGATTGTTCTAGGAACAGGTTTACAATAACTATATGCATTGTACCACATGATTGGTAAAACTGTTTTGTACCTTACTTTCACAACATGTTTAAATGAATTCAATCACGCACTCCAATTCAATATGTTTAAAAAGTAATTTAATAACCATCCCACATTTATTAAGACATTGGTTTTGCTTCCGTCTCGAATAACAGCCAAAAATGTCTTGCATACAGTCGAAGGGAGCACACATTCTGGTTCTGGACAACCAAGAGCATCCAGGATTTTACATACACAATTAATAGATTTTTCTTACACCTGCCTAGCTAGTTCATATTTTTGAACGATAGATTTTCAGCAGCTTTAGGTACATTTTTTGCACACATTCTTTATCATACAAAGACGCTGGATTAAGTACGGGATGAGTGTGGATCTTAAGAAGTGATGAGAAGTTATCATTGCAACTGCCGCGGTTTGGAACGTAAAATAGCAAAAGCTGCGCCTCAGGGATGTTTTTCTTTCTGCAACGCCATATTGTTACTTTACAATAGACTACACTACACATATAGAATTTTCATTTGCTTCTCTTCGATGGTTATCCAATGCGCCGAAGGCAGAGGACGCAATGACCTGCCAGTTGCTTTCAATGTGCATGTTTGCAGCGTTTTATTTAACACTGGTTTTCAATTATACGCACGTGGGTCTCTTTTTTATCCTGCGCTAGAATTGCAATTCCTGATGGTTTTTTTTTCTTGATTCCGAATTTTCACATTTAAAATTACGCGCATGCAAATGAATTTTCCATTTGGCACCGTAAGCAGAATTGAAAAAGTGAAAACGGACCCCTCATGGGCTTCGCGCCCCACAATTGAGTTAAAACATAAATTAAATACAACCCACGAACGGCATAAGTGAGATAGTGGTGAATAATGGGAAACGATGCAGGGTCCGACCGACAATAGATTCAGCACTGAAGATAACAGCTTGAAAAGGAAAAAAGGGAGCATAGCATAAATTGAGTAAAATTGACTGCAATTGTAAAGCAACACTTATACGGGAGCTGGCCATGAGGCAAAAGGAAAATTGCATAAGGAACCTCAAAAAGACTATGTGCGTTGGTGACAGAAGTGTGTTTCTGCTGGTTGATGAATGAAAAATTTACTTTTAGCAAAAATCACAATTTTAAGCATTTGAAGCTGAATGCTGTGTACCTCGCCTCTTGATGTTCTATTAACGGATTAGTTTATGTTACTGAGGGAAAATGAATGGTCATTCAATCAAAACTTTTTGTGCTAATCAATCAAACAAAAGTTTTCAAACATAATGTATGGTTGTACCTCGTTTGAACTATTAAATGCAAGTGATGCACAGCAAAAAAGAGTCATCTTTTCCGAGGGCCACAGGGTGAATGTCTCACGATTATTTATGAATTGGGGTGATTTGAAAGCAATGTAACCAGTGAATGGATTGATTTATGTTGTTAAACTAACAATTTATTGGTTAACATGGTCAAAGTAGCTTTAAACTTATACGATACTTATTCAAAAAACTCTTTTTTTTCGATCTGCTCATGAACTCACAGTAAGGACATTCGGTAAGCAGCGAGGGCAAATACCAAAAAAAAAAAAAACATCATATGAGTAAGAACCATTACATTCAATCGTTTTCGATGTTCACTGAAACGCAGCAAGAGGGCTCTTATGGGATTCACGTCCCGGAGTCTGGTGCTACCATTCGCGACACGCAACATCACGCAAAACGCAACATTGCACATCATTTAGTTGGAGGATGTAGAATGGAGCGAAGCGGTACAATTGTGACGGCGTTTTATGATTATGGTGATGTTTATTGTGACCGTGGGGCGAATGTTTGTGATGCGTAAAATTTGATCGTCACTGCCGGTGGGTCGGCAAGCTTGTAGACATGTTTTGATAAGCTACCAATGCCTGCAACACGAGAAGATAATTCTTTCTTTCTCCGGTACTTGCTGGGGTTTAGCGCTTTCGCTATGCATTGCGCATGTTTATTTTATTCATCACCAATGACCAATGTTTGCCAGCTGAGCATTCATTCGCATATCAGACTTGGTGACTAAAATCAATTGATTACGATTCCACATTGCCGACGCGCTTCGAGGGCGGTGACTGGTTCATGCAATTTACGTCAATACAGAACGATGGAAGGTAATGTGTGTGTTATGATAGTCTCGATGTGCAGCTGGCCAGTTTACGAATTCCGGGGCACAATTAATGTAAATTTAATGAGATTTTGATTTAAGTGCACTTTATCGATGCAAATGCATACCCAGCCGCTTATGCCGCTGCATTCATGTTCTCGATCCACGTCCATTCGGGCCTGCGAATAGTAGGGTGAGTCGCCGGATTACGGCGCTCCCAGTGCCAGGTGATAGATTGTCCATCGATGTTGGGAACAATCGATGTGCTGATTAAGAATTTTAAATTACAATCGAAAAGCACATGTCCCTGCTCCTGGGACACTCCACAGGAAACTTTGGCCAGGAACAGTAAAACCAGAAAACTGCTGAAGTCATAGAAGGTGTGACGTTCGATGGGCTCCCCTCCCTTCCCTCGCTTACAGCACAATCTGGATTTGCACGAAGGATTAATTTGCGAAGCCCACGTGTAATATGCAATTTACAAACGGTTCTGCAGCAGGAAGAATCAGATAGCTGGTTTTGATTGCGCTTGGATTCGGTTGGACCCGTATGTATGGAAAATCACCACACACCCTACTCTTTTGAATTTCGCCTTCCATGGCTCGGGCACGAAACATGGGGTACACTTTGTTGTACGTTGTACGGAAAATGTCTATATCCCGTATACGGCGGAACCATGCCGGATTTGAAATGTGCAACGAAGCCCTCACATGCTCAACTGCCTTTTAGGCTGGCACACTGCATGAATGGGTGTAAAATCTTGTTTTTTTCGTCGGTGAGCTATGCAACTTTTTTCCGTCATTAAACAAAGCCACACTCATTTTGTAATACTGAAGTACTGTTCTAATGTACAATTTTAAGGAAAGACTTTTAACTCGTTTCATTTTTCTCGTTATAACTTCTATTACAGGACGCTTAGGCTGCAGTTATTGAAAGAACAGCATCGGGAATGTTCGCCTGAAAAAGGATTATTCTGAGGAAGCAGCATGCGAGAATCTTCACAAAAAACTTCAAAATTCTCACAACTAGTACAACTGTAGTGTGTGTTGTTTGTGTGTGTTTGTGTGTGTGCAACGAGAACAATCGAAGCATGCGGGAGAAAAGTTAGTAGGTTCTTCCCGCTCTCCTCCTCATCTTTTTTTTTCTAACTTGTATTTCGCTGGGCGAGAGAAAAGGTAGAAGGAAGAAACGAGATAGCCAAAGTGATTATGCTCTTGCTAAGGAGAGTAAAAAGCGAAAGCATAAAAATCCCATGCTGGCGAGAGTTAAATATCAGAGTGTGTGAGCGTTGCTCTCTGTCTTTCTCTCTCTTTCTCTCACGATCTCTCTCTCTCGCTCTCTTTCTCTTTTGTGCGAAGCCTTTGTGTGGAGACTTTTCTGTCGAGTTCGTTAGAGTTCGGCTGCCCGTCGGTTCTGCAGACTTCACACGACAGTACAAAACGAGCAAGCAAAACCGAAGGACGTGTGTCCAGACGCAATAGGGATTCCACCAACGAACGTGGACAGGTTTACAACGAGTTGTGGTTAATCATCTGGGTCCCGGTGAGTGTGGCAAATCGAATAGAAAATGATTTGCAGCGCCACGCATTGTGTACGACCAAGTTCACTATAGTAATGTTAATAACGATAGTGTTTTATGTTTGATGCTGTGGCGTCAGTGTTTGTGCAAATGGATCGTGTGTATAACTTTTCAGTTTTTGTTTTTGAGATGGTTGTTGGTTGTGTGTACGTTTCTGTTGGATCGTTTTGAGATTGTGAGATTACTACATAAATGTCGAATAGTGTAAGTGACGACCGTTTCAAATTGGCAAATAGATCGTTACCAATGAGTGTGCGGATTGAATATCATAATTGTGGGAAAATCCATTCCTAAATAAGAAAAAAGGCAATATCGAAAGTAAACAGTGGTATGAAAGCTTGTCTAAAGAAAAGTGTTTGGAAGTGAGCTTTTATGATTACGGAAACGTGTGGTATTTTTCGCGAGTGTTGCTTTGCGTGACGACTTCCAGTTCCGCCACCATGAGTCGTTGCGAACTTCTTTTGCCGGTTCTGATGCTGTTAGTATCGGTGCAGGTGAACTACAGTTTGCAGTATGATTCCGCCGAATCTCGGTACTATCACACGACGGGTGCGGGCGCCGACGTCGGTGGAACCTCGAATCTGCGCTATGATGCACCGGACGACTGCAAGTACCGGGTCCTGCCCGGCAACGAGATTGATCTGGCTTGCAATCTCCGCACGGTGAACAGTGAATTCGACAACACGAACTTCAGCGTGATTCCGTCGGAACATACGGCCGCGCTCACTATCCTGTGCAACGATGCCATCATGGCTCGCAGCAAGCTGCAAGCGAACTCCTTCACGCACTTAGTCCGGTTGAAGGCACTCAAGCTGGAGTTTTGCAAAATCGCCAAGTTTTCCAGCACCGTCCTCACCGGACTGATCGATCTCCGCAATTTTACCCTCCGCACACATAACATCGCATGGACGGAGCTGAACCTGGAGATCGAGCCGGACGCTTTCAGTCACACGCGCAACCTGGAACAGCTCGATCTGAGCACAAACAATATCTGGTCACTTCCGGACCACCTCTTCTGCTCACTCAGCGGCCTGCGGTCGCTCAATGTAAGCTCCAACCGTTTGCAGGACGTAAACGATTTGGGGTTTCGCGAGAAAACCGACGCAAAAGATGACCCCGAGCAGCGGGAGGCAAACAAATCCAACACCAACGGGACCAGTGCATCGGTCGTGCCTTCCTTCAGCTGCTCCCTAGACTTGGAGGAGTTGGACGTGTCGTGGAATCATTTTGTGCTGCTCCCCGCTGCTGGATTTGGAATGCTCCGGCGGTTAAAACTGTTGAAAATCCACGACAATGAGATCTCAATGGTAGGCGATAAGGCGCTGAGTGGCCTAAAGGAACTACAAATTCTAGATTTGAGCTCGAATAAACTCGTTGCACTTCCAACCGACTTGTTCCGCGATCCGGCCCAATCCATCCAGGAGATCTATCTGCAAAACAACTCCATCTCCGTACTTTCGCCGGGATTGTTCTCGAAGCTGGAGCAACTGCAGGCTTTAGATTTGTCTCAAAACCAGCTGACCTCGGCCTGGGTCAATAAGGACACTTTCGCGGGTCTCATTCGTTTGGTACTGTTAAACCTTGCCAGCAATAAGATCACCAAGCTAGAATCGGAAATCTTTTCGGACCTCTACACCCTACAGATCTTGAATCTACGCCACAATCAGCTGGAGATAATTGCAGCAGATACGTTCTCACCGATGAACAACCTACACACGCTTCTCCTATCGCACAACAAGCTCAAGTATTTGGACGTGTACTCGCTGAATGGCTTGTACGCTCTTTCGCTGCTCTCATTGGATAATAATGCACTGACCGGCGTGCATCCGGAGGCTTTCCGAAACTGTAGCTCTCTGCAGGACCTAAATCTCAATGGCAACGAGTTATCGCAGGTCCCGCTCGCCCTGAAGGACATGCGCCTGTTGCGAACAGTCGATCTCGGCGAAAATTCGATAAGCGTCATAGAAGAACCGGGATTCCGAGGGATGAACAATCTGTACGGGTTGCGGTTGATAAGCAACAACATCGAAAACATCACGCGAAAAGCCTTCAAGGACTTGCCAAGCCTGCAGATCCTTAACGTGGCCAGAAATAAGATAACATACATCGAGAAGGGCGCATTCGAGCTGGCCAAGAGTGTGCAGGCAATCCGTTTGGATGGAAATTTGCTGACCGACATCGACGGGCTATTTACTAATATGCCTAATTTAGTGTGGCTCAACATTTCCGACAACCGGCTGGAGCACTTTGATTACTCACAAATTCCGGCACATCTTCAGTGGTTGGATTTGCACCGTAACGAGCTAACGGAACTCACCAATCGGTACGGGTTAGACAACCAGCTGCATTTGCAAACGTTGGATGCGTCCTTTAATCGACTAACCCGTGTCACCCCGGCCAGCATTCCGAACAGTGTCGAATTTGTATTCCTTAACGACAATTTAATCGCTCATGTCGATCCGCACTGCTTTATGCACAAAACAAACCTTACACGGGTTGATCTGTACGCGAACCAGCTTACCAGTCTCGACATAAAGGCACTCCGACTACAGCCCGTCTCCGAGCATAAACAAATTCCTGAATTTTACATCGGAGGGAATCCCTTCGTGTGCGACTGCAACATTGATTGGCTGCAAAAGATCAACCACGTTACTTCGCGCCAGTACCCCACCATTAACGACATTGAGACGGTTTACTGCAAACTTATGTACAATCGAGAGCGTTCCTACATCCCTCTGATCGAGGCCGAGCCAAAGCACTTCCTCTGCAGCTACAACACGCACTGCTTCGCGTTGTGCCACTGCTGTGAGTTCGACGCGTGCGACTGCGAGATGACGTGCCCAAACAACTGCGCCTGCTACCACGACAACAGCTGGTCAACGAACATTGTCGAGTGCTCGGCCGCTGGGTACACCGATATACCTAACAACATCCCTATGGACACAACGGAAGTGTATATTGACGGAAACAACCTGGTGGAGCTGTCGGGACACAGCTTCATTGGACGCAAGAACCTTCGCGTGCTGTATGCGAATCATTCGAACATCGAGGCCATCTACAATACGACCTTCATCGGGTTGCGCCGTCTTACAATTCTGCACTTGGAGAACAACAGCATCCGCAAGCTGCACGGGCACGAATTCTCTGCACTCGAGAGCTTGCGGCAGCTTTACCTGCAGGGAAATCGGATTGCATACATCAAGGACCACACGTTTGCGGAGTTGCGTAAGCTTGAAGTCCTGCGGTTGGATGGGAATCGCATCACGAGCTTCGAAGTGTGGCAGCTGTCCGCGAATCCATACTTGGTGGAGATTGCACTGACCAATAATCCGTGGACGTGCGATTGTGGGTTCATAAACAAGCTACGAAGTTATTTGCAGTCAAACGTTGACAAGATTGTGGACGCGAACGCGATATCGTGCAGCTACAACAACGCGACGAGTATCCTGCGAGACAACGGCACGAAATGTACATTTCGCGAGGGAATGTCCTCGATTGTTCATCGGCAGGAGATTGAGGACATGCTGCCCCTGCTGCTGGTGGCCACGTGCGCCTTTGTAGGCTTCTTCGGGCTGATCTTCGGGGCGTTCTGCTATCGAAAGGAATTGAAAGTGTGGGTCCATTCAGGGCTTTGCTACAAATCGGGCACTTTCGTCAATGAGTACGACAAGGACCGGCAGTACGATGCATACATCACATACTCACTGCAGGATGAGCATTTTGTTAGCCAAATCCTCTCGTCGACGCTAGAAAACGATATTGGGTTTCGGCTATGTTTGCATTACCGCGATCTAAGCGCGAACGCCTACTTGGCGGACACAATCGTTGAAGCGGTTGAGAGCTCCAAAAGTGCGATCCTTGTCCTCTCGAAAAGCTTTCTTTACAACGAATGGACGCACTTCGAGTTTAAGGGTGCAATTCATGAAGTTCTGAAGCGTCGTCGCAAGCTGATCATAATCCTGTACGGTGACCTTCCCCAACGCGACCTCGATGCCGACCTGCGTCTGTATCTGCGTACAACCACTTGCATCGAATGGGAAGACAAGAAGTTCTGGCAAAAGCTACGGATCGCACTACCGCACGTTAAGAAGAGCAGCGACCTTAGCAAACGGTCGGCGATCAACATTTACGCCACGGCCGCCAACGACTACAATACACCGGGCCGGCCAGGTCCGAACGGTCCAGCGGCGGTGAGCACTGGTCGGCTGGATAGCGCACCCCTACCACACAGCTACGCCACGATCGGTCCAAACTGCCCAAGAAACTGTGATAACTACGATACGGTTAGTAATTGTAAATACAACACCACCCAGCTTCACGAGCGACATCTCAACGCGGAAGTCTTTGTCCCTGCGAGAAAAACAGTTCCCGAGGTTCGCCAGCACGAGTACGCAGTCCCGTCGAGCTGTATCCTGGACACGACGCATGAAGCGTACAATACGACGGCGAGTTGTGAGCGGATCGCTGGAGAGACATTCGAGTGCACCTCCAGCACAAGCTCGAAGTATTCAACGTCCTCGCGTGGCTCGGCAAGCGAGTCGGGCAGCCACTCGATCTCTTCCACCCAACAAGACTTTCCAAACGGATGTCCACCGAGTCTGGTTCCCGCGACTAACTTCTCCTACTCCGGGAGCAATTCGCACCATGCACTGCCCCCACATCACCACCACCACCACCACAATGGCAGTAGTAGAAGTAGCAGCAGTAAACCCTCCGTCAATTCCGGCATGGAGGGGGGAGCGATCGGTCCGGTTGGGAAACCCTGCGACAAGGGAAGCTCGGATCGCACGATTACAGCTAATAATTTCAATGATAGAAGACTGCCACAGGCCATGTGGGCATAGCGATTACTTAAGAGTAGCAGGTTAGTTAATTATTTTTATCGTTAAGCAGCAGGAGATGATTGAGTGAGAATGCGAACGAAAACTACAAACAGAAAACTTGAAATATACTCCGCCATGGTGAAGCATCGGAAGGTTATGCATGTTGAATGCATGTCTAAGTTCAAATTATTTCATTACATTCCCGTCAAGCGGCATGCGTGTTTGTTTCCTAAACATAACCGTTCAAGAGCACGATGGAGAAAAATGGTAAACAATTGTTGCTGAAAGGTGAAAATTTTGTTTAAGAATCAGAGGAAATGCAAAAATCTTACCATAAAGAAAAACCCGTATCGAGCAAAAAGTGATAACGATAGCAAGCTTCTCTTATGTTCTATGTGTGTCCTCTAAAGTCCACGCAGTGCCTTGAAGGGGGTAAAGAAGCTTACAAGAAGAAAAAGATCCATAAACCTTTATAAATGAGGCACAACATTTTCAGGAGTGAAATAAGACAAATTTGCAAACGCCAGTGAAGGTAACCCGATTGGTTTACGCTTGGATAATTTACTAGTCACAGAAGAGTGGGCTCAATTGTAAAACTTCTAGAAAATCAAAAGATTGTTGAATCATAAGTTATGTAAGCTCCGTTAGTTTAGAGACGATCCTTAAGTGCTGCACTAAGCATGCTTCAACATCGGAAGAATATGGATGGTATGTGAACAAAAAAAAGGTTTGCAATTTCCTAGAAGAAATTTAAATCAGAATCTCCAGTTTGCTTTTTTGGGTACTCCCAGAACATCGATTCACTCTACGAGTTCCGCAGGAAAAGATGCTCAATCAGATTAGTTAAACTTCATAAAAACAATGTGTATAGTGATTTCATTTTAAGCCATGCGCTATGTTTAGTTCCTTCTGAAATATTCACAATCGTTCCGATTGAAATTGTAAATGATTTGAACCAAAAGCGTACGGTATCCTCGGCTTAAATTGCTTTTCTTGAAGTATGTGTGTTGGAATTCACTGTTCAACGTGATTGAAAAGAGAGGAATCGCCACAAAGGTGACATAAAGCAGGAGAGCTCGAAGAAAAAAGCATTTCCAGGTTTCCAGATTATGATAACCTTTCGTATGAATGCTGCAATGGGAGAACCTTAAAGCGCAAAGGATAGAAGTATTCGATGCGGAGTTTGTTGTGATTTTGTTTCTTTTTTGATACCTCAAGAACATGATTGTGTGTAAATGTGTGAAGGAATTTTAATGCGCGAATGAGAAGGAATGTGAGTTAATTCAAAGCAAGCAGCAGGGATTGTACATACATAGGTTACAGATATTAGGATATTATTGAAAATATGAGTAGAACCCTTGTGGAGGCCATTGAGTTAGATATTTTATTCCTCTGTACATAAGTCAGGGCCATTATGATCCTCATTTCAATGAAGCAAATTAACAAGTAAATGCAGGATGCAACGGTTAAGCACGTTAAGAGAAAGAAACACATAGTAATATTGAGACTCATGATACTCACGATAAAGAAAATTAAATCAGCGGGTAAGCAACATATTTCAAAGGTTGTAAAATAAGTCATGCGATTTACAGTAACAAGCGTATTACCGTCACAAGCATAAGCAGATTAAGGAGCTAGAAGGAACATAATAGTGTAAATATTCCAATAATCCCAACAAAAAATACACAAAAAACCATCGTTAAAGCCCAATAATAAAACGACACAAGGCAGAATAAATATGAATGCTTCTTATTTAAGTTGAAGTTGACTATGAGGCAGGCCAGAACAAGAAACATGTAAAACAATATTGAGTTAACACACAAACAATGCAACTGGAGGAGATGATTTCTAGTACAGTTTCAGACATCAGACATCTTTTAGGGTGGCCGAGTTCTGACACCTTTCTCAGTGCAATATACCACAGCGCTATGTTATTTGTTGAGAATACAATGACTTCTAACTCCAAATGGCGTCACACTGTTATATATAGTTCTGAATAATGCACTTGTGCCCGCGCCCTTCTTAATAAAGGAAAATACAGGCGAAAGGTTAGATTATGATCAAGCATAAATAAAATTGCATACAAAACAGTTGAGAAAGGATTTATGAACATGGTTAAAATCAGCTGGTTAAGAAGCAACGAAAATACAAATACTACTGCAGCAAAAACTAAATCATGTAACAATTAAAGAACATTAAAACCGAAAAAATCACATTGATTCAAATAAGTAAAACCATCAAACAATAATATTATTTATTTATGAAAATTTGAACTCTTTTTTGATGATTAATTTTTGGTTTACAAATGAAAGAAATGTTAAGAAGTGTGGGCGAAACTTCTGCGAGTAATGTGTATTAGAATATAATTATCACTTTTAATGCTCGAATGCCGAAATTGAACATCAAGGTTGGTTAGGAGGATAGCCGTATTCCGCTGATTCAAAAAACTGGAGCCACGCCGTTCTTGGTTACGCCGTTCACAATTGTTCGAGATGTCATGGTTGATTTGGATGCTATAGCATTAAATCATGGCTACAGTTCACCAGAGTTTGCTCGGGATAACCGAGCACATTCACCTTCTTTTCTTTCTTCCCTATTTACTTTTCATACACGTGCATGCTGGAAACGTTGAACCATCTGTTAAAGCGATTGATCGTAATCAACACGATTGAAGAAAACACCTTCATTCTAATTGTCTACCAAGCCTCCCCGAAGTATGATTGACATCTCCTAATGTACGGCTAGACCGCGATTTTGAGTACAATGGAAATGGGCGAACAAAATGGAGACCCTCGCGGGCTTTTCACGCGTGGACACGCGCAATTAGTCACTATTCTGGCAACACAGCCAACCCGAAAATGCGAAGGTAGTCAGTGTTGCTGCTTCAGAAGTCCGCAGAAGGATTATTTGTCCGGGAACAAAGCTCTCGGCACGATACGCATGGTTTCACTCTCCAGTTTGCTTTTCCAGTTTCTCGATTTATCTCTTTTTCTTACGCGCTCGCTAAAAGAAGCACCTCGATCAGCGCCAACATGAAAAGTGACTGATGAAGTATATTTCCAACGGATGATTTATGAGTTCTCATCGGAGATTTTGTTGTTATTTTGCCTACATGTTCACCCTTTTCCCACCTTGAGCTTCATTCTGGGAATTAGATCCATCCAGTGCGACTCGTTTGCTTCCATTTTGTTGCTTAATCTGGGTTTGCTTCTTGTCCAGCTGGAGGATATTAATCGCAACAGATAGAAACTTAGAAGCTTCTCAAAGATTTGATCACCATACGATGAAAATGTTGTAAAAGAAAAAGATGATTGAATGGTTTTTGTTCATATATTTTTTATGTTACTGTTTACTAAATTGCTACTTAGATGGGGAACTCGATTCAAAAGTGTTCCAAAAAATTGGTTTATGACGTTTACATACGATATTTATACACAAGTAAGTTTCGACTGAACAGTTCAAATTCTTTTGCGGGCCAACTGTCTGGGGCTTCCCAGCGTTTCGATATGAAAATCATACAAGAAAAGCAAAACGGGACAGTAATAAAACATTTTTTTTTTTAGTTCAACACTCTTGGGGCCCCTTTGCACTTGTACCCACCTTCAAGTCTTTATGTAGAGAAGAGAAGCAAGAAGATTGATACACAAGAAACGGTAGACGATAGGCGGATATCGATAGGGGGTCACATATAATAGAAATGAGTGAAAGAGAGCACCAAAGATGTTAGAAGATTCCCAGCGGGCCACGGCAACAAATAGTCGGCGATAAGCCCTTAGAGATGGCGTGGCGATAGTGACGAGATGAGATGAAATGTGGGATGGCCCTACAGGAAGGGTTGCCAAGGAGCGCTCGGTTCGATTGGATTTCCTTTCCTTCAACTTCACGGGATACCAGTCAACGTTGCTTCGAAACAAATAAGGCATTTCGGTGAGGGTTTGCTTCATTGAACGCATTTGACAGAAACGACCAACGGCTTGGTAGCGTAGGGCTTAGTTGGAACCATTGCCATAACAAGCTGAGAAGCTGTTAACGATTAGCCTGAACGTTAAGTTTATGTGTTTGGTATCAATGGTTCCCTCTGTTGTTGGAGTTTAGCAAAGAAGCGACTTGCGGTGCCGAAGTGCCGAAGAACAATAGGTTGAAGTAGAATATCGCGTTGAGTCATTCGAGCGTTTGAAGTGGTTTAATTATCAAGCCAACGATAGTTAAACCAGCTAGATGTTGATAATGACTCTTTTGAATTCATCCATTCCTTAGGGTAACAGCTTTCTTCTGCATCCGTCTCCCGATTTGTACTTGTAGCTTGCAATGGATGGCTGTTATGTTGGAGAATAACGCTTCCTTTTACAGCATTCCGTGTTTGTGGCCCTTTAACGTGGGAGAATTTTCCCCCTTTAAACAAAATTGCGATAGCTGCTCGCAGACGGGTTTTCTTGAAGCGCCATTGCCATTGAGTGACACGCAAAAAAGGAGAGCAACACCGTCCTATTCATCTCGCAGAATGACTATTCTGTTAGCTATTCAAATTCACAAATGATCAACTTATTAGCATAATTTTCCAGAGAATCGAAGTGAATGGTCTTGGGGGTGATGTCACACTGGAAAAGTTTACGTTACGTAATTTAGTTGAGCTGTGAGATTTATTGCTGCTTGATTTAAGCAATGAAGGCACATTTCTTAACGTCCATAAAGAGGGTATATAAACAAAGATGAAATGTCGTTCTTTGAGGAAAGTAAATAACATTGAAAAATTTGAAAAAATAAATAATTTAACATCCGGTTATAAGCCAGATAACTGAACACAACTTTTCAATAACCATAGGGGTTATGTTTTTTAATTTCCATCCTTCCCTGTCTGGCTGTGATAATGGCATAATGTGTGTGTGAAAATTATTTCCTTGTTAGGTTTATTGAGATGAAAAGTGAAGACGTACAGTGAAAAGGTTTACTCGAACGACATGTAATGCACTCTTTTTATAACAAGCCTACATTCCCCCACTTAAAAGCCGACATAGTCGCGAATCGTGTCGCAATAATAGGCATCCAACCAACCAACTCATCGATAAATGATCATCTCGCAACATCAGACAGACGTATATCGACGCTAACGTGGCTATGGCTTGGTCTCCGGGCTGCTATACTCATCCGGAGCAGAAGCTGATGTACTTGCTGGGTACGATTCATTCATTTCGGAAACGAGCTCTCCGCTCCGGGGTGTTGCTGTCGAATGGTTCAGCAATTTAACAGGAAAAAAAAACCATCGAATAAAGTACACTTATGGGCGGGCCTAGTATGTGTGCGAGTAAAATCAGCAAAAATTAATTTTTTATTTTGGTTATTTTACACTGAGAATACCTCGAATTGAATCTTATTGATAAAAATACTGCAGTTTGTTCAATCTAGTACAATAAAACTTACACTTATTTATCGCAAGCTATACCTTTCGTCATTGTACACCACTGTAGCACGGTGACTGCTGCCATCGAGTCGAATCAGGTTCTTAATCATCTCTTAAAGGTGAGAACGAGAAAATGTGGCAACAAAAATAATAATGGTCACGGCACAAGGGACGCCGAGAAAACGAAGAAAAACACGTCTCGTTTCGTCGGAACTTCGGTGTAATCTTTAATTGTCTCAAAAAGCCGCGAAGAAACATCACAACCACCTATTTGCCTTCTGCATCACCTTCGGCGGGACCGCAGTTGTTTGGAGTTCAAGCTGAAGCCGCCACCAAACTGGGATAGTGATTTGTTTTCTTCTCCTTTGCCCTGTCGCCCGAAAGGGTGATGACGAGCGCCGTTGGAACTCTCGTGCGTCTTTACAATACATGGGCGCGATATATTGCCTCCAGCAAACCTACTATGCAAGAAGTATCTAACCACGCAGCGCCCTGATGGAGAAAACGATCTGATACGGCCAAGCGTAAAACAGTTCAAAAGAAACGCGAAAATGGTCGAACGGGATAATAAGCAGCCAGTAATAATATGATTCCGAAACAGCTATCACAGCTGTAGCAGGGTTTGCCGGTTCTCCTGGGAACGGATGATTGTCCAGAATCGGAAGTGATCTTGCAGTATCAATTCACGGTCTAACATGCAGGGCAACTCAACGAATCGACAGGACAGTCTCTGTTACTCCTGACAGTTATTGATGCTGCCTTGGTATCATAAATTCTTATTACTTCTACATGAGAGTAATTGCAATATTTATGCTTCATGACTTTGTGCCAGCATATTTGCGAAGCAAAGGGCATGTTACCTTCTGTCCCTTTAGAAGCACGCGCTGGTTTTCGTTCAGTGTTATGAATTCGTGAGGAAATTATTTTGATCCCTTGGGTGTTAAAAATGCTCGACGGGGAGAGAGCTGAGCTGCGAGAGGGTCCGTTGAAGTTCCACTCTGTTTCCGGATCGCGGGTTTCCGAACCTGCAAAGATAAGGTTCAGCGATCGTATGGTGGTGCAGGTATTCAGAAAGCATGCCGGAATTTGTTTGAAGCTGAAGGGTTGGCATTCAAAGATTTAGGTGAATTTGGAGTCGTAAAATATTCAAACAACCGTGGATAAGAGTACGGGATACGCAGGGAATACCGGTGGGATTAGAAGGCAAAATACCATCGTGAAAACGCCATGTTTGATATTCCATGTGCCTTTTGCGCCATTGAGAATATGTTGTGCTCCGACTATAGGGTAACCATATGCGAAAGATTCCTCTCAAGCAGCCGAATATAATCAACGGTAAACTGTTGAACTGTTTGACCCACCGAAAAGACATAGCTTCGAGAGGTGCAGAAGATTAAAACAAGACCAATTCCAACTAGCTACTGTTATGTCTCGCGGTAGAAATATGATACTCGTTTATTTTCAAGTGAACCTTCGCCACACTCTTAAAAGATATCAGTATTTAGTCGTTGACGAAAAGTATCTAGCACCAATGGTAGAGCACTAGTATTTATATCAAATCGGATGGCCACATAAATCATACATAAATGTTGCGCGAATCTATCTGTCTTAAGTCAGCCCAAAAAAGAAGCCCTAAATATTTCTTAGAAAAAATGACAGCTTCTCCAAGCTGACTTTCAGTCAATTATTCGAAGTCGTAATCCGTATACAAAGCTATACGTGGAAGATTAATGGTTCACCAATATTGGGTCACGCCAGTTTTCGGCTTTTTCAAACTCAGCTTAAAAAAGGGCGACTCGGAAGTCTGTCCGATTTCTCTATGATAGGTGTTGATCGGTGGCACAGATGGTGATGAAAATTCCAGCTCGAATGCCTCATAGAGACAAATGTCTGCCATATCAACTTTCTCTGGTATTCGGTGTGCGTCAGCAGTGATCTGGTTAGAAGACTAAAGTCATTTGGTATTGATCGTTGGATGAGATGACTTTCGCTTCGCAGGGGTCCGTTACCGATCATTAACGGCTTCGATCGCGCTGACGATTAATGTTGTGAAAAGGACGTCTTTTTAAAGGTATCCGCTATCAATGCCGGAAACTCGTTTGGTGCACAGTATGCGGCAATCGCAACATAGTCGAAAAATGATTCCAGTCACACCTGAGGCTACCTATCTTGACTTTGTTCGGACCAGGACTCCCCAGGGATTGTACGTCTCCCCTAGCCGCTTGTAATCTCTTTTTTTCTCTGTCTCTTTTACAAAACGGTGTGTTTGCTGCTGTTGCTTGGGCAGACGGTTGTGTTTCATGATGTCTGAAAATGAATGTCTGTTAATGAATGTGTAGCAGCAATGCACAGCTAACGTAACCTCCTCCAAACGTATTGTTCTTAACAAAATCTTAAAATTTAAATAACTGACTACGGTATCTAATTTGCAAAGCGTCTTCAGATTAAAATGTGTAAATCTATAACATAAATGTTGTAAACAGCTAAAACCGTTTTTGATTTGATTTATTCGTCTCAACTCAGTTTGTATGGTTAAGAAGCTGGAAAAATCCCATTGTGCCTAAAATAAAATGGAATCATTTTTTTTGCGAACATTTTTTAACAACACTTTTCGAATGTATCTTGTCTTCTACGCTGCCGAACGATTTTTGACATCATTTTTCTATCATAATTCGTCCAAACGCATGATAAACGAGAGACCTTAAAAAAAGGTAAATATGGTACATTTATTTTGCATTAGGAGACATCAGGGAACAGGTACAAACGCTGCCTATGAAAAGGAAGGGTACATCAACGCAAGGTAGCTAAAAATCCCAAAAAACAACATTAATGAAAGGAATTTACCCTTTATTTTAAACTCCACACTTTTATCGAGCAAAGCAGATAAAAAAAGCTTGTTTATTTATATTTTATTTTGATAACGAGTGAATCAACGGCAAACGTATCAAAATGTTTGACCGATGTATGTTCTTCAAACATTCAACACGACGAAAGGACGAAACGAATAAAAAATGTCAGACAATTGTTTATGGCACGATAAACCTGTTTTTGAAATAAAACATGCATGTTCGATCTACTTTTTGGATAATACGAACTAGGTATACAAGTATACAAGTACACAAGTTTTTGAAAATGTTTTAGGGATCTTTGCTAAATTTTAAACCAAAATTGAATCTCACATTCCTGGAAGTGCGATCCAGAACGTACTTTGTTTCCAAGGATACGGTAGTCTGAGCGAAGAAGAGGTAGAATGTTAAAAGAGCAACAGAATAGAGAGAAAGAGAAAAAAACCCACTGGTTAAAATAGGAAACCGACTCGAAATTCTGTGATCTGAAAGTGGTATGCCTTTGAATGTGCACAATGCGCAATAAAAATAAAAATTCATAACCGAGATAATTTCATGAATCATTAATTCTTCTGCGTATATAGATTTGGCTTCTGAGCAGCCCCAGATTCTTCGGAGCGCTTCTTCGGCCCGTCAGAGTTTCGTTCGACGTTGGTAAGCGAATGAAAAAATCATTCACCAAAATCAATTTTCGTTTTTGCACAAGTAGAAGCAATCAGGCCCAGCCAAAAACTGGACACAAAGAATACCAGTGAAATGTATCCACGCACGAAACATAATATGTTCTTTCAACTAAAGACCGGTGCGGATTCGGGAAAAGCGAGCTATAAGGAAACACATAAAATCAAAAGCCGTGGAGGAGCCTACTTCGATGCAAGTTGTAAATGTTTATAGCCAAGGTTTTGTTACTCTTGCGAAGCGGCTATGTCCTTTTCATACATTCCGGTTCCTCCGGTTTTCCGTGCAAACAGTGCTATGATTGTTGTTAATTTTTTGAGGATCCTGGGCGCTTCAACGAGCTCCGGGGATATTATTGCGGATGGTACCCTGGTTCATGACTACAGCTTCCATACCTGCTGGATCGATGTGCAATGCGGCCAAGGATGTTACGTTGGAAAACAACACATCTTTTAAAAAAGTAATTCCTAAAAGTGACCAATTATGTTCGGATGAGAGTGATCATAGTAAACCTAAAATGTTTGCTTTACATTACACGCGGGATTTTGGCAGACAGTAAAACCAGAGTTTTAGATATAACAATAATCGTTTGAACTATCGGCAGCTTTTAGCACCAACAACTGTCAACGCGTGGTTTGTGACCTACAAGATCTTTAAGACCTGCATTTCACGGACTCATTCCCTTCTAAGGCGACTCTCTTAACATGTGCATTCCGCTACTAACACTTGTGAGAAGAGTATCGTTCCACTCCAGGCAAGAACTGATTACGTTGAAGACGAAACTCATAAAAAACAAAGACTCATAAATAATCAGTTAGGTCCGTAAGGTCCGGGATAGCCGAGCGCGTACGAAGGACAAGCGAGACGGACGGATCAGTGTCAGATGGTGGTATCACACTGTGACCATGTATGCATATAACTTATCGCTAGTTCTTTCCCCATTTTGTTTTATTTTGAAAGCAACGAAGCCTTTACGGAGGGGACATAATGTCGCATCGTCACGTGGTTTATTTATTATGTGCTTTTGTTAGCCCTGCGCCGTGAAAAGGTGAAAGTGGACGAATAAGCCATTGAAACTAAAAATGGGAAGAAGGGTCACAACTGAAATGTCTTCAAATCGTACTGCAGTTGTTTATTTTCAGACAACTATTTTTCTGATGGTTGCCTCAGTATTCTAAGTCAGCTATAGGAAATTGAAACACTTTTAACCCATCGTGCCTCATAAAGCTGTTGAGACGCTGCCGGAGTATGTGTGTTTTTCGATTAATAGAGAAAGGATGGATAATTTAATCAAAAGTTTATTGTAACGTGGTTTCTAAGGTTGGTGTTAGAAGACCATATGATGCCCTAGGGTGTTGTCGAGCATGGAAGCAACAAAACCTCGCATGGAAGGAACATGGATTCATGGCAAAACCATTTTAATAGTCTTAGAAAAATCCGGACGAGTCGGGAAGAAACTATCTAAGATCAATCTGAAAGTATTTCTGAGGCTGTTGCCGAAAGTTTAATTGAAATCTGGGAAGGTTGAAAAACACATGATCTTTCGTTAGTCCTCATAAGAGTGTTTTTATTTTTTTATCAGCCGTATGATATTTGCTTAACACTTAACGCTTTTTGTGGGTTATTGGTTTATTTGCGTTTTTTTTTTCTTCGGAAAACCGTTCTTACTTGTTATTGCATCAGGATGTCCCTAGAACTTTTACGCTTGTGTAATTAATTTTATTGACCCTGGGGAATAACGAATCACGGAGAAAGATAAAATCTGTTAACTTTTTATACTGGTTGTTATGACATGGGCGGTATAGTGGGATCACAAGTTGGCCTCAAACACTGGATGTATTTTAATGAAAAAACTTTTCCCGCTTCCAACCAAAATTATGGAATCCAACACAACATTTGGGAAGTTTTCTTAGTAGGGCTTGTCTACGCTTCTCCAACACATGCACCGTCACATATGGTGAACTAATATATCTATTAAAAAAAACCTACGCATTTGTCTTGCAAGTTTTCCTGGTGATGTCAGGCGCATGCTTAAGTTTTTTTGCGTGTGAATGAATGCTAACTGATATTTTTCATTACCATGCTATTAATGTTACTTAAGGCACGACACGAAAAACTAAGATATCACATTTCTAAAATAAAGTTACGACACAGTACAGTAATATAGCTAGACGCCTACATAAATGTTGGTTTTCTTATTTTAACACTCAAACATCTTTTGGGTCAATCTGATCTATTTCTCATTTTCTATTTTGGATATCTCCAAAACGAATCAACATTTTAAGAAACCAAGAGGTCAAACAAACGAGATTTGTATTATCCATTATCGGCAGTGGAATCATGTGCGATTAATATGTAACGAGCGTTTCTTTCAAATTCGTTTAATTTTAGCTTAAAGGCATATTTGTTGATAGATTTAAGTGTGTGTTGAACCTGGAAGGCAAAGATTTGTCATCAAATAAGGAACTGAGAAAATTATTCAATAACACAGGTATGCTCTACTTGACTTTATTTTATCCAGATGTGTGGAGTTCTGTTCAAAGTTTCTAGAAAAGTTTTTGGGAAATTTTAAGGTCATAGAAACAAATTATTGAAAATTTTTATTCAATAAATAATTAAAAATGGTTCTCAGCATATTCGATGCATTTAAATTACAATAAATTAAACATGTGTTGCTGAACATTGCGACTAGCATGCATCAGTTCGGCAGATACCCTAAGATACTGTCTAGCCGCTGTGTTAAATAATAGATATTCCTCATTGGGCTTGGAAGTCCGTGTGCCAGTAAATCTAAATGCAAACCGGTTGTGAGGTTTGAATCGCATACTAAGCACACGCTATATGACTCATCCCTCCCTTTCGCATTGATTGTCATGCCAAGGCAGCATCAGTAACCTGCTTAACGCCAAAAGAGACCGTTTCCTTCGACTTCGTCTGAAATCTAGCAAAATCAGATTTTAAATTGAATCCTTCTACCATAAACTAAGAAAATGCAATCGTGCCTCCTGGTGCCACTTGGCCGTACGTTCGAAAAACCCATTGTTAGTAGCATTAAGAGCACTGTCGGCTCTGTGGAATGTTAATTAGATATGCTGATAGTGCACGTGCTGTTTGTAAATAACATGCGGATGCAGTACGAGAATTTTGTATCGTTGACTAGATTCGTAGGATTCCTCTTGACACGACCAACGAATAGATTCATGTAGATTATGAATTTGCATTGCCACTGCTTCGTTTATATCTAGTTTGTGTGTTTATATCTGCCTCTTCTACCGCAACGGCATTGGTTCGAGATAGGCTTTTTGCTGATTTTAATGTATCATCAATTCACTAGAATGTTTCCAAAGCGGTCCGGTACCCCACAATTGCAATTTTGATACCCAGAAGGTCAATTTTGTACCGGAGTTCAATGAAATTTCTTTTGTAATTTGTGTGGCTTTGATCCTGACTCTAGGTCAATCATTTTTCTGACAATCGAGCGTAGTTTGCTCTACAACTACAGAATCCGGAAAGAAGTATGTACCATATTGTATAATTTGGAGACACTTTGGAGATTCGCTGTATTCACTAAAAAGTGTTTTTTTTTTAGCGCAAATTGATAATTTAGTTATTGGATTGTGCAAATATCGTCAAACGATAAGGATTGGAGAAACTCAGACCAACAATTCTCTGTTCTGTAGCTAATATCGTAGAGATCCAGCGTAAACGTAATAGAATTAGTTACCTTTACGCTAGCAATATCGAACAATTCTGGAAAGACCACATGCACAATTGAAAGAGCCTGATTACATTAGTAACACGAAAAACACAACAAAATAGGACCAAGTGCCATTCCTGACACCTCGTTTGGCCTTGCAATGGTATCGATAAACGATGCTTCGTACAAGCCAAGCTCAATCCAATTTTCTTTCGCCTAAACTGTATCGAAATATCACCAATTTCGTTCTATGCGATAATGTACGGTTGACATATAAATGGAATTTCCTGAAACTGTTGAAACAGGTCACCTTCATTGCCAAAACTAACCTAGAACCCACAGTTGTTGCTTAAATTGTAGAACAAATAATACAAAATGCACTTTGAAAGTCACGAAAAACAATTCTCAAGTCTTATAGCAATGTTTAAAACAAACATAATTGTACTTTTTAAAGAAAGTAGCTGAAGTACAGGATAATAAGACTTCCAACACGTGAAGATGACTTTACGAGAGTTTGGACCCTTAACACATACGTATTCCAACAATAACGTGAACCTCAGCTGGAGAACGATTATGGAATGAAAAAGTTCGCTTTAATCATCTCGCAAAATTCTGTACATCGGCGAAGATATCAAATGAATCTGCATTTGGAATTTCGTACGCTAACCTTAACATTCGTGTATTGTTGTATGAACCTCGACAGTGCGAATCAGTATTTTAGTTACTGGCGTTCTAGTTAGGAGAAGCGAAGCAGACCAATTCCATTTCATGGTGTTATAGTATTAACCAGGTACACATTTCAACTAAACTGAGCTTCGATGCGTTGTAATCAGAATGAAGCCCATTAAAATTGGCGGAACCGGATGCCCCACAAATTCGGCACGTAGCTGCACGCGGTAGTTCGAGCGAAGAACGCTTTTCTCTAATTACCTCATACCTTCAACCACAACACCAAAGATTTCAAACGTGAGATGTATTCTGCCGGCGTTCTGCGTTCCGGCAATTTTGTTGTTTTGTTTGTTTTTAATCAAGAATTTTCTCCTCCAAATGGAAGCAAAGCCTAAAACTAGCGGGATAAGATAAAACGATAATGTTGAAGATACATAACATAACATGTAATGTAACAAAATTGAACATCCTCCCAAAACGCTGAGAAATATGGCTACTATGTTTAGTACTCATATAGGTATTGAAAAATGTATCTCAAAAGCAGGGCTATTACACAGAATCTATCACATCTGCGAACAAAAATTAATTTCAATTATTCTGGCAAGTAGAACCACCTGGACCGTCCGTGTATCCTTGAACAAAAAAAAAAAAAAAAAAAAAAAAAAACAAGCAGCGTAAAAGCTTTCGTCGTGTGTTTTCAGGTTGGAATTCACGTCACGTTTCGTAATTTCACTTAGCGACCAAAGGGTAGCACCGTTTTCCATTTTCATCAATTTCATCGGAGCAATCGTGACCGTCACGTGCGTACAGAAAAATTAGTAAGGCTGGCTATATTTCACACTGAATGTGCATCGTCGTTATCGCAAGATTAGATGACATCGTTCGATGAGAAACATACCTGTGTGTACCCCAGGCAATCCGACAAAAAATCTTATCATTTCCGTAAAAAGTAGTTGCTGCTTACATATAGGTAAGGAGGAAAAATTCGACGACAAACAGTACTCTGATTTTTCTCTACACGGAAAAATATCAAAGAGCATTTTCGTTCATGTATAAAAGGCATGCGTCTGGATTTGCTCAGGATGTTGTAAGTCATCCATGAAAGAGCAAAAATCGTACATCTTTTCTTCCTTCGTTATCCTTAAAGATGCTTCACTTTCTGGCCCCTTCTCCAAGTGATGCTTACTTTCTTATGCCAGATTTTCAAGGCGTCTATTAAGAAGAACATTTTACAAAGCAAGGATCTTGTGGTGTGATTTTCCCGGCCAAATAATCTGTTTTGATCCGATGTGTTTTATATATTATGTTTATTATAATTATTTGTTTACTTCACTCATTTTCGAAGAATTTGCGAGAATCCAAACAATCTTCCTGGCATTTTGGTGAGCATGGTAGGTTGGTTGGCTCGTTAGTTGTTTGCTACGATGATGTTTTGTTTTCCTTTGTGGCTTTTTTGTTTTGAGGTTTACTCTGAAGCAGCGAACTCCTTTCACAGAAAAAATACCCAAAAATAGAGCTTCCAAGTGTCATGAAAAAAAAAGTCACATTGGAGCCATTTGAGCTTCGTATCTGATGTTATGCCTTTGGGAAAAACAAATTAATGTGACAGTTTTTCTATTTTCTTACACCGCCCTTTCATGCTTAGTCGGCCAAAATCGTCTCGTGGTTTCAAGATAGGGTGGTTTATTAATGAGCTTTTAATATCGATTGGCAGGAGAAAGTTTGAGCAGAAATTAGGTTTCGTCGGATACCCCATCCCACTCCGCTTGGCCGTTGTACATGAGAATCGTTGAGACATGCGGGACGAAGTTAGAGGAAACCCTTTGTAAAAAAGGGTATGTGCCCTTGATGGCAGATGGTTTGCAAGACAGATCAAATAAAAACGAATGGACTATTGAATCTAGCCTTTTTTATGTGATGACCCCGAGAACAGCATAGTTTCAGCAAGAATATTATAAACATCAAAGATGAGCATAATTTCCTTGAGAAAAAATACAAGGTTTCTGGTTTCGCTAGAGAAGGAATTCATCCTACTTATTATCTGTTTTTCACAATTTCTCGATGATTTGGACGATTTTCCTAAACTTGTATTGCAAAAACACCTACAAGTACGGGCAAAATGCCAAAAACCACGTCAAAATCCGTCCATCCGTTCTCCATTGATGCCTCTACGAACATTCCGACGATTAAATTGTTATATAAATATATATACAGGTAAATATAGACATGTAGATATATTTAAGACCCCTGTCCATTTTGTCTTTTGCAGCTATTACCGACTCAAAGAAAAAAAAATGTCTATACACTGAACAAAATATTGATCCGTTGTAAGAAATCTGTTTCGGTCGTCGTTCGATCAAAGACGTAGGACTACAAAAGCTAGTGAGGGGCGTTTATCCTATTCATATCTCTTATCCTATTTGGAAAAAGTGAAATGCTGTTTGTTACAGAACAGAAATGAGATGAATTTCACACACATTCAAAGCCAGCTCCAGTATAAAAACCGAACTCAAACGCACTCAAAGCCAGCGGGCCTTTATTCGTTATTCGTTTCATTCATGCGGAGAGCTTTTTAAACGCCAGCACTCAAGGATTAACCTCGGTTCTACTTTCCTTTTTTCTTCAAATTCATCGCTTATGTTACCTCTTTATGAAGTGCTATCGATCAGTAAATGAAAACGTAATTGAAAACATCTGTATGATAGATATATACGGCGTGTTTAGTCGTGCCACAAGACATAATCCTTGAGCTGAAAAAAAAAGAAGATATCTGGGCCCTAGGTTTGTCGGTTGGCATGCCTGAGCTGAGCGTAAAGACCATCAAAGCGTAACCGGTAATTCAATTTTTAGGACAACTGGGTAAAATGCAACCACAACCTTGAACGCCACAACCGATTCAGCTTGCTGTCGGTGAAAAGAGAATATGCTTTGATCCAGGACCCATTTGTAGAGAAGTGAAAGTACATAATATGATTTGCCCAAGCAACCGGGTGAATGGCAATTGGATAGTTTTAGCGCGCAGCTGTTCGATGCTTACATCGGGTAACAATGTCCCATTTCCGATCATCAGAATTTGATGATGTGAAACCGACCCATATGACAACTCGTTCGTCAAAATAAGACTTCTAACAATTGGTTGTAATCATTCATTGGGGAGTTGACAATGTAAAGGCTAAGCATGTTTGTTCTCATGGCGAAAACGGATGCTGACCTGAGCAAATTGGAAACTCTACAGTGGGAAATGAATAAGAGTTAGTAGAGTTAGTGGCCAAGTCAAGGCAAATGGTATCAAATATGATTAGGTGTTTTTTTTTTTTGCTTTCTAGAGTATTTTTTGAAAGTATCTAAACAGTTATGTATCCGCAAAGTGTATCAAACAATTTAAAGACTGCTGCAACAAAATGAAACGAAAACATTACAAAGGGCCAAGGGCTTATAACACATTTTGGTTGGAAGCATAGAGAGCTACCAACGGTCAGTGCGCATTCTAAAGTAAAAAGGACAAGCGAAGTCATTCTTCGCGAATTATTCTCCACGATTTAATTGCATTTATTATCCTTTCTAATATGAACTGCTTTAACCGTCAAGATAATAAACTATTAACAAACAGCAATCCCGGCAGCTAATGGCTAGGAATTAACACGGCTTTTCGCGTTTCAAACCGTTAACAAAACGAGAGCGTGAAAAATGGAAGAAACGGTGGCCAAGCGGTTGACATTGAAACATTTAGTGCACAGGGTTCATCATCATTCGTTTGCGGTGAAGAATAAGTGATTAGAGCAGATTTGGGAGGAGGATCGTCATCCATCATGCTTACGGAAGGATTACACATGTTGGTGTTTTCCGCCTTGAATTATATTCTCAGGCTTTGAAGCTCTACTTGCAATCTTGTTGGCTCATGATGAACATGACTGTGCGGTTATGTTCTTATTTCCAGACGATTTAGATTAAACCCGAGGCTTAAAATTGTGTGTAATACTGTCTCTATAGTTATGTTCTCGCGCGCACATGGTGGTCTTTTACCGGAAAATCTGTTGGAAAAGATTCCGAAGAATCAGGTCCAAGATAGCTATCCGCTGCCCAATCGAATGATGACCATGTTTTTCGTTCTGTGTGTCGAAGGCCAGTTTATATGAGGATTGGGAACGCTTGCCCTTTTTCTTGATTTCGTCCTCCATCTCACCAACGTCGTATTCAACGTCGATTCAACCGTTCTGCAGTTAGTATGAAAAGTATCTTGCGGGTCTGAAGACTGAAAAGTTGGATCGGTATGTTAAATGTTGCTTTATGTCTGGTGCCTGAAAATATTATGAATATATATTCAAGTCACTTCCGTATTCGGGTCGCGTTGCTACACATTAGATTGTTTCGGAAATACTTCTTCTACTTTTCATACCAATTTTCCTTCTAATAAATCCACACAGCTATTGGAATACAAAGGCGCCTAATTTGGACTTAAACATGATGTCAATAAAATGTTCCTTTTTCTGGTTGACTAGTTTTTCAACACGAAAGCTTCTGCGAACGGCTTACACTTCACTAGCGCTAAGAAGCGACGGCAGCATTCGAATCAGCTGTTCTCTTGGAAAAAATAACACATGGATATATTTCACTTCACATGTATCTTTCTGGCATGCCTATACCCCAGTGTGAGAAACATACGTACAAACGTTCATGCTATCATCAGAGGAAGTATGCGGATCGGCATTGGATACGTTACAGTGGAGTCGTAAATCACATACGCATGCCCATTGTTGCAACAGTAGGTATCTCTTTCTAATGCATTTCGAATTTTGCTCCTGTAGGGGACAAATCTGCAGGAAAAATCCTACCGATGAATAGAAGGACGAAGAAAAATAATACAAAGGGTAAAACAGAGCGCGCTTTTAAAATTCTCTTACCGATCTATTAGAAACATCACGGGACGTACCTGATTATTATCCTTTGTTAAAAATACCACATGTATTCTGGCTTCACACTGTAGAACGATGAACGAGTATAGTTACGAGACTCCCAAACTCCATTATAATGCAATTGAATGTTATTGAACCAGAGCATTGTTGAAAATATATGACACAGTGAGGAACTGAGCATGGGAGCGGAGGGTGCATGGCACCCGAATAGACCCATACATGAAAGGACGCTCTTTTCAATTGTTTAGGGGACTAATATATCGAGACCCGAAACGAGAGCCAGCCTTTGTGGTCCTTACTATGACAGACTGAAGGGCCAACGGGCTACTGTAATCATACTTTGCTAAGTTTACTTGCCTCAAAAAAATCACCGTAATTGTTGACTCTATTAAAAAGGGGATGTGTGTCACGACAAGCAAACTGAGTAATAGATGGAAACCTTGGAAACGTTTAATGATTGCACATTTGATTGATCTTAACACCCTTATTACACACAGGTTTTTACTGTCATTCGATTTTCAGATTTTCTGTCAAACTGTAGGGACGTTTGACAGAAAATTACCATCGGCTCGTGTAATAACGCAAGGTCTGCATAATGGGTTCTTAGCGGCTTAGTCACAAAAAAACCGCCACTGCCATTAGCAAACCATCGTCGAATCTATATTACATAATAGATCCGTCCGTAGTTCGTAAAAACCGTAACTTTGACAAAAAAAAATTCCAACCAAAAGCAAATCGGAACCAGTCGTGTCGGTTCCTTTTTGTGCATGTATCAAATGAAGTGTTAAAGTCTATGAATTTTCATTTTTGTCTTTTTTATGAGTTTTAGTAAGAAGATTTATCAATCATTTGATATATGTGCCCATCCAATTTATGAATTAGTAAGATGATCGACGTGGTAAGCAATGGCGAAATGAGACCATCATGAAACAAATCCATGAATATAAATTTTTCCGTCAACTGGATCTTCTCACTCTTAGAGGTGCTTACGAGCCAATTTCTTTTACAACGCAACAACTTCATACGAATTTTACGGTAAATCTACTGTGAGATGAATGGATCGAAATGTTGGTTTTTCGTGGTTTTATCTTCCAGGCCTAGGCATTACGTCACTATGACGAAAGAGATCGCAAAATGCAAATGCAACCGTTCGGCAGGTCGACCTGTTACTGGCATGTTGGATTGATTTATGGGTTAATTTAAAGTGAAGCATGCTACTATTTTGTTCTCGAACAAAAACGCCTAAAGGTACTAGAGACGAGAGATGTAGATTCGAATGATGAATTATGGGACGAAGCGGAGCGAATGACACATTCCATGAGAGTGATACCGGGATGATTAAAGCTTACAATTCGGCTAGGTGAAGCGATTAAGCGATAAAAGCCGATTTGAGTGAGGGACTTCTGTTCAAATTTGAAGTGTTTGATTTTAAATTTGAAATCCCTCGTACGTTTCCTGCAGTAACGGGTATTTTGAGCAACCCAAAGACCTTCCATGATCGTTTCTTCTATCGTTTTGGGTCGATCTTATCTAGTAACGCGCTTTGTATACATTCGAAGAAGACTGCGATGCTATTCGTTCGCGTTTGCCTGCTTGCATCGTACCGTTGCTAATGCTCAGAACCTACCCACGTGAAAGTATTATGGGATTCCAAGATACGCTCTGGCACGGAGTGAGGCGTTAGCCTCGAAAACGCTGACAAAATATAACCGAACCTTAAAACACAACAATAAAAAAGCATCCGATAGATTGAGCGAAACGAAAAAGAGACATCGAAATCATCGACCTCAAGAATAACAGGGGGTTCGAAAAGCTTGGCTCAGGTAAGTTCTGTTGCTTCAACTTGGAACATAGTTTTATACAACAGTTTCAAGTCTATTTCATTTGTGTAATGACCATTTTTTGTAAGTCTACAGTGTTTCCCGTTAAAAGGAACTACCTTACCACAGAAAGCATCGCCAACGACAACAATGTCAGCGTGGTTTTTTTTTCAATTTATTGATTCTATTATGGAAATCGGTTTATTTTTCCATAATAATCTAACCCAACCCAAGAAAACCGTTGACAGAATTGAAAGAAAGGGGGTTTTTGTTTTTGAGTCACGTCGATTCGGAGAGTGGAAAGGTAATTTCCGACAATTTACGACTCCGCAGATGAATATATAACCAAGCGGAATTCTCCTTCATGCGTGTAATTGAATTAAGGGTCAGGAGCTGCTGGTGCCATCACTTTTTTAGACCCGGTTGAATATTTCGGGTGGTCCGATGAGCCGTGAAAGCTCGGCTTCCGGGAACCAACCAGCAATGAAATATGCCCAAATATATGCATTTCAAAGGAACACCGTGAGATTTTTTTTTCAACGATATTCTTGTAACTCACCCCGAGGGGAATACTTGGGAAAAATCACTTAAACGCGAGATATTTTTCGACTTTTTTTGTCTTCCTTTAAATTCCTCGTTTTTGTTTCCCTTCCTGTGCGCAAACAACACACATATCAAAATGTATACGTGTTTAGCTGGCAATATCAAACATAATGCACGAGCAATCGACATCTTGATTCTCCCTGAGCATTAATTATTCAAGCGCCACATCTACTCTTTTGCTTTTCTTGCCTCCTACGTATTTCCTTGACCTAGTCACTTCACCTCAAGCGCTCCTTTTCAGCTAGCGACTAATATGAGCGTCAGGGTTAGTGTTTAAGTGTTTTACCGGTGTTGATTTATCTAGGTTTTTCAATTTGTGGAGGGACAAACTATTTTATACTTATACACATAAACATAAACATACAAAATGTATGTTAATCCCTGCTTGGAGACGCATGCAATAGAGAACTCTTGTACCATAGTTCCGAGATAGTTCCAAACATTGACGAAATACCTCAACCTTCGACAAACACAAACTAATGAAGAGTCTTCGAGAATTCATGTAATTCTACCACAATCAATGTCATTGTTATAACCAATTTCTTTAGAACATATTAATCTTAATATCGCACACGAAGCAGGCTTCCGTACGCCGATTAGGGTACAATAAGACACTGATGGTCGCTATGGAAATGGACATCTATTTTTTTCTACCAACCTTCGTTTTGATAGCGCTATCATCACATTCGGGAAAACGTAGCGCAAATGAACCTGAACTGGCACGAATACCCTTTCGAACTGTTGAGCTGTGCTTCATTGTGGCATCAGGAGAGGGTAGAACAGTTCACTCGCTTTCGGAGTGTCAACCTCATTTTACGTAGTGTAGCATGATCGAAAACATCCACTTAAAGATGGGGTAATATGACAGGCATGGCTACTCTATCGCTTGACATTAAATTGCAGGGTGGTCATCAGAAACGGTCACCATAGTGCAGCGTCCTGAAAGGACAAAGGCAATTAATCCCCCCGGGGTATATTAACAAATACAGATCCGAACGGGATCAGGGATTCGACTGACGTCGGGATGTTTTTTAGCCGGTACAAGTATGGCACTATCAGAGACCCTTGTCAAGAGGGGACTTGTCCTCATGGACTCGTTCACTTCTTCAAAAAAAAAAATCTGCTACACTATCGGGATAATTGAATGCTTATTAGGAATAATGGACATGTTTATAGACGCTTTGATACAACCTATTCGTTTTGCGTTTTATATACCTCCTCCATATAAATTGTTAATAGAAAGAAAAAATATCTAGCTTTTCGAATATATCCAATTGTTTGGGGGATAAACAAACTTAAAACTATAGCCTCAATAAGATACGGTCAAGGAAAGATACAATAGAGTAAACAGGAAATGACCGGGTTGCAGATGTGGATCCCAAACGCATAATTATCATGCCAAGTTATGACTAACACATGACACCATCTGTTGTTTTCGATTAGTTTTAACGTAAAGACTTAAAGACAGGATTAGGTCGTATCTCTCCCTTCATATCGTTCAAGCGGATGTTCAACGTGTGACTAATATCATACGCCACATCGCGATGCTCACAGTTTGTTGCTGTAATGTTTATTTGAAGAATCTATTTATGAAGCTAAAAGAAAAGAAATCTGTCTAAGTGATGTCTCCAAGGCGACTCTTGCTATAACTATAATTGGCCAGTGAAATGGTGGAAACATACTACAAAGATATGTTAAAGATTCATAAACAACGAAAAAAAAAACCAAACAATGCAAAAGTAGCGTCGGATTACTTTGCCTAAACATTTCTGCTAATCAAGAAGAGGAGGCATTCATGCAAACCCCCAAGGCAGCTCAAAGTCACTAAATATTATTGCAAAGAAGGAAAAGTTACAGCAACGATGTGGCACTTTTCGTAAGCAAAGCCAGAAGAAAAAGTATATAATTTAAAAAATGTATTATAAAAAAATAAGATAAAAAAGTCCCTTGCGCATCTATAAATCTCAGACTTTTATGCGTGATATGAAAAAAAAAGTTTTCATTATGTTAAAATTCATCATGCCGCAAAATACAACATGTGTATAGTTTGTTGGCGTGATCTGCAGCTGATTCAAGTCGCTGTTTTGTTTTGGTTTGTGTTATCGAAAGACCTACTTACTGGACCTCAGTTATCAGCAACCTTTTAAAGCGCCTCACTCAACTTTCCAAGAAAAAATTATGTTGAATGGCAATGCAGGCGTCAACATGGCTTATTATAGAGGAGAGAAATTGATTGCGATAGTAAGAAGCATGCATCGTCAACGCAGTCGTTCTGATAAAATATAAAAATAATAACTACTGATGGATGACTTAAATTCAACCAACGATTCGCTTGCCAGACTAGTTTAGTTCTGATAAGCCAACCGAGTGGTACACTGCTTGTCTCATTATGATCCGTGCTAGGGAGTTTAAGTGTGTGTTGTTAGAAGTAACTTTAATTTTCTCTGCACTACTGCTACTGCACGCTCAAGCCTCTAGTATACACTCCAGTATTCCAGTATGCACTGTGGCAGAAAAGTGAGTGGCAATAGCATATTTTATTTGAATGCTTTCAAATCATAGAATTACTCGCTTCAGGACTTACTACATCAAAACCACCATGCAGCAAAAATCTGGAGCAGTTAATTGCGGATGGCGAGGCCAAGTGTGGTATCACTATCAAGAAAGAATATGTTCGGTGAGATACCTTTCCAAAAGAATACTTTTCGATCATCACTTTATTGACTAGCTTTGGAATACATCTCCTTTTGCCCTAGCTGGAATACAATTACGAATACAAACCGAGGTGTTGCCAAGGATATTACAATAACACACAAGGAAACTGCATGGCGATCTGCTCCAAACCGTGCGATAATGGATATTGTTCTCAACCAGATACGTGTACGTGTAACAAAGGATACTCACTAGTCGATGGAATATGCAATCCCGTTTGCAACCACTGTCAGGACGGAATTTGCGTAGCTCCGAACCAATGTATGTGTAACAAGGGTTTCGAGCGTAATAATGCAGGCCTGTGCGTCCCACGGTGTAGTGGAATTTGTCTGAATGGCATTTGCAATAGAAGCGGAGAGTGCATCTGCTCAGAGGGTTACTTCCGTAGTGCTTTACTTGCCAACATTGACGGTTTCACGAATGCCACACTCTGCATACCGAACTGTGATAAGCTGTGTCAGAACGGAAGCTGTGTAGGGCGTAATCGATGCGATTGTAAGGATGGGTATCGACCATCGCCAACGCCCTTCGAATGCGAGCCGATCTGTCAGACCGGTTGCGCTGATGGCAAGTGTGTCGCTCCCAATGTATGTCACTGCAACGAAGGTTACCGGTTCGAGGTTGATCAATGTGTTCCAGTTTGCGATCCTCCGTGTCAGCATGGAGATTGCATGCATCCCAACGAATGCAAATGTTATGAAAAGTACGTCAAAAGCGAATCCGCAGCTAATCGTTGCGTCCCGCAATGTGAACCTCCGTGTGAAAATGGAGTATGTATCGAACCAAACAAATGTGTGTGTGCGAACGGCTATGTTCCATCCCCCATTAACACTTGGGCGCATAAACACAAATGCGTGCCTTTTTGTGACCCGAAATATGTTGACACTCAAAATGCTACATGCATAGCGCCAAATGTTATACGCTGCAACGAAAACTATCGATTAACGGAGTTCGGCGAGAGCAATGGAACACTTGGCTGCGCGCAGATTTGTCCAAAACCATGTATCAATGGGCGTTGTGTGGGTGAAAATCGATGCGAATGCCACGAAGGATTTAGTTTGTCCACCGAGCAACCGCACATCTGTACACCGATTTGTGAGAATCCCTGCGAAAACGGATACTGCGTGGCTCCAAACGAATGCCAGTGTCACGAAGGGCATAACAAAGATAGCTCACAGCCACATATTTGTATTCCGTTTTGCGACCCAACCTTGGTGAATTGTTCCGATGGGCGCTGTACGGCCGTAAACGTCTGCGAATGTAATGATGGATACCGCCTGGACATGATCAACGATGGTTTGAAGCAGTGTCTTCCTGTTTGTGATCCAAGTTGCTCTTTCGCGACATGCGTAAGTCCGGGTCTATGTGAATGCTGGCCAGGGTACACCATGCAACAGGGATCTTCGACGTACTGTGAACCTGTTTGCAGGGAAGGTTGCGAAAACGGAACCTGCGTGGCACCAGACAAATGCGATTGCAACGAAGGGTTTGTGGCACTCAATGCCAGCTCTTGCGAACCTTACTGCGATCCGGCGGTCGTAAATTGTAGTTCAGGTGGTAAATGCATTGGTCCCGAACATTGTCAATGCGATGACGGTTATATCCTACAGACGTCCACAGTTCCATTCCAATGCATTCCTCAATGTACAAATCTTCCCGAAAATGCAGAATGTACAGCTCCTGACGAGTATCGGTGTGTTTCGGGTTTTCAGCTAAACTTCGATCCTGATCGTGTAAACCAGCTATGTGTTCCGAATTGTGATCAGGAATGTGGAAACGGTACATGTTCTGCCCCAAATATTTGCTCTTGTTTTGAGGGATTCGAAGTGGACTTCAACGGATCTTGCGTGTCTATTTGTGAAAGCAATTGTGAAGGGGTTACCGGTACTTGTGTCGAGAACGAATGCCAATGCTTTGACGGGTACAGTAATCTTATAAATATGTACCGATGCACACCAGTTTGCGAGCGATGCAAATTTGGAGAGTGTGTTGCACCAGAAGAGTGCATTTGCAACGAGGGCTACGATATGTCGAACGAAACGGCCAGCTGTGAGCCTCAATGCAACAACTGCACCGAAGGAGCCTACTGCAAAGCACCTGAGCAGTGCGCCTGTCCCGAAGGATTGGCCACGTATGTTGACGAGGAGAGCGTTGTGCACTGTCGGTTTGGGGTGGTACCTAGTTCGCAACCCCAACACGACGAATCACATATTGTATGGTTAGCCATCGTCGGTACTTTTGCTGGTGTTGTACTTCTGCTAGTCGGGTTATACACAATGTACAAAAAATCCTCAGGAAGCTTCTACACGTCAGGTAAGAGTGCAACTAACATTTCAAGTGATACCTGTAGGAGTTAATGTGAAAAAAATTATATTTTCTCCTTGCAGTGAAAATGAGCGATTTGAAGGAGGTTGAATAAGGCATATTTCTATAGATGTTAATAAAGAGTTTAAGAAACCTTAAAGATGTTATAAATACATACATTAGTAATGTTGTTGTCAATCATCCATAAAAATCATGATATGTTATCACGTGCGTCATGTGATGCAGACTTCTGGGCAGCTGAACTTTTTTTTCGCTAAATAAGAATTTGAGAAATAGAAATGTATAGATGTATAAAACTTTAACACAATTCGTTCCATTAACCGTACATCGGTGCGCAACATACTTACTCTTAGATAAAAACCGTAAAATAGAAAGAAGAAGAAAGAAACATATAGAAAAAGAAAAAAAAAAGAAGAAAAAGATTTAAACAAAACTAGACATTTTAGCTATCAATGACACTCTAACCAGTACCGGAAGAATCTATCAAAACTGTTCTCTTAGCAAGAATAAAAATGACCTGTCTTATACTTAAAGGATCTAAAAATAAAGAACCATCAATCATTGCTTTTTTCACTTGCACGCCACCTTACGCTGCTGACAGGAGGAATTTCACACATAATTTTATAATTTAAACGGCATCATCTTACATAATCAGCCCGAAACCTGCTTCCAGCAATTCATTGTTCGTCAGTAAATCCTTAAGAAACACACCTTTAGAACATGGATGTACCGTGTTCTATAAAGGAACAGCAGAACTTTGCCACTCTTGGTGCTCTGCACCAGTTCCTCCTTCGTTTCATCAAATTTGCCCAGCCTGTAATTAATAACATAATTCCTGTCTCCATGAGAATGAGCTCGAAACAACCTTAGAATGCACGGTAGAATGTGCAAATTATAGGCCTTTAACACATTTTCAAAAAGAGATGAAAAATTGAGGCGGTGTAGCACCCCATCAGAAGGCTGCAACAATATGCTTTAGTGTTCTTTTCATGATATTCATCTTCCTGGCAGCTTTTGTCCTTCCAACGGAAAGGGAAAGGTAGTTTTTGGGCATTTTCATTACGTCCGAGCCTTGCGTACCTCCTTCGGTAAAAATACGGAAAAAAGTATAAAACAAAAGTGGAGATAATAAAAAGCAAAAACGAAGCCGAAAGAAGGTGTTGGTCTGATCCCTTGGTAACCGTCGCTCTTCCTATTTCTATTCTTCGCTTCTTGCTGGTTAATCAGGAAACGGACACGAGCTGCAACGTCTTGAGACCAGATGGCTTGGCAATGGCGCCTGATGCAAAGCTCAAATGTATAAATGATGCTGTTCTTGTAGCTGCGTTTTGGTTTTGGCGTGAGGGACTAAAATCCTTGTCCTATTTTATTATTTACGAACATCTCATGCAGCACCTTCGTTATAATTGGAGATAAATTTTAAAAGTTAAGAGATTAAAATGCAGTTGTTAAGAATCAGTTTTATTTTTAGAATATTTGATAATCTTTGATTCAATCATACCAATCTATAAACATTATTAGTTGGACTTTTCAAAAATATAATGTTCCATGAACCTGATTTTTCTCTTGTTACAATCAACATATGGATTATCAAAAAACTATTTTGTAGTAGCTTAATATCCTCTTGCTTGAATTGTGACCCATCACTAGAACGGTTGTCATCAGATTTGGCTGTGATTACCTTACCATCATAGAAAACTAAACCAATGGCATTGCAAATTCAGCAAGAATAAGAGGTCCCTTTCATAGGGATAACTTGAAAGTACAGAAAAATGTGATTCTCGCATAGATCCCATCCTATCCTATACGGAAAAAACTCGACTGAGTTCAAACGCAACGAGCCAGAGCGATGAAAAGATAACGGTCCTGACGGATGACCGCCAATAAAGAAAACATAATTTACTGTGTCGAAGTTATACGAACGAAAGAAACACTCGTGACACACCCATAATAACTGCCATTCGCGGTTCGAGGGTGCTGACAACCCACAGGGTTTTGGGAGCTATACTGCCCATCGTTAATTGTTGATAACTATTTTCATCTATGAACAAATAATAAACAACATTGGTATTCTCTTTTATTGTGACCAGCCAGTAGCAGGGTTGGCTGGGCTTATTCGAGATTGCTGAAATAAATAATGCCAGTGAAAACATATTTAAAAAAAAAACATAAGGATACCATGCATTTACTCTACCAGAAGCCTGCACCAGTTTGGGTATAATCCTAGTGTTGAAGGGTCTACATTAGTACTTTATCATTATAAAATAGTGAGGTGTCATCAACAACACAGCCGTTGAAACTGTATGGAAAATTTATTGTATCACAAAGTCAAACAACTACACCTCCAAGCAATTCACCTCTGGAATGCAACCAGCAACTATATGACGCAGACGCATGACTTGGATTTTTATAATTTTACAGAGGTGTGGTTTAGCGGGACCTGCCTGTTGTACTGCTAGTAAATTAGAGTGTTTCGTATCCTTAAAGGCCATGAAGAGAAAGTAGTAAAAAAATAAATAATTTAGAGCTGAATCCATTATATTGAACTTCTTAATTTTCTAGTTCGACTTGGTTCCGCCCGGAATTTAAAATCAGAACCATACCTTCCTTGGTTCGTTTGATTTGGATTCTTAAACATAACCATAAATTAAACCATCCAGGGCTAAAGCTCAAAATTATATAAATAAGCTGAATGTTCATATTATGGCCCCACTACCAACCAAAGAAACGTAAACAATTCGTTGAGCGTAGTTGGGGATGTGACGAAAAATTATGATACGGTATTGGAAATAGATAGCATAGATCTTCGTGGCAACTTGTTTTGTACTTCCATCCACCGTCCATCTAGCGGTGAAACTCGAACCCTAAAAGATGATATTATCTGGCCAATGAATTGCAATTCATGACGTCTCAACGACTTCGAACTTTGTGTGAGCATGGTCACTAGCTATATATTGTGTAGCATATGAAAGATGACGGAGGACGGAGTGTCATGTTTTAACTACACTAGCTACAAAGTCGAAGAAAAGTTATACAAATGTATGATACCACAGACGAAACTGCATGCAAATACAGCTAGTTTTATTCCACTCAGCAATTGCTGCATATTTACGGCACACACAACATACAAGGATCTTTTAAGGTATTTACATCATTACATATTCAGAAACTTCTCAGTAGTTTTGTAATATTTCAAGAAAGATTCAAATAGGTTATTTTCACCAGCCAACTTTCTAAAGAGGCTCGTAACACTTTGCAATTGTACATCGCTGGTTTATATTGTAAGTTTGGTTAGATAGTTTTTTATAAATCTTTGATAACGGTAGTGTTTTCCAAGAGCTCAATGAACCACTGGCGCGGTTCAACCAAACACTCTATAATTTCCCGGGGCTAAGGTAATCTTTCAATGAACCCGGAGCGAACATGAATTGCACTAAAATCATCCTTTCGGAGCCCTTTGCCCTCTTCCCGCATTCGATTATATCCTCTAAATACGTTATTATAACACCCCCAGAATCACATAATTTATGATCTGTGGATTCAACTTCAAACCGCCAAAACAGGCTTACGAGTACGGAGACTGAAACGACACAACATACACGATTGGCTCGCACTAGTGGCCATAAACAACGTAACACATACGAAAAAAACTTCGCACAACGAGGTTCGCAAATCCGTCTTCTAGCAAGTAACGATTGCATGCAACTACCGTTTGATCCCCATGGGCGCATACTCGCCCACTTCTCGACCCGGAATAGGATAGGATCTGTAATATTCACGGGATGGGTGGTGTGACTGCTTCCGTTCCTTTCACATGCAAATAGTTCGATTAACGGAACAATGGCTAGGGGTAACTATGTTCGCTCTTTCAATGCAACTGATAGTTCTCGTGCAATCCAAAGGGACTCCGACTATCTTGTTCTGTTCTCCTGGTTGCTCTCCAGCTTTTTTGCTAACCCTTTGCCAAAGATAGTAAATGCGGAAAAAGTCACAAATTCATTGAAAGTTACCGCTTTCAATAAAAATTCTGCCGAAGCTAAATTGTGTAAAAATTCAGGGAAGAAAACGAAGCATTCACAAGAAGCGTTAATGTTTTCGGTCGCAAAACATCAGCAAAACAATCACAGTTTTTTTCGAACTCGGCTTGAACCTGGATGATATTGGCAAGGTCAGCAAAGCTGTATTGCCCGGAAAAATATTTATTTTTAACCAAAGGCTACGCCAACAGGTGATTTAAGAGAGAGTAAAGACATTTCATACGTTAATTTTGGCTACTGACGAATGAATCATAATTGTAAACGAGTTCCGTGTAACTATATAATAACAATTATAACAACAAACGAATACACAAATTCCCAAACGAATCACAAGGGCCAATTCAATGCTCATTGCCAAGTGAATTTTAAGTCTAAACATAAATCATATTGCATGCTTTCAGGGGCATACTGCAAAGAGTATGAAATATTTCAAATAAGCTTATTTCATCTAATTGTTTCATTTTTTCTGAAACTCATTTTCAAAAAAAACTTTGGAGCTTTCATTGCACCCAGCATGTATGCAACAATAACACCACGTGCCCAGGTTCCAAACGATATGTCCCTATTTTAACCAGTTTACAACAAAAAAACAAATAAATAAATTAATACATAAATTAGGTCCGTAAAATCCCGCCTCGCTTACCCGGTTCGCGAATCGGTTCAGGGGGGAAAATCAAGGACTCATCGTTTTGAGACCGCAACCGGTTCTTATCGGTTCAGTGGAGGATCGATAAAAACGATATATTTAGCCATGATTTGCCGATTTGGTGGCATTTGCGGACTTTGATGAAACGTTGTGTTGTTTGGTTGGTGTGTTAGATGTTTTGAATCTATTTTCAAAATATTTTAAAACAGTTTACTTTGAATAACAAGGGGCTTATTTCAATAATTTTCAGAAGTAAAATAAACTAGACAGACAGCAGGTAGGGCATCCACATGATGGCGCCAAGTGTCTATCGTGTGCCATTCTAGTAATCTTTTCCTGGAGTTTTTACAGTAAAATCTCGAAACACATAAAATTTGGTAGCTACGAGTGCACGATATTTAAGTATAGGTTGAGAAAACGTAATAGTGTTAACACAATACTGATTTGTAAATATGTCTTGCCTCTTCACATTTTTAATAACACCTCCTTCAATTAGAGCGCGCGGTAGACAATGTGCATATTTTTTAATGGCCCACTCATCAATTGAGTGTTTAAAAAAATTAAATTTATTCAGCAAAATCTTCATCATTAAGCAAATTCATTGAACAAAGCACTCGAAAGCACACTAAAAATTGCCAAACCAAAACAGATGAAAGCTCTTACACACGCGTATAAAAGTAAACTTATAAAAAATAAAGATTCAAGGGCCATATTTTTCGGAATGATGCAGATTCAAAGTTGAGCGGCAAGAAACTTAGTCTGTTGCTTACCTCACTTGGACAAATCAGAGGCGTAATTTGTCCGTAGAAGGCGTCGAACATGAAACTGATCGCACACATTAAAATTCCAATTAAATGCGGCGGATCTAGATGAATGGAAGTGGGGGTTTGCTACAAGCCTCGTAGAATATCTAACACTTGCACAGAATCAACAACCCCGTCGCATGCCCATCTTGTTTTTATTTTATTTATCAGTTAACGAGCGGCAATTTCCAAATTCTCAGCCAGAATCTACTCGTAAATACCGTCAAAATATATTTACAGTAGCTATACAAGAACTATCTTTCCACGTAAACTTTTCAGACAAGTTTCTTGTTTGTTTTTTAATTGTTTTTTTAGATAGGATAAGCTCTCAAACAGGAAAAATATATCACAATGTTTTTTTTCTTACCAATTTTCAGGGCAAGGCAAATTTTGTTATTTATGCGTAGCTTTGTAATACCTTTGAACCAAAGATAAAAGTAATACTAATCGGCAAATCTGTTACCTTAATGCGTTCCTTTCACTAGCTGTTTAGAATCATGGGCGATTTTGGTCACAGCACCGGCTTTTATAGGTTATTTTGAAACCATGCTAATTATAAAAGCTGAAATGTTTGTATAAAATCTGCATCTTAAAAATCAGTTATACCATAAGGTAAAAAGAAGTATTTTGTTCCACAAAATATCTCAGTTCTTGTTTGACCACTTCCTACGATATCGAACTGTGTACTGGATCTGTAAGCGCAAAGTAAAGATAATCACCCCAGCATGCTCTGGCTCCGTTCGAAGCTTGTTTCAGGCAATAGAGTATCATTAGCAATTATTTCCACCAACATTTACTAACATCATCCTAAGGTTGCTGGCTATGCCTTTTCCAAATATTTGGTATCTTTCTCTTTTGTATTTCTGCTTCTTCACATGACCCGAAATTTGACGCCGTTAGAAAAGCGTTATGTTATAGATAATCTTTTCCATAGCGAATTTAAAATTGGTTCAAAATCTTGCCAATAATAATCACAATTTTTTTTTATAAATTAGGAGAATGCATTTGTTCCAAAAGAGTTCCCTCGTGTGAAAGTAAATAGGTGCAACAAAGGTGACGCCTCTAGTATATAATGGTTTTTTGTGTCGTTTAGAGACCTCAAGAAATTCGGTAGCAAAGTTTCACCTTCTCTTCCCGTTCTATCGCCTGATCTTTGAAACCACGTAATTGCGATCATTAGCAATGATTAATAGTAGAGCAACATGTAAAAAAATATGTTGTACCATATTCAACATTACCATGGATGATCGACAAGCCTGCACATAGGATTGAAAAAGGAAATAAATCATTGTTCAAAGCATGAAAGCTGGTTAGCCTGGCTGCCTGTTGTTCATGTATGTATAACATTACGTAACAAATTTCAAGCCACAATACTTAGAAAGATCGCGTATTTTAGGGCAATCCATATTTGGTTTAAATTTTAAATTAAAGCTTTTATCTGAAAGCACTGCCCACTGTTTACCACAATATGCGCACCATTTAGTAATTATTAACCAAAATCAATAGCAGAAAGAAACGACCATTTTTTCTTTGTCGAAAACCTGGTGAAAAACCAATACAGATCATGTAACTCATCTGTTGTCATATAAAGCGACGAAACAAAGCGACGAAAACGTGTTGGAACATTGGAGCCTATTTCATATTTTGCTATACATAGAAAAGTCAGGAAGATGTAGCACGCCAACAAATTCTCAACAATATCTAAACCCACGCTGGAGGTTGCACTTCGCTTCGAGAAGATTTCTAGGCTTGTTTGACAGGCTCAGCATCTTCTGAATCTGACACATTCGTCAGATAATGGCACGATCAGCATCATCTTGAGTCCGGCTAACGAGGCCAACGTTACTATGCCGCTCCAGGGGGTTTCGTTCACCCTTGGACGTGATCAGGATCTATGCGCGATCACCTTCGTTTTGCCTAAAGGTGCAAAAATGGATTAAATAATCAACACATGCTTAAACTTGCATGCACTATCACGTGTAAGAAGTATTTCACCGCAGAATGTGTTTTAAATATTACTGCGATAAGTAATAAATGTTACAATGATAAAATATTATGATGGATATGGCAAGGGTTAGTGACTGAAGAACTTTTAGTGAGACAATTATTTTAGTTTCAAATAAAGCAGTAAATGCGCCACATATTGATTTAAAGCATTGTTGGGTCCGCTGACGCGTGATCATCAAATTGATTGTGGTCGAAATTATTTACAACAATCACCAATTCTTACCTGCAGGTTCTCTGTTCAGTTCATTAGCAAGTCTTATTGGATTTCAATTCGACTGGATGCATCTTCCCTTTGTACGAAGTACGAAGTAATGTTGCTGTTAAGATTATGCTTTCCGCAACTAGGGAAGAAAAGTTATTTATAATACATCAATCATCCAACCTCCATCCGAATCCTTATCGAAAGATCTAAGCCTATAATCACAATTTTCAACCGAAAGAAACCAAGAAACCAAACGCGGATCAATTTGATTAATTAGCCTTATCGTGCGTCTCAAATTAACTACCGTGCACCATGGGAGAATAGCCGATGACCATAAGTAGCTTAAACATTCGTCCATCCCCACTCAAAAACTACCCTAAAATGAAACAAAACATGCAGACTTTTTCATTAATTCCTGTCTTGACTCGCGCTTCCTGTCCAAGAAACTAATCGGAAGGCGTTTGACCCGCTGAGCTATCGTCATCTTCATCGTCATCACCATTACCATCATCACCGTTATCGCCATCGTTGTTCGCGCGGCATTCGAAGATCGAGAATCGTTTGCATAGATCATGAGGGCGAAAGGATGAGTGCGCTATCACCGTGAAACGAATGGCATGACGCGTATTAATTTATCCGCTCAAGTCTTGACCGTAGACACCGCAGCGTGCCGCATTCCACACATCAAAGCACACACAAAGAGGAACGAATCGAGTAAGTGATTTAGATAAGAAATGTCTCCATAAGCCGTTGTTAAAACCTTTACTGTTCGGTCACAAGAGCAGCCTCACAGTCGCCTTCCTTTGAATGTTTTATCATTATTTTTGTCGCGAACTGCAAACTAAATCTTCAGCTGTGCCTTTTCCTTAATGCGAACATTCAACGTTTCTCACACTAGTTGCCACGCGTTTCCACGCGCCGTTATTCGGGGTACCTTCTGAATTACACTCATTCGTAAGCGAAGAGCAAATACGATCAATTGGATTATTGTGAATGAACGCACGATATTGAAACGCGCGGTTGTGTCCATAGTTTAAGGTCCGTTTTTCAAAATGATACAACGATCAGACATCTTACGCAAAATTAACGCAAACCTTTTCCGCACCACGTCCGCAAAAGACACCATAAACTCCACATACAATACGCGAAAGATGCGTTTGTAGTGCAGAAGAAAGGCTATAATTACACACCAAGCTCTAGTTAGGTTCTTGAGACTTTCGAGCTGTAACCGAGAGCATCCAGCCCTAAGGATAAACATACAAACAAACACATTGCCGTCAGTTGTTTTACCAGATTCTATTTTTTTTTCTTTTCTTCTCACTGCTCGTTCGTAGCCAGTTCTCACTACCCCTCGCAATCTCATCGAATTTAATTTATTTTTCAGGCGCATTCGCTTCAACGCATTCGCCCTGTGGATTTCTTTCACCTTGTCAGGATCTGTAATTTGGCTACTCTCGGCGGCGATTTTGAATTAATTCCTGTCGGTCTCGTTCGTGCAGTCTACGACTTAGTCTTCCGAGCAAGTAATTGAATGATAATGATACGCTGTCAGGTTGTTGATTTTACCCATACGAACGATCGCTCTGAACCGCTTTTTCGTTTGTTCGATTTGTTCTCTTGCAAGACAATTTTCGTTCGTAGCACATGATGATTGGCCGGGGGGTTGAAAATGGTCCTGCCCAAGAGTCTGAACAATCATCACGACCTGACGTGTAGGCCCGAGGGTTAATTACCGTGCGAATGAATGATTCTAAGTTTGATTTCATTCCCGAAGCAACTCGCACATATACTGTTTTCACTTATAAAAAAGGGTTCTTGGTGTTCAGAACTAGATATATAAGTATACGAGTACGTGTGTCAGTAAGAAGATGCAAAACATCCGTATGATCCCCTCTTGGGGCCAATGACTCTAAAAAGCGTACAACAGCGTCAGTGGTGTCTTCTGAAAGTGGCTGAGAAGAAGGTGAAACCAGATGCGGTAGATTGCCCAGCAGCTACCAATCGCTTGCGAATATCCTTGCTTCTTCGGTTGATGTTTCTCATTAGAGCTGGTTAAGCGGCACCCTTTCAATCCCCTTCGTGATAAGCACGTTCACTTCACGGAGGATAGGATTGTTTGGCGCATTTTTATCGTATTATCAAGCTACAATCGACAATTCGAAAGCTGCTACAGTCGGACGACTAAGAGAAAGAATTACGAAGAAAATGACGGCCTACAACTTTGGGCTTGACCAGATGAAGGAACAACAATGTGCAAACACACGCGGGCATTCCATTGAAATATTATTTGTTTTATGATTCCATCCACAGTCATCAGTGGAAGCTGTTAAGAAAGCGATGCGTGCCATGGACGTCCGTGTTTTTTTTTTTTTGCTTTGCTTTGCTCTTCTCCAATCCTTCCCGCAATAAAGCAGCATTGCAAAAGTTGTTCAATTATTCAACTCCTTCAAAAGCATAAGTATGTTGGCCGATACAGTCTCCCAGCGCATCGGAAAACGATGGTAGTTGCAGATGTTGCTTCTATAGTTGTTCCTGTTGTTTTCAATGGGTTACCTTTGTGGCGATGTTTAGTGACAAAAGAATCCTTTTCCGAACATCAGGACAATATTTTTTTCCAATTTTACAGAAATAATTAATTATGCAATTTCAAGATACAAACGGTTTCATTTATACATACTCAGGCAAGAACTGCCCGTTAATACAACATAGTGGAGAGATTTATAAAATCAATAGATTTCACAACCTTCTCGAAAGTTGTTTCTATGTTTGCATTTAAATGCTATTATAGCAAACTATCCGTTGTAAGTTTTAACAAAATTGTTCTATTTATCGTTTTTTACCGATTGCTGTGGAACGCTTTTACGATGTGCAGCACACAGCGGACGACCTGTGTTCACAAAGAAAGGTGTACATTTTGCCATTTTTTCTTTCGATCCGCCACCAGAAGATTTCGCAAAGAATGTCAACATTTTAAAACTGACTGAGGCGAGACATAAAGAATATCAAGTTAACATCAACGTTGGAATTGAAACGCGTCAAGAAGCTGCCGACCACGTCGCCCGATGTGTGGTTGCTGCTTTTTGTGAGATCCAGTGGTCGGTTGAAAACTGAGAAACCTTAAAGAAGCACGTAATGGCCGCGACTGGCCGACAGCTACGACATATTTATCGGTAATTACTTGATCTCATGTGTGCGTGCGACTGAAACCAGGACGACGACAAAAGAGAAGTGCAAAATCAAGGTAACTTACTAGCTTCTGTGAGCCGTCTACATTCCCGAACGGCAAGAACTAATGTTTTTTTATTCACGTATAGTTCTCTTGTCAGTCTTGTGGTACAACGTTCAAACGCACATCCGAAAAACCCTGATCACAAAATTTTCAGTTTATGTTCTTGGTTTTGAATCACTAATCAACTTCTTATATTGCCTTCTTATATGCCCTTTTAGCAGCAAGTTACTAAAAATTATTTCTCAGCTTTCGTTCTAGCGTTGTTATATTGCTACGAAAAAAAATCTGAGATAAGATGCATGCATTATGAAAGCATAGTTTTCGCTGCTGAAAACAACCCTAGAGAAGTATCCTAGAAGCATATTTTAATAAATCATAGGTGATAAAATAATGCTCATCTTCTACTCATAGACTAACAAGATAATCCAACTAACCGTCGTAAATGAAAAAAAAAAACCACAAACGGACGTGCTTGATCGAATTCTGTTGGTTCCACGATTCCAAACGATTCAGACACCTTGAAATTCTGCCATGATTTTCTCTCTCAATAATGAAATTGTCATAAAATATTGTAATGGTGCTAGCAGAGGGCCATTTAAGAAGTAAATCAATTATGCTGAACAGAATATCGTCTCACACGGCAAAACCGGTCCATAAACCAAACACAATCAACCTGGAATTGAGAACGGGTGAGATCGACAAAAGTTAATCATATTCAAAATTGGTGAAGCCAGTACACACACACACAATTTTATGTCCGTTGTAACGATGAAAACGATTGATGATCGATAGCATCAACCTATAGGCCAAGTTAACCGGCTAATTCGTGCGCAAAAGTTCGGCAGGCGTTTCAATTGAATGTAACTTGTTTATCAACATAATGGTAAAACCATTCCTAGTAAAGAATCTTGCATTTGTTGAGGTGCTCTTCCACTAATCAGAGGTTGCATTTTGCTTTATTTGTTGGACCTAATGATTAACCAAGTGAAACCGCCTGTAAAATAACGTTGGCATTTTTCGTTACGTATTTGCATTCCCATTGGTTGCATTTTCTCTCTAAACATTCTAACTTAACCATAACACCTTTTGCTTCTCATGACCGTATAGCTTTAGCGTGTCACATGGATATCGTCGTAGCTAATTGCTTTCTTTCAGCTCCTTCTTAGCATCAAGAAATACCAAGACATAAGCCATCGTCATTTCACCTGCATCTGTCAACAGAGGGTAAATTACATTTCTTCACACATCTCCAACGAAAAAACCCATTTTACGCTCGGGCTTTCGGCCTCCAGGCTCCGATTGTCAATTTAGTATCCATGAACAGATGAGCCAACAACACCACCGCATATGCAAGAAGCAAGGATCATAATATTAATTACTTTCATGCCTTGTCGAGGTTTCAAATATTTCATGAACAATGTAATAGCTCCTTTCTCGAAAACTCTTTTATTTTCGATCGAAATTTTATTGCATTTGGAAACATGAACTTTGTGTAATGATTGAACTACCCATAAGTTCTAAATGGTTAACCTCAAGCGAAAAACCCCACTCCATTGATGGTATGTTTGGGTAATTATTTAAGAATAGTTTTAAATAGGAAGAAACACTAATAAACCAAACTCTTTCAAGCAGGTGAGTGTGGAACTCATTAAATTCATAAGTCATTAAATACAAACCCTAAGTGATAGTATATAGAAATGTTTTTATGATAACTTTTCAAAAAAGAAATGATTAACCACGAATATAACCCATTACGAAGCTTCTGCCAAAAACTTCTAAAACAGAAATATTATTCTGTGGAATCTAATTTGTTTAAAAGAAATCACCCGTCCAGTACAAGTCACCCAGCTAAGCATTGAAGTGAAAGGAAAACGACACATCTCTACGGATTGTCTTTTCAACCCTAGATTTAAGCTTCCCACAACGATGAGGCACACGAATCGGCATACAAGTAAAACGTGTTTCGTGGGCGACACAGATTCATACTTCAGCTGTCAGCCGCGGAAACGTCACCAATCTGTATCCAGTGAGCCTTTGTGACGATAATGACTATCGATATTCAGCTCTCTAGTTAATAATCAATTATGCGCAGCTTGTTACTGAGATCCATCAGTTGTCAGGTTTGGGCTAGGTTTCACGCGGTCAATCATGCAATATTCTCAGGCTGCTTGAGTAGCACCGTATTCCAGATTCCAGCATGTCGTCGCAACCGAGATGCTACACATGGCATGGTCTGCTCTGTCAATGATCTGAACATGTCCTTAATGCAAGATACATATTTGTGTTTTTTTTTTATTCACTTAACAGCTATTTTCTTTTTTCTAGCATGCTGACTTCGTACATTCACTATTGTTATCTTCGCCAGTGCTATACAGACATTCACGTCCGTGTACTATTCGTGCGCCGTTAGATGCCTGGTAGGAATTCATTTTGAGCCAAATTGTATGGTATTAACATAACTTATGCGATGGAAAGATTGCTTAGCACAATTCTTTTAGCCAGAAGGACTACACAAACAAACCACTCGAACAAGCGCGGCTCAAATGTCTTCAGCAAAAGATAGTCGACCTCAATGTTTGCAAAGATTATGAAAAATTCAATTTCGTTAAAAAAAATGGTCTAATACATAGGATTTCGAGGACAGTCATTTAAAAATACGGCCCATTTGATCCTCGTTTCATCTCAAAGTGAGTAAACAACTGGAGAATCCTTGTTAACACACAATTTCTCTTTTGCCGTAGGATGTAAAACAAGTTCTTCAATACATAATTATGAAGAATTTGAGCAAAATAATGGTTGAGGGCCAACGATGCGGTTTAAGTTCGGCGGCCATCCATCATCCTGCTATTTTTTATGGTTCCTTCCTTACGAATTCTCATGTTTTTTTTTTGTTTTAACTACGCTACTTGTGAAAACGTTTGCACAGGGCCAACAAACAAACGCATCATCAGTTCTACGAATGCTCTGGAGAAGCTTTATAATCAATCTCCATTGATCGGTGACCAGCACCAATAGAACGCAAGTCAATATAATTCTTGCATCCGACGACTATGAGCCGCTGTTCAGACAGTTGTGCTTATTAGTTATTATTCGTGGTAATGTAATATGCTTTAAACATTGTATACTAAGCCTTACTGGTTAGCAAAATTTCAATGACTTTCGGACCAGCAAACAACCGACATGGACGAAAGGCACATGAACGCCGCATTTTGCAAAGTGTAGTTGGTTTAGCACATATCAAATCACCGACGCAACAACGCCGCGCTAGCATAACAAGACAACAACGAAACGTAAGAAAACAAAAATTCAAGTAAAAGACCTTTGCTGTTGAGGAACCCAAGCGAAAACCCCACTCGTTTACAGCAGCAATCCCCCACCCCTCCCCGTTCTCCCAACGACCGACTTTCAAAGGAGATAATTGATCCGGTTTTCCGTAGGTGAACAAGCACAAAAGCAACATCGTGAACTCCACTCCACGAACGGGAATGTTTTTTGAGATAAAAAAAATAATAGAAATATGGTCGAGAGAGTAAAAAACACCCATGTGTATGCATAAATATTCAAGAGCACAACATATGTTCAGCACAAGTTGTGGTTACAACCTTTTCCTACCTTTATGCGTTTCAGTGTGAGTGTAGTTCATCTTGCACCTTCACCTATACACCAATTATTCCTTTTGCACCAACACAATCCGGCAAGCCTGACAAAAAAGAGAAGAAAAGAGAAAATAAAGAGATGAACATAGTTGCGTTTGTCAAGGGAATGCAGTCGTAAGCAATGCGCAAGCTGCTCTTGGTTAAATTCGCAGCCTTTTGATATTGTTTCTAATGAGTAAATGGTACAGGCTTAAAACACGTTGGTAGAAAGCGAAAAATTGTTTCGCTTAATAAAGCGATCTTTAAAAAAACAGACAGCGGTAGGCTGTTAGATATCAGTGTTCTATTGAGATTACCGAACATACTGCAAGATACTGACCATTTATAAAAAGCAATCCTTATCATTGAATTATTCCAGCTTTATTGTAATGCAACAATGGAAGAACTCCATGCATTTAGCATATGACCATTATACGTGGTGGATTGATGTATTGTAGAAAAAACTAAACGTTTCATTCATTGCCCTCTGCATATCTTGAAAATATCTCAAAGAAAGAAACTCCTGCCATTAACGCTTAAGCACAGTAACAAACATTGTACGGGTTTTTCTTTCTGTACAAGTAAAGTATCTTATGTTTGGTTCCCGATTATGCCACTTGTAAAAAGGATTTAATCAACGTATAGTCTTCCAGCTATGGGGAGATAAGATTCACTGAGATCGATCTGGTGGGTGGCCAAATAAGCCACCAAACATGTATAAACTACTAAGACTTATTTTACGATACAAAATGCGATGACTACATATGTAACATTCAACACATTGGGCGAAGAGTTCTACTTAAATACGAAAGCTTTGGTTTAATATAAAATGTAAGGTAGGTTCGTTGCTTTCTAGGTCGTTGGAGTCTTTCGTCAATAGAGAGTCGAGAGTGCTTTCAGAGCAAATGACAGAGCAACATAATCGGTCACTACAGTTGTTTTTGAATAAGCAAGCGCCATCCCAATAAATAACAATTGTTTTTAATATTTTATTTAAAAACATCAGTCGAGTCTTACCATAAGCCCAATCTTCTCGAAAAACACCAATGCACGTTTTCTCTCAGAAGTCTCAGTCAGGCACTTACACATAGAAACATGCAAGAAATTCGAAGGTTTCAGCTTTGCCTTCGAGTAAACATTATACAGCATTTTTAATCAATTTTCAACCAACACAAGTCAGTGTATACGTTAAATTATTGATGTGAGCTTTTCCAGGCACGCCAACATGTTCTGAAGCTGCCAGTTGTCTTTCATAGGCGAAAGGGTATTTAATCGGACAAACTCATCTTTGTATCAAAACGGTATCCAATTTCAATTACGAACAACTCCCGTCGCTGCAGCATTCTTTTTTCATGGCTGTCGAATACCTGGCAGCCATGATCTCACATACACGTGTGTTAGTGATGTACCCCAGAGTAGCTAACATCGATTTCCTTCGCTCTCCCAGGAGGTACGATCAAGGAAGCCGAGCTGGCTCGCGCGTCGACACAAAGCTTAGAAACCAGTTTTTAAAACTTTGTGAAAAGAGCGAGAGAAAGAGAGTTTGTTTCATACTAGGAGAGAGAATTTTTATGTCGAGCATTGTGCAATTCTGCATAGAGGTATGGTTTCTTCGTCAGTTTCGGAGTTAAAGCCGTGCGGTTCACATCAGACACACGATCGCACACGATCGGACAAGCTAAACATACTTATAAAAAAAAACATGCCACCTAAAATTACTAGTAAAAAATGGTGCAATTGATTGGATTCCAGTGTCGTTAATATTGTGTTATCCGTTATGTGCGTAATATAGTTGACAAAATTAAAATGCAATACCCGAAAGCACCACAAGGAATTCCAAGATACCACCGACAAGAGAAAACTAGCAACACCAATTCCTGAGATGGTGAAACGACAAGCTTCAGTGATCATGTTTCGGTGGATGGTTGTGATATGCATACATATATTGTATGTTGTTTGCTTAAAATGAAACCGTTTATGTTTCTAAATTGGCGACCAAGTGGCATATTAACAAGAGTGTCATTCAGAAACGGCGTGAATAATCAAAGTGAATGAGAAAGATTCAAGATACAACAAAAAAGCCGTCGTGCAAAACCACAAGAAAAAGTGAAGCATTAATGCGTAATGCGAAGAAGTCGTGGAGAATCGATAGAAACCGTTGGAAACATTGTTCGTGTGGGTGTTTATGTGGGTGAATGCGAGTGCGGTGATTATTATCATCACCATCAAGATGCGCTTGTCACCGGCATGGCTCGCAGTGTTGCTTGGCACGATATTTGGCGTGTTTGGAGCTTCGCTTAGTAAATCCTTGCTCACCCAAACGCCCGACGAGTGCCGCTGGACGGGTTACGGAGATGACGATCTTACGCTCGTGTGTCGACTGAGGACTATCAATAGTGAACTGGAGAACACTAATTTCAGCGTGCTACATCCCGAAAATACCGTGCGACTGCAGCTGCACTGCAATGACGGATTGTTCTTTCAGAGTAACCTTAGCCATGGTAGCTTCAAGCAGTTGACCAAGCTTCGCTCGCTCTCGATCGAATATTGTAAAATAGCTAACCTAAGCGATGGTTCCTTTCGCGGGCTCAAGGAGCTCACCAATCTTACCCTGAGAACGCACAACACCGATTGGTCTTCTATGAGCCTCAACGTTGCCCCGCTAGCTTTCAATAGTGAACTTTCCAAACTCCATCGGCTAGACCTTAGTCAAAACAATATGTGGAGTATACCAGACGGCATGATATGCCCACTATCGAGGCTAGACTACCTCAATCTCACGCGAAATCGGTTGCGTGACTTGTCGGTGTTCCATTTCAGTGCCTCGTTGAGCACAAGATTGTCAAAAAAATGTGGCACATCCATCTCAATCCTCGACCTTTCTCACAATACCATCGACAACCTCCCGCCAGCCATATTTTCGGGGCTCGGAAAGCTTACCGATCTACAATTACAGAGTAACGGGCTAAACTTTATCGCCGATCGGGCACTAGAAGGCTTGGTTTCGCTGTCGAGATTGGACATTTCTCTCAACCGGTTAACCAACCTGCCACCGGAATTATTCTCTGAGGCAAAGCACATCAAGGAGATTTACCTACAGAACAACAGTTTGAACGTACTGGCACCAGGGATTTTCTCCGACCTACAGCAGCTACTGGTGCTAGATCTATCCAGCAATGAGCTCACGTCGGAGTGGATAAATTCCGTCACCTTTCAGGGGCTCTCCAAGCTGATCTTGCTCGACCTTTCGAACAACAAGATTTCAAAAATGGAGGCGTCCATCTTCCGCGACCTAGCCGGACTGCAGGTGCTACGACTGCAAAATAATGTTATCGACAGCATCGCCGAGAATACCTTTGCTGAGTTGGGTGCTTTACATTCACTGGTGCTATCGAACAACCGACTGACCACCGTAGAACACTTCACCTTTCGCGGCTTGACGAAACTCGCGCTGCTCTCTCTGGACTTTAACCGTATCTCGCGCATTGACCGACTAGCACTACGCAACCAAAGCACCCTTCAAGAGCTGCATCTGAACGGAAACAAGCTCCTACAGGTGCCGGACGCCCTGTATGATGTTCCGGTTTTGCGAACGCTTGATCTCGGCGAAAATCATATCGCAAACATCAACAATGCCAGTTTCCGTCATATGGTTCAGTTATACGGACTTCGACTGACCGAGAACAACATCGAAATCATCCGACGGGGAACGTTTGATGCTATGCATTCACTACACATCCTGAATCTATCGCAGAACCGATTGAAAACAGTAGAGCAATCGTGCTTTGACAACAACACGAATTTACAAGCCATCCGGCTCGATGGTAACTTCCTAACTGACATTGCCGGTCTCTTCACGAAACTACCTAATTTGCTATGGCTCAATATCAGCGATAACCATCTGGAAGTATTCGATTATGCACTCATTCCTACTAGCCTTCAATGGCTGGACATTCACGCCAACAAGATTGCAGAACTCGGCAACTACTTTGAGATCGAATCGCAGCTATCGCTAAGCACAATTGATGCTAGCTCAAATCAGTTAACCGAGATCACCGGAAGTGCAATTCCGAACAGTGTGGAGCTGCTATATCTCAACGATAACCTTATTTCCAAGGTACAATCGTACACGTTCTTCAAAAAACCCAATCTGACTCGGGTGGATCTGTTCGGTAACAAGATCACAACGCTTGATCCGAACGCGCTGCGTATATCAGCCGTCCCTGATGACCGTTCATTGCCAGAGTTCTACATCGGTGGTAATCCTTACCAATGTGATTGCAACCTCAACTGGTTGCAAAAGAGCAACGTCGACTCACGTACGCAGCCTCGACTTATGGATCTTGATAGCATATACTGCAAGCTGCTGTACAACCGAGGCCGCACATTTGTCCCGCTTGTCGAAGCTATGCCGAATCAATTCCTCTGCAAGTACGACACACACTGCTTTGCGCTTTGCCACTGCTGCGACTTTTATGCCTGCGACTGCAAGATGGAGTGTCCAACCCAGTGCACCTGCTACCATGACCAGAGCTGGGCTTCAAATGTCGTTGACTGTTCGCGGGCTGGTTACGAGGAGCGTCTACCCGATCAAATTCCCATGGAATCGACGCAAATATACCTGGATGGTAACCGCTTCCGATCACTCAACAGTCATGCGTTTCTGGGTCGGAAAAGACTGAAGATCCTCTTCTTGAATGCCTCGAACGTGGAAACAATCAGCAACCGCACTTTCTTCGGACTGAAGGAGCTGGAAATTCTTCAGCTCGATCACAACCTCATCAGTGAACTGAACGGGTTCGAGTTCGTGGGACTAGACTATCTCAAGGAACTATTCCTGCATTACAACCGGATATCGATAATAGCGAATAAAACTTTCGATCACCTGCACAACCTGCGCGTCCTTCGGCTGGACCATAACCGCATAGTAAAATATAATATTTGGCACCTACCGAAAGCACTTACAGAAACTCGCTTGGCGGCTAACCCATGGTCATGCGAGTGTGATTTTGTAGATCGATTCCAAGAATATCTCAATACAAACGACAATGTGCGCGATCGCTACAAAATCAGATGTTCCTTCTCATCGATGCCTCTGCTTCACAACGGGACTGTCAGTGAGAGTAACAGTGTTGTTGCAATCGATGCTAATAGCGATAATGCCACTGATGGCATAGCAGAGGGCTTCCTGATTATTCACGATAGTAGCACACCGCTCTGCAATGGGACCGTGCAGCTAGAAAATGTTATCAATGGCAACTTTACCTCAAAGAAAACGGTTCTCGCGACGCAACCAATCGAGGGCTACATTCCACTGCTGATTACAGCCTTGTGCGCATTCTCCATCGTGATTGTCCTAACATTGGTGCTGTTCGTGTTTAGACAAGAAATGCGCGTCTGGTTTCACTCCAGGTTCGGCGTACGCCTATTTAATAGCAATTCTACCATGGACAAGAACGAGCGTGACAGACTTTTCGACGCGTTTGTTTCCTACAGCTCGAAGGACGAGGCGTTTGTGGCCGAAGAGCTTGCTCCGATGCTCGAAAATGGGGACCCATCGTACAAGCTATGCTTGCACTATCGAGACTTTCCCGTGGGAGCCTACATTGCGGACAATATTCTGCAGGCGGTTGAATCCTCGCGTCGCACAATAATGGTACTGTCAGAGAACTTTATCAAATCCGAGTGGTGCCGTTTCGAGTTCAAATCTGCTCATCACCAGGTACTACGGGACAGACGCCGGCGTCTAATAGTGATCCTGCTAGGAGAGGTGCCGCAGAAGGACCTCGATCCTGACATTCGATTGTACCTCAAAACAAACACCTACCTGCAGTGGGGTGACAAGCTGTTCTGGGAGAAGTTACGTTTTGCCCTTCCCGATGTGCCAAATAATCAACGGCGGCAGCACCAGCAAAACATCTCGATCACACATTCTAACATTCGCAACAGCTACCAGTTGACCCGCGTTCCTACCACCAACCGAACCAACAACCAACTGAGTATGCTGCAAAACCAACCACAACACGAGGCACGTCCGCAACGACGATCGCCTGACGATCATCCTTCTGCAATGCAATTGCAGCCACAGCAACCTGTCCCAGCCAACGGCATGCAAACTCAACAGCTCCAAGGTAACCAGCAGCGAGCATCGGTGCCGATAAACTCATCACAAAGGACGGTTGGGATTCACATCTGATCGTGATTTGTGCTTTTAGATTCAGTGCGACGATCGTGATCAGGAGAATCAAAAGATAACACCGTGCGCAACGGGGATTATGTTTGGTGCATCTTTAATGTCCCACATCCCTTTAGTTAATTTTGAAGTTCGAAAGCTCCCGTGTGAGTGCTCAGTGTTTAGGCCTATGGCAAACGGCTCTAGATGGAATCTAATTTTGGTCGCACCGAACCGAACCGAATTGTGATATTTACACGTTTAAGTTATTTCTAAGCTACATGAATCCTAACGCGGTGTGCATTGTGTGTGTGTATGAAATCGCAATAGAAGAGTTCCAGTTTATTCATATTTTTTGTTTACGTCGGGGAAGAACATGCTCTCATGGATAGCATGTATCACGATGTATGTGTTTCCACGATTGTGCAACAATATTTTACAACAGTGCTCAAAAAGCGGTTAAGTGAAAAATACAGTTGTTTTAAAATCAAATTGCACTCGTTACATTGTGCGCAAGCATACCATGGTCCATTCAACTAGAACATGTATGGAGTTTGTCACATTTGTTTCATCAGCTACACCGACCAGCTAACCATTAGTTGCTTTGAGAAAGTTGCATGCAGTCAGCACCATTATTTGGATTTGGTAAAATTGATGCCACTAACAAAATGTACTATACAATCAACTATGAACACAAGCTGATTTTATGCTGATACTTGTTCATTAAGATAATAGCTTGAAACGTTACAAATACAACGAACACATAAGGATAAGATAGAGATCACAGAATATTACATGCAAATCCCAGAAAACACAAAATATTAAGCAATAGCTACAACTATCAACTTTTGAGAGTGTACGTCGTGTTCAGAAAAGCTCTGCTAAGCTATGTGCAATTCAAATATCTTTTATTCCATCCATTATCGATCAATCTACTAATCTAGCACATTGTAAATGAATTATGCCAAAATTCGTTCGGACGTTTTTTAATTCGTTTATTTCGAAAATGTATTTATTGTAGCGTATCTTACGGTTGATATTACACCTTCCTTAACTCTATATTTTAGATGGCTTGTAAAGCATAAACAATGCTTCAATATGTAGTCAATACGACTTCTTGTTGAACTAATATTGGTCAACTAAATCAGATGTACGTCGAAACAAATACAGTTGAAATACAGAACGTGTATCCTTGGCATATCGCAAAATCTTCGTGCTCGTAAACATATGCTTGTGATTTTCACAAAATTGATAGAGTCATAACATGCTTTCTATTATTGATTATTATTGAAAAACGGGCAAACATGTGTGTGGAGAATATAAAAATTGATAATTAATTGATGATAAGAATAGAAATGAACGCAGAGCGAGGAAGAAGAAGCACAATTAAATTTAATACAAAGATGGACGACCTAACATTGACAAAGAGTAAGAAACTTATTATCTGAACTCCATTCTTACGATGACTGGATTTTTGTTCATTACAAATTTAGTATCTGAGCTCCCAGAATATAATGTCTGAATTGTTACTTTTTGATACACAATAAGCAAATGGAACTACTTTAAAAAATGAGTAACACAAAGGCACGTATCAAAAGATTTCTACGAAAATTGATTCATTGGTGGTGCATTATTATGCAAAATAATAAATATAGAAAATTTAAAGAAATACTCGCTACTATAAAAACATCATATTTTAACATTAATTGTGTTGTGTAAATTGAAAAACATAGTACATTCCCATGTAAATAGATAACAAATAAAACTCCTAGTCAAAAAAAAAGTAACAACCCAAGCGTCTGAAGAGAATTAGCGTACAACATTATACTTCCTGAAGATTCCCTTCCTGATGAATGAAGAAAAACAGCGTTGATACACGCTTCTTTGTACCATTTATAAGAAGTTGTGCCCCTCTCTTTGCGAAAACTGCTCTTTATTCTATGTACGAAGGATGCTGCAAGTACAATACTTCAATAAAAATCAAAGCGACAAAAATCATCCAAAAGATGCAAAGAGAATGTGCATCAATGTGAAATGTGGAACAAAGGAATGAATGTTTTAGAATAATTTAGAATCTGCAGAACTCTATTCGGTTACTCTGTCATGGTATAAGTTTAAAGCACGTTTTTATGAAACAGCATATAACAATTGTACTTGGTGTGAAAAATATATTCGTAACACTTACATACATATCACGCAAGTGTAAAACTTAGATTATGATTGCTCGATGAAGAATATGGTGACAACAAGTCTGCAAGACACAATCGGAGACAACATAACTTTGTAGATAGAAAGCGATAGCGTTTATATTGAAACTTATAAACTTATCACCATACGTACCATCTTCTATATTATGCAGATATTTGTTTCAAGGCTTTGAAATGGCGTGAGCATGCTCATTTGTACAAAATGTTTAAAATTCATTCCTCGTATTGTAAATAAATTAACAGAAACAGAACTGAAACTAGAAATGGGCATAGAAAAATGGAAAATTTACAATATAGGAAGCATTTGTGTGTGTTAAAAATGAAAAAAACGCATTTGTAATGAATTGTTAAATAGAAATGAGACTGGATTACAAAGAAAAACCATTCGTTACATTATATAGATAAACTCTAAATATCCGAAATGTAAACAATGAAAACTAGTTTTTGTTTTTCACAGACTACAAAAAAACAATCGCATTATTATAGGTAAGAATCAAAATGAGATGCTTAGTAAGTTCCTGTAATTTTTAATTGGGTTCGAATGGGTTTTTTATATGGCCTTTGTGTGAATTGGTAGAGAATGGGTTTGTCAGGCTCCGGTTGACGGGTGATTTCATGCAAATGACAACGGATGGCCTAGTCTACTTTCTTACGATGCGGCGAACGACAGAGAAGGCATGATAGATCTCAATTGAGATAGAGAAACGGCGTTAACGAATTCGCCGAAAAGAAATTTAAAAAACTAAAAGAAAAGGGAAACCATAAAAAGTCTTTCTTTTTAGAAGTATGTCTTAATTCTGTTCAAACTCGACATGTCGCCGCAATATCAAGTTAAAAAGATGATTGAATTTTTTTTTTTCAAAAGCCTTACCTAGTTTGCACCAACTGGATGATGCATATCTAACAAGTATGGATTTGCTGCTTTCATGGCACAGATGAAGTGTGGGACATTTAGCTTCCCCATCCGCTTGCATTAATAAGCCCATTTTCTACAAGAGCCACCGGGATTAATATATAAGGATTTTTACTACAGTGTGCTTTAAATAAACCAACTATTCCCAACGGGCATTGTAATACTATGCCAATTAAATTAGTTCTTCAAATTTGCTATGAAACTTCAAGATAAACTACTCATTTACCTTTTCTTTGCGCGTCTCCCATGCGACAATTGGGCCAAACGTAAGGCATACACCATGTCACATAATTAATCACTATATTAAAATTTTAAACCTAAATGGTTGTCGTCACTTGCATGTAAACTGTGCACTGCATCGGTAAGAACTTAGAGCCTCCGGTTTGGCAAACCATAGAATCAACCGAAGCGGCACTATGTCTTTGATGTTGCGCGGCCGCCGGTGCGCCGCGTTCCGTATCCCACTGTTTTAATCCCTCCAAATTGACCTTCTTCATTTCATCCAACTACATAACTTACTCTACAGTCCCTCACGTATCTTATAAAAATGTGAGCCTATGTTTATTATTTTCTTTTTACCCTTCTTTTTATCGCTTGGATAGCTCCAATGTTGACTAGGGTCTGCCACATATATTCGTAATTAATTCACTGTTAATGGGATTATGCGTATCTCTTTTTGCTTACGTCGTTCCATTCACGGTTTTCACACGCGCTTCATCAACTTCTATAAGACCCAAAGGCAAATGAACACCAACGCACAGCCAACATTAACAATGAAAAGACATATGTAGGAACAAAAGTGCTTGTGTCACGTGAAAATTTATAATTTTAACAAATGTTTAAAGTAAGCTACCTAAGCTTAATAAACACTCATACGCTCAAGGATTGTTGTGTGACGTATATCATACTACCCAAATTGTCCTTTGTTGGACTAAGTTTGCTGCATGAGTTAGCAGCCGGCAGCAGGTGGGTTTGTAACATAACAAGCAAATTGTTTTGTCAAATTTATCCACATTTCACTTGACTAGATGACTAGAATCAAATGAGCATTCCTTCATATATTCTGAACATAATCAGTTTAATCCACTTTTTTTTATCGTGCTGAAATGAGTGTAGAGAAATGAGCATCATCCAGAAGCGCCGAAAACTGCAAAAATTACCATACGGTTTTTTATCATTCCGTTCTATTCTTATGGCCATCCATTGATCGTAACACAAACAATAAGCACATGCCTCACAGAAGCCTCCTCATGTGTGTAAAGTTTGCAAAGAATAAATTAACTGATATCAGTGAAAACTCTCAAAAGCAACCTTTGGGAAGGATGCGGTGTCAGCTTTCAACAATAGTGCTTGCAGGATTATTTTGTCGTCTTTTCATTCAAACCATTTACAGATGGTCCAGCTGCCCATGGCCAATGCGCATTGTAAAGGACGAGACTAGCATTACGGCTTGAAATCTGCCACAAACCGGGACTGCAGATCAGCAGGTTGGTCATCCGAAACTTCCTCATTTTTTTTTTTTTTTTTTTGCAAAATACAACACACGACACATTACAACGGAAATACCGAGAATATATGACAAAAAAAACTGTGAAAGCTCAAATCTATGTCTTTTTCCCTCTTACTTTTTCTGATTTTCATTTAAATTCTTATTTGATTGAATGTAAATGTTCTGCCAGCACAATTTCTTTTAATTATTTGAACTTATACTTAAGCTTAAAATACTGCCATCTACGTGATGATGATTATTGCGTTCCAACGAATAGTATCAAACTATTTTCAAACTAACATACTGATACTAAACTTTGAAAGTTGAAGAATTATTTTCTCAAGTTAAAGAATTCTTTCTGATCGTGCATGCATGATAGGGATAGAACAATAACATCCCAGCCATAACTAGTTTTTTCTTCTTTTCTGGGCTGCTTATAGTCGAACACATCCAACCAAGCCAAACGAAAATAACCAATCTTTACTAAATATCTATATCTGTCTTTTCCTAAACTGTATTTGCCTTTTTCATGCATTCTGCAGCTCAGCCACTATAGCTTTCAGTGTGTTCCGGTAACACTTCAGATAAAACAAAGGTCTTGGTCAAACCTCTCGCAAGCCGCAAGTGTTCACTCTTTCCCCTGTGAATTTTTGGACAACATAGCAAGACCGTCAAGCTTTAAGTCCGGAAGTGGACCATTGAAGCACATTTTCGCTACTTTATGCCCATATATTCTAGATCAATAATGATGAAGATGATGATACCCTCCCTGTATTCCTAAATGAGTTGAAGAAGAAGGTCGAAGTTTATCTTTTGAATATAAAGAACTAACAAAAACAGTCAATAGGTGGCGTTGCGCGTTTTGATAAGCCTACACTTAAAAAAATAAAAAATATAATCATGCTTCAAAAATTGTTCACCTTACCGTTCTAGACTTCACAAACAGCTGCTTATATTATCTTCTTATTGCAACAGAGATTCCAGAATAATTAAAGAAACCGGTTAATGTATTGAAAGCAACAGATTGAAACTTATTCGAAGAAATTTGAATAAAACAAACTCCTGTCCGCGATGCTTTGCATATTGGAAGCAAAAATACGGAACCTTGCACATTTTTGCATTTATTAGTGTTCCTGCGCCTTATTCAGCTGAAATAAAGGGTTCAAATTTGCTATATTTTTCCGTTGCAGGAAAGAAGCATGCCAACAACGAATTGATTATTTACCGCATACATAAAACACACATTTCGATTATTTTATTCTTTTCCATGATGGTTGGATACAGCTACAATTCATCCTCAGTTTTCTTTTGGTTTATCGGAATTGCCTTGATTCAACAGCGCAGTCAATCCAGTAACAAGGGTAACAAGACAAAACGGATGAGAGGAATAATTCGGCAAAAATTTAAATATTTGCTTTCCGAACATTTTTATTCCTTATTCTGGCGATGTAGGTTGGTTTCTACGTGCGCAGTGTCAGACCAATGGATTCACACGAGGTCACTGCGAGAAACAGTTGGTTTAGTTTTTTTTTTTTTTTTCGCAAAAAAACAAAACAGTGAGATTGATACCTCGGACTTTTTACGTTTTACTCGTTTTCAAAGCAGTTTAAAGTGATTTTTCCACATTTAAAGCTCTGTACCTTTTTATTTGTTGACAGGAAGCGACAACTCTTCAAAAATTGAGTTTTTCTCAGAAGGATTGCTGTAATGTGGGTTGGCTCATATTCATAATTTGCTTAGGGTAATACTTATTTTTCTTGATTTTAAACAATAGACCATGCAAATATCAGAACAAGTTGTCTTATTGCTATGATTCGTTAATTTTTGAAAATAATGTTTCCGTCAATCCGTCCTTCTCAAACTCTTATCATCAACATAACACATGCTAATTAACGCAATTCAAGTGTACTTTCAAGATAACATGAAATCATCAATCATTTATATATTTCACTTGTACATAGATTGCATGTGTATAAAATGCTTAAAAACTAAAGTTATTATTATATTGATATTGATGCGACACAACAAATACACCGGTATATAAGATTAATAGCACACACCCTTAACAAAAAATATGGAACGGTTTTGGTTTATTGTATGTTATAACACTCCTGTTTACCCAACATAGTTTCCAATTTCACACTAATAAAGTTTTTTTTTCCACATGAGTTCAATGCAGCATATGCAAAAGATCAATATAAGAAACATTTGTAAAACCGGCACAGTAGTTCATAAATCTTGAAATAATATTCAACTGTTGACAAATAATAAAGCGAAAAGGTCGCGTGAATTATTAGAATTTCACTACGGGGGCTAAGATAACCGAATACTGAAAACGAGGAAAACGAACCGCGGTTTCGGATGTAGCTAACCCACCCAGTTCTTAACTTCAGCTTCGGAGTAGTTGTCTTCCTGTATTCATGTCGACATGCTTGCGGAGGCTGTACACACACTTCTTTTCACTCTTTCTCCTTCTCTCGAAGCTATCGCCTCGCAGGCACTGACCACGCAGCAGCATGCCACAAAGTCTTGATCATGCATTTCTTAAGGGACTACCACAAAAGAAACGGCAGCTACGTCCACCCAATCGACGGCAATAACAACGGTCATTTCTGCGAGGTTGTTGTCTCCTCTCACCCTTAATCTTGCTTTCTCGATCTCTTCCTCACGCACAAACTCCGTACCGCACATTTTCTCGTACCATTCATAATCATTTATCTCTGTTTTCTGCTTACCGAACAAGTATGCGCTATCTTGCGTCTACAACCCGCAGTTTCCAAAACCGACCCCGACGGATGACTAATGGAACTGCGTATATGGGCGATGGCAGTTAGATAAAATATAGCATATCGCTTGTTATCGATGAGCATCTTGCGCAGTCGCAGATGTTGGATTGGATGGTAAAATGAAGTTGCCTTATGTTTTCATATTCGAGTCCACTAACAAATATTTTAAGAACAAATGTAATTAAAATGTTGATCATTTAAAGTATCATAAATCATCCTGATGCAAAATTTGATGAAAGAGTGTTTGATTTTGAATGGTTTAATGCAGACAATTATTTTTATTTTTTCATAGATTGCTTTCATTGATGAAAATTTTTCAAATCAAAGCCAAAGCGAGTAATGCACATGCGACATTTATCTATCATCTGCCAATTCATGTTAATCGTACATTTGTGCTTCAAGTGCGATAGCTACTAATTGCTTCTTTTATCTTTCATTGGATGGGAAAATGTATAGTTTTATGTTGACTTTTAAACCATTTTCCACAGAGTTGTATTGAAAAAAACGAAAGAATAAGGCGTTCACATGCAAGATCGCATGCAACTTGCACCCAAAACCAGTGTCTTTAACCAGCCGATCGCTGTTCCTACCGTCGTTTGATCCACATCGTTTGTCGTTTGATCAACATGTATTGTCGTTTGATCAAACGTACTGTCGTTTGAGCAAAACACTTCCAGCTTCTTTGCAAGCAGCATCGTCTTATTGCTGTGCAGCTATGCGTCAAAAAGACGATGTGGCAAAGAAGCTGGGAGTGTTTGCTCAAACGACGTTACGGTCGATCAAACGACAATATATATATTGATCAAACGACAACACATGTTGATCAAACGACAAACTATTTTGATCAAACGACGTTAGAAACTGCGAACGGCTGTATTATTGCAAGGAAATAGCGCGATAAGACACAAGGTCGTTGTTGCAATATTTGTTCAAATGTTCATCAATCGAACATTCAATCGAAGGCCACATCCATTGCAAAGACATTCACTTTCCCCGAGCTAGTTAGCTTATATTTATTTTATTTCAACCGTGACTAACAGCCAAGAGCCTTCCAGTATATGTTTATTCCTCGACCTAGCGAAACTCTTGTTCTTCATCAAGACTCATGTATCGCACGAGCACCCTGGAGTCACGATTTTTCGCATAACCCATTGTTTGCTTAAAGTTAGGTAATAACTAATGGATCGGAAAAGTTTGCTAATAAGCACGACTGTGGCATATTTGAAATGCTCACTATTAACATTCCGGAACCACAATAGCACACAACGGCCGATGCCTGGGTGTACAGCTTTCGTTACCAAATGTTACACTTCTTCCAATCTTTTTTTTTCTCTTGACCTTCTGTTCAATCAATCCTGTTCTGTTCTGGAATGCTTCCAGATTAATTATAGGTTCTTATAAGTAAGAAAATATCGTAACAGAAGTCGCACTACTTGATGATTGAGCCGGCGTAGGCGCTCGGCTATCCAGGACCCCTACGAATCTCCGTTAGCAGAACTAACAATTGGGTCGTTTATAGGTACTAGCAGCACAACTACAACTATAACAACACTAAAATGCATACTACAATTAGATATATGTATCATTCAAAGAAGACTCTCACTATTACACCAGTTTTAAGCATCAAACCTTTTTTGAGAATATTCGTACATTAAACCGTTTTATTTAGGGTAAACCAATATCCAACATATTATAATGATAATTAAAACCAGTACTTCATTATTCCCAGGATTTTATTTTTATTGTACCTAATTCCTATGTAAGAACTTCATAATCCATTATATAAACCTTTAACATTCTGTGTAGGGGCCTATAGTGGGAAAATTGGTGCTACTGTTCATATGCGGCATTTCATTACAATTAATAGGGTTGTTGATCAAATTTAGATAATCAATATCTTTAGGAAGACTACTCATATTCAACACCTTTACGTTGTTATCATAAATATATAATGCCTTAAGGCTTAAAAATGGTGTGAGATATACATCCGTAATATTGTTGTTTGAAACAAACAATTCACTTAGCCTTATCGGTACTTCGTTTGCTTTAGAAGATAAATTTGTCAGCATGTTGTGTGACATATCTAACGAGTTAAGACTATTCATCAAAGCAAAATGTTTAAAATTCACTTGTTCAATTTTGTTCCTTGCCAAATGGATCGATAATAAAGATGCGAAATAATCTGTACAGTTTGGGACAGAAGTTTCTTCAGCAGGAAATTCATTTCGTACCTTTCTTGAGTGGTAGGTATGCCATGAACAAAATTCTATGGCCTCTTCATTGTATGCACGGCCATCTTGAGCAACGTTTGAGAACCTGTGTGTCATATCAATGCTCATATTCAAATCAGCCAGTTGATTACCCTCTAAGAATATTGTTTTCAGATTTACCATTAACGAAATTACTCTAAAATCTAGTTGTTTTAATCGATTATCTGATAAAAATATTTCTTCCAAATTTTTGCAACAAACCATTGCTGGATTGACACTTATCGTCTCAATTTTGTTGCCCACCAAATACAGTAGAGATATTGACGAGTTTAGTAATACGTCGAAACTGAAGTTAGTTAATTCAGAATGTGCTACCCAAAGAATGTCTAGCGCAGTTAGCTTTGATATAGTCGGTGTCACAGACTGCAGCGTTGTATAATCTGCCCGAAAATCTTGAATTCTGGTATTTTCGTTAAAGACCAGATCCTCGATGGTCATGTTGCGTAGATTTACCACACTAGGAGTCATTTTGGCGGGAAAAATCACACGCGTTACATTTGATGCACTAATTGATATTTTCCACGGAGTAATTTTCTGCATAGCTTCAGTGAGATCGAATGAATCCAAAGATGCATTTATGAATATAAGCTCTTCGGTTTTGTTGCTTAAGAACGAATAGTTTCCAATGTCGCTTTCACTTGATAGATTGAAAATCATACACGACAAGTTACCATTAATGAAGGTAAAAGTCCAAGAATTCTCCCCTCCAACCGCGTATAAACTGCTCCAAGTCACCAGCCATATCAATCTAAAGAAATAAAACCTGTTCTAAAACTCGTCTCAACTATATAATATATCTACATTACCTTTCCCAGATTTTCATTATGAGAGATGATGAAAGAAGCACTACTTCCAACTGAATATTGTTCAATGCAATGCAAATGTGTGAACTATAAATAGGAATCGTATCTCATAAAGAATGACTTTCATACTTAATTTGCCACCACTTTATATCTACTTAAATGATTATTGCAAAAAAGAGCGTGTGGCGACTGTACAATTGAATACATACTGGTGTGCTAATGTACAAGTAATCGCCGAAACATATTACAAGGAGCTTAACAATGGCTAATGGTTTGTGATGCGAAAATTCGTTTGAACTGAACCATTATTACCGAATATATAAAGTTAATCAAACTGGAAACAACAAATGTACAGATGTTGAAAATTAGAAAAAAAAAAACAAAAAATGCTCGACAAGCGTTGAAATTCAATGTAATTTATTTGGCTATTCTAACTACGAGTTCCGTGACTCATTTCAAAATACCAAAAACTACGTCGCTTAAAAAACGCTAAAAATATACCGTATTTATATACCGAGACCGGGTACAAACTTTTGTTATGTACCGAAAAGATGCAAAGCTGGGCAAAAATGCTTGTTTTATTCATAAATTAACTTATCAGTCATTTGCCTCCTTTTCTAGGGGAAGTCAATAAATTCTACAGATTCTAATCTCATTAATCAGCATATTTAACAAACACTTATAGTCAAGATTAATTTTATTTATTAAGCAATCCAAGGTACGCGTTCTTAAAAACATTCATATTTATACTCATAGATAAATGTGGTTGATCATAAAACAAATGAGTCAAAGTTAACACAAATGCATCATCATTACTTCAGGTGAAAAAACACACTAGAAGCAGCTTCCGCTGAAATGTAAAAAGCATGCATGCAGAAATATGACGTATGATATATTCGAGTATCGATCGATACATGTTAGGATTTAACCGAATTAGCTACATTTAAGTGACATTAAAAGCAATGTAATAGAAATCAGCATCTGGTATATATTGGCAGATCATACGAGTACGTGCTATCGGCACGTCTAGTGATATGATGCCACATAACAAATACAACAAATAGGACTATGATATGAATTGATAAATTTTGATAGGTACGTTATCTGCAAAACGTCTTTTTCTTGTTCCATAAACGCCATCACTCGGTATGCAAAACACTTCCTGAAAAAAAAAACCAGGTTCCGTGGTTCTCGACACCGTACTTGCTAGCTTGGTGTGCTAAAAATATAACGTTTGATACATTTTAACAGTGCTTGTGTTTGTCTAGACGACGTATACTAATATCAAGCCGAAGAGCCGCGTACTACCGGAAAATCAGCTGATTATCTCACACAACGAGGAGCTGAATCAACGCAAGTTGCTCCATAGCTAATGTACGCACTTCTTTTGCGTATATTTGTGTAGTAATGTGTTGTCTCACATAGCAATAATGCGCGATAAACACGCGTTTCTCAACGGTCTGTGCGCGGCGCGAAAGATTGTTCAGCCTGGTTCATTGGTCAGTTTCAGATCAGATACCTCCTCAACATCACGCGTTGCTTGCCTGTTTTCTGCTTAGTTAAAAAAAAAAGCACTGGGCACATCCTCTGCTTAGTTACAATGACAGAGATAGTACTCGATGACATTCTCATCGAGATTGGAACCTTCGGCAAGTTCCAGTTACGACAATTTGTGCTTATGATTTTACCTCTCGTATTTAACGCGTTCTCTAACCTGTCATATGTGTTCACCGCGGCTGATCTGCACTATAGGTACTGCAATGGTCAAATGAATATTCCGATAAATATCAATACATTCTGCGTTTCAGATGCGTCATTCCAGAATGCGAGAATCGCATTGGTGCTGTCTATCAACCGGATTGGTTGCCCGCAGCAGTTCCTTACGAGAACAACCTTCCTGCAAGATGTCAACGATATGAGCAGCTTCCTAACACCACTCTTGATCATTCCCATTGCCTGCCCAATGATTTCAACCAATCTATTATCGAACGGTGCTCCAGCTTCGTTTATCAAGAGACAACAGTAACAATTGTCAATGAAGTAAGTGCAGTTAGGTTGTTCTATCGTTCTATTTAAGGTTTTCGTTTAATATGCTCTCTTTCATTGTAGTTTAACTTAACGTGCGATGAGAACATTTGGAAGATCACCCTGGTCGGTACGATTCATAGCATCGCGCAAGCCTTGGCCCTACTCATCGGAGGTATCTTTTCCGATCGATACGGTCGAAAATGGGCCCTACTAATCTGCCTCGCGTTGGGATCCAGTCTAGGTGTCGTCAGATCCTTCTCGGTGAACTACGAAATGTTCCTGATATTCGAGTTTTTAGAGCCCCTTGTTGGGTCTACCATGTACACGACAGCCTTCATCCTTGGGCAGGAGCTAGTTGGACCTAAGCAACGCGTACTTGCCAAAAGTATGTGCCTTGTAGTGTTTGCTCTTGGGGAAGCAGCCATGGGTTTGATAGCAATGTTTATTGATAACTGGAGACATTATTTGCTTGCCTTATTTGTACCCGGCCTAGTATCTCTGTCTTTTCTCTGGATTACGGCAGAGAGTGTGCGATGGTTGCTTACAAAGGGGCGCCGAGGAGAGGCAATTATTATCCTGCAGCAAGCGGCCAGCATCAATGGCCGATCTCTCTCTGAAAATACGCAAAAACTGCTAGACTATCATTACCAACGCGAACTGGCGTCAGCAACTGAACAGAATACCTCTTTCATCAATCAGTTGGTAGAAGTTATGAGATTAAAACGTCTGGCCATCCGTTTGATCATCTGCTCGTTTTGCTGGTTCACAAATGTTATGGTGTACTATGGTCTTACGTTGAACTCGGTCACACTAGCGGGCGATAAAAACATAAATTTTATCCTTATAACACTCGTCGAAATTCCGGCAGCCTTGAGCATGAACTTTATCATGAACCGTTTCCCCCGTCGAATAACCCAGTTCGTTTCCCTGGCACTATGTGGGGTCCTATGTCTGCTTACACAGGTCATCCCTTCCGGTAACGTTATATTATGCCATATATATCCATCGCCTGCCACTACTAAGAACTTTTTTTTCACTTTCAGATGTGAGCTGGATCAACACAGTGATGTTTCTGATGAGTAAAATGGCTATTTCTTTTTCATTCGGCGTACTATATATCTACACCTCCGAGATCTTTCCTACAAATCTACGCCAAAGTTTACTTTCAATGTGCTCCATGATTGGTCGTTTGGGGGCTATAGTAGCACCTCAAATGCCTCTCTTGGCCAAAGTGTGGAGTCCTCTACCGATGGTTCTCTTCGGATCCATCGCTCTAGTTTCAGCAATTACAATTCTTAAATTTCCAGAAACAGGGAATGTTCGATTGCCAAATACGGCCAGTGAAGCGGAAAATCTCAAACCTGATAGTTCAGAGTCAGAACGCTCCGAACATTCCTAGTAGATAAATAAACGCGAGAGCATTGTGCGCTAGCTAATACTGTTTCGTTTATTGTACAGGTAAAAAAGAGTCAAGCAAAACGATGCTCGATTTATTAGTTCATTGTAAGGATCCGCTATAACGCAGGCGTAAAATAACGGCTGGGAAAAGCATGATAAATCAGGAAAATCATAATCTATATCAACAAATAGCAACCACGCTGGTGACAAACAATAATGTTGATTATATCGTACGTGAACGCTACGAACGTGAAAATGATACTTTTACTTTGCCTAGACATTTATGTCTGGGGAATCGGAATTGGAGCCCCGAGGAACAGAAAAATGATTCAAAGGGGCTGGCATATAGGTATATGAACGAAAACTGCTAGGGTAAAATATTTGAAAGAACTTGCAGGGAAAAATAAAGCGACGATGTGAAAATGTGTTCAAATTTTTATCTAAGTGCTTTAAACGAAAACCACTTTTATCGGAAAGACTCTCCCTTTTTTCGAGCAAATACGGGTCAAATCGCTAGTCTCTTAACAAACATAATTATCGCGTCGACTACCATAGGTTACGTTGAAAACTACTATATCTGTTTAACTCTATTAATAGTCATGAAATATATACTTATATGGATACGAGCAGAGCTGATACACTATAGTTTTTTTAATCTATAGATTTCTTCTTGAAGAGCGCGCTCCTTATACTCTTCCATTCAATAAGCTTGTGGTGGCTAAAGCTATTGTTTGCTGCAGCTTTTTCGGCGACGAAGCGTTTGCGTTACGTTTTGAATTCCATTCCTTTAAAATCTAGAAAAAAATTAATCTGGCCGGTTTAGAAAGGCCATATATTGCAAATAGATATCTAGCTGATCATGTAAAATTCAGGATAAATTTAGTAGCGCTGAATGCTCGGACAATTCCGAAGACTGAATACATTAAGTAGGAAAATATATTTGTTTCCAAAACCCGTATTCCAAAGAAACAAAAAGAGTGCATGTGAATGTTGTGAACTATGTAAACTGTATGTGAGACATGGCCGATTCCTCTGCATTTAACAGTTGTAACAGGCCAGACTAGGTAATAAATAAAGGGTTTATAGTCAAAACTTACGCAAAATTACTGTTACTCATATGTGTACATGCAAGTGTTCAATCTACGGTTGTTTAGAATTCCGAATGCCCTTTATTTTTTCTTTTAAACCCCAATAAAATGGTGAGGGGGAGGAAAGGATTTAATCAGTTTTTAAGAGTTCAAAATTATCACACAATCAGTTGCTAGCCCCAAACTTACTATCTTTTCGCAAGAGCTTCAAGGCAAATTATCTTTCCTCAACACCATGCGACCTTTGCCCACCCATCCGTCCAATACGTTTAAACAACATGTATATTGTAATCAATAGAGCTCAATTAACGCACATTCAGTGTTTGTACGATCAACCGGCATGGTCGGTCAAGGCTCTTTCAGTTCGTCAAGAAAGCCGGTAAATAGCAGTCAACATACGCCGACAGATACCCTGCGCATGCGCAGTAGGTTCGATTGTTTGTTGAACGAGCTATTAGGAAGACACACAAATCACCAAAATAGTTTTCATTCACACGTTCTCGAAACATGTCAACAAAACGCACCGGGCAGCATTAATCGGCTGAATCGTTCTCTCGATCCATTCAGTCTTCTTTTAACTCTATCACTATCAACAAGTGCTTTTTAAAAACCCACCTCACCCCACTGAGGATTTTGCAATTGATTACGGAACATCGAAAGAGTGAGTGCAATCACAAGGGTTATAGCTTACAATGACAGCATCCGAAGATGTCATTGACTTGGACGGATTGTTGAACGAAATCGGTCAGTTCGGACTATTCCAAGTGCGTCAATATGGGCTAATGATACTGCCAATTATATTCAATGCATTCTTCACGCTTAGCTACGTATTCACCGCCGGGAACCTTAGCTACAGGTGAGCATTTGAACGTAGTACATAATACATTATTACAAGTTATTTCCCGCTTACAGGTGTGTGATACCAGAATGTGAAGATCCTGACACGGAGGTCTATAATGTGCCTTGGCTGAATGAATCCTTAGCCTTCCCCAATGGAGAACACTGTATGCGGTATAAATTTGTTTGGAATGGAACGGCATTGCCCGAAAAATGCTCAATAGCACTAGATGATTATAATGCATCTACCATACACCCGTGCGATCGTTTCATTTTCGAAACAGAGGAAAATACTATCGTACGTGATTTCAACATTACATGTGCTCAAAACGACTGGAAACTCACGCTTGTAGGAACCGTCAACAATATAGGACAATTTGTGGCTCTTCCACCCCGCGGGCATGAATTCATGAATCATGAACGCATCCGGGCTTGATCGGGGCTTGATCTCGGCTTGAAGGCAACAACTTCAAGCCGCAAATGAATAAAAAAACCGAACCGGTTCTGATGAATATTCATGCTGGTTCATGCATCCCTCCCACCCACTCCCCCGGGATTCCCACTACCCGGGGTTCCAATGTCATCATAAAAAGAACCCACAACGCTTGCACTTTTTCTTAAACAAAATTTCTGAAATATATTCTGAATCATAAACACACTTATCTTAATCATATAACACTTAGCACTGCACTTACTTTTTCCTTACTGGGTGGTGCTGTTGATTGCTCGATTCCGAAGCCGCAAAGTTTCCCTAGACAGGAAGAAAAGAAACATTAGAATAAGATAATGTTCTGAATGCTATAGGATGCATGTTTAGTAACTGTTTCAATGTAAAACAGATATATTTTACATCTTTTGATACTTACCAATCAAGCTGAGCACAATGCAAGCTCCGACGCGTTGCGCGATCCGATGTTCGTTCCACCGGAACGCACGCACATCACTCCGATCCGGGACGCTGCAAGTAGGAACAATCTATCTCTTATCATTATTAATTACAACTTACCATAGTTTTATCACCTTTTACGATAATTTTATACACTAAAACTTCATATACCACATCGACAAAGTTCCAAACGCGTGGTTTTACCAAAACATCCGTGCTGTCAAACTTAATAACCAAGCATCACACATTTTACCAGGTTGAGTCATGACAAACTTATCTGACTGTCACAAGGATTGGAAAGTTGAATTTCGTTTTTTGAATAGATGTTGTTTTCAAGCAAGCAGATTGATCAAAAACATTTGATAATTTTTATTGGTTAATCTTAAGCATGGAACGCATCGTATTTTTCATAGTAAAACGATATTTCCTGTTTGCTGACATCCATCATGGCTTCCCTCTGTAAAACTTACTCGACCTTCATGTTGCAGAACCTTGACGATTCTGGCACGATTTCAGAGCGCGGGCAGTTGGAAAGCGAGGCAATATATCTTCGTTTCATACAGCGCCGCTCGAGCGGCAGTCGCGTTCACTCGGCCAAATTGGCAAAGTCCCAGAAGAGGGAGAACGAAAACGAGCGCGTGCACGCTCGTGGGAGCGAGGATGAAAGGGCGATATCATTAGTGGGTGAATCCACGGATGAAGTGGCGCAAATGTGGGCTCGAGGGGGGGTGCAATGGAGAAATCGAACCGGTTATGTCCAGTGGGCAATAGCCGGCTACTTTTCTGACCGGTTCGGTAGACGATGGGTTCTGTTAATAAGTGTCGCTGGAAGTGCGTTGTTCGGATTGCTTCGATCATTTGCCACCAGCTATCAAATGTTTGTCGTCATGGAGTTCCTCGATCCGGCCATTGGTTCTACAATGTATACGACAGCGTTCATACTTGCCCTGGAACTCGTTGGTCCGAAAATGCGCGTTACTGGAAATAACATTATATCGTGCGCATTTTCCTTCAGGCGAAGCCTTACTTGGTCTACTGGCTTTGTATTTCCGGAATTGGCGAGTGCTGCTGCGAATTTTGTATATCCCCGGTTTAGTTGCATTGCCATTGCTTTATACAACGGCGGAGAGTGTTCGATGGTTGTTATCGAAAAACAGAAAACAGGATGCGTTAAAAATTCTCATGCGGGCGGCTAGTTTAAATGGCAAAAACCTATCGTCTAGTACTGTAGAAAGCTTCTGTACCAGCAGCGATTTGGAAAGTAGCTCAGGTGTACAGAGCAACAAGCCGTTTATTCAGCTGTTACGCGACGCCTTTGCCACTCCCGGACTAGTGCTACGTGTTATAAACTGTTCTTTTTGCTGGCTCACCAACACGATGGTCTACTTCGGACTGAGCCTCAACTCAGTATCACTGTCTGGAAATAAGTATCTCAATTTCATTCTCGTATCGCTCATCGAATTGCCCGGATTCTTTCTTATGCAGCTGATCCTGGACCGGTTTGGTCGAAAAAAAACGCTTTTTGTCACACTCATGCTCAGCGGATTGTTTTGCATTGTTTCGGTTTTCATTGCTAGTGCAGGTATGTGACCAATAACCTATATGCGTAGCCTCGTAACCAATATGCATAGCCTCGTAACCCATATGCGTAATTTACTTTCAGATGTTCCACAAATGAAACTGGCATTATTTCTTCTCAGCAAGTTAAGCGTCACAATGTCTTTCGGTACGTTGTACATTTATACAGTGGAGATTTTCCCAACCAACCTACGTCAAAGCCTTTTATCGACATGCTCTATGTTTGGTCGTATTGGATCGATGATTGCACCCCAAACACCCCTTTTGTCGAAAATTTGGTTACCTCTCCCTATGATACTTTTCGGATCCCTCGGCATTACTTCTGCTCTTGCCATACTTCAACTTCCTGAAACGCTGGACACTGATCTTCCCGACACACTTGAGCAGGCCATGGCTATGGAAGATAAAAGAAGCGCTCAACAAAAGATCAGATGATTTGCAATAAAAAAATATTGTTTCTTATCATTGATATATACTTCAACTCTCTGCCAATGCATCACTTCGAATGAATCGTCATCAATTGCATTTCTGCTCCGATACTCGATTTCCTTGCAGTCTGTAGGTGTTCTTTGTGCAACCAAGTCCAAATGAACACAACCCCCGAAACGGCTGATCCAAGTCCGAACAACCAGTAGGTTCCGTGCCGAACATATATCATAACTGCACCCGGTCCCATGATGCGCATGATTCCACCGATGCTCGTGTATAGGGCCATCCAATTGCCCTGGGGGCGCGTACCAAGCAGTTTCGAAAGTATTGTTTGACTAATTGCAATTCCAACCGAAAACGAAATACACAACATTGCATAGGAGATCGTTAGCTGGTAGTGGTTGATGGATGGCACGGTGTTGCACCATTTCTGCGAGTCTGGACACCCTAACGTAGGTTCTACGTCACTACCATTTTGCGAATTAGCTATTAGAATCTTGTTCGTGCCTACTGGTATCATCAGTACTTGACTAAGGAACAACGGCAGCATAGCGAAATATACAAAAACATTCTGTTCATTAAACCGCTTACATAACTGGGGCAAAAGCAAAAAAACTACACAAGAGCAAGCAGTTCCGCTGGTCAATAAAATTCCTAAGTAAAAAAGAGAATCCTCATGGCTCCATGCAAATTGATCGAGTGATATTGGAGAGATTGCTCTGAAAAGAAAATTCGGAATTAGCATATCATGTAAAACTTGATGATGGATGTTTGCTCATACATACGTTTGAAATGTGACATAGAAGAACATTAAAATTCCATAAGCCATCATGATCAGCCAGATAGAAGACAATTTCAATGACTTCCATGTATCTTTCTCGATGGTAGTACCAGATTTCCTCAAAGCTTCCTTCGCAGCAATGGTACGATGTTTGAAGTACGATGGATTTAGGAGCACTATATAAACGATGCCAGCAACGGCGCATATCCAGCCGCCCAGAGTGTACATGTTGAACCGTACACCACATACTTGAAAGCCTACGTTACCAACAGCTGAGACCGATGCTTGTATAATAGGTCCTAGAGCTAGACCGAGTGTTTGGCCCAAAGCACTCATCGATATGGCCTGGGTACGTTCACACAATTTAGTTGCCGTTGAAATGTAAGCTCGACTCAGCGTATTGATGGACGTTGCAATGCCAAAAGTAAATCGTGACAGTAACATTACATACTTTCGATAGGGCATTGAAAATAGCTCTATCATGCTGTAAAGGCCATTTGCGAACACAAACAAAACCGTCAAAAGCACAAACGAAATCCGCACCGATGATACCTTGTTCGAATACCACCCAATTAATGGGCTAAAAAGCAACTGGCCTGCCGGAGGAGCAGCAAATATCACACTCAAGAATGCCTTTCCTGCCGTTGGATCCATCTGAGTTAAAAAAAAAAAAAATTAAATGATTGTCAAAGAATGCTTTACTCAATAAATCTCACTTCTTCCAGGTACGGCCAAAGTCCGGTCGTGACCACTCCGAACGATAGAAACATCAGAAAACCGCTCAAATACACTAATCTTATCGTAATCCATCGCTCTCGATACTCTTCGTCGGACTCCAAATCAGTTAAACGGTCTTTTTCGCTTTGTTTCAAACTAAACCAACTTTTTATAGCGGCCATCATACGTCCCCGAGACGCAAATAGCGAATGCGAAAAAGCCTCACAAGTATCATCGATGGAGGAAGGAATTGACCAACCAACTCAATTGCAGGGAAGAAGGGTTTCATTCAACAAGAACTTGTTTGCCATCAGGCCCGTTAGTTATATTTTCCAATCAGCGATGGCGAATGAATAGGTGGAGAAAGCTTTGATTTAAAGGCACGATATAAATTATTGCCTTTATGCTCTCCTGAAATGGATACATAAACGATTGAACATAACTTTCAAGTCGCTTGCACTTCCTCCACATTCAAAGAGCACAACAGGCTTACTGCCTGTACACCGGATTTTCACTCACTGGCGAACCTGTTTTGCTAGAGAAGGTTAGCGTTCCTAATCATTATAGCAAATACCTCCCCTCTACTTGGGTACCCACATCTTCTTGCCCCCGGGTTTTCGTCCAGCCGCCGTTTAGTCGCTTTTTGCTATCACCGCTTATCAGTTCCAAGTTAATCGATTTTTTTTTCCATTTAATTCACCCTGATACTTCCATCGGTTATCACTCCGGATGCATTAGATTGTTTCGGAATCGGACATTAATAGTATACAAACTAAAGACAATATACGTTTTGCAATCGTCAACTGACATAGAATTTCATTTACTTATGCATATATGTTTACCACTAATTAAAGGTAAAAATATCACGAGTTCAAACTGAGCAAAAACTCTTTTATAAATAGGAAAAACAAAATTCATTTGTCGTTTGTACCATGAGCATTTCGCATAGAATTTCCAACCATCTGGCTTCCGTTAAGATCCACTACGGTACCTGCTTCGCCATCTCCTGCGTTCGGCTCTTGCTTAGAAGACATTCTAACAAGTTCTTCATCTGGATTGGATGTTTCATATTGCTTTGGAACCAGCCTTCGTCTGATAGAAGAATAAATCATCATTAATGTGTGAATATTGTTACTAAAACTAGTTTTGTTTTGCATTCAAAAGTACCTCATTTGCCATAACCAAAACATGGTGACCGCCATCATGACTGCCGTACTGCCGAAAGTCCAATAAAGGCCATACTTAGTGTAAACGGTCGACAGAAATACCGGTCCTAGTGCTCTTGAAAGACAACCAGAACCGGTCATTACTCCCATCCATGTGCCCTGTGGACGAGGTCCAAGTACTTTCGAGAAGATGGTCGTGATCAACGTTACCCCAATTGGATAGCCTACCGCCGTAAAGGCGTATCCTAAAAGGAATTGAAAAATTGTCATGCCGCGGGTAGTTTTGCACCACTCCTGGGTCGGAGGGCACCCCAACAAGTCCTCTGTTGCTGTCGCTGTTGAAACGGGCGCAGTTGTAGACGTGGGACCTTTGTAATCAAAGTCTACCCTTGTTAAGTTTGATAGCACTTCAGTAAAGTTGGAAGAATATACATAGGATGAAGAGTGTTCTTGTCCCATAAACGATACGGTGTCGGAAATTGCCAATTTTGGCGGTTTATCACTCATAGGTATATACACCGCTCGTCCAAGCACCATCAGGAAAAAGCCTCCCCATATCAATACGTGCTGTTCCGGAATCCTTTTGCACAAGGGGCCTATCATGAGAAACATGGCACTTGCCAGAATGGCACCCACTGCCATTATCCACGCCATGTAATACAGTGCTTCAGCTTTCGTCCATGCGAACATATCCATTGTCAGCGGTGTAGCAAGACTGTTAGAAACACAGAGCATAAAAAAAATGCGTATGAGAAGCTAGAGCAAACAATACTTTTTAAAGCTAGCGAAAAGAACTTACGTTTCAAGAAAGACAAAATTGAAAAGCAGTATGAAGAAGGCAAAAATTAACGACCATGCAGACAAATAATCAGGTTTCATTAATTTCCAGGTTTCCTTTTCGGATTGCATGCCTTGCTGCAACATAGCTTCACGAGCAGCGATGCGTTTCTCTTTAAACACAAATGGAAGGAACAGGCAAAAGTTAAGGATTCCCATCAGAACGTTAATCCATCCGGTGGCGGTGTACATGTTAAGATGTAATTTGTTTCTCAGCAGAGGGTATCCATCCTCTCCGAACAGCGTCACCATTCCTTGTAGCACAGGCCCTACGATGAATCCCAAGGTTTGTGCGAGTGATACCATCGACACTGCGCTAGTGCGCTCCTTCAGTTTCGTAGCAGCCGAAAGGTACGATCGGCACACAGCAACACTGGACGAGCTAACGCCGATGAGAAAGCGCGAGTAAAGCATCCAATACTTTCGATGGGTTGGAAATAGCTCTAGGCATGAGTAGATACCGCTTGCAACCGAAAACATGGCTAAACAGCAGAGCAACGGTATTCTTATAGAGCCTAATCTATTGCCCCACCAGCCTATTAGCGGACTAAAGATCATTTGACCAACAGGATTCGCTCCGACAATCCATCCTAGGTACTCCTTACCAGCATGTGGATCTAGCTGTTATGTTTTAAAAAAGATCATCAGTAAAATGGCACAAAAGAATAAATCACATCGGACCATACCTTGTCTAAATATGGCCAAACTCCAGTCAATATAATACTGAAACCGAGGGACATCAGAAACATTGTGTAATATATAATGCGTACCGACGTCCAACGTTCAGTGTATTCGTCCTCCGTCTCCAAGCCATCTAGGATATCGTTTGGTTTGGGTTTCTTCAGCACACATCTTCTCAACTGATCCATAGCGTCTAAGTACGAACTGTTGCGAATCTCGCTGAAACACGATGAGCAACATTGAATAATGTTATGGTTTTTCACAACAATATATGTTACAAAACAAAGCGATGCATCGATGGTGATCAATGTATAGGTACAAGCCTGCAGGATGCTTTTGTTTGCATTCACACAACTGCCGAATAATGCAGGCACATGCTGCCCGTCAAATGATCGCGATTAGAAGCGATGGTCAACATCAATTTCGTAATGAAGTCTCCATTCATACTAAACTTACCCTTTTATAACACTGTGAAGCACGGTATAACACTGTTGGAACAATACTTTCGTTTCACACTTGCTTTTACAATTACAACTTCAGGACAATGAAGAATATTGACCGTAAATCTCGAGCTCTAGCAAATATGCTACCAGAATCGGAATTATGTAAACAATCCTACATGATAACAAAGCATCGATTCTGACGAAGGTGCGAAGGTGATTACTTTATCAAACGAGATAACTCCCTTAATGGCATCGATCATAACCTATTACTTCTTGAAAATAGAGGAGCCATTGCCATTTGTATTTATAAACACTACTGAAAACTGTACACAAATTCCGTTCACAAGATTCCTTGTTTGTCAATCCGACGCACTGATGCGCAAACCGTTTACTGAAGCGCACGGCACTTCGAACAAACACTGTTTCCGAGTTCAGCCAGACAGAAGAGGGGAAAGCCCTCGCTCTTTCACTCCCATACCAGTAGCGCCAGTACAATTTGGGGTTTGTACACTGTGATGTTATCGTTATCTCTCTTTCACGTACTTTACCCTGCCACAGCAGTCGTTTGTGATCATGTGTCATTTGTCATTGAAAAAATAAAATAAATTTGCTAGATGTACGCTGAGCTGTCAAACTGAAATTTTCGCTTTTAAAAATGCTAAAGATGTGATTTCTTGTGAAACATCTCAGTCATTCATGTTTTATTGTATTAGCTTCATTCAGTAACCGTCCTTAGTTTACAATGCCGTTGTTTGGAATCATCATTTGCCTGGGAGGGAAAACAAACTAATGCTCTGTTCTTTGTCTTATCAGTTGTGCGGATCTATTTTAAGTTTCAATGCTGCATCTTCGTAGTTTGATATGTCACCATAGTGCACGTTTGCGTCCTCGGCAAATTCTCTAGCAGCTTCGCTTTCTATTTCGAGATGTGTATTATACCGTCGTAAATCCGATCTGATCAAAGCGATAATATTTCCATCCAAAACCAGAAAAGCCGCGAATACCTGCAAAACGAAAAATATGATTCTATTAACATTCGATTGTATTGGGTTCTTGCGACGGTCCACTTACGATGTTGCCAACAAAATCTCCCAAAATACTTTGAATGCCGGAAATCATCAAAGTAATAACAATACCAAAAATTTGCGTAGAAATGTTTAGAATACCCATTACTGGACCATCTGGCTCAGGGAATGTGAGCTCTGCCGCAAACTCGTAACCAATAGGTTGAAAGCCTGTCATGAAAAACCTGAAACAGTATCATTTAACAAAGCCATCGGCTCCTGTTGCTTCGTAAAACTTACCCAAGAAATACGGAAGCAACGGCCAACAGTTTCTTGGAGCGACTCTCCAGTGCCAGAGCGAAGATAACCAAAGTTACAGCGGACAGTCGACAAACCCATACTGCAGTGGCCTTGTACTTGTGACTTGTATCAAGGAGGTAGCCGAATACCATGGATCCAATAAGGCCCAAGACTATTAATGCCAAACCTATCCTTCCGGCATCTGAAGCACTGTCCGGAAAGTAATTCAGTACGATTTGGTTCAACAAAGTTGAGAAAGCATTGAACAAACCCACGTTGATACCGTATGCGATGACCAGAATAAGATAATTGTCATCCTTTACTAAGCGCCCTACGGCTGGCCAGTAGTCTTTCCTTCGTGGTTTCATTGTACGTTGCAATGCCTGAACATGACTTGGTGCGAACGGTGGCTCTGATTTAAATACTGCTATTACCATACATGCTATCATCGTTGATATTCCAGCAACTCCCATGAGAAACACTTGCAAATCAACACCAATTGTCGCGATATCGCCGTGATTTGTTATAATCATTGGGGTCAGGAAAAAACCAATGGCAATTCCCAACTGTGCTCCAAACACTCCAAAGGCGCATACGGATGAAGCTTCCTCAGGAGAGAACCAAGTGGCCGCCAAACGCGAAGGAATGCTGAGCAGAAATACTTGGGCAATTGCGGAAATGATTTGTCCAGCTATGACCACTTTGAACTGTGTTGGATCCACAGAAAAAACTTTTATCCATGCTCCTAAAGCGGTGCCAACTGTCCCAATCACAGCCGATTGTCTCATATTTCGTACATCCATAATGTAGGACACCGGGAACACTGCCACTATGTAGACTACCATGAAGATCATCGATGTCCAGTCAATCCACGCCGATGAAATACTGTAATATTTTGCCATTATATTTGCAACAATGCTGTATTGTATCCACTGCACGTAGGAAATGGCGATACTAAGTACGGTAAGGACCAGGAGGAACCAGCGACGTTTATAAATTTGAATTTGGACAGACGTAAAACTGTAGTTCTCTGGAATGGTTAATGTCGATTGCGAAACGCTTTTCGCAATTGTGTGATACGTTGTGGAGTTCTGCACTTCCGTATGAATGGCGATTTGATTGAAGGAAATCTCTTTTCCCAACTCGATACGTTTTGGCTGCAATCCTTGGTGGACTAACTTAGGCACACACAAATAATTTGCATTTTGTGACGGAATAATTGGAGTTGACAATGATTTCTTTCTATCCAATCTTCCGACCACAGCTGCCGATTTATGGAGTGATTGAACTAACACACTAGATTCACTCAAATCTTTTTCAATATGCATCTTATGAGCGCTTCTGCAACACTGCCGTCCTTTTCCCGGGCAACACAACAATTTTACTATATATATCTGAGTGCAGCGTCAATCAACCACTGATTCTGACAATGCTCTCATCAAGAGAATGCTTGTTATGTGTTTCCAAAGAATACATCTTTGGTGCATTAGATGCTTGCTGCACTTGGCGTGGGAAGCTGCCGACGTGCAACAAGGATGATGTAGGGATGATAAATTTACTTTAGCTGGTTATCTGCTACTCGCTCTCCTCATTTCGGTGTTTACTTATGATGATAAGGGATATCACACACTGTTGCTAGGAAAAGTGGTGGGGGTGCACGAGGCACATGAGAGTACATTCATTGTTCAGGTATGTAAATCTTACTAAAACCGTAAACCTATTTCAACAATCGAGTATTTCAATCCAATACATATGCTAATTATCTTATGCTTATTATACAAATATTATAAATTCAACCATTTAAAGCTCATTCATATGATTTTTTGTATTTATACAGTTTTTGAAATGTTGGAGGACTCAGGAAGCTAACGGGTATTCTTGGTTAAATTGAAATAATTTCGCTGTTCCCTTTCTAATGAGTTCAAAAGAGCAGATAATTTTCATCGGGCGAAATGTCAAAGTAAGAGTTCCGACCAAAAGCCCTAACTACGAAAGTTGTTCTCTGGAACATGAACTTACAAACCGTACGTCCGTAAGAACATTTTCTGTTCTATCATTGTGATATTGTATTATCACTGAAAACGAATTTAATTAATTGAGCATACACACTTCAGTCTACGAAAATCTATTTTAATTAGCCACACTTAAGTAAAGCTTTCTTTTAACTGGGTGCACCGCTCTTCTACCAGGAACTATACCTGTCAGTCATGTGCAGGACGGATCACTTCATACTTCTCTCGACACGAAATCTTTAACCATCGCCGAAGTAGGGCTTGTGTTTTACAGATCAATTTGACCGAATCAAAATGCAATCTGTTCGTCCAATTGCAAATTTGGCTGTTCGAAATGGTAAATATAGTTACTGCCTTTCAATGCCACCGGAGAATCATCAAATTTTGCAAGTATTTTATGATGTTATTTTCTGTTACATAACTCAATTTCGGTGCACCTTATTTCTACCCTGCGCTATTGGTAATAATCAGCGGCATTTCTGTCCCGCGGATACCATGGCCCAAGCAATTTCCGTGTTTACACGATGAACGACATGCCAGTCCCGGAAGGTGATTTCTTCGAGGAACATCGTCGCAAAAACCGTGTTTACAATACGGTTCTGGCTGCTGGCATCGTCATCTTCGGAATCACTCTGACGGTGGTAAGTATTAATTACACCAGAACATCATTTGTGAAACAATGTTCTGATCTCTCTTTGTAATTGTTCCAGGCCAAGGAAAGTGGATTGATCTACTTCAACTATAACCCACCAAAGAGCCTGGATTAAACAGTGTCGTAGCTTGGAACGTAAAAATGTTGGTCCGGTGGTCCGTTGCAAACGCAATAAAATGGAATGAAATAGTGGATTTTGCTCGAATTGTTTTGTTATGCTGTGTTGTGTGTAATATATAAATTAAACCATCCGATACGTACGTAATGTGTTTCATTACTATCGGTTGGAATACTAGGCACATCGCCGTAATTTCCTCTACACCATCGCAGACATTACTAGTTCGCAATGTTTTTTTTTTTAATTTTTTCAAAAAGTTGCAATACCTGATGCCTTAAAAATAGTAGCGGAAAAGACATAATTCTTTAGATTACTCCTTATAGTTTTAATAGGATTACTCTCTGCATAGTTTTTTATACGTAATTTGGGGAAACTATTTCTTATTCGTGTTGTTGTACATCTGGTTGTACTGAAATTCATCTGACGTCAAACACTGCTGATGTTGACAGCTAGGTACTTGTAGATCTGCTTGGTTTACCTTCCAAAGTGACACCATATATTCTTTTTTTGGAACGAATCCGTCATTCGCTTTATTATCATCTTTTACAACAGAGGAGGTTCTTACATTTTAGAATGGCAGCAGGAATTAAGTACATATTCCAAAAGGAGGTTTTCGATGCACTTGATGAACGCATAATATCGGTGTGTAATGTTAGCAAATTCCTTAAAAGGAAAAAGAGTTCATATTTGTGTATCGTTTCAACAACAAAGCCTAGTGTTTTAGTCAGTGTGTGCCAGATTAAACAGTATGATAAGGGTGCATATAAGAAAAAAAGGAGCTGGGCCCTCGAAGAGATAAAATGCATCGATGGACGGAACGATGCCACTGACACGCACGATTTCGATATGATCGTGGACAAACCCTACCGATGGTTTGCAGCAAATTTGCATGAGCGTCAAAACTTCATTTCGGTACTCTGGAAACAAATTAATCGACACTGTGCTGTAGGTGTACGCGCAGAGTTCAAAAATGTGCCTAAGCAGTGGCTTTCGGAAGGTTCTGCTGAGGAAAAAGCTGATGGGAAATTTAGCAATCGGGATGGTGCCGAGCATGGTGACGACGAAGATCTGGAAGGGTTCGAAAACGAAGAATTCCATGCCCTCACCGAGAAGGAAGAGATGAATCTAATTAAATTGATATCAGAATGTGATTATGCTATCAGCAATGCGGAACTTTTCATGGAAGATCTAAGCCACAATCTGCTTCAACTGGATGGAGCTAATATTCAGTGTGTTCTTGCTTCGGAGAAGCAAGTAAATATGTTGATGGTCCGCATCGAGCAAGCCATCAACGAGGCGGAGAAAGTGGAAAAGCGACTGGATGCTTACGATGAAATACTATGCCATGTTCGAGACACGATGGAAAAGATGGGAGAGAAAAATCAGATGATAGAAATCGCAAACACCAACAACGTTCGTTTACACCAGGAACTAGAAAAGGTTGTGTTGCAGTTGGATTTGCCACACACCCATCAGTTAGCCCTCACCGATACTGATCTGACACCGAAGGGATTATCGGCGGCGATTGCAGCAGGAAAAGCATTACAAATGGCTATGAATAGCGACATAGATCCAACGCTTTTACAGCTTACCGCCGTGCAAGATCAACGAAAACGGTTCGAAAAATGGAAGGCTAAATTTTCACAAACAATAAGTCGCCACTTGAACAATCTTTTCATACACCTAGGCAACTTGGGCGATTCCCAAGGGCTGCATGCAAATGAGTTGTCGCTTCCTAAGCACCAGCACGTGCATAAGGAACTTTTCGCCTTTTTGGAACTCATGCACTGGATGAAATCGATGGACCGCAAGGCATACGACGCACTTATCAAAGTATATAACGCTTCACTAAGCAAAGTGTATGATCGAGATATACGTACCTTTTTTGAAAATGCGAAACAGATGCTTTCTGTCAAAAGAGTTAACTCTCGAGAAGATCTTCATAACAGTGCAATGAGCAACAAGCTCAAACTAGGAGCCCAATCGAACAAACAGCCAGCCCAACCATATGGCATTATTGGTGTTAATAGGGAGCAATGGTCAACAGGTGCAGAGCCAGCAGAGCGGCAACGATTTGATTCAATTTTGGAAAAAGTGCTTGCAGAACTTGAACCGATTGCGCTAAGTGAGCAGCACTTTTGCATTGCTTTCTTCCAACTGGATGTTATCAGCCCGACAGGTAGAAACACGCAAACCACATTAGATGCCACTAGCAACGAATTACCTGCTCAGAAGGATGAACGGGATTCAACAATACACATACCTCAACGGCGACTAGATCGTCAAATTAACGAAGAAGTTCGGAAGATGATGGGAGAGCTGTTTGCCAATCTAGAGGCCGAACTTAATAGTTTCATTTTGAGCTTCGAAAAGCTTGATAGCTAGTAAGTAATGTACACAGTTTCCAGGTATATGGTTAATTGAGGAAAACCCCTTCTTATTTTACAGCTATTCATTGTACGTGTTGGTGCGTTTAACTCAACATGTAATGTCCGCCCAAGATGCACAATCATTCTTGAGTATGACGTTTGCCTCCGCACTCGTCCATGTGAAAAGGAGTTTCGACAAGTTCATGCAAATACAACTGCAGTCTGTTGAAGATGCTAAACTTCCAAAAAGATCAAAATGTGGCTTACTACCGTATGTGGAAAATTTCGAGGAGTTCGCGACGACGGCCGAGGGTATATTTAAGAAAACTGAACGACGCAATGATCTGGACAAATGGTATATTAAGCTGGTCGAAGCGATATTTGAGCGTATTCCTATTCACGCAGCTGAACATTCGAAAACACCTCATCAGGTAGTTAAAATGGAGAATTATCATCGTATGCATTCTTCGCTTTCTCAGTTGAAAGTTCAAGTTCTTGAACCATTGAGGAAGGAGGCTAAAACGCGTTACAACGATGCTCAGAGAGCATACGTAACGAAATATTTTGGACGCCCGTTGGAAAAATTAAACGTAAGTAAAATTATACTTTTTTCCCCCATTGGAATGTATGAATTAATTAATTCATTAAAATATTTCTCTTGTAGCAATTTTTCGAAGGTGTCCAAGCGCGGGTTCAGCAAGGCGTCAAAGACACTGAAATAAGTTATCAAATGGCTTACTCAAAACAAGAATTGCGCAAAGTTATAAGCCTCTACCCAGCTCGCGAAGTAAAAAAAGGCCTTGAACAACTGTACAAGAAAGTCGAAAAGCATCTTTGTGACGAAGAAAATCTTCTTCAGGTAGTTTGGCGCGCGATGCAACAAGAATTTATCACCCAGTACAATTCTTTGGAACAATGGATTCAACGTTGTTACGCTGGTTCAATGATATCCCTCGAATTCACCATCAAAGACATATTAGACTTTTTCTCTGAAATCGCACAGTCACATTAGATGCTTTGTTTATTGTACCAAATGCATCAAATAGCGTGCACTTACTTTCGTATTATGTGTAATACATGGCTTAAATAAAATATTCACACGTATATCAATAAACAGGCCCATCGTCCAGATTGTCGTCTTCTTCATTGTATGCTTCGCCGTTATCGAAATAATTATTTCCATAATCATTATCATCATCCATTTCCTCATCGGCCATTTCTTCTTCCTGATCTTCTTCATCTTTTTCATCTTCTGAATCACTCTTTTCTTTTTTCACCGTATCTACCCGTTCGCCTGATGATTCCTTCCGTTCTAGCGCCTTCAATTTGGCGTCGATGTCTTCGGCCGAACGTAATATTTTCACTTTACCTTTACACATCGTTTGATTCCTTTTGTAGCTAGGTTTTAATTCGGCTGGTAATGATTTCCACGTAAAATCTCCTTCTCGTTTGGTCCTTGGATCATTCTCAATAACGTTCTAGAACAGCAGAATGTAGAAAGTAAATTAAACTTAGAAGTCATTTAAGAAAAGGCAAAGGTTAATCCAAAAACATACTATCACTTTGTCGGAGTACCGTTGTATGGACAGCTTGGAACATTTTTTGGTAGTGTAGTAGGTCGATTCTCGGAGATAAGATATGAAATCTTCTTTCCACAAAATTTTATAGTTGCGGTCGGCATTAGACTGAAATCGGTGCGGTCAGTAGTATTAAGATGCAACTTCGAGAATTCAGTAATAATCAACAACTAGAACCCACCTCCAACGGAACCGCTTTCGACAATAATGGTGGATAAAGTGGAGGCGGTGCTGCTGAAGTAACAGCTTGAATTTCTTTACTGGTAACGCCCAATGATTGTAACTGCTCTTGAGTCAAAGTGCCGGTAGCTTTTCCACGACCTCGTCCAGCCATGTTGAACAATCAACATTTACTTTTGTTTACATTCACTACACCAGAAGCACGGTGGGCGAAATGTGAGATTGTCGTGAAGTGACAGATGCGCTTTCTCTTTCTCTCGCCAAACACAGGGGCCGCCGCTGCGAGGTTGGCCGTCTAGTACCGGTAAATATCTACTAGACAGCGCCACTGTTTCGTCAATTCGTTTCCGGTAGGGGCTATTTGAAATTTTCAAAACAGGATCAATTACTGTGAAGCCTTTAATGAACACTACGGAAATCCATGTGATTTTGTTCCATTCATGGTCAGATATCAAATAGTTTGTTCACTGCCTTCGTGGTTGCTATTTTTGTTCCTTCTAACTTCTTCTTTTCCATGAGCAGCGTTATATGCACAGATTTGCAATAAAAGCGGCTGGCTAATGGATGTTTTCAGGTGTAAATTTTGTCAACTTTTTACACCTCTTCCTTCAATTTTTCCGACGTTAGTTCCCTACGTTTATTTTCTGGGTGTTTAGCTGACCTAGGATTTAACAACCTAGGAACAAAGTTTGTAATGTGTGCGATCGCGCGTCAATGGAGAACGGTTGGACCGCTTTGTGTCGTTTTTGGTTAATTGTGTTCATCGCTGAACAGAGAAGACCCAAGGCAAGTTTATGCTACAAAAAAAAAAACTGGAAAATTGTCATAATTTCCACAATTTTTGTAATTTTCTTCTAAAAACTCACGCTTACTATGGCTCTGCAAACTTGTTGACTTCATTTTTCAACCACACCTCGCCTACTATGTTTGCCGGGAATGAAGCTATCAAATTTCTATAAACCAAAGCGAAACTGCCTTTCTGCCTCTTCTATCAATTTCTAGTAAAAACCCAGAAAATGTAAAAAGTCAAAAACACAGCTTTTATTTTGCTGAGAATTTTTTTCTGTGCTTATCAGAAAAGTACATTGCAGAGAATGCTGATAATGGAAAGGAAGGCAAAATCCTACCACATTTTCCATGGAGTTTTGTGCCGATCTGTTCTTGCAACGCGCTTTGTTTCAAATAAACTAATTCACCTGCTTTGATCGGACGGTTGCTAATACTCAACCTACCCGCGTCATTCAAATATTAATGTGAAATGTGTATGGGAGTCCGCTTTTTGCGAAGTAGTGGAATTTGATAATTTCTTGACTGTTCTTGATATAAGGAGACATGTTTTTATATTAATTTGCAAGTTTTGAATTGTATAGTCCACGTGGCAAACTTTTTGTAAATAAATAATAAATAATAATAATAAAGTTTAAAAATGAAATAATCATACAGTTCCTTACGTACCCTCCCCGGTTTGATTTTCTCTGAAACTTGGTAACGGAACGACAGACAGACGCGAGCGATTTTTGATAAAAGAACTTCTATGTTAACTTAATCGATATTTATCAAGTCCTCCCTTTATAAATGAATTCCATGCAAGACGTTGACTTTCTGAGAGTTTCAGCTACACAAGGACCTCACTTTAATATACCGTTCTTCTTCAAGAGCATGTGTTCTTGGACTCCTAATTCTATCCAATCCTTATTAGAAATTGGACGTATTTCTGCTAAGTAAGATGCCCAGTTACCGCGGTTAACAAAAACATTCAATCTTTAGGAATAGACATTAGGCGCATGGTTACAGAAAAGCAGTCTGCAAAGCTAAATGCAGCTTTCTTGGATATCGATTTTTTTTTCTCCACCGCATGGATGCTTGGTCACGACGGGGCGACAAACAGTAACTTACTCTTTCATATGCATAGAAAGACTGATTAAGATATTATAGATATAGATGATAGAAATAGATATAGATAGACTGAATGTATTGGCATTCATTTTGCGGAAATTGCCTCATCGAGACGTCAGGATGGCGAAGTTGGAGGCATGGAAACGGAAAGAGTAAAACAAATTATACAGGATGCTAGAAACAGTGGACTTAAATTGTTGATTAAACTGAAGACTTAAAGTATTACCCCCCAATTCCGAGAGAAGCAGAATAGCTCTTATCATATGCGATTGACTTTAATCCGTCCGAAGTACCGTTGATGAGCTGTGCTGATATACGTAACGGAACAGAGGGTATAGGGAAACTCGCTGTTGCTAGCAGAACAAAGTTTTATGTATTAAAGCTAAGCGAGAGTTCTTTTAAAGCCATTCTTAGCGTTTAAAAAGCCAGAGGTTGAGTGTTCAAGCGTTAAAGAAAATTTCTTTCCGTTTAGTGTGCACACACAAAAAAACCAAACATTGCAGGAAATGCTTCTCTTTTGTTTTAAGGTAGGAATATGAGATGGTGGAACCTTAAATTTCAGCACATAAAAAAACTTATACAAAGTATATCTATTCAAATTAAACAGAGAACTTAGAATTAAGTTCCGTTGTCATAAACTTTTAAATAAAGTTGAGTTAACAAGACAGCTTGATGTACTTGACCGACAGGCGTGCTGTGTGCATTGAAGCACACTCTGAAAAATCATTTTAAATTCCAAGGCCATAGAAGTTCGAAGAAAAAACGTTGTTTTTTCTTTAAACGTAAAGAAAACAGAATGGCGCAAATATAATAAGATTCCAGAAACACAAAAGCCTTTGTTTTCAAAGGCCTAATGCGAATGCGTAAAAGTTTCCTTCCAATCACTTTTATGCTCTGTTGTATTATCATATTTTCTCGACGAACTCGATCAACATCTACTTTAAAAATCCCCCGCCCCTTCCCATCACCAATTGGAAGTGATTCTCCCCCCCCCCCCCCCCCCAGCATTTGAGGCATACTATAGTTCCTTCTTTGTCGTTTTAGTAAAAAGACAATATACTCTGTCCGTTCAACAAAAAGGCCAATTTATTAAATTTAATTATACTCTCAGCCAGTATACCAAATTAGCATACCATCTTCCATTGCGTTTAATTAATTAACCAAAATGATCGCCTGTTTCTTCGATGCTTTCCGTCTTCACTTGGTAAAGCAGAATTGGAATGGCCGATGCAGATTTCTGTACTTTATGTGATAACTATACGTTTCACCATTCCGTTTCAGTAAATAAGTTGGTATGTGTAAATGTGTTACATATGTATGGTATTTTGTTGCAAGGGCAAATTTAGTAATATATGTGTTAGACCATGTATTGCAACGATATGTTCTGAATCTTGCATATTGATCATAAATCAACATGATTCCATCTATTCTTTTACCACCGAATGGATTGAAATGGAAGTGTCCCCCAAACACGTGTTCAAAGGCCATGAAGAAAATTCAGCATGAAAAATGGGGTACTAAAACGATGTAATTACATGCGAGGATTATTTGTATCGAGAACAATGAAAAAAAAATTACCATTTATAAAATTTCTAGATGACCAGTTTAACAGAAATATGTGCAACAAAAAGAATAGCAACTGAAACACCTAGAACCATCCATGTTTTAAATTGGTTACCTGTTATCAAAAGGAATCCACTAGATTAGTTTTTCACTACATTTAATATCAAAATAGCGTGCGACGTCTCTATCGTCTCGACATATTTGTTGCCGTATATGTGAACAAACACTTTGGCGCCAGACTAAGCACAATGTTCTACACTCGAGCGAAGGGCACTACACGTCGGACATCAATAGGATATCCGTTATTCTTATGGTCCTATCGTGCAGCTGGTTCAAGCATATGTATTCTCTATCTACGTGAACCTTGTACTCACAGTGCAAGCATGTTTCTAAGCGGTTTCATTTACTTTTTATTAGCATCAGCTCTTATCGCCAACCTCGGTGGAGAGCTTCCTACTGTAGTAGAGTTTTTAACAATTTCGAACTGCGCTTTTAAAAGGTTCCCCTGTAAAGCAAAGGTGAAAGCAAATACAACTTCAAACTGTATGTTTGTTCTGTTCTATTTGTGGCGTTCATTGTCTTTTTTGTTGTTGAAAGAACGACACTAACTACATGTTTGAAATTATGTTTTCACTGCGATAACTGTAAACAAAGATTCGTTTCACTCAGCGATAAAGAAACCTCATAAGAAATCTTATTCCAGTCAACGTTATGAAAATGTGATCTTGCACTTATTTGAATCACATCTTTTGTTGGATGCCAAATGTCAGAATGTGATGCAGAAATAAACTGCAGTTGTATTGGAGCCTTTTTAATTAGAATGCATTTTGTGGTTCAATAACTATTTTACCAAAATGATGAATTGCTTCCCAATGTGCCTTGGTTGGACATTTGTACATCATGAAACAGAGACGGAGGCTTCAAAACATTCTCGAGGTCTTCTTGATAGCTTTCAAAAATTTCTAGGTTAATTTGATCCTTCTGTGGTATGAATTTATTAAGGGGGCTAACTTTGTGTATCAATAAATGTAGGACAGAGCATAAATTTTATATCTTGATGATATTTACCGAACTTCTCCAACCCATGCTGGGGTACAAGGAGGGTGTTATAATCATCTTGGGAGTATGTAGTTTAATCTGTAAGTAATATTCAATTGTACATCAACAATTATGTTTTATAAATATCTTAAAATATAACATTTTATGAAGCAACATTTTGCATAAGCATTGATTACATACGCATCAATGCAATAGCATACCGTCATCTGTACCGGCTTACATTGGATCCATATGGGTTACACGCGCCTGTTTTATGGTGCAATTTATCATAATCTGTTGTCAGACGAACTCCTAGCAAAATAGTGCAATCAATATTGAGCAACTGAGGCCAGCTTGCCCATATTGCGGTGGAGGTTTCCCTTTTCCCGGGTTTCGAATGGCGCAATGGCCATGTGATAAATAGCGCGCGTTTACTGTCGCCATCTCCCAAAACGTCTGTAATATATTTCGGAAAGTTATCCTCATCCAAAAATGTTTATGAGTCAGATAATATAACGTCAAACCGATGTCCATTATCCAATGTCTCCTACACTTACATATTTTAGCCGATGTTTGAGTGCCGCACGCCAGTTGAATAATTATTCTGACCATATCAATTATTTCCAACCACGTGCACTTAATCAGTAATGTTGGTGCTTTAACAAAAAAAAAAAGAAAGAAATATTACAACAAATTAGACTAGTTATGAACTATCTTTGCCTTTCCGAAATATTTGAATAAATGTTGGTCCTGATTCTGCGAAAACCTTTTTTTATTTTTCATATCTTTAAACCTCTTTTTTTTTCCTTTCATAGAGGTTAATCTGGGATTCTCCTAGGAAGGCTAAACTTTGCACATTCTAAACACAACAATTTGAACCAATTATAAATTAAGATAGTTTAATTCCAATATCCAATGTGAGTTCCGATTTTTCTTGTCCGTGTGAAAACTGGAACTCATCTGCGCAACTGCATGCGCTCTGCTAGGAAATTTTCCCCACCAACACAAACTACGCTTCCCAGTTTTTCCAGCACAATATACCCTTGCAGAGTTAACGTATGCCAGTTCGCCGGTGAACGCGGTCGTGAACGTATGCCAGTAATATTGTGCTGTGTTTCTAATAATTACTCCGGAGAGTGTAATCCACAGTGCGCTAGTAAAACTACGACACAATTTAAACGCTTATGAACGCGTATCATGATTCGCGAGTGCAATTAGCAAATGATATTGGTGATACACATTTATTGAAGGTTATGCAAACCTGAAACGGTGGTATCGGTATAAATGATCGAATCATAATGTAATCAATCATATGTAAACACACAACACCAAAGTGGCAGGCATGAGTGCTTAGTCTAATAAGTTTTCTAATACAGTAGAGTTTTCTCAATTATTCAGACGTCTTGTCGAGCAAGAAACCTGCAAGAAAACTGACAAATGAAGCTATTGTAGGCAAATATTTTTACTTTTTATTACTCTATGTTGTACGCCAGAATAAAGTCCATCGTAACAAACGCACTTTATATCGGCTAAGATATTGTTATGCAGGTGCAGTGTCCTACTTGTTGCTAAAATAGGAAAATCGTATTCGCAATATATCGTGTTCTGACCATGAATACAGCTGCCTCTCTTCATAGTGGGAGCATATCCACAGGAATATATTCCATGCCAAAGATGCTCTTTTGCTTCATTAAGCAGTACGGGTGTGTTTCCCATAGCAATAATTTATTCCTAATGCATATTACAAACATAAAGTCGTGGCTTAATAATTCATTTCGCCATTTAGATTAATCTTCTTCTGTTGGTTTTTAATACTGACACTAGTTATGAAAAAAACGAATTAAAAAAAAACCAAAATTCATCTGGACTTGCTTGGGCAATCTGGCAATTGTAACTTCTTATTCTAACAAATCTAGGTTGTGGTACCCCGGGTCTTTAATTCATCATATTCTATTTATAAAAGACGCGAGTAACGAAGATGTATTGAAGATATGTATATTTGATGTGTAGTTTGCAAATCTTTGGCACTTCTTTTTTTTTGTAGGCCCTGACAACGACAACTTCATCAGCTTTTAAAATGAGCAAGTAAGCTGTTGAATATCACCTTAAGTTTTTTTTATATTGAAAGTGATGTTACCAAACAATGAATATGAATCTAGAGAAACGGATTTCAACATCGAATTGCATTCCGATTTTCCATCAAACATACCAACCATGTATCCGAGCTTTTACTTTAGCAACGATTCGTCGAACGTAAAGCATACAAATTTCCCGATAATTGACTCAACACTACGCAATGCAATAGAATACGAAAATGCATCTCATAACCCTTCGCGAAATGGCCATCAAGGAAACGACACTTTATACGATTATTACAACTGCATAGCCTCGGAAGGAAACATGTCCTATTTGAATGTGTCCTGCGAGACAATCCTGAACTATAGCATCCCCCTATATGGCTATTGCACCCCGGCACTGTTACTCGTCACGCTAACGGCTAACTCATTGATTGTTATAGTTCTTAGTAAACGAAGCATGGCTTCTCCAACCAATTTCGTCCTTATGGGTAAGTTGTTAATTTATTATTATGATTTTGAATTTACTACAATTGCAAATGGTTGATATAAGTAGGGACACAATTTAAAATTACCAAAATTGGATGTATTTTACCAGAGACCAGATGCTTTTGAATAATGTTAGCTTTTTTATCAAACAAAGATAAGCTCAAAATCAAACCAACAAAACACATGTGGTTGCATTATGATGATAAAAAGTACCTGAAGGTATTGATAAACGTGAACAAAACAAAGCTTAAAATATGTGTTTAACGTATAAACAAAATAATCCAGAAAAGATGCTGATACCATCCTTTTTACAATGAACCCTTTCAGCAATGGCGCTTTGTGATTTGTTTACCCTACTCTTTCCGGCACCAGGTTTAATGTACATGTACACATTTGGAAACCACTACAAACCTATCTCTCCGACGATTACGTGTTACGTTTGGAATGCCCTGAATGAAGTAAGTTTCCATATTTATCGTGCTTTGTGCAATGTAACGCAATTATATGATATTCTACCATTATTGCTAAGAATTTATGTGAAAAAACAAAAAAAAACTTGTTGAATCGGGTGATCTATTACATGGCTTCTCCCTCCCCCCCCCCCCTCCCACCCCCTTTCCATCGTTTTTAAGAGCTTTTATTTGTATTGACATTGTCTCTTTTCTGTTTATTATGCATGATATATAAAAAAACCTAGTATACATAACTACAATCAAGGAAAAACCGTTTTCGATGATTTTTCGCGTAGCGGTTAAATGGACAATAATTTTGAATTATCATGAAAAGCAAAATTTAGTAATAACATTTTTTTAAAGTATAAAAAAAATCACAATCAATTTTCAAATGTTGCATGCAATTCCATTTATGTAATTGCTCAAAATAAATTTAAATTTACTTTTTGTAGCTAGCGTTAAGATCTAGTTAGATTAAGTTAAGAGACAGATTAACTGTTCCTCTTTGGCAATCTGATTAGGCTCAATTTAAACTTTGCTCACGTTCGCTACCTTAATGTTAGTTGATGATTTGAATGAGAAATGATTTGAAAGGGCATACATAAAAAAGCTCCCCTCCGAATAAATTTGATATTATATGCAAAAAAAAAAAAACACAGCCATAGTTAGTTTCAACCCGAAATTCATTATACACCATATAATTTTTCAACGAGAAATGGTAAAAAAAAAGTTATAACTTAACCACTTGATTGAAATTTTATTATAAATTGTAAAACAATTTACTTAATGATCTGCATGATTTATGACTATTGTTCATATTTTAAGTACACACCTTTTAATTCATCAATGAGAAAAGTTGTGCAAAAATTGTCATAAAAACATTTAAAAATTGAGATTGCATTGTGCAGAACAGTGCATAGAACATTATGAAAAATAGAACCGTGCTAATATGTTTACATCCTTTCTTCTCAGTTTTCTATCTATTGGAATGTATAGGAGACACATTAGACCATGCATATTCGTTAAACTTTTGGCTTTTTTTTTCATTTTCATTGCAGATCCTGCCAGCAATGTGCCACACAGCTTCAGTTTGGCTAACATTAGCATTAGCTGTTCAGAGGTAACGCTTTCCTACATGGAAACCTATTCTGTACGATTATAACTATTACGATGTCTTACTACTTACAATATTATCTTACTCAATTGAAAAAAAGACTCATTTGCACATGCCGATACTGTTTATCGAATTTTATCTCTCAAATTTTCTTTTTCTACAGATATTTTTACGTCTGCCATGCTCCTACGGCACGAACATGGTGTACCATACCCAGAGTTAAAAAGTGCATTGCCTACATATGCATAGCCGCCTTACTACATCAAAGCACGAGATTTTTCGACAAGTAAGTGTTTTTTGGTACATGAAATTAACCTCTCTAATACAAGCGTGAGCTGCAGCATTGAACAGTTAACAGTTTTTTGATTTCGTGCAAATTCGTAGTTTTTTGAAAAATTTGCATTTTCGAGCGCAGAAGAATGCCGTAATTGCCGAGGGATCATTCGAAAATAAGCACAAATATTAGTACAAAAACAGGCAAAACTAAGTCAAGGACTCTTCCCTTTCCTTGCATGCATAGAGCAGCTGACCTTGAGTATTGTTTACTTAATTTTTAAAGTTAAAGTAAACCGTCAGCCAATAGCAATTGGTTACATATGATGTTGTTATATAATATTTATAAAATGCTAATGTTAAATAATATAGCAATATTATTAAAATGCTCGAGAACATACCACAGTAACATACCAGTAATGGTGTCAACTAACTTTACGCCCCATTACAGATCATATTCTCTTGTGACGATAGAGTGGAATGGACACCTAACGAACGTATGTCACATTGAAACGGCTGATTGGGTCCACGAGTATATTAGTGAAGACTTCTACTATACGTTTTACTTCTCTTTCCGAATACTTTTCGTTCATCTAACACCCTGCGCCAGTCTAGTAGCTCTTAATGTGCTCCTCTTTCGAGCAATGAAGGAAGCTCAGAGAAAACGTGAACGACTTTTTAAGGATAACAAGAAACGTGAATGCAAACGACTGCGTGATTCCAACTGCACGACGCTAATGTTAATCGTCGTCGTGACAGTTTTTCTGGTGGTGGAAATACCTCTTGGTGTCATTACGGCACTGCATATCATTTCATCATTGATCTACGAGTTCCTCGACTACTACATTGCCAATCTCTTCATTTTGTTTGGCAACTTCTTTCTGATAGTCAGTTATCCCATTAATTTTGCCATTTATTGCGGTATGTCGCGGCAGTTTCGAGAAACGTTCAAAGAAATCTTCATAAAATCTAGCCACCCACGCGGTACGAAGACAGAATGTGAATCTTCCAAGTACTCGTTAGTTAATGGTCCGAGAACAGTTACCAACGAGACTGCACTATAACCTTCGTAAACGCTTTACAAGAAATAAGGAACATTCAACACAACCCCATGCGTCACGCATTGGTTTATGTTCTAAGATTTCATTGCATCAATTTATCTTTGCTTTTAAAAAACCGGAATACGCTTTGCTTTTAATTATTTCGTGTCTTGACGTCCAGCAAATCTAGTTTTTAAAATCGAAACGCAGTATTTAATATTTATTACCATTAGTTAAGAAATGTATTCTGATTTTGATTCTATGTGTTCCCTCCCCCAAATATTGTTCTAGGCTTCTAAAAATATCTTAATAAACCATCTGTTAATAGTCACGAGATTCATTGTACCGATTTATGAAGTGTCCGAAAACTGAAACATCACATCAACGCATCTAGTTTTTTAAACATAAAATTTATGGCATTTACTACTTTTGTTATTGGAAGTATGTGATTTTTTTATATACTTTATAAACTGCTAACATAATTTGCATGTCTCTATTTATTAAGTATGTTACAAGATGTGGAATTCTATGTAAAGTATGAATAAAACTCGACGACTCAAATCTTTGATGGCGAATCTCACACATTCATTCAAGAGGGCTGCCAAATCATAATAAATTACGAATCGATTCGACAACTATCAGCAACAGACATGCATTTTCGCAGCCCTCTCGATGGTTGTGTAAGATTCGTCACCTAATGACTCCTTCCGCATAGAGTGTTTTGTATACCAGTAAAATAGGAAATTTAAGCAAGCTAGAAGTGTCATCATTTTTACAGTTTTAAATGAAACATCAAAAGTTATACGTGACTATATGTAAGGATAAAATTATCCTTACACTTATTATAAAACATATATAAGGTAAGTCAAACTATAAAGCCGTTTTCGTGTTTGTAATTGTTAATATATATTCTGAAAAACATGGTTACAAAAAATATTAAACAATATTTGTATTATTGACCTTATTCGGCGAACAAAGTAATGAGAAACAAATGTACATGATAATGATGACATGATAAGGTCACCCACTTTAAAAAAATCTGCTCCACCACCTTGGAAAATGTCGATGCAAAAATGAATTAATTGTAACATCCATAATTTGATTCGGCAAATTATGAAATAAGCTAGCCTTTGCATTAAAGAAATCTTTACTGTAAGAAATCTATGAAAGGGCGGCGGATAGCAGCCAACAGTAGTTTCGGGTGGCACACGAACCTAGTCCGATCGAATACGATCGCGGCCGGGAACATCATAAAAGTGCGATGTGCGCCACGGTAGACTCTATCTTTATAAAAACAATTCAGCCGTAAATACACTCATTTGTAGTCGTCTGAAACGAATGACGCTCCTTCAATTTCCACCTGTGTTCGGCTGAGTTGCGCGGTTCGCAACACTTTACTGCTTCCTGTTTTCAGCAGACAATGTGTGTACAGTTTTGCTTGCTTCATGGGGTGTTTAACGAACTTACATGCAAAAAGAAGAGCAACCACGGGTGCAAATACCAGGCTCATTACTACAAGATGGCTAGTATATGGTTAATTGGTGTAGTCGGCATTCATTTGAGAAAAGCAGAACCGGAAGCCATTATGTGTTGCAATTAAGATTTACTGTCTGCCATAAATGTTTATACAAATAACGGATATTCTGTTCATAGAGAAGTTCGGGTTGGTAAAGATGTATGGAGGACGTAATTTATGTGTAGCTAGCGAATTTCTTGATATTATGGCTTGATGTTATTATAAATTATCCAAAATGCGCAAAAAGCAATGGTGTAATTAGTGCCAGCCGATTTAGTTCTTAGTTTTGGCAACGGTGTACGGAATATTAACATCATGAAGGAAAGATGAAAAAAAGATTTGTATAAATCCTTATAATCTGGATTCACGACGATGCAATTCATTGACAAAATTATACACCTTTAAAAATAGCACTATCATGTTTGATAAACTGCATTAACTGAATTGGTTTTCCGTTATCCCTAGCTTTTCCATTCGATTTTTGAGACAGTAAACTTAAAATTCTTAAACAAAAGTAAATTCTCTTCTTTTTCATCTTTCCTTTCCTTCCTAACGATAAATTTGGTCATGCCTACCCATTCTTAGGCCTTACGTGCCCTTATCCTTCGTACCGGAGGAGGCCCAGTCTGGATTCGAGCCCACGCCATCCTTAGAAATTCCCACTGTGCTAATCAGGAGTCCCCGAGTTCAGCAAACGCTACTCATAGAGAAGAAGGGTATTTTAACGCAAATGCCTATGGTAGCTCAAGCTCCCAGAAAGTTAACAAAATTGCAGGGAACTTACGTCGGAAAATATAGGAAAAACGTGTAAAAAGTTGATTAAAATAAAAACAAACCTCTTAATCAAAGGTCGCTTTTGTCGAAAAATCCCTCACTTCCCGTTATGAGGATGTTAAATTTACTATTCTATTTTGCCAGTGCACTAGCTGAGGTTTCGGATATAGGCAAAAACGGATGTGCATTTTATAACACTAAAGTCATTATACATAGAATATGTTCTTTTATTCATCAGTGTAGGTCAATTTGGATCCATGCCCACAATACGTATGACAGGATCATGCCGCTATGATATTCAACGAGACACAAACCAGTTTAGTGTTATCCGAACACCCCTATAAGATAGAAATGACAATAATTTACTCATACGCACTCATAACGCATTAGTGATTTAGGTGATCTCTCGGATAAAACCCTAGCTAGAATTACAAATTATTTGAATTACTTTTCATTTCATGTTCATAATGGTATCAATGATTGTTTAGCGATCCTTATTATCTGATTTAATTATTACTTTGAGACCATAATTCAGAAATTGACACCGGTCTGGGTTCTACCACTTGAGTCTTTTGTTGAATGGTTAGAGTAAGCTAAATTTGCCGAGTTGTTACGTTGGTGATTGCGTGTTCCCAGAGGGCCATTATGCCTCGCGTTGTTTCTTGATCGTACGTTCTGTGCATTTCGATACTCCAAAGATCCAACGGGAGTGTTGCCTGCGTCATTTTCAACTGCAGAATTATTAGCGCTGTAAGCACTGTTATTGTTAATTCGCGAGCCAGTATTTCCACCAAGTTTTTCAGATCGCCCCTTAAAGACAGTCCCTCCTCGATGTGAACCATAGTTATTTTGATAAAATCTTTCATTATTTTTGAAAAATGTAGGATGATTTGCAGACGTTGTTCCATTTTCTGTATTGAAACGCCCTACATAGAGGAAACAAATGTGAGCAAAAATGTGACGAGTTTTATGAAAGCGTCTGATCATACATACCACTGTTAAGTCCATTTTGTGTGTACTGCGAATTTGACGAACGATTGTTGCGGTATCCTGCTGGTTGCGCTGCTACATCATGCAGATTACTGCTTGGCATTGCGTGACTATTATTAGGACCATTGTTCGATATTGTAGCTGGACTGCTGACAAATTTTACACTTGCTGATCCCCCATTTAAATGGTTTTGATGAGTTGAGCAAGTCGGTGGAACGGATCCTTTTCCCGCATCGATTGTTTGTCCGTTTCCAGACAAACGAACACGATTGAAGTTGTTACGCCCCACAGTATCATCCTTTTTCAACTGAGCTTGGGCAACGCTAGAAGCTGGTGAGGGCCATTGATCATTCTTTTTGGCCCCTTTTAACCATTCTTTTTGTTCTTCTTTGTTTCCTTTCGCGACACTTGTTTTTTTCCTGTTTGATTGGCCATCACACTTTAACGAAAAACGTTCATCGGTCGTATTCAAATCCAGTTTGTTTTGGTCATTAACCTTTAGAGATACGTTTTCCGTATTGGCCCCAGTTTCCTGGGTTTGATGAAGATCAGCCGAACTCACATTGAGAAGAGGAGCGATACCCTTGTCCATACTGTCATCGGGATACATGTTAGGTGTCGGATTATGAGCATAAACGTTGGCAACCATCGAAACAGGGGTGGGAATAGGATCACCTGTTTTATGCAATGGATGATTTCCTTTCTGTATTTCATGGTTTTCTATCACTCCAACCGGTTTATTTGTTTGTACTGAAGCATGTGCTATTTCAGGATGGTTAGCGATCTCCTGTACATGAGTCTCAGGCAATGTTGGCGCAACAATCATACTGGAAGATGCGAATCCACGTATATGACAACCTTGGTGTTCCTTCGCATTCGTCGCAATCTCATTCGTACCTGGCAGGACGTTCTGCGACTGGCCAAAAGGTGATGCGGGCATATGCATTGTAACCGTGTGCAGGTTTGAGGCATTTTGCACATCTGTGGGCAAAAGTTGCATTCCGCTCAAACTATTCTGGTTGATTATTGGCCCTCGGAATGGTTGCACATTCATCATCTGATTTTCGTTTACCAAACCAGCATGATTATTAAAAGCCCCGCTCGAACCAACAGCACCGCTGTTTGAAATAGCGACATTTGGCGTCAATTCAGAATGTGGTGCATTGTATATGGGCGCTTTCACGGACATCACCAAATGCGAATCGGTCACCCCCGGAAATTGCTGGAAATCATTGACTACAGCCTGTAGAGGTAAAGTAACAATCGGTTGTTCAACTGATACATAAGTGCCGTGATGCGACGGAATATCGGGTTTATCTATCTCCGATTCTTGCAAAAAGAAAAAGTTGGCATCACCCAGCACCTCATGCAATGGTCTCAGTTGATTTTGCATATAGTGTTGCTTGAAATAAGCATTTTCAACTGCTTGAACAGTAGTGGCAGCGACAGACGGAGCAGCTAGTTGTAGAGCAGGTGCAACAGAAGAAACAATTGGTAAATTAACGGTGGCAGCAGGAACAATGACAGCAGATTCAATACTGTCCTTCGCGACGACAAATGCATTAGCGGGAGTAGATTGAGGATGCATTGTAGGAATGATAGCTTGCGATGTGCTTAGCACAGTAGTATGCATTTCATTAGCTTGCAACGGGAATGAAGGTGTGGGAACAGCGGTTGCCGCAGGAGCCTCCGCAAAAATATGTGGTTGACTTTCCACATTATTCGGCACAACCAACCGAGCTGGAACGCCTTCCACAGGTGGAATCGTCGTTTCATTTTTATCCGACGTCCCTTCGTCAATTTTTTCAAAGTTTTGCTCCATTTCTTCCCTCAACTCTGTCTCTTCAATGAGTATGTTTTTTTCAAAGTAGCCACAGTTTTCAATACTGTTCAGGATGGATTTCACATGCCCATAGTTAGCGCTTCCAAAAGCTTTGGGTTTCCCATCAATGATACCCGAAAGAATCTCCGCAGCACTTCTTACAGCACACGAAAAGGATTTGTCAGTACTTTTCAATGGACGTTGCGGTTTCGTTTGCTCATAAACCATCATCAAAAGTTCAATATCCTCTTCAGTCAGTTGGCACGCTCCGTTAATACCGTTAAGGAAATCTTCACGAACTACATCCTCGGTGAAGCGACTCACAACATCGAGGATCATTAGACTCTCCCGTATCTTCGCATTCTCCTGTTGTACCTTAAGAAACGCATTCTGAAGAAACCAATGTATACCATTTAAAAACGAACGAGTACATCATAAGTAAATATGTTCCACTCACCTTCTTTGCTTGCTTTTTAGCATCCCGGTTCGCAACGGTAGCAATACTGGAAAATTGTTTACACAGCTCCCGGGCTAACTCCAAAGATGTCACACACTCGTCGTACTTCAAGATAGCCATCTTTTGGTCATTGGAAAGATGTTTCCCTTCCTGTTCATGTAACTTGTAGGAGTCGAGCTTATTCTATAGAGTAGAAAGCGATACATAGATTACCGAATTGGTGAGTGTAAAAAGTTACTAAAAGAATATTATATGAATCACTGTTTCTCTCGATGGACAAGCTGCGCTTTATGATGCATTCGCGAGGCTATGTAAAATGTGCGCTACCTTACGTTTCTCCAGGTTGCGAATCTTATGCTCGATTATCAAACACATTTGTTGAACAGGACTGAGAGAATCTTTCGCATTGCTCGTATTGTTTGAGCCAGGTTGCTGCTGGTCGACAGCTGCTGGTGGAGAATTGTCTTTAGTTGCTTCAATGTCGCCTGCATCCTCGCAACCATTCGGAGTTCTGGCAGATGCTTCATCCAGAACCGACATCTTTGCAGATTCAACCAGTTCAACACTTGGCATCTTATTATTGGAAAAGTGTATCACGTTTAACAGCAAAGATGAATACTACGATATCACGAAAAATTCTACGTATGACGAGTAATTGTATAAAAGGAAATTTCTTTAGCAATAGTCTGAAATTATCGACCGACGACAATCGAAACTAGTGTCAAGAATTTCGATCTCTACCCAACAAGTTTGTGCTGTTCCTAGGGCAGTAGTGATGGTATCAGTTCCGATAAAACATGATCCGATGGTTTTTTCACCATGTTGAAACAGATGGATTTAACTCAATCAAAATCACTATAGAGCCTACAGGTTAGACCCATCCACATATATAAAATGGAAGCTGAAGGTTCCTTCTTGTACTATTCTTTTAAATCCGCTTAAACTCCGCTACGGACACAAATCGAGGATGGCCAAGATAGCTAATAGCTGAGACCCTCATCGTATTTCCATTTTTACGACGACAGGATCCCATTGTGTTCCTTGGGTACCTTTTCTCACTCATCCAAGTTTGACAGTGGCCCGGATAGTTTCGTGGTCATGGTTGCACGTCAAAAAGGATCGTTCCTAATTCCGATTCTGCGCGACTAAAGTCGTTGCGACCCTGGTTCACACGGGTGCAACCAATTAGTGTTGGGATTTTTTTTTTTTTTTTGGATCGATCCGGAACTGGGTTTCTGACCAACCGGAACGGTTCCGCGGAACTGGGTGCAAAGAACCTGCTATGCGAGAAAAAAAGGTCCATATCCACCACCCCGTTTTGCCAAACCAGAAACCTGTGGACCTCCCCCCTCCTTTCCCACAACTACAACAACTAAAAATTTTCGGTTAAAGCATTTTCTTTGCTACATGTATTCACTAATTCATAAATCGTATTACAAGATCGTCCAATTAAGTCTATACTAACTTTAATTATATTAACTTATAATTAGCGACCATAATTATGATTCAAAAAAACTACTTCTTCTATTTTCTTTGGCAACATTCGATTCCTACGTTCCGTTGAAATTTGCCCTGTTTTTGAAAAAATTCTTTCGCAAGGGACTGATGTTGCCGGAATGCATAACAGTTTCCATGCTACTTCATAAAGATTTGGATAAAGGTGTTTGTTGTTATCCCACCAAAGTAAAGGGTCTGCCTTTCTAGCTATCCCTTCTTGTTTTAAGTATTGGTCAAGTTCCACAATAGCAGACGCCCTAGGATTAGCATTTGGTCTACGATTTAGCCTTGTCGTGTCGTAATCGGCCCACAGCCGATCTGCTGAGCTCTGTTCTTTTTCTTCCTCAATCACAATTTCTTCTTCTTCCCTAGTTTTACTGCCCAATATCCTTATTACTTTTTGTATTATTAGTTCATAAGTTTCTTTGTATTTTTGAATGTCACCTAAAAAACCATCTTTTTTATGCCTGGGATCCAATAGAATAGCTTGGGATACTATATCATTCCTGATATATGCGCCTAATCTCTCCCGGATACCATCAATAAGATTATCCACTAATTTGTTTACTGTTTCTTGTAAATTTTTGTTTTTAGCCTTATTGATTTGCTGTGACAAAATCCTACATAAAACTCCCATTTTTGAAATTGTTACAGCTTTCTCAGCTGACACATCTACGGTAGCTAAATCGAAAAGCTCTAATATATCTATAGCTTCTTTCATAACGATCCAGTCTTCCTGACTTAGATTGGATTGAATTCCTACTAACCCCAGACAAGAAAGTAAGGGATCTTTGTTAATATAAAATCGTCTGATCATTTCATAAGTTGAGTTCCATCTAGTAGGAACATCTTGTTTGAGCTTAAGCTTAGGGAATTTCAAATTTTCCTGCATTTCGCGTAATTTTTGCGTTGCTTTCGCACTTTTCTTAAAAGACCTAACTACGTTCTTGACCTCTTCAACTGTTGATTTAATGGATGCATTTATGCTGTTTTGTGCTATCAGGTTAAGGGTATGGGCAAAACAAGGTAAATGATTTATATTCAAACCTGAGACTGCTGACTTCATGTTTGCAGCATTGTCTGTTACAACAGCAACAATTTTTCGATTTATATTGAAATCTGTCATTACTTTTTTCAGCCACTCTGATATGTTAGCAGAAGTGTGGTTGAGCAAAAATTCGGAACAACAAAGTAAATAAGAGCATAATTTCCCATTGTCGTCTACAAAATGACAAGTTACTGCAAAAAAACTTGAATTGTTAATATTTGTCCAAGCATCTGTTGTTAAGGCAATTGCTTTGGCTTTGTCGATTTTTGTTTTAATCGATTCTAGTACCTGATTATACATAATGGGAATTAATGAATTACTAACTGTCTTCCTACAGGGCAATTTATAGTTCGGGTTTAACTCCTTAATAAAATCTTTAAATCCTTCTTCCTCTACGATAGCAAATGGATGATAACCTTTAACTATCATATTAACTAACTTAAAATTAAGAGTTTCTAATTTGGGCACCGATATTGGCCTTGATATAAACTTATCTATTGTACTTGCGGTAGATGTAGTAGGATGCTCCAATTCGCGACTCGTATCTGTTGTCTCTGCGTCATGAACTGCAACAGTCTTCACAGTATTCGCGATGGGAACTGTGGGATGCTTACGTCCCAAATGCCGCTTTAGGTTAGCCGTGGACCCAGTGCTGAATGAAAATACATTCAAACAGTACCGGCATTTGGCCCCACCATCTTGCCGAGTGAAATGACGCCAAATTTCTGAGCCATGTGGCTGAGAAGGAGCCATTTTTGCAGGTAATTCTGTTGGATGAAACAATACCAAACATTATTAGTACTTATTATTTTCAAACTGTGGCGACCAGACCATGTTAGCTCGACGTGCTCAACTATTGGCGTGCTAAAATTTGTCGAGTATCGGAATCTTTACACGGCAAAACCTTTACTTTACTCCAGTGAAACAAAACTCTAGTGAAAACCTTATTTTATCATTAGTCGAGCATAAGTTATTTAGATAAACAATTACAATGTACTGCGTTGCTACAAGCTCACTTTACCAACTATCTTAAAAATTGATGTATTTTTTCTATACAAGTAGCTATTTCACATGTTGTGGGCTGCAATGTTCTTCACTGTTCTCTGATAATCTTGCTTTGGGACACGAATAAAAAAGAAAGAAATCCAAATACATTCTTCCGTTACAGTATCAATATTTTGTAGATTGATAAATCAACACTGATAACTGTAACTAATGTGATTCCTGAATAACTAACCTAACTTGAAGGGACACAAGGCCAATAGTAGCCGGTCCCAACCCTAAAAAGCTCTATCTTATAGAGTATATTATCGGGGTATCTTTTTTTTTAATCTGCTAAATAATATCAGCAATCAATCTCAGCTAGTTCGGATTATTAGTAGTAATAGTTCATGAAATTAATTACAAAAGATTAAAACTTTACTTACCAAATCGAACAGTAGAAAGCAAACAATGTAAGTTTACTGCTGCACGGCGTGAAGATGATGTTTCTCACAATGTTTCACACTTTCTGCGAACAATCCACGTATGGCTGTTCTAGCGAAAATAATTTAAAAAAAAGATTATAAGTTTAAGCAATTAAATCGCATCGGAATGATGAAAATTATCACAAGAAATAAACTAGAGAGTAGCTTACCTTATTAAGAAAGGAGAAAACGAAGATGTTTCACTTTCACTCGCTTTCTGTCTAAGGAATAGAAACTGCACAAATAATGTTAGTCACCGTTCACAACGAGTCACAACGAATTTACACAGCGTGGAATCAACGTACATTCAGTAACTTGTGTTGGTTGGAAATGAGAAGTTTCGGCAAGTACTGGTTCTTTATATACCCTGTAGCCTCGAATCAGTGTGAGAGCATTCGCACATTTAGTTGTTTCAATCAGTACGAATCTATTGTTTTCTTACTTTTGAATGAATTTTCTGTCTGGCCGGAAACTTCTTCAATGCATGCAAAATTGATCAATACTACTCGACCAACAAGTGTTGCCTATCCACTCATTTCGTTCCTCTGAATACATATCCTGTCTGGCGGACAGCTGACCCAAAGCAACATCAAGGATGATAGTAGTATTTTTAAGAACAATGTTTCAGCAATCGTTCGTTAATGCATGTCACCAAATCGGTTTTCCTTATCACCAGTTTCTTACTTTTGAATGAATTTTCTGTCTGGCCGGAAACTTCTTCAATGCATGCAAAATTGATCAATACTTCTCGACCAACAAGTGTTGCCTATCCACTCATTTCGTTCCTCTGAATACATATCCTGTCTGGCGGACAGCTGCCCCAAAGCAACATCAAGGATGATAGTAGTATTTTTAAGAACAATGTTTCAGCAATCGTTCGTTAATGCATGTCACCAAATCGGTTTTCCTTATCACCAGTTTCTTACTTTTGAATGAATTTTCTGTCTGGCCGGAAACTTCTTCAATGCATGCAAAATTGATCAATACTACTCGACCAACAAGTGTTGCCTATCCACTCATTTCGTTCTTCTGAATACATATCCTGTCTGGCGGACAGATTATTTCGTTACCAAACGGCTCGGTCAGTCCGAGCGGACCGACGCCGGCATACGGGAAACAACACTGTCGGTTCCATGGGCCGTAGCGCTTAACGTGTTAAGATAGATACATTTCGAAAACGATCGGTTTAATACTCACTGCTCAATTCCCCATTGGTGTAGTATTCAAAACATAACGCTCATTTATCGGATCAATTCAGTTGTGCACAAAAACCAATTTTTTATCTCTGTTGGCTTCAAGAAAAAGTTATACTTATCCATTTATGTAGTTAAAAAGCCTATATAACATGTATTTACCTAACGACTTAACAAAAGGTTGTTTTTGGTACTGAAAATCGATAAGCTCCGTCAGCTGTGCGTATGATTTATCAGCCTTGACCTATTTAAACGTTCAGGACAATAGTCCAATCGTTACATTATAGTTTTCCAGGAACCAATTATATAAATCAATTTATGACGGAGTACGGAATCGTCAAAACGTAATCGAAAAAAACTCAGTCTCTCTTAAATCCACTATTCTTCACCACATACTACATATGCCATACTTCTTCCGTCTCACGTTTGTGTGCGTTGATGATACATTTCTTTCCGTGTAAAACTGAATAAACGCATAACAGTAAATTGATAATTTTTGCATCTCATTTATTTGTTTTTTTATTTAACCACCAAAATGGGTTTCACGAATTGAATTTGATAGTAGCATAGTTGGATTCATGTACAGATTGATACGTTATACTCAAACAAGTGCGATACATTATTTGCGAAACATATAAATCAAAATTTACAGACTTTAATAATCCTTTAACTATTTTGTCCACGAGGGTTCCTAGAATGATTTGTATTTTTGATAGTTTCGGGCAGCGCATGAAAACTCGATCGGTTGAGCACGCACTACGCAATGCTTTTTTCAGACTCAAATAATGTTGAAATTCAAAATTCGATTTCCTTAGTTTCCCTTCCTTAACTTATTCCTCCAAAAAGTACGAAAAGCTTAGGCCTAACCTGCTGCCCCATGCACTATGAAATAAACCTGGTAGTTTTATTAGTTGTAATAAACCTAGTTGCACCTACTCGTCCAAATAGTACGAAAAACCTGGGCCGAATCTGCCGCCCCAGGTTCTGTGGCTTGAAATAAACCTGGTTGCACCTATTCGTCCAAATAGTACGAAAAACCTGGGCCGAACCTGCCGCCCCAGGTTCTGTGGCTTGAAATAAACCTGGTCGCACCTATTCGTCCAAATAGTACGAAAAACCTGGGCCGAACCTGCCGCCCCAGGTTCTGTGGCTTGAAATAAACCTGGTTGCACCTACTCGTCCAAATAGTACGAAAAACCTGGGTCGAACCTGCCGCCCCAGGTTCTGTGGCTTGAAATAAACCTGGTTGCACCTATTCGTCCAAATAGTACGAAAAACCTGGGCCGAACCTGCCGCCCCAGGTTCTGTGGCTTGAAATAAACCTGGTTGCACCTACTCGTCCAAATAGTACGAAAAACCTGGGCCGAATCTGCCGCCCCAGGTTCTACGAGCATAAAAAACGTTTTCGTTCCATCAGCAGGTTCGCCATGTAAAAAAAAACAGCAGGTTCTATGTTTAAATAAAAAAAGCCACACGCCAACAAGCACCCGGGTCATTATCGGTTTCTCCATTTGTGCCGTTCCGCAGCGGTGTGTGTTTCTGTAGTAGGGGAAGATTTTGGTGTGTTTGGTGACCATGCAACGCATTCGCCAGTACTGTTTCGCTCAACAATTGACGATGGTGTGCGAGCGCTTATAACGATAGCGACAGAAAAAAAAAAACCTGGTGACCACCATTTCGCGGAACTGGGTGCACCGCTCCAGTACCAGGAACGGTACGAACCTGTTAGGTGCAGGTCGGAACTCTCTTCACTACAACCAATGGACGAACTGACTTGCGGAGGTTTGTTTGCTCAAGCACAAGCAAGTGGGCACGCGGCTTTACCAGTTGCTGGAAAAATGGCTTCCAAAGGCAAAGCTAGTGTGAAAATAGAAGAAGATATGCGAATTTTCATACATCGCCAAATCGACCTATTCCTACAAGACGAGCATCAAACCGAATTCGATTTTCCTACAAATCTCACCAATCAACATCGTGCATATATCCATGATTATGTTAAAAACAAGCGCTTGAAGTCAAAGTCGCATGGGAAAGGTAATCTCCGTGCAATAGTGATTTTATTGTAAACGGCATATAATTGCATTAGTTACACTGGTGTGCCTGCTTTTCTTCGTATATCATGAGCTAGTCTAATAGATGCATTATGTTTGTCTGAAAACAGGTGATGGACGATACTTATCCATTTACAAAACGAGCATAGCAGCTGTCACCCACGAGGACGCTATTCTGAGCTTAACACCGCAGTCAAGTAAACTTCTTTTGGAGGTTCAGAAAGGCTACAACAGCGACGGATCTCGCGACGTAGGAGCAAAAAAACATAATGCGTATCGACCTCACTCAACATATTTGGCATCGGTTTCTCCAACTGTTCCCCCACCGTTGAGAGGATTGGCCAACGTACTCGAAGAACGCAAGCGTTTGCCAATAGCACAATTTCATGATATTATACTGAAGTGTGCACATCAAAATCAAGTTTTGATAATATCAGGAAACACTGGATCCGGGAAAACCACACAAGTGCCCCAGTTTATCATGGAAGCTGCTGCACAGAAAAATAACCCATGCAAAATCATATGTACCCAACCGAGGCGTATAAGTGTGGTCACCGTTGCCGAAAGAGTGTGTGTCGAACGAAATGAACCGCTGGGAGAAACGGTGGGATACCAAATAAGGTTAGAAAGCCGGGTGAAACGGACCACCAACCTAGTGTTCTGTACCAATGGTATTTTACTACGATGTCTTATGGGCAAATGTGTGTCCAAGTTTTTAAAAAATATCACCCACATTATAATTGATGAAGTTCACGAACGGGATCAATACTCTGACTTTCTGCTGATTGCATTGAAGGATAATCTATCCTCTCATCCCCACGTGAAGGTTATATTGATGTCAGCTACTATAGAATCTAACACATTTTCGAACTATTTTAATAGTTGTCCTGTGATTGAGATACCAGGAAGGCTTTTCCCTATTCAAAGTTTTTACCTTGAGGATGTTTTGTTCAATATTGACACGTACAACAGCAGCGTCAAAGATGTGAAAAGAAAAATTCTTATCAACATGGAGCAACAGTATGGGAGAACACACAACTCAGTTACCGCTAACATGGATGATGAAACCATACTTTTAATGAATGATATACTGGAAGTTTGCTGGATCGAAAACAGCCCAGAGGGGTTCTACAGTTTCTTTGCCCTTGTCGAGGAGGAAATTAGTTCTATCGACTTTCAGCACACGGAAACTAAAATGACCGCACTGATGATAGCGGCAGCAAAAGGTACGTTGGATGAAGTTGGTTAATATTGGCTTTTTAATTAAGAAAATCTTTTTTATTCCTTTTAGGATACACCGAAATAGTCCAAAAATTGCTCAATATGGGCGCGAATGCATTCATGAAAGAGAAACATAACTACACGGCGTACGATTGGGCCTGCTTCGTGCACGGAAATAGTGCATGCTCTGAATTGTTGCAAAGTGCACTAAAGCAATCAGAACCGCCCTTTTCGCGATCATTGACGGCAAACAGCGCCAAATTGTTGCTGGATGCATATCACACTTCCGTCGGGGATGAAAAGATCGACCACAATTTGATCGTTGATGTTATTTCGTACATATGCCGCAGTCAACCAGACGGGGGCATATTAGTGTTTTTGCCTGGATATGAAGATATTCAAGAACAATTTGAACTGCTCATGAACCGCGTGTCAAGCTCTAACCTGGTAAAGGTGTTCATGTTGCATAGTAAGATGCAAACGATTGATCAACATTCCGTGTTCAAACCTGTACCCCAAGGAGTGCGCAAAATTATCCTTGCGACCAATATTGCAGAAACCTCAATAACTATGGACGATGTAGTGTATGTAGTGGATAGCGGAAAGGTGAAACAAAAATATTATGATTCATTAACATCAACCAGCTCGTTAGCAGCAACGTGGATATCGCAGGCCTGCGCTACGCAAAGAGCCGGTCGGGCTGGACGCACGAAACCCGGAAAATGCTTTCGATTATACAGCAGAACACGGCTGGGGGCGCTAGACCAATTCACACTGCCGGAAATTATGCGCGTTCCTCTGAACGAAATATGTTTGCATGCCGCACTTATCACAAAGGATGTATCTATACACGATTTTCTCAACAAGGCTATCCAAGCGCCGTCCGCCACAAGTATCAAACAGAGCATAAGATACCTTCAAAAGGTTGGAGCACTGGACGATGAAGAAAATGTAACCGACCTCGGCCATATCCTAGCGGAACTACCTGTCGATGCGAGATTAGGAAAAATGCTTCTGTACGGCATACTGCTGAAGTGTTATGAATCAGTGCTATTGATAGTGAGCATATTAAGCATTAACGATATTTTTGTGATCCCTTCGTTTCAAGGAGATAAAGAAAAAGCAAAGAAAGTAAGGCGTGAACTAGGTGAAGAATCCTTCAGTGATTGCTTCTGTTTTCTACGGGCATATCAGCGCTGGATTGATACAAGACCTACAGCAAAGCAAAGAGAACTATGTAATCGAATGTTTTTGAGTCACAGCAAGCTAACTATGGTTCACGATTTGCGAAATAAGCTACATGCACACTTGTGCTCAATTGGAGTAGTGAAAAGGTATGGCCCCGGAGGTGTAGAGGATATCAATGAATTTTCTAACAATTGGAGTATAGTCAAAGGATGCTTGCTAGTAGGCTTATATCCAAATGTTTGTTATTTAGAAAAATATTCCAAGACCATGAAAACGCGTTTCGAGAAAAAAATATTCATTCATCCATCATCGGTAGTGGGTGAAAAAACAATGAAACGCATGAAAGATAAAGATAGCACGCTTTGGTTGCCAAGTGAGTGGATCACTTTCGAAGAAAAATACAAATCTGGTCGAGGCTCCATGATACGTTGCAACACGGTAGTATCTCCACTATCCATCGCCATTTTCGCAGGTCCATTGCACTTGGACGAGTCCGAATGTTTAATAGAATGTGAGCACACAGACGCGATGAAATGCAAAATTGCTATTGATGATTGGATAAATTTAACAGTGGAATCCAAGCTTGCCAAAGCGGTGCTTCACACAAGACGTTTGATGAATGAATTATTTCTAAAATTTATAGAGAATCCACGAACACATCAGCTATCCGCTCGTGACTATGCGATCGTAAAATGTTTGGCAGAGTTATTGTTGCAAGAGGATCATGCATTGGAGCTAACAAATCGTTTAGAATCAACCGTGGGCGCTAATAGAAGAGGATGTAAATCACAAGATTTTCGTTGGAAATCAGAGGGCTTCAAGCACAATATGCCTCCATACGGTGTACGGAAACAGTGAGTGAGATTCAGTTCCCGTAATTGATGTAATAAAATTGAGCTAAAGTTCTAAAGAAAATAATTACTTGTTTTACCTAAACCCGCTCACAGAACAAATTACGCTCTTTGTTCAAATCTGTAGCAAAGCTAATAAAGCTACATGCAATGGACAAGAAGACGACCATTGAAATTGTTCCCTTGCATTGTACGGTTAAAGCCAGTTGGTGCTAGCTAGCTGCAAATACTTGAAAGAGCATTAAAAACAGTTGGGCTGTATGATACTATTGAAAGTCGGTTTGTCTCATTAATCCAATAGTGTTGTATTTTATGAAAAGTTTTATAGTTTGCACAAGTATGAACCTAAATATGCTACATAACATTGCATGAATTAGGCGGTACTTATAGATGATTATACCAGTAATTGATTAAAACCTGGTCCTGCGGTTGGATTCCCATGATCTTTTTGATTTTTGCTACATCCTGGTTAGAGCTCACCTTACGTATGCAGACCACTTTACTGAAAATAAATGAAATTTTTGCAGAAATTGCCCTGAAAACCTTCGTTAGAAATTATACTCACTTCTTCCATTCTTCTATAAGTAGCCTTAAATGTTTATCCAATGCCTGGTCGTTGAATAATTCTTCGTCCATTGCTTTCATTATTTTCTGCAATAGGCTGGGCACTGAAATGGACAAAGCATTTTTAATATAAACGTTGTCGGAAATTTCAACGATATTGAACTTACACTTGCTAGGTAGTTCACCATCCCAGGCACAAACTGCAACGATATCCTTATCATAGTCGTCTACCAGATCCACACGCATAATGCTACTGGAAGAATGAGGTGCAATTGCTTCCTGCTTCAGGTTTATGATACGAAATTCATTTGCGGAAGTGTATGTTTCCGCATGAGCGCGAGCCAACTTATGCAGAGCTTCGGGAAGAAACTTTTTCAGGTTCGCTACCAAACAGTAGCCCTTAATAGGAGTACCCCGAATAACGATCTGAATTCCCGTTAGCGCACAATAACAAACCGAAAGAAAGTTTGATTTTAGAATCTCTCGGAACATCCGCAATGAGTATTTTGCGCGGATGCATTCGTCTATTTGCTCAAAGCTTTTATCGCTACTATCGATACCGTGTCTACGCATTTGGTAGCCTTCTTTATCGGATTGTACTAGGGCAAATCCTTCTTCCGTCTCTTTTCCTAGCCATACCGGGGTAGAAGGGCAACCTAGTGTAAAACTTTCGGTTAGATAGCGTGCTCCGGCCCAGAGAATAAAGGAGAAATGAGCATGAACAATCGCGTAAATCGATTCTTTTCCTGTCAATTCGATTAACGATCGGTTGGCAGTAATGTTTGTAGCATTACTTGTTGAGCCACTACCATAACATTTGTTTATTCGTTGAGCACGATCCAAACCTTGTCTTCGAAGATCATCCTCATGAACTAGCTTTGCAAAATCTTGCAACTCTTTTGAAACCTTAACGACGCAATCGGCTAAAAAAGGTTGTGCGTTGAGCAGAAACATTTTATCCTTCATAATTATAACGATAGAAAATCGCTTTTGAAAGCCCCGTGCTTCCGAGTCAATGAGATGAAACGCATGGCTTAGCACATGACCATGCTTTGCGTCCCCGAAAAATACAAAACCACCCTCCGACGCTGTGCAGCTAACTTCCGAGCTGAGACTGCGAAAGGCTGCTGTTTTAACCAGGGGAATCGTTTCAGATATCACCGGTATCTGACTGCTGACAAAGTTGGCATTGCTCTCCGGATCCCGACTCACAAGGCCGATATTGTTTCCAATCGAAGTACAGGCGGCACAACCCTTGCGGTCAATATTGAAACTGATGTCTAACTGGTCAATGTTTGTTTCGCGAAGCGTTTGTGTGCAGATAATTGCTCCGGGCCCTGTAGATAAATTTTGGAATTACCTTTCATGCTCATTTTCACGTCTGATTATAGTTCTTACCGTGTATTTCGCAAAAATGGCACAATATAATTATCGCATTCATGAACCCGTCTTATTTCTGTCAGTCCATCAGAGCAAATGAAAATTGTAGGGATTGCTTTCTGCCTATCAGCTGGGAAGACAAACAATTGTTACGTCAACAAATATGACCCGGCAGGATAAAGAGAGAAAAATTAGTGGTTAATGCGAACTTGCAATCCAAGAAAGACTGATGATTCAATGTATTGATGCTCAACGGTGAAAGGATATTTTTTGGCTAATTTATAGGGTTTTTGATAGAAAGTATGTTTTCTGATTCTTTAAAGGCCTTCACTTTATCAAATAAAAACAATCTTTGGATTTTGACGTTCCTCGATTTTGTTGTGGAGCGTGTAAAGGTCTCCCAACGGACACAAACCGAGGACGGCTAAGTCTTCGATAGCTCATCGATACGTTCATCGTATTGTTTTCTCGGCGACTGCTGATTGACAGGACGTTGCTGTAACCTGGATGCCGTTGCAAGGCTAATATGTGTTAGTGCCTTAGTTACCCGTCGCAACATATTCTTCCACGCCCTACGAACCGGTATTACCAAAATACGTTTGCAAACAAGTCTTTTGACACGCGTGCAACCAGCGGGCAACCTGAGTTGCGGAGGTTTGGTTGCCTGAATAGGAACGCGGCTTAATCTATTATAGCAGCGGAAAGCACCTTCACTGCAATCGCCGTTGGACTCAGAATATGGCTCCAACGATAGATAGTATGCTTGCCGAATCATTACAGTTTGACATCGGTAAGGTATGTGTAGGAATGTGCTATCTCTGAAACATAGAAATAAAACTAAGGGTTTTCTCAACATCTGGACGATGAAGAATATGCAATTCCGATCCTGGCTACTATGTCGACACATATAAAGTGTTTACACTTACCGTGAACTTGAAGTTATCGATCTAACCAACGTGGGTCTCATGTACAACTCAGCTCAGTTTAAACGGCCAGCAACGGGCGGAAACGTGTCTCCAGTTTCAGCTCTCGCCGGAGCAGCCGCCTGCTACAACACAGTCGTATTGCAAGGGAAGGCAAAAGCCTCCATGTCATCAGTTTCCGAGCGTGGAGTGATCGGATATCTACCTTGCATCAATGCAACGCTGGGACGAAGCTATTGAGCTTGCCATCGAAGGGCTTTCGGACGGCTGCAGCATGGTGGTCGTCAATGGCGGTTGGTTTCGTCAAGGATAGGATACTTGAAACGTAGGAAGAATATCTGTTCCAGAGGTATGTCTGGAACAAATTATAGCCTGCTTGATCGAGATTAATGAAAAGTACGTATTCTTGAAAAAAAAAACATAGGCATCATTTTCGCTTAATCTTCAAATATACCCACTCGAATTGTATGCAACTTTGAGCAACTTTTTGAACATCCTAGAGCAGGCAGCCGTTCAGAAAGACTGTTCAATTTGATCTGTGCGCTAATTAAGATGTCAGAAGATTAGATTCCTATCGGATGAACAACGCCGGTCGCACAATCAAACGGTTCGAGCTAAATGTGCCTTTAATGTTTCTTCACGAGAAGCGAGGTGATTAACCATTAACGACCTTTGATGTAGCGATTAAGAGTCTTAAGGAAGCACACAAAAAAAGTTGAGCTGTGTTCATTCATTGAAGATAAAATATATAATTTTTACTTGACAAAAAAAAAAAGAATACGGGCTCAAACCCTTTTCTCTTCATAACAAGCTGATTCCGGCGCTTTGCTCCCAAGTAGTCATTCCTCGTTCGTTTTCCACGCTCGAAATCACTGTTCCTGCGTTCTGCGAAACTTTAAGAATCTCTAAACGTGATTACAGGCCTCCGGAGAAACGTAGTTGCGCCCAGCGCATGACCTGCTCCGTCCGCCAGTAAGGACAATTAGAAGTTCGATACACATCGTATCTTTGTGTTCCCAAACTGGTCAATGCACGCGGGCAAGCCGAGCTCCGAACTGTAAGAGTTAGTAACACGACATTGAATGTGTAACCGCAATGAGCTAGATAACCAACACACAATCAATTGTTTAGCACGAAAGATCTTCCTTCGTCGGGACCCTTTTTGCAAATTCCTAGCATCTCTCTGTGTCATGTGAAGGTTCGTTCTTCACTTGTTGCATGACATTCGCGTCAGAAGCATTCGATACGTTTACTGGAGCTCCGTTTTCTTTTTCAAATCGTCTCCGCAGGCTTTTACGCAAACCAGCAAAATGTTCAATATAATAATACAATTCTTTTCTCGTTCGTAATGAGGGATTTTAACTGGAAGGATTTGGAATCGGTTTCAGTTGTCGGAAATCGGATCAATTGCTCGCGTGAGGAGCGTGAGTTCGTTTTTATACGGAGCGTTTCAGGGTTTTGGAGTAATTTAGGTGCATTTTTCGTACATGTGCATATGGCACGTTGGTAGATATACACAGCATTTATAAAGATTAGTGATGTTCGAATCGGTCGCAAAGTAATACATAAATTTCATATGACTCCGCAGTGGATGGCATTCGCGTCAGAAGCATTCGATACGTCTACTGGATCCTCCGACAGTAGTAACCAAGGGTTTTGCACTTTTCGCACAGCATCTGTGGGTGGACCTTCGATTGATCCGACACGTCCAGTCCGTCCGGCTTTTCCAAAGGACGCTGCAATTAACGTATCGGGTGTGAGAATTTATGGATGTCTGGGGGAAAACATGCACTTTCCCTACGTTACCTGTTTGTGCGGATAAACGTTGATGTGGCACTTGATGCACTCCTGGCCGTGGTTGGCCCACGAGTTGCCGGACATCCACTTTCGCTTGCACTTGGGGCACTTGTACTCGCCAAAGCAGCGCTTCTTCCCCTGGTAAGGAGTCTTCCCTTCCGCCTTCGGTCGAGCCTTCGGGGCGAAAAAGACCAGGATGAATATTGTATTTTGGCACCCCTTGAGCGTAGCTTGCTTATCATGCGGACTCACCTGCGGACAGTCGCGAATGTAGTGCCCTTTCTTGAAGCACAAGTGGCACAGATAGTTCGCCGGAGGTATTTTGCTGTACTTTAGACCTCCGCTCTGCAAATGATGTTGCTGATGGACAGAAGGTGGCGATACGCTATGGGGCAGTTGCAGCTGGTGCTGATGCTGCTGCTGCTGCTGTCCAAATGCCTGCGGGTAATGCTGGCTGGCACCAAGTCCCTGTTGAAGATGGTGATGGTGATGCTGAAGGTGGTCCTGCTGCGGATGTGGCCTTGTCAAAGGTAAAAGCTGATGCTGCTGCTTGGGATGGTGAAGATGGATCACAGAAGGCGGTGACACACTCCTGTCATAGCCTAGTCCGTACACGCCTGCGTTGGAGTCCAGGGCGTTCGATCGTACACTTCCGCTCAGACCAAACAGTCCTAGTTCGTCGAATTGATCGCACAGTTCCGCGATATCGTCAACAAATAGCGGAGATTCGCTGCTGTCCCTACGGCTCTCTGCCGTGGACGACAGCTCATTCGGCAGTGCAAATGGTGCAGAATTTGCCCAAAAGGCAGGTGAGAATAGTTTCGAGCCCTACAATCGGCCATGAATGAATGGTTACGTTACCGGAGTAGGGTAAATCATCTTCGAGTGAGGCCTACCTGTGTTGAATCGCTCGGGTGCGTATCCATGTTGGCCATGTAGTACCACTGCAGTGCCGGGGATGTGTACATCCTTCCGCCTACTCCGCCTCCTCCTCCGCCATCCGAATCAGCACTTCCCGCACTTTCCGCACTACCCTGCCGCGGTTGGATCGCGTCCAGTCCCATCCTTTCAGCTCCAAGTCCTCTCACCGATGACGCCGATGCGATCGTTGCAAGCGTGCACATGAGCGTGGTCCTCCTACTATCTTTCTTCACGATTACCCCCAACAGATGCACAATTCACACTACGCAAGGACAGTCGTAGACGGCGATCTCCCGCAAACTGCAAGAAGCGTTCGATCATAGGCGCTCCGTACGTCGTTGGCGCACGTATTTAGGTCGGGAAGATCGTGCCCAAGGTGTGTAACGCACCTTTTCAAGATGTACGCTGTAGCGACCCGTCCGCTGCGACTACCGCACCATTACCGATATGGTGTTAGATGGTAAAAATACTTCGTTTTGGCTATTTTTAGCTACCGGGCGGCGTATGACGATGTGTTTTGCTGTGCCGCGCTGCTCGGAAAGGATGTGGAATGTTTATTTTTCCCGTGCTCTCGACAACCTGTCCTCCCTTGGGCCGGAAAAACACGAAACGCGACACTAGTCGGACGAAGAAGCAATCAACCGTTGGTGTGCATGTGTTGGTGTATGTATGTATGTATGTTTGTGTCTGTCGGGGGGGGGGGGGGGGGGGGGGGTACACAAAAGGATCTACAGTGACGGTCGAAGGAGCAAAACACCACTAACACACAATTATTGCCCGATTACGGCTGCATCCGTAGGTGCATTGCGGAAGATGGAGACGCCTAAAAGTGCAGTATCACTTCATCCCGTCGTGGCAGCGATCACACTTGACCTGGCACTCTCTCTCTCTGTCTTTCTCTCTCTCTCTCTCTCTCTCTCTCTCTCTGTCACTCTTTCACTCTCTCTCCTATTTTTTAAATCATCAACAAACAACTGGACGGCGATGATTTTTCCTGCACAACGACGAGTGGTTCGGCGCAGGAAAACAATAACGCATCGCCCGAAGAGAACGAGACACGCGAGAGCACTTTCCACCACACGTAAACGCCGTCGGATTGCACTCGTCTTCTGCTGATCCGCACAAGCGGTTCCTCGCGGGATGGAGTATTGGTGGTGTTGATGACGAACGATGATGATGATCGTGCTCTCGAGCGTACGCGAGAGTTTTTCTCTGGTCAATATGGCGCAGCTGCCCACGGGAGTTTTTCCTGTGACGTACTGGTCAGCGGAAAATTGAATATCGAAAGGGAAGGTCGTGATGCAAACGGTGGAAAATGGAAAATCGTACGTCAGGGGATTGGGTTGCAAGGGGTCTGCGAGCTGCATAAGGAAGAAAGGTGGTAAAATCGAAACATTTCGCTTATTGTTAATCATAATCGATCAGCCATCGAAAGGAAATGGAATACTACTGCCACGTTTTTGTCACGCTAGAGCAGTATTCCAAATATCCTCTTGGGGTCTTGGTGACCCAGAAAACGGACATCTCGATAAAACTCTCACCTGTCCCCTCGAACCATTCCGTCCTCACTGCTGGCTGGGCAACCTTTCCAAGGTACAGGATGATTACAGAAGATTTTTTTTCAGGAGGAGTGATTTGTAAGTGATCCAACGTAGGTTGCCACAGCGGAAAAGTTGACCCTGACTCGAAACGGGCACGATACCATTCGACACCTTCGGAACTACTGGGTCTGCGTTACCCTCTCCACGGTGGAAAATCTCTGATCGCTTCGCGCATCTTCATCTTGTTTAGATTTCCCTAAGCTGCGCATTCTCACGCATCTCGCATGTGTCGAGGAATGGATCTCACGCTCACTCACTCTCTATCTCACATTATGTATAGTTCTACACAGGAACACTGCAACAAGCGTGAATTTTGCTCAGGCTTTGTGAATTGGGAAACAACACTATCAGCTCGCTGGAATAGTGCATTAATGACCAACATGTACGTATGGTGGTTAGACGGGTGAAACGGAGAAACTTCTGGATAGCAAATTTGCCATCTGCCGATGAAAAAGTATTTTGAATACAGTCAAATTGCAACAAAATAATTTATCAATACTGACACCAGGAGTGTTAACAAGAGAAAACACGTTAGTTTTGTTGCATATAACGACAATAACTAATTTTAAACTGTAGAACAACAAGGGCCAAAATTTAAATTTTAGTTAATTTAGCCACCGTTCCTTGCACTTTTGGCGCTAGTGTTCAGTTAGTTACATCGTTCATGAATGACATTTGATGTTGTTTTCAAAATAGGGCGGTCGTAGTGTGCGTGTTTAGATAAACATGCGTTGTTTCATGTTTGACATTTCATCAAACCACACCACATGGTTTTTAAATCCGGCGAAATTGCTGTGTTTCTGGTGTTCTGAAAAGTAAATACTGTTTGTTTGATCATTATTGTTTCCAATTGCAAAAGGACAGCGTGCGCACGATGGTGACGGAGGCTAGAAAACGAAGGCAGCATGCTGCTTTGAGTGGAAATTCAGTGGATGCAACAACGTTGAATAAGACAGATGTAGTTAAAGCCTCCGAATGCGTCAAGGATGGTAGCCAACCTGGCAAACACGGATCGAAACAAGGTAGTAAAGTAAAACAGGGAAAGTCAAAATCGCCTTCCGTGAAGGGCAAGAAAGGAAAAATCGCCGATAGCAAAACGGCCCAGCAAGGGGATGAAACAGAACAAAATGGGTTCCATGTTGAAGAGCAGGAGACGATGCTTGCAGATGGCAGACTCGCTCGGTACCAAAAACGATACAGACATTTTCCGTCGGATTGTGTTCCTGGCAAGGAGTGGACTACCATAGCTATCGGGTCGGCTAATAAACTTGCGAAAAGCGCACAGAGGGAACACCCGGCCGATGGAGAGAAACAAGAGCTGAATGGTGTAGTAAAAAAAAGAAGAAAAGAATTTGATTCATCAACAATTTATGCCAATAATGTGGAAAGTTTCTGTGAAAAACTGGTTGAGGGTGCTGTGGGAATGGATGGTAAGATAGATGCCCGAGTTTCCTTCCTAAATCATGCATGTTGCTTAAACGATAACACATTTTTTTCTTCCTTTTCTACCTAGCTATTCGCCATTTCATTCAAAAAGCGGGAAGAAATGCCGACCATGTCGACGAATACCTCCGCGCTGGAGGTACACTGCAACCCCTGGTGGATATGTTGGCCAGCGCCTGCGAGAAGGAAACACTTACCGACATTGCCGACATGCTCCACATCATTCACTATGTGCTGATTAAGGCACTCGTTTTCGACGAAACACAAAAGATGGATGCCATCGATTGTGCCGAGTACCTCATGACCGATTGCCAGCCCGTAATTGTGCGACTCCTGCGCGAGAAAGACGATCCAGCCCAAGCTTTTAAGGCGTCTGCGTTTCGCATCCTGAAAGCGATCATGCTTGTGGATTCACAAGCCTACGGAAGAAATGTGCTGAAGCTGATGGACGTATGCATGCCCGAACTTGAGATGCACAAGTGCCGTGAGACGATTGTGAAGCAGGACGGAGTAGTGCAAGTGTCGCTGCGCACCGTATTTATCGAGTTCAACCTGACCTTCCTGATCGACACCTCTCCGGAGGTGGTGCGTCTATGGCTCACCCGGCCGCACCTCATTAACCCGCTGATCCAGAATCTGGTGTACGATAACGTCGAAAATGTGATTCTACTGATGAGGAGCTTGCGCCAGTACGTCCTCGACTGTGCCAACATCGATAAGTACATCTACCGGACCGTTTTCACGACGGACCTGCTCAAGGCGCTTGTAAACACGTACGAATGGGTGGGCCCCGAGAGGGCAGTACCCACCGAGGAAAAGCAAAAATCCGTCCTAAACGCGACCGAAGAAGTGGTTCTCCCTCTGCTCACCTCAAAGCGGTTCTTCCTGGTGCCGAAGGCGATCGATCTGGATCGGGCCAGTCCACGCCACAAGCACATCTTGCTGGCTCTGAAGAACTCTCAGCTGCACGCCCACCAGCGTCGGTTGGTGCTGCGTCTGTTCGAAACCTGTCCCGAGGTCCTGCCTGCAGTGCTGGAAAACTATGGAGGTCTGTTGAAGACGAAATTGGCAGACAATCGCGAGCTGCTGATATCCATCCTGAAGCTGCTCAAACCGGAAGACGTAGTGGCCGGCCTCGATACGGGTGTGGTGACGGCGAAGGCACTGTCGAACTTTGTTGTCAAAAGCACGCTACCGCGGACGGTGCTGGAGTACGTGGGCGTGGCGATGGGAAAGAGGGAAAACATCGCCTTCTGTCTGGAGATCCTTGCCATCATGATCAGCCGGTGCGAGCAGTACTTGCAGCTTATCGAACGGGCGCGTACGGTGGACCAGTTCGGTATGAAAAAGCTAAAGTTCGACGCGATCAATCAGATACTGGGCCTTTTTCCCAGCGTCGACCGCATCATGACGGCGCTGGAGCAACATCGGAATGATCGTAGCGTGAAAAAAACTAACGTCGCCATGGAGTACGCGATGGACATTCTGCTGGTGTGCATTCGGAGCTTCCGGGCGTACATTGATTCGTCGGCGTTCATTACAAACTTCAAGAACATCCTGAAGCCGGGATATCGCACCCAGGCGCACGAGATGTACTTTCTCAATTACGAGCTGAAAGCGATCAAGGTGGTTATCGCGCTCGAGCCGCAGAGTGTTTCGTTCAACTCACCCCAGTTCCTCTCGGTGCTGACACTCATGGCAAAGATCTACCTCAATGCGGACCCGGCGATGCGCGAGGAAGCCACCGAGTTGCTGCTGGCCCTGTTTCGCAACACGACCCTGTTCGGGAACCGTACCACCGAGATTGAGTTCTGGTTTCAGGCGCTCTTCGACCTGCCGCAGCGTTCGAGCGTGCCAGAGTTGGTGGTCTACTTGGGCAAATCGGCGCGTGAGGCGGCGCAGAATATAAGCAAGCAGTCCACCACTTCTGCCGACCATTCTCTAATCGACGAAGCGTTCGAGAAGGTGGGCGAGCGCAACGACGACCTGGAAGAGCTATTTGCACGCATCGAGCAGGAAGACGTGGAGGGTGATGAAGGCCAGACAGCGGTGACAGCAGATATACCGTTGGAGTTGCCGGTGACGGACAATTTTTTCCTGTACATGTTCGCTAGGGACAGGAAACATCCGGAGAAGTTCGCACGCTACTTTGACGGAGTAATGTTGCGCTACCTGCACTACTTGCCCCATCCGGAGATTGTTGAGAAGGCCTTACCAATAGGCTCCACTTCCGTCACCTCGGAGTACGTCCGCGGGTGGATGTCTGGGAAGGAATGTGTCCTCGATAAGGATGGTGGGTGGGGCGTCCTGGGCGCACTGAGTAAGGCGTTGGTTGAAAAGAAACCAAAAATGACGCTCTTTCCGACGAATCTGGAGCTCAAAGAGCAGAAGAAAAACTTTCGACCCAAGCTGGTCCACATGCTCCACATAACGTTGTTTCATCTTTCCCGTTTGATCGTGGCTAAGACACTGACCCAGCAGCATCTGGACGTCATTGCACACTACACGGACGTTCTGCTTACTGCGATGCTCAAAGAAGGTAGCGGCTTTACGGACACCGACTTCGGAGAGGTGCTGGCAGGGTTGTTCCTCCAGCGGCCGGCTTTGTTCGAACACTTCACCATCACGACGAAGCAGGAGAATGTCGATGAGTCGACCGGTGCGATTCGTCGCCTCGTCACTGGATTCGTGTACGAATTGATGCAGAAGCTATCGCACCTACCAAACTTCGATCGCTACACCACACTGTACTCGAACAAAATCGTCTCGGAGTTGATCAACTCCTCCACGAAGGAACTGGTTACCCCGGGTAGTACGACGTTCGACAGCGGCCTGGTGGAGAAGTTGCGGGCCATTTTCAACCTCAACGAACGACACTGCGTCACGCTGCTGCGCCATTACGCAAAGCTTCCGGTGGAGGCGTTCTTCGGGTCGCAGGAAGCGACCGGCAACGTGCGCACGTTCCACTACAATCAGCTTTGCTTTGCGCTAGAGCGGCTATCGTCTGGCGGGTCGGGTGAGGTTGGAAGCAACAGGGAGCACCTCACCGAGAAAATCGTGCGCGGTTTGGTACGGATCTACATGGAGTGCGGACGGCGCCTGGGAAACGATCCGCTCGGGTTGGACGATTTCGAGCGTGCGCTTCTGGCCTACTTCAGCACTTTTACGCACAGCATTGCGCACGTGGAGCCGGAGTTGATGGGCGTCTTTTTCGAGAATCGCCAACGCATCGGCAAACCGCTCGTCGTGCTTGCGACGTTTCTGTTGGCGCGTGATGCTCGCTTCAATGCACCTTTTCAGGCGCTCGTGGGTCCACACTCGGCAAAGAAGGAACTAGTGTACCCGCTGCTGAACGTGGCCTTCCAGCGCTCGATCTTTTCCGCCGACTCGGACGAAGGAAAGCGCCTGTTGATGAAGTTGTACGGCGAGTTCAAGGGAGGCATCCAGAAGATGCTCGAGAAACCGCACAAGGCGGCCGTTATCTATCGGGAAAATACGATCGCCAACGAGTCGCTGGTGCGCCTGTGCATGCCCCGCAACGAGTGTGTGGATTTTGCGCGCAAGAAGCTCCGTATCGAGGCGGTCGAAGTGTTCCAGCTGCGGGTGTTGATGGAAATCTACGGCAACGCGCTGGAAGCCGTCAGGGATGACCACAAGCAGCAGGCGGTCGTGTATGGGAACGGGTTTGCCGTGCTGCTCCAGTGCTTCGAGGTACTCGTACGTTCGTCATCGTCAGCAGTGCACTTCCTGAAACGTGCAGAGGCGGTGCCGTACCTGAACGAGCTCGTCCTCGCCCTTTTCGGCTGGTCGCAGCGGGCGAAACATAGCAAAACCCTACGGGAGATGAGCTTCGAGGGTGTTACTTCCAGCGCCAACTGGAACACGTTCTGCAAGACCTGTCTGAAGTTTGGCATCGATATGCCGCAGTACGAGGACAACGCGCGCCGCTACGACGACCGATTGCACGTGCTGCCGAAGATTATGGCCGTCCTGGTAGACCTCTTCTACGCAAACGACAACCGAGAGCAGACCGATATCGAGCGCTACTACGATTGGGCGCTTTCGCATTCGCTCTTCCTGCGCGTGCTTCTCACGCAGTTCCACTTCAAACCGAAGACGTCACTCGTGCACCTGTTGTACGTGTTGGCGCGCAAAAACCCGACCGTCGCCAACAGAAAACACATCCCACTATTCCTCGGTGCTTACGGAGCAACACTTAGCGATTGCAACCGTTACATTTTGGCCCTCCTGCAGGTCTACGAGCGTGCCGGGCTCCAGACGCATCAGTTCCGCCCGTTCCTATGGGGTGAAACGGCCATCAAGCACTTCTCCCTCCAAGCGGACGCCAACGAAGCTGCTGCGCCGGACGAATCGTCGCAGTGCAGGCGGACGTCGTTCTTTGCGAACCCCGCGGAAGTTTTTTCGTTGCTTACGAAGGACAAAGTCAATGCCACCATTCTACAGTTTCCCGTGTGGCGCCGACTCGACGCTTGTGCGCAGCTTCCATTGGTGGACTTTGACGACATCGGCGCTCAGGCGGATGCGGACGGAGAGGCGAGGCATTTTAGCTACCAGCCAACCGGTGCGGTGGAGGAATTCGTCGAGAAACAGCACCGGAGAAGGAAGCACGAGAAGGCTCCCCCGGCGGAACTGCTGGAAATGCGTGCGACTAAGCCCGAGCAGTGCACCGCGATGTACGACCCTGCGTTCCTTGTGCCAATGTTGGGATACCTGTTCGCGCCCGAACAAGAGGACATGCTCAATCTGGCCGGACGGGCCGGCGTCATTGGGCTGCCGTTCGTGTGCCTGGCGAGCAACGATGAGCAGATGCGCCTCGCGGCCGGCTGCGTGATCACGCGCATCCGCGGGCACCTGGAGCAGACGACAAAGTTTATCGACGCTAGGTTTTGGTTACACCTGTTCTCCGCGGTGCAAAACGGTTTGTCCGCAATGACGGGACAGGCCGCAAAGCGTGGCCAGAAGGTGGCAGTACAGCTTCCGAAGGCTCCCTTCCTTTCGACAATCTTCATCACCCAGACGATCGCTGTCCTGCCGGACGTGCTGAATGACCTGCACGGACCGATGACGCGCTACATCATGCAGAAGGAAGTGGTTGATTTTCGGGCAATCCCGAACTTTATGTCCCTGTTTCACAGTGCAGACGTGAAGCACGGTGTACACCGGCTGTTTGTGCTGAATACCATCTACCGGGGCATTCAGACGCACGAGGATTTCGAATTATTGCGCGCCTCGCCGATCATCCGGGCGATGATGCACTTCTACGCATCGCCCCTCTCGAACCGCGAGCTAAACATAACGATCCTTAACATGCTGAACGCCATCACGAAGATTCCGAAGTCGTGCGTGGCGCTCATGAACACGGTTGGCTTTCTGGCGTGGCTCAGCCAGCGTATCGACGCCATCGAAAGCTTCCACTTCGATACGATCCAGGCCTTCCTGGGGATCCTGAGCAACTGCTGGTACTCGATGCACGCGGTGGCCATCGCAAACGCAGCCGCCAATTCCAGCAGGGGACAGCATCAGCCGCAACACGGCCGCGTTCCGGTCACCTTCCATCGCAGTGTCCTGGTCGTCACGCTAAAGTTCCTGCCACTACTTTCGACGCGCAGCTCGAGCAAGACGCTGATTCGGTTTCTGAACCTACTGGAGAAAACGACCTCCGCGCGCTTTTCCAACGAGCGACTGCTGGCGCTGGTGAGCGAACCGGCACTGGAGCAGATGCTGGAGTACTTCGAGAAGCTATTCGGTGCTCATCTTTGGTGCGTGCAGTACGTGCGCCAATGTGGCACGCACAGTTGTGACGATGATGTGACTACGGGCAGGAAATTACGCGACAGCAGCGTCGACCCGATGACGCTTTCTATTGTGCTCAGTTTGCGGAGGTTCGTTATACGTTGGCACAATTTCCAGAAAGGCGTCGCGAGTGCATGGGATGCTGTAGATACAGCGGAAGACGAACTGTTAGAGGTTCAAACGGAGCTGGAGATAAACACTGAGCATGAAAACGCGGCGATGGAAGTTGATCAAAACGAATAAGACAAAAAACTGGTGCTACAATTGTTTCCGACTAATGTACGTTATTTTTCTAGATCACACAAAGGTATTAATAAATGAAAGAACCTTATGAAAATATATAACTAGAGTTATTGTTTCTTTATAACCTAGAGAACACGTATGCGTTGTAAAGCGATGATTTCGAGTAACCATCTGCGCCAGGCATTGCGGTTTCGAACTGGAAGCCAAAAGTAAAAGCTTCACGATCTGCTCGATTAAGCTCCAAAGCGCGACAAGAATAAAAATGAGAATTAATCCGCGACCATGCATGTGATCGCAATCTCGCGAGAGCAGCATGTTTGCTCCATTCATATCCCACGATAGTTTGCAGCATTAATGTTCGCAGGAAAACAGGTTTTCACCATGCGTAGCATATGGACGGCGCACATCGCGCACCGGTAGTAAAAGCTCGTTCCTTTTCTTTTCGCTCCCACTCTCTCACGAAACTACACGCTCTCCGTGCAAGTGAGGGATGCGGCATTTTACGTTGCTCAGTTTCATCCGAGCATCCGACGTCATTGGACGCGTTTCCCGGGACGGTTGCTACGCGATCAAGTGCGTCAGAAACAAACAAACTGCAGTTGACTGTGTGCGGCAGGTAACGGTGGACATCTTCGGCGAACTGGCGAACGTTTGTTGGTTGAATGCAATTCGGTTTGCAACAGTTTGTCCCAGCTCCCGGGCGTAACCGCAACCGAAAGAAGAACGCACAGTACGTGCTTCGCGCGTATTTGTTTAACGCACGGTTTGGAAGAAGTGGTTTTTTCTTGCCGGCGCAAACATCGATGTTGCCGTATTGTGCCCAACCCGTAGATTGTGTGTGTCGTTCGTTTGGGGCAGTGTGTGCTTGTGGTTTCTTTCTCGTTCGAATCCCGCCGGGACGGGCATTATACTCCGCGGCCGTGTCTCTGTCGTTGGCTGACACGCGGGGTTGATATATTAATTTTCTCCCTTTCTATCCCGTTCAAAAAATTCGTTCAGCCGATCAACCTTCCAGCCGCCACAGAGCAGGATGTGGAAGCAAGATGACGCTTAGTCGATCGGTTAACCGTGCCCCAGCCCAGCTCTACAGGTCCGTAACTATATGGCGTCCTCGGTGACATTGTCGCCGCCGTTATTGTTGTGTAAATTGGCCATCACCAACGACGTCGGACGCTGTTGTGTTTGTGGTTAACACGAGAAAAAAAAAAACGACACGGTACGACGCTGCATCATTCTTCATATTCGCCATTTTCCTTCGTCTTCAAACTGAGCGTGAGATGCGAGTCGTTTGATAAAGATTCAAAAATACTTCAGTGGATAGCAAATAACAGCCAAACAGTCGTTTTTCATGAAAGTTTGAATTAATACACCTAACGAAAGTGCGGTTCTAATTTCCCTATAAAAACAGTGTGTGTGTTTGTGTGTTACACCTGCGCCGGATGCCTGTGATTAAAACCCTTTTGTTTGGTTTGGAAACGTGCGAGAACAAGTGTTAAGTGACTTGTTATGTGAAGTGAACGGCATCGCCCCGTGGTCCTAATCCCTTGCGGAGATTGTCTCATATTTCATTCGCTACAGTGTCCTTTCCTAGGCCTGGTAGGAGTGATTTTTATTTGTGCTTTCGTTGTTGTGAGTGTTGATACGGGTCTAATGTTTTCCAATTGTGAGCCCTCGTTGCCTGCGGATCCTTGGGGAAACGGAGTGAACGAGCGGGGGATGAAAGGAGTGAGCAGTGAGAAGGTGTTTGTATTGTGAGAAGAATAGACGATCGCGATCGACGACGCCGCGGTATGCCGAACCGGTTCGCGCATCTGCGTGTTTGTATGCACGAATGTCGCCGAGTGTCTGCGTGCCAGCGGGAACACACCGTCGAATCGTCGTGCATCGAATGAGGAATTACCAGCGCAGAATAGCAATTGCGCAAAGGCTTAAATATTGAGCCAAAAGGTGGGGTATCGCGACGACTCGGAGAAGCAGAAGGTAGAAGGCTGCTGGCCCGTAAAAGATCCGTGGGGCTGAGTGAGACAGCGCCAAGACCACGCTTTGTGTAGCAGAAGGTGATCCCGGATCGTGTAAAGGAATTACGAAGCAGCGCAGGAAAGCGGGAATTGAAGAAAAGCGCACTTTTGCTGCAGTGAAAACCCTTCGAAAGAACAAACCGGCCCAAGGTGTTTGCGACGGGCACAACTACAAAAACACGCGTACACACGCAACAGCAGCCCGTCGTCGTCGTCGTCGTCGTCGTCGTCGTCGTCGTCGACGTCGTCCTTCCCTTTTCTCAGCCAGGTGAGTCGAGTAATTTTCATGTTGGTTTGTTTGTTGGTTGATTTTCCGTGCCTTCCTTCCTTCCTTCCTTCATTGCCGGAGGATGGTTTTATCTTTCTGCTTTTTGTTTTACCCTCATCATTGACGTATCTTCCGCACGTTTCTCGCCCTCTCTTCATCCACACGGTTTCTCGGCCAGTCTGCCGCCTGCTGCAACGGTGCCTGGCCGTACGTTTGTGTGCGTTTTCGATCGTCGGCCAGCGCGCTTGTTCGTTTGTATTGACGCGTTCGGATTCGCGTTGCCTTGGCTACGAAAGAGTTGAGCGCTAGCGCAAGCGACGAGACTTTAACGCAACTTTAAACCCTCCGTATAGCGCGCGGGATGGATGGCGAAAGGGGAAGCGCGGAGCGTGTCGCTTTTTGTAGATTTCCTTTCTTTTCCTTCGCATTCTTCCACATATGTATGCTGCCGCGTGTTCTCTCGCGGACCGTGCGGGGAGGGAGCAACATGTTCGTTCTGTTCGTTGGCCTGAATTTATTCGGAAACATCCAACCACTTTTTCGTCCTCGGAGAACCCGACGGTGAACGTCGCGTCCGGAAAACAGGCTCCGTAAGGCGGCGGGTAAGGTAGTTGTCGGACACATGTACGGCGTAAAGGCAGCATTGTATTCGCATGATCGATTAAATGATGATCCCTTGTGCATGTCGGGTTCCTTTCCCGGCCTCGGATCGTCTGAACGCATGTTGAATTCGGTCTTTTTCGCCGCCAACCAACGCCACCCCGAAGACCTGCTTGGGAAGCGCAGAGGAATGGTGTTTTTCTCATGCAGCAAATGATGGGTATGCGTGAGGATCGCTGAAATTGGCGTCGATTTTCGATAATTAACCGCCGAAGCCGTTTTGCCTCCAGTCCGTGGAAAAAAAAGAAAAACTGCTCCAACACGCGTTTGGATTTTGGTCCAAATTTGAATCTCCACTCGGTAACGGACTTGGGGTTTGGCCATTTTCCCCTCTGGTCAAAATAATTCTGAAACACAACCAACGCTACTTTCTGCTGCTGAAACTGTGCGATTTTAAAACTAATATACGTTCGCAGTAATTGCGAACAATGTGGATAGCAGGCTTTTTAACGTATCTTTTGAAAATTTCCTTGGTGCAGTCTGCCCGCAAGGAGGAAGTAAATGCAAAATAGGGCGCTGATGGAGATGATGCTGTCCGCATTGGTGCATCTTGAGAACCACATCTCAACGCTCTGGAAGCGCCTGGAGCGCGGGCACGTCTTCTGATGGAAAAATATAGAAAATATTCTTTTTCGATCAGGACGCGTTGCAGACAATCGTGAAGTGGAGCTGCAAATGGAAGAAAACGTTGAATACCATCGATGCCATTGTGTTAAAGTGGCTCAAAGTCATCGATGAACAAAATTTCCATGGGGATCTATATATTTTGTGTGGGCTTTCTTTTCTCCGTCGCCTTCCTCTTTCTATTTGGCACACTGATACAACTGATCGTGGCAAAGGCAAAAGCTCGCAACTCAGCCGCGATGCACTCTGCCGCTCCCTGGGCTTTTTTACTTCGCAGCCAGATGTTGTGTTTTTTTTCTCCCTTTACCTCAAGTCTTCAATTGGTGGAAATGGTAGAATCGGAATCCAAGTGTCAGTGAAGAGAAGGTGATGGAAGATGGCGTCTCTATTGGAAGGAAAACTCGGCTGCCCAATGGGGCAAGATGAAAAGAAACATTCGGGCTGCCGAACGGGGAGCATCGAGGAAATCGATGCTGCCATTCCAAGGAGGGGCAACCGTTTTCCTCAACCACCCTCCTGCACTCAAGTCGCTTTGGGTTGGGTTGAGATTTTCTCCCCGAAGCTTCGTCTCTTACTTTGTGGGCTAATTGAGACACAAAGTGGCGATGTCGAGGGAGCAACACGCGGCCGGAGGCAGAAGGTCGCGTAGTTGTGCTTGGTATTGTTTGCTGAACTGGATCAACGGTTCAGACAAACGGCCGAAGCGAAGATGAAAGTGTATTGAACGCCACAAATTGGCTTTCTTTTATCGATGGAAGAAAGAAAAAAGAAAGGAATTCAAGGCGTTGGAAACGCCTCGAAAGTGGTGCGAGCCATGTTATGGAGGTATGAAACATCAAATGATGCGTAGAAAACGTTTGGCCTAGAGTCAACTTATACGTTGAATATGCTTGACCTTTCCGTGGATGTTATAAATACCTTTTATATGACAGGAAACGAACATAAATTCGATTGCAATAATGTCTACTTTGAATTCATTGCGTTAGCAAAATTGAAGATGAATCTACGGTGCGATAGGAAGGCAAGAAACCGCGAAGGTGGCATGAAAAGGTGTGTCTAATTTGTTGCCAACCTCTTGTCCCCGGCACGATGCAATCCATTACGTCGCGAGCTGCTACCCAGGAGGTGCAGAAGACGGGGAAGTTGGCACCCCCACGAAGCAATTGAATCACAATAAATCGTGATTACCCTCCAGCGCAAGCAAACCACCGTTCAACAGGCCTGCAAAAGAGCACAAGCTGTTGGAAACAGGTGGCATTTCGTTGGAGGCTCAGCGCCAAACCTTGACACCATCGAGCATAGTTGTGGTGTTTTTTCCTCCTCACCCGAATTAGTTTTGGTGGTTTTTTTCCTCCCTCTCCACAACTACTTAGCGAGTTGTGTTTTGTCTAACGCCAATGGTAAGTTGAACGCCGCGCTGCCTTGCCAGCATAACCCCAAAGAGGCGGTTAATTATTTACGCGCTCCAGTTTTAATGGCCACTCTTCTGCGTGTTTCAACTGCTGCGGTTGCCTACATTAGATCACTCGCTAAACTCACCACTTTGCAAAACCACTCTTTGGTCCATGGTAAAACCATGGACTCCTCCATGCAGCCTCGACTTCGTTGCCCCGATCTTAAGACGGCTCCAGGGAAGAAGGTTTAAGGTAGCGGTCTTTACGTCTCGCTGACTTCCGATTGATTCCGATCTCCACCCAAAGGGGAAGGAGATCGCGCTCTTCCTATCGCTTGCGGAAAGTAATGCGATGAGCTTTGATGGGCTTTGATGAGCTTTGATGATGACAATAATGGCGAACCTGTAATGACGTGAGCGACTCGTTTACCTCCGTGATGGGAAGAATATGTCGTCGAAAAGCGATGGATGGAGTAATCGATCAGCTCATTAAAAATCGGGGCGAGTGCGGGGGGATCTGGGAGGGGCGCAGCTGCCAAGGCGGACCAATAATGGAAAGACATTCTGTCGGTGCTGACGGTGTAATTACTCTGAGACAACTACTTTCCCCTGCAGCCGGCTTACGGCGATTCGGCGTCCTTTCCTTCGCGTCTTCTCCACAGGACCAGGCAGCCAAGATGAAGCCGTGGGTATTTTACGACACGCGATTTATGACATTATCATGCAAATGCGCGTAGGATATCCCCTGGCATACTTCCGATCACTAAGCCCACGTTCACACTCGAAGAGATGCCGTTAACATGTGTTATCTTTTCCTCTGCTCGTCGCTTGCGCTTGTGATCTTCTTGAAAAGTAAATATGCAATGTTGCTGTGAAACAACTGAGGGTTCGTGAAGACCGACCATGAAATTATTCAACCAAACGGCTCAAATCGAACAAACCAGTGAGTGTCATTGAAACGGGGCCCATCTTTCATCTCGCCATGGTGCGCTCAATTGCAACCGCAACCGTCCATTTATGAATGGTAATTGTCGACAAATTATGCCGACGGCCGTTTGCCAAAGGTAAATCGCTTTGTCATAGCCGTTTCGACAATTGTTCCAATGAGAGTCTGAAGGACACTGAACATTGTCTACCAGCATGCACTCGGCCCTGGAGTGTGTCTTAGTTCGGTTGGCAAACCATAAAAGCTGCTCGATTGAATCATTTCGTATGATGAGCCTCTTTTTTGAGATCCATTTCCTTGCGTTGGCCACTTCTTTAGTTTCGATTCAAACTGTCGTCTAATGTGCAGCCTGCCGAAACCCACTGGGTGGTTTATAAGCCGATTCTAATCGATGTTTGGAGCTTATCCTTCCCTCGTGTGAACATACAAAAGGCCAAAGCCACAACCGGCGCATTAAGCTGTGTCTCACTAATCATTCTTTAGTCTCACATTTTTATTACTAGAAAGGAAGGCAACGCCGTTAAATAAACCGCGCTGGCAATAAACCGCGCCTGGATCGGTTATAAGCTGTGGGAAAAACGATCGAATTCGCTGTTCCTTTTGCGCAATTTGTCCAACAATGGAAACCCCATTTTGTAATCCGGAGTTTACGGAAAACAGAAATGAAAACCAATCTACTTTTGTCGATTTTTGGCTAGCAGTTATTGCACAGTTATGAAAGATAGTTGAAAGTGTTGCACATTGACATGAATTGTACAGAAAAGTCGGGGTTTTTTTTTTAATTTTCTCCGTTAACAATGTTGCGAACCTTAATACCTTATATAATTACAAAGAAGCCAAGCTTCCTTCTCCAGCACTTGAAGAGCCAAAAGACACCAAAGTTTCACTCCTTTTGCATTGGCCAACCAACTCCTCAAATATAACGGTGTTTATAAGTAGCTTAGCCGATGTTTGGAGTGGATTTGCATTAACCAACCAGGAAAATCGTCTTATTAGGTCAACGGGGCGGTGCACTGGTTCTATTATGTGTAAATTTTAGCCGCCAAAAACAAAGTATCGTAGTCAACGGCATCACGGCAGCCAACTCCGGCGCACGAGTGGACATTGTTTGCTCAGTGGAACTTGCGCAAGCCGCGCGAAAAAGTAGTCCGTGGATTAGCATGGCAAATATCACTTAATAAGCAATCTTGCCGGCTTCTCATTCTTCTCCCGTGCGAAGTCAGGGGCTTTATGTTTGTCCGTAGCTAATTGCTCCAGTGAAAGGGAGAATCTTGTTTCTCCCGAAGGCAAGCTGAGGCTGCGCAAAGTAATCACGACAATCGTCTAATTGTCACTTCAGCAAACTGCTCCGCTAATCTTCTCCTTGTCGGTGCGTGTGCGTGCAGAAGCGAGACGGCTCCCAAGCTCATTGCTCTGTCGCCGGTTTTAATTGTGAATGATTGCATTTTAGCATAACAGTTGGCTGATCGTAACAGGGTAGCAAACAAAACGCATACTGCTACTGTTGCAGCGACTTTCCGCAGCACGCAACTCGCGTCGTTGTCAACCGTAGGCCACCGGCAAGAAGCAGCACAGGAACGATCAATTTCAACGGTGCCCCCCCCCCCCCCCCCCCCCCCCCCCCCGGTAGCAACTGTCATCTTGAAGAACGCGGCCTCGACGTGGGCTACAATCGGCTGCTTAGTGGTGCGCTTAGCCGCGGTCAGCTCTTCACGCAATGAAGTGATTAAGTTCCTCGCTCAAACTCTCAACCCCCTTGCCTCGCTCGACGGCCCTCCTTCAACTCGGCGCAAATTATTGCGCAAGCGCACCAACACGCGCACCATTTGACAGATTTTCAGAACGGTAGCCGCCGCCGTTGCTAAATCGCGACACCAACGGTGAGTGTTTCGTCCGGGCGGTTTCTTCGGCTGCTACAAGAGCAGAGACCGGGTTGTGCCCGGCCGGCGGTCAGATGAATTATTCGCCTCGCCCGATAGTAACTCGCCGCGAGCGTGCGCGCCCGAGAGAAAACTTGTTCGAGGCGTTTTTGCCCCGTGCTTTTTTCCCCCCCACTTTTGTTATCCTTCGTTTTTTCTTCGCATCAGCAATCAGCTACCTTGCCGCTAACAACAATCGGTGGTCGACCTTCGCGGCATTTGAGCCGGTTGCGACTCCGGCAAGAAGAATATTCCGTACCAAACGAGAGGTGGATTCGACGCCGGCTGAAGGTCAATGACACCCACGCAGGTTCGCGAAAAAGTGTTCCCAAAAATCACACCTGTCCACTCGAAATCCAGTGGAATTGATTGTTTGCTCCCATGGGTTTATTCCTTAGCACAACAAACAGCCAAATATCCTGTTACCATAAAAATAATCGCACCTTGATTGTCCTCTAATAAGTGATAATAAGCGGGCGGAAAAATCATAGCTCTGCCTTTATTAAAAGTTGACTAACTCCGGAACATCACATTGTTCGGAGCAATTCGCTGCCATAAAGCTGAGTCTGTGCATCATAATCATCGAAACAACAGTTACACTAAATACATAAAAATTGGGATACTATCATCACCATCGTCTCTAGCCACCTCTCATCGCGTTTGTTTGATGGAGCACCCTCGAACGATCAATTTCACAGTACCCATGATTTTGCAAACAACCTCTTGTTTTCCCCCTTGGCAAATAAAACTCCAACTCGACGAGCGGAGGGGGGATCTCACGGAGCTTTCATCCCGCGGAGAATCACTCTGTTTGTTATTACTTGCGTTGTTTTTTTGTTTCTTCTTGCATTTACAACGGCACAACTCTTGACAATTGTGTATCTCTTCCCGCCGTCGAACGTGTCGATCGCGATCGCATGCGAATTTTCGCAAACCCTTTCCCCCGCCAGGTCGTTCGATAGCGGATCAAACATAACGGGGAAGAAGAAAACAAGAAAAGCGAAGCAGGGAAAACCAGACGAATGGAAACGGAAGCGAAAAGGCGGGTTGATAAATCGCATCACAATGCGAAAGATCCAGCAAAAAAAAAGAAAAAAATGGCCAACCCCGGGCATCGGCTTTCTTTATTATTATTTTCCTCATCGATGTTTGGGGTGAAAATGTAAATTGCCAGTGTCGATTACCCCCGTCGTCGGAGCGAGCTGCCTTTGCTCTCTTTCTGGCGCGTGGGAAGAAGGAAGGGGAGGGAACAGGTTTGTGGACGGATTGTGTTTCTTTTTATTACCACCATCGCCGTGAGCTTAAAAGTCTATTATTATTACGATGGCATAAAATTTCACTTTCTTCTCCCATCGGTGGCTGCCCCGCGTCAGGTCAGATCGTCAGATGTTCGCAAACGCTGCCCCTTTATGCTGCGAACTGCAACTCCTCCGAGGCAAATCTCCTCGAACGCTCGGGCGCAATGCCACACCTGCGGTTGGCTATGTTTTCCCTTCTCCTGAAAGGGGGAAAAGCGAAAGGGAAGTACATGTGTAATCGTCTTGCGACGGAAGACCCGGATTCATGCGGCAGAGGGACATTGCATCCGCGTGCAATCGATGAGTGGGAAAACCGAAGGTGAAATCTAATCGCTGCATGCATCCCAAATTCCCAGCTCGACTCATCGCTCCCGGTGCTAGCAATCGCTGGGTTCCCCCGAGCCCAGAGCGAGCATTTTCCCTTATCGACAGGCGATGATGCTGGGGCCGGGAAAACATCATAAGCGCACAGAGGAAAAACGGTTTTATGATCCGCCCGGAGCAGTTCGACGCTCAATTATCACGGGAGGCCTTTTCACCACTTTCACGCCGTGTCACGGCCCCTCCCGGTGCTAATTGTCTAATTATGTGGAAATCGATCGACATCCGGAGCCCTGCGGAGGAAAGGTTATTACTGCGCGGCGTTGCCTGCGAAAGTGAACACGGCGAGGCTCGGGCGAAGAAGTAACTAGAAACCGATACGTCCACCAGGTTGAGGTTTAACATACGCTTCGCGTGAATTGCTCTCAAAAGACACGAAAAAACCCCAAGCATATTAGTCATTATGGATCGATCCATGTTTACGTTCCATCTTACAAATGCAATATCTTTTCCTTGCGAGTTTTTTAGATTCAAATATTTTCCTCTCTTCAAGAATGAGGACAGGAAAAAATAACATCATTATTACAAACAGTGCATTTCACAATTGTTTTGCTTCTTCGTTTCCCTCGTAAAGACTGTAATTTTGTTGCTCATACAACCAGCCCTCGTTTCTTTCCTGCCTCAACCAACGAATGGAAAATCGGAGCCAAGAATTTTTCATTCAGGTTTTGCTTGCTTCCCAGAAACGAAACGTAGCCCGTAGGAAGGAAGCTTGGCACCAATTCTCGGGCCTTGGCACGTACATCCATCCACCAGAGAAGGGTAGCCTTATTCATTTCCTGGAGCTTGAACGTTTCCTTTGATTTCAACAGCTTCTTGTAGAAGTAGGAATAAAGCGACAAACCGATTCTCTCTGCCCGCCTGCTCGGGGTGACGTGGGAAAAGACTTTTTAAAACATCCTCCACCTGGGCCTTGTGAAGTGAATCCAAGCTTGGAGATGGAGGTGCCCGGAAGCGGTGGAAAACGCGAGAGGTCAGAAGAATGCACGCTTACATGGAGAAAAAAAAACGCACACACACAAGCCGCGCACGTCAAGGTTGGAAAACCCTGCCGTGATAAGCTCAGCTGACCACGCCGGCTTACCGGGGCCGGAAAAGGAGGCGGAAAAGCGCTGGAAATGGTGTGCTTAATCACTCACACAACCTGTTCTGCGCCGGTCCGCTGGTCAGCGTGTGAATCCGTTCCGTTTGACTCTCGGGCGTCCCTTTTTCGTCTGTTCCATCTGGGAGGGGATTTTTGGAGGTAGGTCCAAGCGGCAATGGCACTCCCGACGCTGTGTAGCGCCAGTTGCCCGCCATGTGTGTGTGTAATGAAAATTTAATTAATTCATTAAAATATTACAACATCCACGAGCATCAGGGCTGCTTCGATTTGATGCAACGGCAAGTGGCGATCGATCGTCGGACAAGTTTAAACCAATTGCTACCTTGCTTTACCGCTCGGAACAAGTCCTCACTTTTCCTTCATCACACCCCGCTTTTGCTCACGCGGGGAGTTTTATTTTCACTTACGTGATGGCGATGCCCGCCCAGTTGAACTGTCTGTCTTCGCTGCTACAAACCGATACATCGGAAGAGCAGCCTTTCTTGGTGCAGCGAACACGAGATCGGCATCTTTAGTGCGCGATCGTGACGCTATAAAAGGCGATCGTGGACGTGAATTTGGTCGCCTCCGGTGCCATCGTCGCGATGATTAGCTAGGTGCGGGATGTGCTTCCTCCTCGGCCGGTTACTCGTCTTTATTGCCACCCTTATCCAGCCATAATCGGACGTAATCACACGCGAGCTGAAAAGCATTTCGATCCTCGTGCAATTGCAACGTCCTGGAGCGAGAACTTGCGGAGCGAACTACAATGTATTACATCTGCAAGCTTCAGTGGTGCTGCCATCGTTATCGATACCATTACGCCGATAGAGCATCACGAATTGAAGTGGCGCATCTCTTGCTTCGGATCGCACTTTCTCCCAATGACGCGCACAGAAAGGGGCAACATTAGAGACTTCATCTCACGCGGGGTGTTCATTTGCGTACGATATCATTACGGTTATCCTTCCGATCGCCAAGCCATTCTCTCTTTCCGCCAACAACCACGGTCTTAAACGGTAAGATTTCATCACGAAATGATTCCAACAATTGCGGGGGGGTCGGATAAATCACGGACCAAACCTTTCTAAAGCCTGCAAACCCCACAAAGGTGAAAGGTTATGAAGTGGCGCAACGTTCATCAAAGTATTGCCATCTTCTTGAAAGTTTCTATTGGACAACCTTCGAAAATGTGGTCGAATTGGTTCGTACTCCCCCTGTTTTCCTCTCTCACTCTCCTCTTTGGAATGCTACGATCCCTCGGATAAAATGTACTTTAGTTGAAATGGATCCGCTCCAAAATTGCTGCGTGTGTCGCCATCGATCTTGCGTCGCGGGGATCAGATTTACGGGTTCCATGCCGAGGCCGTCGACACACCAGCAACGCAGCAAGCAGCTTCCAACACGATGGCGATCACACGGACACGGCCTCAATTTGCCGCCGAGAGAGGCTCGAATTCGGTGACACGCGGCGGACAACGGGTTCGTCGCTTGCGTGTGAAGTTGGTCCGTTTAGAGCCATTTGTTTTCCTGCATCCAATAGCTTCTAGGCAACGCGCGCAGCACACCGGGGCGTGAGTGGTGGAATTTTGTGACAGCGGTTGGCACTTCCGTCGTTGACGCTAGTTTCTAGTTCTCTAATTCGAAGCAGCGCGAGAGCAACACGATAAAGATTTCGACTGGCAGCACCGCCCGTTCCATTTCTTGTGTGCCCTCCGCGTGGGGCTCGTGCGACCAGAGATTAATCATAATCATCACCCACGAAACGTCGGTTGTTTTCTTTTCTGTTTCGCCGTTTGGAAGCGCGTCCCGTCGATGGCCGTCGTAACGAGACACAATTATGCGTCATTAGATGCGGGGAGCAGAATGGACGTCGTTTGTTTGCTGCGTGGTCCGAGAACTAGTTCGGCGTTCGGCTCGCTGGCCGTTTGACGATTGTCTCCGTCGCCGTCGTAATCCGCTGGCAGTAAAAAGGCTAACGGGATGGGTCCAGATCTGAGGACGGCTCGTCAGTTCAGCAAACCTAACGAGATTCGTGAACGAGGGCAAACCCAAACATGTTAGAAAAACACGTGCACACACGGTTTGGTGCGCCTTAGAGGAAGTGCGCGCTTAATACTTTACTAATTAAATTAAAGAAGCGTGCGTCCAGCGGGGATTTGGTTCATTGTCGGCGTAATGATGGCATGCGCTCGAGGCCGTCGACGTGAAAGGAACATTTGTTTGACTATTTTTTAACCTATTTTGTGCACGCGGACATCGGTACAAACGTTCGAACCAACCCTTGAAGGTGGGACGCGGTCTCCTTCCAGGGACCATTTTTTATCTCACTGCTTTTTTATGGATTTGTGTTTTGCTGCGTTTGTAATGAGATCACTTTCTACGATTTAAATGCGCTTAAACGCCGTGGCCGGGACCGACTCCGTTGTTTTCGCCCGCCCTTCCGGGCGCATGCAAGACAAATTATAACCTTTCCACGGATCGTCTCTCGAAAGCGGGCCAGTTAAATCTTGCCACGGAAAGTGTGTAAAAAGTGCGCCTTCTTTTTACTTCATCTCGCTAAATTGCGGAAAGTAGTTTTAATCGTAATCGTTTTTGTTTTTCTTCTCCCCCGAAGTGGGTGATTTTGGTTAAATTTACACATGCTCGTAAAGGATTTCACTTCCGGCCTTTAACGCTGAAAGCATTCCACACGGATGTGGCTAAGCACGTCTAATTGACGGGCAGGAATGATTTGTAAAACTATGGGCAGTTTCTGACATTACGGTTTCACCTTTTTCTGCACAACAAAACTGCTCGTTCAGTTTAAGCGCAATTGTAAAGCAACGTATTGAAAATTATCTCCAAAATCTCATCCTGGCAATCTTACATTCTCGAGTTTTCTCACTCCACCGAACATACATCCGATATCGCAAAACATCTAAATAAACCCACTGGCTTCTAACGACACCCAGCATGCGCATGTTCTTGTCTGTCCTCCACACCGTACGACACAGTTTCATCTCAATCACCACATTTGGACTCGGCTCGAACGCGCAATCGAAAGAGACAGACAAACAGATGGACCGACCATCCGAATCCCACTTGATCTGTGTTCTCGTTACCGTTTCCCCTTGGCCTTCCTTCTTCCTTCGAGGCTCCTTTCGGTCAAAAGGTCCACCTCAAAGCGAAAGGGTGGCGCTGACTCCGCGTGTTCCATGCGCGCCCGATTTGCGGAATGTTAATGACTTTCGCGATTGGTTGTTTTTCTTCGGGGGCTGGAACGACGAGACGGGAGCCGCGGAGATCGACGGCGGGGTCGACCGATCAACAGCGATCGTTCTGCCGATCTTCTCAAACACAAACGAACGACACAGTCCTCTTAGAGACGCGGAGCAGCGGGGCCAATGGTCTTCACCGTTGCCTTACCGCGAGGTCGTGCGTGAGTGATTGACTTTCGGTTCTTTCGCCCGTTCTCGATTACCATTTTCCGTTCAACCTGCCCTGCCCCTCCTTCCCCTTCTCGACCTTCCCGACAACGAACCGGAGGATGACGATTAATAAGATTAATGTTTGATCATTCGTTTGTTCACTCCAGCAAGCAGCGGCTCTCCTTGCCGATCCTTCCCGAGGCCAGTTCTGGCGTCGATGTTCCCATGTTCCCATTGGCCACGGAGGTTAATAATATCGCCTCTTTTCCGCTCGATGTTGGAAAATCATCAAACAGAAAGAAGCATGAAAAGAGATTCCCGTATTGTGGTATATTAAAAAATGTCGTTTGGAAAACCGTCGTCACCTTCATCGCCGTTATCGTCCGTATCGATCGAATGCTGCTTGATAATGAATATTAATGGCGATAATCATGTTTTACTATCCTTCTAGAGCTTACGTACGCGAGAGTCGCCCCAAAACTCCCGACAAAGGGTCGGTGACGATGATATGGCTCTACTCTTTTCATAATTTCGGGTGTTAGCCACGCGTTGCTGTCGGTTTCCACAACGAAAGGACTTTATTACTGTTTTGATTTGTTTGATGTGTTTTCCAAAATAAAACCAACCCCACAGGCCGTTGCTATCGAAGCCCTCTAACTTCAGTCGCTGTCGCTTCTCGAAACGGGGCGGTTTCTAATAATCGTAACGGACACGGCCTTTCAAATCTCGTCTCGACCGTGGACGCCGGCATGCGCTAGATTCTCCCCCTTTCCTTAATGAGAGCCCCGTCGCGGCCCGTACAATGATTTATGGCAAAATGATGCTAATTCCCGACGCGGACGAAGGCGGGTGACTGACTCCTGATGGGTTTGTGTCCGGCCCCAGTCAGTCCTTTTCGCTTCGTGGCGGATGCTGGCTAGTTGTTGGCTTGTTGAAACTCTTGCTGCGACTAACGATCCTATCGCCATCGGTCAGTGCTCGAACACGTGCCGATAAGCGCGAAACATTCGGTGGGGGAAAGAGATTCTTAACCAGTTCCTTGGACCTGCTGGCAGCTGGAGCGTTGACAATTAGAACGACTAGATCTAGTTCGATAAAATGGTAAAATACTGGCTTTGCTTTGCTGTCTTTGCTTTTTGGCACTCGAAAGAAGCATTCGAAAAATGTATCAGATGCTTAATTAAGGCCACTATCGAACGCCGATCGCATCGCGGATGACGCCTTGGCGCATAAATTTCTCTCCAGAGACTGTTAACCTTTCCGGCACCCCGAGGTCGTCCACGAAACCGTTTGGCTCTGTTATTTATTGTACACCCATCACAGAAACGACGAAATTAGCCCATTTGAGACGACTTTGAAGATGTTTGAAACGCGATTTGCTGTCGAGCTACACCACTGGCGTGTTTTTCAAACGCTTCATCTTGTCAAATGCAGAGCTTCTCTCGACTCGACTAGACCTCAATGCTTCTTTCGCCTTGTTGAGCGGCTCCTTGCGTCCCAAAGGAGACCAAACTTGTATCAAACGAAGCGTGAAACGAGTCTCTCTGTGGTGAATCAATGCCCCAGGAAAGCGAGCACCTACCTTCTCCTGTATTGCATTAAATCACTCATTGCGGTGTCGTTTAAGAACGTGAACCAGAGGTGAAGAGCTTAGTCGACAGGGGACAGGGAGTAAAACAATGCGACGGCTCGTGGCTGCGAACATTCCGTTCCTCGTCGACAAAGGCACAAGTAGCCATACAGAACCCCCGGGTATCGTGCGTCGTGTTCTAGTGGTTCCAGTTCATCAAACACTTGTTGCGTACCCCTTGCACCTTTTCGCCGTGATCCCCACTCCGTAGTTGGCATGTAGCGTCAAATTCTTGTCCACTAATGAGACCAATTTCGCCGCACGATCAACATCGATCGATCTTCCACCGGCTTGATTCTTGTGCTGGATCGTGATTGAACGGCTGCTCTCGGAAGCAGCCCTGTCCAACGACTGCTGGCCTCTCGGGCCGCGGGATTGTAGAAATAGAAAGTCCGCAAACCACAAACGGCTGCTGCTGCACCACCGCTGCAATTGCACGAAATTACATACTGCCCAAGGGATCCTGGAGCCGTCCTACCTTGCCTAAAACGTGGTGGAAAAGGGCCAAGCAAAGGGTCGATGTAAGATTGCTGTTGCGATAGGACATTCCGCGCAAGGCACGGGAGCTCCACGAACGCCGGAAGGCAGCAGCTCGATTGGTGGCGATAATGATCGCTTCGACACCGACCTCGCTGCTCTCGCCGCTGAGATTTTTATCCCCTCGGAAGGGGGTTACGCCAAAGCACGAAGGCGTAGTCCACGAGAGCCGCCAGGAATTGCGCTATGTATTTAACGTCAAACATTTCCCAAAGGGCTCGCCAGGAACGTTTGGTTCTTTTTCTTTTCGATTATTATGTTAGTTTGCCGCTAAGCTCGAAATCCATTTCATGTCCCCATCCTCCGTCTCAAACGGATGACACAAAGTGCTCAGGAAACCATGTACCAGCACAAGCAATAAATCTGTTTCCTCGACTGTCGCTGGACAGTCATGTTGGGTTGGTCAAGTTTCTCCCTCGCGAACAGGAAGCCCCATTTTTCACCCTGTAGCAAATCCTAGCTGGCTTCACCTTCGCGATTGATGGCTCCGAGTGCTTTGGCATCGGGCCTGGAGATGTATGTGTTTGCATTTGCATCCCTTGGTTTTATTGTGACTACACTCGAACGGCTTCCCGTAATAGCAGAGCCATAGCACGGCTCGATCTGGCCACGAATCGTTTCCCCGATCGTGTCTCGATCGTTGATCGAAGCGGGTTTGCTGACAGTTGATTGGTTTGTTAACAGCAGCAACTGCGCTCTTGGGGATAGGTGTATTTTTGTTGTCCATGTTTGGCCAAGTGAACGAGCGCCGGGAGAAAACCGTATCGGAAAACCTGGTAGCAAGAAACAAAGGACTAATCCAGCTTTTGCCCTTCTTTAACAAACCGTTTTCCCTCCGTTCGCCAACTGGCTTATGGCCAACATGACTGAGGTTTACTTTACCCCATCGAAAGGCGTAGCAATTGGTTAGTTTTTCGATTGCCTTCGATTGCGTTGGCAGAGTTGGAGCCGGCGGCAGCAAAGAGCGGGAGCGTACAACGAGCAAAATTACGATCAAACTCGATCGATTCAATCGATCCGCAACCAGGAACAAGCCAAAGCCACTCCGGCGACGCTCGCTTTCCCAGCGACGTTTGTCGTCTGTCGCGTTGTCCCGGGAAGACCGGGAGAAATCAATTTCACGCTCATCCGGTTGGCGCGTTCGGTTGATTTACGTTAATCGAGGGTAAGAAAAAAAAGAGCCAGCGTCCAGCCCGAGCTTCGCACCGCCTTGGGGCCCGCAGCAGGTTTTCGAATTATTTTTACGACCATCGGTGCACCCCCGGGGGAGTTACAAATAAAACCGAAAGCCACCGGTCTCAGGATCGATCCGGAAGTTGATTGGGTTGTCGCGAACGAAGCCGAGTAGCGCCGAAGGAATGGGCACCCTTGGCCACAGGAAGGAAAGCCCGCCTTGAGGTCGTTTCAACGGTGGGGCTTTTCTCCTTCAAATTGCACCGCATACGCAAAACATTGTTAAGCAAATTTCAATCCCCAGGGGAGGAACCAGGGAAGAGAGCACTCCTTCAAAGAAAATAACGTGTGTTTGGCAACGTTTTATGGCCGATCAAATTGTATCTGGATCGATTTATGCTCTGCATCGCTCCAGTTTGCCCTGACCGTGCTCCCCAGCATTGCGATATTACTTTCTCCCAGGTTCCTTTCTATTGGTCCGTCGTTGTTTTGGTGGGAAACAAAGCCGGGCCACAGCAGGCACACATCCTTTCTGTGACGACGTTATACCTGACTCATTTCCCGCCTCGTGTTGGTCGAAATGTTATCGATTGACGTTACGTCCACAGCTTTGGATTTCAACACTTTCGATCGGCCTTTCGTCGGTCGAGGAATGAACGAATCGATCAGGAAAGCATAAAATACATATAACCCCTTGTGAAGACCCTGGGGGGGTTTTTTAGGGCAACGGGAGCCCACGAGAGCCGTCCGCACTCTCCCGAAACCATGCAATTTGGCTGTCCAAAGAAAAAATCAATCGGGACATCTTGTTGTTCTCTGTTTGTTTCCAAACCCCGGTGGCGAATGAAAACACTCAGCGGAAGGCAGGAATTATCCAATTGGGCCGGAAATTGACGTTTCGTTTTCAATTCGGTCTCACCATCATCGTCGTCGCCATCATCGCCGGCAGGCGGGACATCACCACTATCGTTCCGGAGGAGAAGAGTACCGTTTCAGTTTTGTCATGCTGTGGAAGCCCATCCTGTGCTCTCCGTTCCAAAGCAAGTTGCGAGCCGAAGCTTTGTTTCCCTCACCTGTTTACGAATGCATTGCGAACCGGTTATGTTGTCCTGTTTTATCATTTTTACAACACAATTATTGATGGAACACGATGTGAAATGTACAAAATGAGCTGCATGTGCCTCGTTTCGCGTCGAGTGAACGGGCAGCAAATTTCGAGGGAAACCTCGAAGGTAGGAACCGGTGTGTTGTTCCCGTTCGCCAGCAAAGCAAACAAATGAATCGCTGGAATCGAGACGTTTACGTCGGGTGCTTATCTCGCCCGTTGCAGTAATTTCCCGAAACGACATTCCCGCAGGTTTCTTTTCACTCCGGTTTTATTTTTCGTCAGTTGGATTCCCTTCGCCCGGATCTTTGGAGACTCGTTCTTTATTGTCATCTCCCACCGCAAACCGATCTGATCTCGTTCCCGAATGGCAGAGTGGAAAAGCTCGGGTTTTTTGTCTGTCCCGAGTATGTTAACCGATTTTTGAATGGTTTTAGTTTTACGATCGTGGTCGCAATCGCCTTCCACATAGCCCCAAAAAACAAACGGGGCGAGTTCTGGTAAAAATACCGCGCCGCGATCGTCATCACGAGACGGCTTTCGTTTCGACTCGGGAACGGGAAATGGAACAGCGACGAGATTTGCTCTCGCTGGCCGGCGGCAAAGCAGCCCTATTTGTTAACTAGCACCCATAAAAATTATCATAATTTTTATCTAACCACTGGCCGGGCGGACCCCCGCGAGTTCCGTCCTTCCGTGCTCCGGATACGTTTGCGGGACGGTTTATCACACTAAATCATGAGAAACAAGAAATTCGACTCGCCCACTTCCTCCTTCCGTCCGCGCGCCCTCTGTTTGCTGCCGAACGGAACCGGCGGAAACGGTGGAACCATAAACAAATATCTTTTTCCGTGTTTGCTTCCGTACGTTAAACGTGCTTCCATTTTTTCGGGTGCGCCACCGCTCCGATCGGATCTGGTCCCTAATTTCGGAGGGTTCTGACCACCCATAAAACGGGTGAGGCGATCAAGAGATCAATTTTCCGAGCCCCAAAAGTAGCCCGTAATAATAGACTGGTCCAGCGAGGGTTGGACTACCTTCGCCGTACTGGCTAGACCCTTGGCCTGACGGCAACGAATATATTACCAATAATAATACCCGTCCGAGCTCCCGAGGGAGAAGCAGCAGAAACATCTGTCCCATTAATGCGTACACAATCGTGAAAGCGTACTTGTCAAGCAAAAGCTTGTCTCCAGAAAACAAACCGACTCGTTCGCATAAGGCGAGCACCGAGTGTCACCGTTTCGGAACTTTCGATTTTGCGCACCGTTGACCTTCGCAAAACGCAGACTCCAGTCGCCTCCTCGGGACCACCGGGGAACGTTCCCGGGAACAGCGTATTTTCCAACGCAACGCACCGATTTACTTTCCCGATCGTACAATTTTCGCTTTCACGACGTCGCGACACATTCCAGGGCGTTCATTCGCCGGAGTGGGTGACTCGTGGTTGATTTTTTTTTTAGGTTTTCGTTGACGAAACGCTGTCGGAAGGCAAAATCGTCACTTGATGGATTGATTCATCCACGGCAAGGAAAGGTAATTCGAGATGATTTCTCTCTTTTTCCTGCGATCTTCCGGAGGAGTTTCACGACTCCAGCTGGAAGGAAGCGGAAAAGGGAGACGAAAATCTCCACCAAACCACACCACGGTTTTACATTCGTATTCCTGTTTTCTGCAATGGTTTGTGTCCTTTCCCGTAGGTTGTACCTCTTCGGGCGGGAGGAGGAAAGGGTTGTGATCATATTTTGCCAGTCGAAATTCCATTCCCCAACGTGAGATGTCACCAATCGGGAGAAATGTTAAACCCAGCATGTTCTCTGGGTTTCTATATTTCTTAATACGAAACCCTTCAGTGCACGAACCACGTGTAGGAGAACTTTATGTAATTGGCTGCTTGCCGCTGTTGTTTGTTTGTTCCTACTTTAGCGTACAAATTCGTCGTTAGCTGTACAATTTAATTTTGCTCGCCATGTTGTCTGCCGCTTCCAAAATGTACATTTGCCTGCCTATCAACCAGCGCCACCGGAAGCCATTTGTTCAAGGGTTAATTCTCGTCACTTCTCCTTTGATTTCCATTCCGAAAAGGTGACTGTGACGGATCGATCGCCATCGCTGTGCCAACGGGTGACGAATTCAACGCTGTGCCTTTCGAAACCGGTTCGATTGTTTTATGTGCGGTCATTTTTTGTTCAATGCTGTTCTATGTTCACACACGTCCGGCTCTTTTTGAGGGCTTTCCGAGCCTTGTTTCCCAGGAGGGGCTAAACACTGAACCGCATGCAAAGTGCATAGCCAAAAATAATCAACAGTTTTAAGAGACAGCGTTCGGCAGCGGTACAAACTCGACTTTATGCGTTGAAAGAACGTAGTTTTTTTTCCGGTTCAGTTGAGCATAAATCAAACGCCAAACCGACGATCAAAGTACTCCCAAATGGTTTCCCTTTCGGCAACAAAGTGGAAGAGCTGTAGCGAATTCAAATTGCACCGAATGGAGGCGAGCAAAACAACCACGTGCCCACCGGGAGGGTTCCTCAGGAGAAGGGAGAATGATCCATTTGACATTTCCGTTTTGGGACGCAATAAACCTACTAGCGACACCGAGAGACACCCAGGGGAACCAAACCGCCCAAAAACGATATGCCTATTTGGGGGATGATTTATCGAAGCAGGAGATTGTTTCCTTTCTGGTTCATTTGTGACATTAGCTCCGCCACTTACGGCGTCCGTTGCGGTGGAGGGACGTTAGTTTTTCGATTGTGGTCCGCGAAGGAGTGCGTACCGTTGTGGAGCAGATAGGAAAAAAACAAACAAACATAAAACTAGATCTAGCGCGGCCAACGGACCGTGTTGTCTTCCTTCTTCTCCGAAGGCGCCTTGCCGGACGGTCCATTCATCATCACCACACGCACAAACTCGACGTTGTCGTCGTCGAAGATAAGAGCGAAAGTACACGCACCGGTGTCGCCATATTCAAATTTCCGATAAACTAGATCACCTTCGAAAGTGATTTGCATTTCCAACCAGCGAGAGCTGTACAAATCCTTCCCAAAAGCGAACGCTAGACGAGCAAAGGATCGTCGCCCGGAAAGGAAACCGTTCTCATTCGGTGCGGGAATTGGTCAGTCGGATTAAAACACACAACAAACCCCGATAGCTTTCTAGCCTGCCTTCCGTGTTTTGGGCAACCGACCGGGCGGTTTTGCTCCGAGGCTCCTTCGAGGTGTGAAGACGAAATCGAACATGCTAATGGATTTTCAATGTTTCGGGTGCTACCATTATTACTTCACATCTGATGGGCCGGCGCACTGCGGATACGAGGCGCTTTTAGGGATTGTTTTCGTTGAATCCAACCCATTGCATGTTCTTCAGAGATGGAGTGTTACGTGATACTTTTCGCTTCCGTTGTTCCTATTTCATTTTACAGAAGCATTAGAGATGAATCAGAATTGTCCTAGTTGAGGTAGGTGAGGCAAAATGTTTCTCTTAAGAGCAAGGCAAAGGTAAACTTGCTTTGGTGTTGAACATTCCATTAGCACCATCGTGTCAAAGGAAGTCGTGGTATCCTTCTTTTGGTGATAGGAAGCTTGCTGCACATAGCATCACGAGTTATCTTTTTGGATGACGAGACAAACGCCAAATGAATGTCTGTGTTGTTGGTGTAATTATCGTCACGATCATCGAAATAACTCCCTCGATTAAGAGCAAACTCTCCCTTCCCTACACCCAAATGACGTAAACTTAATCCCGCATACTCTTGTCCACAGGTTGAAGCAGACCTTTGTGCGGCAAGTTCCTCCTAGGAAAACTCCTAGGCCATGGAAAACGGTCCCTTTGTACGGCTGGCCAACCGTGAAATGGAGCAAAATCATATTTCACGCAATCGCCCTTTCCTCGTTACACCAAAAAAAAGGCTAATGATTACCTTCTCTCTCTCTCTCGTCTCTCGCACTCTTTAGGTAGCATTTCCGTTCGGTCGGGTGAAAAATCGACCAGGACAGGCCATGCGAAACGGAATCGGAGCGCTCTAGGCCCTAGACATGCATAATGAGCCCGCCCTGCAGCCCGCGAGGGAGAAGCCACTCCCGAACACCAACACAGGCTCCGCGCCCACCACCACCACCATCACCGTCGCGCAGGCTCCGCTCGTCAACGGCAATGGTGCCGTACCGGTAAGTCCCGCCAATATAGAGCCATTGGGGTTGCATTGCGCCCAACCGTCATGTGCTGGCGAAAATCACTAACGGTCATGTTCCGGGAGGGCCTCGGGCGCACCTCCCCGCTAACGGATGATGCAACCGGGTGGGCTCATCATTTGTTGTGATCCGCTCCCCCTCCCCTCTCCACCGTTTACCGCCGTAGCCCACCGGAAGAGGGATTCTTCCTTGATCGAACGGGCGAGGTCAGCCTTTTGCTCGGTGCGTTTTATCCGGGCGGACGGCGGAAAAATGAGGTTAATGAAGCAAAAATAATGCCCGACAACCCTTCTCCCTCCGCCCGTCGAACTCCTCCCGGTGGCGGTTGGCTAAAAGCAACAATAGAAAATCGATCAAACTTCACGCTGTTTTGGTGGGTCGGGCGGAACAACGATTTTTCAGTCAAAAATCGATTACGCAACCGTTTTCCCCTTTCCACAGCCTCCCGGCCGGAGCACAATTGGTCAACAACAATCCATCTTTTTCCCTTTAACATCCTCCCCCCTAGCACGGCACGAGTCTTAGCCGGAGTAGGTGAATTGAACACGTTTTCATCCCTCGGGGGTTCGTCGCTTGATCGGAGCGTTGGAATCTTTCTCCGAAGCATTCCGCTTCCCTCGCCAAAAACCCGTGGTTCCGTCGGCTAAACATCTCGAATCGAAAACGCAATGCTACACAGAGACACACACATGTGGTGCGGCAAAGGAAGCGCCCCGTCGGTACGTGTCGGAATCTCGAAGAACACGTGTGGCTTGAAAAGGAATGCTGTGCGTCGTACCACCAAAGTCTTCGGCGTCGTCGTTGGCGGCGGTTCTGTTGCCGTTACTTGCGCATTGCGCCCTTTTTCACGCACCACACGGGGGCGGCGGATCGAATCTCGGTGAGCTTTTCATCATGACGAGGCTGCTGGTGATTCCGCGTGGAGCGCAAACAAATTCTTTCTCATCCGCGGCCGCAGATCACATTTCAACCGTTTTACCGTTCTTCGCGAGATTCATTTCTTCCTCGCGCGGAATGTGAGGCTGTGAAAGGAACAAACAAACAAACAAACACACGTGAGAAACCGGCGCACCGGGGCTCATCAGCGCTGTGATGTGCATGAATGTTGCGATGATTAAATAAATTAAAATACTTTTCACCGCCGCTGATGGCGGATGATTTGGAAAACGAGCGACATACGAGCCGTCATGTTGTTGCTCACATGCAAGCTTCGTTTGTCGGGCAGCTTCCATGAAAACGTTCCCGTTCCTCCCGCGTCGGCTTGGTTGATTTATGTTTTTTTTTGTACCCTCCAAAACACTCTCGCTGATCTCTTCGCTCCTGCTTTGCGTACTCGGGGGCACAACGCTCCTTCCCTTTCCTGGTCCAAGCTGGTTGAAAGCTTTGCACATCTCCACAGATGATCTCCTCCGGCGTGGGTTGATCTTGCAATGATGGGATTCTCGTGAGACGCAGCACCAACAATGCGGTGTCATTGTTTTATGATGCTTTCGTCATGTGCCACCATCCACTTTCTTCGACGGTAAGTGTTGATGCGAGGGCAAAGATTAGACTTGGTGGGACGAACATTGTTTTGAACTAAATCAACAACCCTACGTGGGTTGGTCGTGTGCTGTGTGATGAATGGACACCCTTTTTCCACTGCATATGTCATTGCTTAAGCACTTAAATACTCGTTTAAATTCCCCTCGACGAATGCCACCGGTTCTCGTGCCTGTCCGACAGTTAATGCTCATGTTTTGCCTCCCCTCGGGTTCCATTGAGGAAATCATTGTGATTCGATAAGATTTACCATGTCTTATCTTGCTGTTGGAATCGATTGCTCTCGTACACGCAACCAATGCGTCTAACACCGAAGCCGAACCCACGTTCTGGTTTTTTTTTGGTGTGTGCATTGAACGCTCAACAAACGGCCAACCCCCTGAAAAATGTACATGTTTAAAGCCATTCCGCACAATCGCGAACGGTTGCTCCTGATTCATCAGCCTGCCGGCATCGAATTCCGGACCGTGTGGCCAAGGTTTCTGGCAGCTTTACGGTAGCCAAAAATGGAAATTCAAACATAAGCCTTCACCGTGGAGGCCGTCTGTGCCGTTAACGCGGGCTACGGAGAGGCCCGGTGCGGAACTTTAAATTAACACCAACAGACCGACGGCGCAGAAGAGCGATGGATTGTAGGTTGATTCTGTTGATTTTTCTTTCTTTCCTTTTTTTTGCATCCACCCGCGGGAGCCAGAAGGAGGGACGGATGATGCTGAAGGCGAACGCAAAACGAACGGTTTTTTCGTTGGTTTCTGTTCGGCCGACCCACCCATTCATATTTCAATTTTTCCTCCAACGAAAATAAATTCTTGCCATCATCCAGCAGCAGCCGTCAGTTGCGTTGGGAAAAGATCCCAACAGCAGTCGGCACAACAGTGTCGAGATTCAACTCCACCGGTGGATGATGTTGAAGATCGATCAAACGTGGAGTGGAAGAAGCCCACGATTCGCTTGGCGAGGAGGAAGTTGCGAAGGCAAAAGGGTAGAATTATTTTGATTTGGAATAACTCCACCATCGACCGGCGGCACTCGAGCAAAATCAACAAGTCCGTAGGGAAACATTATTCAGTTGCATCATGACCAGCGGATCAGAAAGATGGCCGTATTTTTCACACGCACCCTCTCTTCATCTCACAGATTCCGACTTCCTTCGGCTGACCTGTGCGGCATCTCGAATGGCAAGCGGAGAAGCCGGACGAATTAGAGCCGGATTCGACTTAATCTGAGAAGACGGAAAGGGTCGATTCGATCCCAGGGTCGAAGAAAAAGGTGTTTATTTAATAACCTCATTCATCAAAATGTGGAGCAGCTTTCGACGCACTCGACGATCCGCGCAGTAAAGCCTAGCCTCCTGAGCTCCAGGATGGTGGAAAACATTTTACCCCCCAGTGGGAGGTCATATTAATGCACACACACAGACAGAAGCACACCTCGCCCACTTGCGTCCGAAGGCTTGATATACTGTTAACAAATTTATTTTCGACTGTCGCTCGTTCTCAAATCAGTCCGGCTACTCCAGAGGTCGGTCGACGATCGCTTAAGAGCGTCCTCCGTCGGCTGGATCCGTCCGAGCCGACTTACTTCCACGCGAGTGCGCGATGATAAATCTTCGACGTTTTTGAATCTCGCTACTGTTTGTGTAACGGATTCTGGATCGTATCGGCGAGTGAAGCTCCAGCCAGCTTCTTCTTCTCGTTCGAGAAAAGGAAAGGCAACACTTGTTGTCCCAAGTGCAACAAATGGCTCCCAGAGCGACGCCAGAAGCTCGCGGGGAAGGGCTTCGAAACCTATCTTCTTGGATTAAAGAAATCGTTTCAACGGAACGATAAAATCATGTCCGTATTTAATGGCGAATATTTATCATGCTGCTGGCCCACCCTGGGCGATCTTCGGGCGTCCCGTTTCACTCGAGGGCGGGCGATGATACGATGAAATTATAATTTATCACTCGATGGAGGATTAATGAAGGTCGCTTCAAGTGGCTAGTCCGGGCGAATCCTCGAGGTTGGTGGAATAATAAACATTTCGTGAAGGAACGCTACAAAGTGCCCATCCGAGGAAGGCAGCGGTTCTCCAACGGTTTTGTCCCTCTAAAGGGTGGACTTAGATTGCGCTCCTGGGTTCCTGCAACCTCTGGGTTAGTTCCTCTTATTTAAGCCATCATCACGATTCCTCTCGCTCCCTCCGAGCAAATCACCTGGGAATCGCTCCACTAATCCCATTGGAATGGGGTGAACAATTATCACCTGCTTTATTTTAAGCCAATTTCTCCCATTTTGTGCCTGCCTTCCTTCCCTCTCTTCCGACGGCTCACTTTGTCTGTTATCAGATGCAGACGACATGCAGACATGCGCCGACACAATCCGCCCGGGAACGATGACACATTTGTGGTCTTTGCCTTCGAGCCTCCCACGGCTGCTCAACATTGCATTGTACTGCATGCAACATCTGTGATAAGAGGGAGCAACAGCGAAACTCACACATCACACCTCCCCAACCTGCTCGGGACAGCTGTTTCAATCATCCCCAAACAAAGTCTGGCCAACAGCGAGAAGCTGGTGGAAAATGCTCCCCCAAGACAAGGCGATTGTTTAATGATTTTTTTTTCTTTGGTACGGTTCAATTTTTTTGCCTTTATGCCGAGGTTTCCGTTGCTTTTATTCGGTTCGAGGTTGCAAGGAAAACCGCCGTCGTCCGTGGCCTCCTCTCGTCTTCGGCTTTCTCTTTCTGTCTCGCTCTTTTGGAACGGTTTCGATACACACGAACGCGCAGCAGGCTCTCTTCGCAGCTTCGCGGCGTGATATGATAGAGAAGTTCACACCTTTTATTAGTTAAAACACCTCTTCCTCCAGTGCGCCTGCGGGCTCCACGCCATTTTTGTTCATTTTTTCCACCCAGGCATGCTTTTAAGCCGATCCGAGGGGAAACCCGTGGAGGTTTGCGAAAATCCAAACAGAACCGCACGCCAGGAGGGGCGGTGATTAGGAAAAATACAGCCCCCGTCGTTTATCTTATCGTCGAGCCGCTCGACGATTGGAGGCGATCGGAAGCTTTTAACGGGAACCAGGAAACACCGGTATTCATCCAAATGGTGCTCGTGTGGCGGAGCTCGTGATCGACTCCTCGAGCGGTTTCTCCCTGTGATGCAACAAAGTGTCGGAGCTGTGGGGGTTTTTACGGAGCCTCTCAGAGCACCATGGGCGCGAACTGACCCGAAAATGTAATCAATTTATTCAACCATCCCGGTAAAGTTGGGATTTTATGCGCAAGCAGGGTTGGATATACCACTGGTTCGCTTCGGGACAAATTCAAGAAACGTGTCTGCAATCATTTATCCCTCGCCAAAAGTGGCCATATTGTTCCGCGCAAATGCCTTCGACCTCCGTGCGCTGTGCTTCATTTAAAGGAGGAAAAGGTTGAGCTTCGAACTCATTCTCTTTTGCAAGGTGGAGGGCGAAGCAGGGGCCATAAAAAACCGACGAATCCGAGCGAAACAATACAAACCGTGGGCGACGCTTGGGCCCAAGACGGCAAGACAGCGCCGAGGGGGTTTTTTTTTTTCTTTCTTGTCTCCTGCGTTACTTGAATGACAGAACGACCCTTGCGGAATGTCGTCTTTCTGGTGGCCTTTTCACCCACGACCTCTGGCGCAACGTCCCACTCCAACGAGGGGCGGGGGAGGGGGCAGTGGCGTGAAGGAAGGAGGAGGCTGTGTTTAGATCTGTCTGGTCGGTAGAAATTTGGCCCAAAGTCCGCGGATTGCTTTACGCAGATCACGCCGGTGTCTTTCGTTGCTTTTCGCACACACACTGACGCCAAACGAGACGGACCAAGAGCAGAGAGTCGTCTTAGAGCATTGGTTCAGCTCTTCACTTCCGCGTTTCAGGACTCCCTCCCCCTCATACTAACCCTGTTCTGCTCTGTTTTCCTTCTAAGACGACAAAGGGCAAATACTTCCAACCTAAGTTTGGATCGCCGGTCGTGTGTCTCTCCATCGCCCCTGTGCCCCTTTCGATCTCAGGAGAGCTCACGCGTGTAATGGAGGAAACCCCCGCCACGTACTTCTCTACCCCCGCACTCTACCCTCCGTCCCATTTCCACTCGCAAGGGCTTGTGGTTTCAGTTGCGCGCACTTATCTCGCTACCGTTGCTTTGGTTTGATTTCGTTTAATGGATAGATAAGTTTTATTAAACGTCTTCGTCACCTCCGCTTGTGTGTGTGTGTGTGTGCACGTATGTTTGACGGACGGAAGCGATAGGAAGATAGGAAGTCAGACGTGACTGCGAAAGACACGGACCTCTGTGAAATGCAGAAAAAAAAAACCGAACTCCACTGAAGGAACTATGCGTTTTATCTTTCCCTCACGACAGCAATTGTGGGGAAACATTTTAGAGGGAAAAAACACACACTGTATCACATCGCCACTCCGAGTGACAATGATGCGGATGCGGTGACGCGCCCCGACGCATGCTTCTTTCAAATGTTTCCTTTTCTGCTGTGCGCAGAAAAACTTCCGTTGCTTCCGAGCAGCTCGGAGATAAACGCTCGGAGAAAAGCACCGTAGCGACGGTGGAGTGTAAAGAAAAGTGTACCCAGACAACGTTCGAAAAGGGCACGCGTTGCCAATCTCTGTTCACCCACGACGACCCGCATTTGGGTTTTTTTCTTTTAATGCAATAGCTGCTCACTTGGCTCGCCATTTCCTGCTTTCGTCAGTTTTTTCTCTTGCTGCAAATCTAATCAACTATCCGCTAGATCCTGTGGAAAAGAGAATTACCCAAGCCTTGAACGGTTTGTGCGTGATTCCTGCCCAAGCTTCTTCATTTATCGTTCAACACACCATTTTTGTTTTACTTATTCGTGTTAAATATAACAAAGTTTAAGTAAAGCTTCAAAAAGCTATACCCGGTTCCCAGTTTTTGAATTCACTATTCACCCCAGATGATAAGACGGTATCTGAATGCCCTTACATGGAAACATTTCATCGCTCATCGGTGGTGACATTCTTCCTCCACTGTTCCCTTCCAATAACTTGACTCGTTGGTCGTGCTATCACCGAGAGACAGAGAAGGGTTGCCTTGAGCCTTCCGAAAGCGCCCGCGACAGCCACAGGTGGTTGGCTCAAGGAGAGCAGGTGTGTCCCCTTGTTCCAGCTTACATTACGCCAGGCACCACAGGCACACACACACACACACTCCCGTCCACTTGTACCTTCCATCTCAATCAAGCTGAACGTCGAATTTATCGATTGGTGCAGGGCTTCCAGCATTCGCCGGCTGATTGGGAGGCAGAAGGTGCGCCGGCAGTATGACAATGTTGGCAGCATAATGATGGTGTCAAAAAAACGCGGCAACCGTGGAACTTTGCCGAACCATTTATGCTTCGGGCAGCTTGCGATCGCCCGTTGTTCTACGCGCCATCATCTCCGCTGCTTTGTGTTGTGTTTAACGGTATTTTGCTTCCACCAAATAACGCTTATTTGATGAGTTGTCCCAGTTTCTGCTTTGGGCCGGCCTCGCAAGCCGGTCAATTAGACACCATTGATAACATGTGGAGCAGCGGACAATATCGCTGATAGCTGGTGTGATGTGTGTGTGTGTGTGTGTGTTTGTGTGTAAGCCTCATTATCATAATTCGATCGCACTTTCTCCCAGCTCAGCTCAGGGACAGCATGTGCAAGCCATCATGCTTGCTGCCGGCTGTCGACCGAAGAAAGTAGGTGAGAACGCAGGGAAATAATATCCTACCCAGGACGACCACCGAGGGTGGCTGACGCGGAGGGGGGGGGGGGGGTTGCGGGCGAACGAGACGAGGGAAGAGTGCGAAAGTAAAACAATCGCACATTCGAAAATAATTGACCAACGGGTCCGGTAAAGCCCGCGCGACGAGATCGACACACGAAAGACTTCAACGCGCGAGAAGCGACGAACGGAATTGAGATGTCCGATGGTTCAAGGACAGTGAGCATCAGTGCGGGGAAGGGGGGGGGGGGGGGGGGGAGAGCGAACTAGAGACAGCCAAAGTGTTGTAGTCATAATAAACAAACAAACAAACAGACCAAGATTGCCCAGGAGAAAGGTGTGGAAGTTTGTGTGCATTCCATCATGGCCCATTCTTTTCATGGCAAATAACCGCCGACGAGTGATGTTTTTATTTGGCCTTTCCCTTAAAAACACGCACGCAGATCGTCCCACTTTTCTTCCGCCTTCGGAGCACTTAAGGCACAAGTAAATGCATCTTGAACTTTTTCTCGAAGCTTGTTGCAGCCGAAAAGAAAAAATGGAATAAAAACACTCATTCGTTCTAAGAATTTGTGCAATGTTTTGTGTGCGCTCCCTAATGAATTTTCCTAGTGAAGTCTTATTGTGGTGGCCATAAATTGAAAAATCTCCTGCTTTTCTAGCGGTTCTTACTCGGCTCTTGTCGAACGGTCCAATAAACCGTCCACTCAACCTTCAAAACAAAGGCAGGAAAACACTTCCGCCCCGGAGGAAAACACCGTCTCGAGTGACTCTCCAGTTCTCTTCATGGTCTATTGTGTACCCCGCGAGGGCACGCTTTTTCGGGGCCACAACTTTGGACCCGGCGCTATTTGGCAGATATTATCTATAATTACGGACGTGCGAATGCCCGGCTGCTCAGTGTTTTTTTTTTTTCTCCTCGCCAATTGAATCCGAGACGAGTTTTGGGTTGGGGGAATTAATTTTCCCATTCTCACCAGCGGCGAAGACCAGCATTTCCACCCCTTCCCTGCCCGCGCCCTCCGTCGGCTATGTCTGGCGAACGCCAGCCCCAGAGTGAGTGTGGAATTTGAATTGTTTGACCGACATGCTTTCCTCCCGTCCCGTCCGCCCCTACACGTGTTTGCCGGGCGAAAATAAATTGGGTTTTCCGGCTCCGATCCATCGCTCGCCCTCGAGCAACGTGTGCGGGAGGTGGGTTGGTCAGAAGTGGTAAACCAAAAGAAAAATAACAAACCAAAACGGAACAGTTATGTTTCGTCCATTTTCCTGAGCTCGCTCACCTGTCTTGACGGGGAGGGATAAAATAATAAGAAATATGGGTGTCATCCACGGCGTCATCGGTAAACGCTGCCCTTAACCCCTTCCCAATGCCAGGGCGTTGCAACTGGAAGGAGGCAGACGGACGGCAGAGATTGAGGTAATATGCAACCGTCAAGTCAACACTCACCTCACTGACGACGAGTGCAATTTTGAATTCTTTTCTCAAGCGCCTTCTGCCAACGAATGCATGTTTTTCTGCATCAACACTTTGTGGGCAAAACAGGGTGCAGGAGAATGATATGTTATACATGACAGCGTAATGTTGCCTGTTTACGTTCACAAGGCAAGCATACACTTGATGCTTGATAGATCTTCTTTAAAATGTTATGATCTGTATGTTGACGCGCGTTGTTTGGATGAAAACCTTGATCTTGAACCCGAATCCGAATCGTCCGTCAATACGTTTCTGCTTTCACAGGGCACAGCTGGTTTCGGCCTGTGACATTGATTGATATGATTTTAATTAATTGTAACACCTTCAGCCGCAGCCCTTTAAAAGGCCATAAAATAAAACATGCACTGCGTCACCAACGTTGCAACGGATGAAGGCAATCGACTATAAAGTAGCCGGTTGGTAATTAAACCACTTAATGGAGGGAATAAAACTAATACTTAAGGAAATAGTACAACATTTCTTTATTTTGCGCCACAACGCGCGTTCATCTTTTATTTTTCTTTTTTTATCGAGTCAGACATCATTTTCACGCGCAATCACGTTTCGATATTGCGAGCAGATCGTGCGTGACGTGGAATAATTAAAGCCACTTAGGACGCAAAAACACGATCCTACCATCCAAGGCCGGGGAGGTCCGGCTGGAGCCGAAGCAGCAGCAAAAATGCGTTTTGCGTACTCAAGCACATTCGACGGAATCAAGAGAGAGAAGACCGGACGATCATTTGTGGCGGGGTGAAAATATGGCTGCCTTTAACAATTTGATCATCTCGAGGGGCGACCACGGCGACGATCGTGCACGTTAGTGTGTAATACTTTAAACGCGTCGTAATCCGTTGGCTTCCTAAATCCTGTCGGCACGGTCGATAGCAGCCAGGGAACAGCTAAATTATTGCCGCAATCTGTTTTCACGCCGTGTGAGTCTAATAAAATAAAATGGAAACTTTTGAAGCAAAGAGTCTCAACCGGTGGACTCAGGCGTGCACTGAACTAGGCGTCGTCGGGGTGATAAAACCATTCGAACTGGATCCTCTCCTGGCACGACATTGCATTCTGCGCCGTTCGCGACTCCCGCTGGGAATGCAAATTGCAACGCTCCTGGCCGAGTAAACTAGTTCCCCTTTCGGTGTCTGGTAGTGTGCGCAATTGCACCCGCAATTCTCCCCCTGCAATCTTGCGTGCTTTATTGCGGCATCGATGGCCTCCGGAGGCAGTTTTGGGACCGGCTTTTGCGTCGTTCGACTTGGTCATTTACTGCTCGTTTATTTCTTCTCTTTAAATGAGGAGAAACCGCAATGGAGAGGCCTCCACGCCTCCCGTATCGTGCTCGTAAACATTTTATGTTGTTGCACGTTTAGGGATATATTTCTTGGATTATATGAGTAGAAATCATAACACGTTTCATGCGGCCAAATGTCCTCCTGTTTCTAATAAAAAGCAAGAAACTATTCGTAAGGTTACTTGGAAGAGTTTGTGTACCAGTGAACAGCTTGAAACCACCGCAGCAGAAAGCAATGGATCTTCTTTTCCAACGACAAAGAAATGCTCTCACTTTCCATCAACTACGGTTCGTCAAACACGTACAGCTTCTTCCGTACATAATGGCCATAAAGCACCAACGGAAGGAAGCGAGAACATTATTTATTTATTCAACGAGACAAAGCCAACACAATGCAAAGAGCTTTGACTTCGTCCGACAGCCCACCACGACTGTTCAATATAATGAACATGAAAAACATACAGGAAGGAAGTGGTTGCATTACGAAGAGCTGCTTCCCACTCACGTGCACTTTCTCCAGCATAATTATTTCGTTACCATCACTTGTGACGGTGACGGTTTCGTTGAGCAAAAGGTTTGTTCAATAAGTTACAGTAAAGTTGGACCAGAGATCAAAAAAGTATTGAGTAAATAAAATCTTAAAAACAGGAACATTGCGTAGCGGGAGGAGCAGAGGCACGAATCAATCCTCGGGCCTATTCCACAAAAGTAAGAAAGAGAACTTTCTTGCATGCCCTATCAGCCATTCCTCTCTGTCCCCTCCTTGTCATTCATAATTCTGTAAGGCTCATTTACATTCCTTCATCATCAACAATACGTCCATACTTACTTCCAATCTTCCTTTAACGCACGACCAAGTGCTTTCCTTCCTGAGGCCAAGTCAACGTCTTTTCTGTCTGCTTACATAAACACACACACACACACAAACAGGCAAGTCTTTGTTCGGTGCAATACGTGCCTGGAAAGTTTCTCCTTGTAGTCTAGACTGAAAAACTGTTTGTTTTCGTTATATGAACTTAAATTAAGATCATTTCCATTGTATTCTGTTCTTGAATTTTGTGGTAAGATGATATGAAATCATGTTTGAAACGATTGCTCAGTTTTCCCCTTTGTTCCTCGTTTCCTCTCTCTCTCCCACGCCGTTTGATCTACTTTATTCCATCTGCGTCTTTGATCGAAACATTACCCTTCGGAGGCAGAATGGCGTCGCCAGCTGAAGCTGTTTTCGCCGCCGGCTGGGACTGGGAAGAGCGAGGATGGTCGTGCTTGTATTGCCTGATCGTGACTCAAGCCCGTTCCGCTTGCCGCAGCAGATTGCCCATCCCATTGCGAAATCCGCGCAAAGAAATCTCCAAGGGTTCAGAAACTCTCGCCCTCGTGTCCATCAGCCACAGCCCTTCCGGGGGGCGAACAGGGTACTTTTTTTCATTTCGAAACATTTTACTAAGCCGCGGGAGGAGAGGAGAAACTCCTGAGCACATCGCGCGATTGTGGAGTGCAGTTGAAAAAAAATACAGATAAAAACTTTTAAAGTTTCCTGGTTCCATTCCATGCAAGAATACGATCCTTTATATTATCTTTAAAAAAAACGTAAGGTAAGCATATATCACTTCATTCTGATACGATAGCCGACTGTGGCCCACTGTGCATTTGCATCCCACGTTTTCCCCCAGTCCGGAGCCCTGCAAGAATGCTACGAAAGCCCTTTGCCACGACGACACGGCTTTGGGACTCGTGGACCCGCTTTGCTCCGGTGGCGTACCGTTCGTTGGAAGGGCAATAATTTACGCGATTTGTGTCCTACCGGTCGTCGTCAGCGCTCTTATTTCTGCGATTCGAAACCGTGCCGCCATCGTTAACCTCCCGCTGCCCGGCGGCTGCCTCGGGGAAGACAAGGGACGGTTAATTTTTCTCCGCTTCACGTCCTTTTTTTTTCTTTCGGCGTCAGCAACCCACGGTTTGATTTTGCCAACCAATGTCAAGAGATTAAAAATTAATCATTTCTATTCTGCAACCGACGGAAAAACGATCGATCCTTGTTTCCCTCTCTGAGCTTTGTTTTGTTGAACACTATAATGTCTGATTGATCTCTCATCCAAAGAATCGATTGACCATTGCTTTCATCTATTCGATTATTTGTTCTCTGGTGTAGCTAAGCTAATTAACGTTTTCTTCTTTCCACTTGCCAGGAAAACACCAACCGGACGCCGCTGCACGAGGCGGCCTCCACCGGCGACGAGGCGAAAGTGGAAACCCTCCTGGCCGCTGGTGCCGATCGGAACGCAAAGGAATCCGTAGTAAGTCACTCTCGGGCGAAACATGCATCCCGCTGAAGGATTCTAACGTCAACCCTTTTTTTGTTTTTGTTTGCTTCTTCCTCTTTTGCCCAACAGCATGGAAACAACCCGCTGCACGAAGCTGCCTGGAAGGGGTACAGTCGGTGTGTGAAGTTGCTGTGCGCGCTGCCCAAGACCGCCACCAAGTCGCCCGGTGGCAAGGGTCTGTCGATCGATCTGCTTAAGGACGCCACCAAGATCAAGCACGCGCTGCACGACACCAAGGGGGCGCTTCACAGTGCCCTGCTTGGGACGCGCAACTTTGGTGGCTTTTCCGCACTCCACCTGGCGGCCCAGAACGGCCACAACCAGAGCTGCCGGGAGATCCTACTCGCCGGTGCCGATCCCGACGTGCAGAACAACGTGAGTTCGTGTGCGAGGAAGAGTTTCAAACCGAGTCGATCGCTTATTTTACTTTCTTTCTCTATTCATCCCAGTATGGTGACACGCCGCTGCATACCGCATGTCGCTACGGGCATGCCGGGGCTATCCGGATACTCCTATCGGCCAAGTGTGACTTTGAGCGAATCAACCTGAACGGTGACACGGCGTTGCATATCGCCTGCGCCATGGGACGACGCAAGTTAACGCGCATCTTACTCGAGGCCGGTTGCCGGCAGGACGCAAAGAATGCTCAGGTGAGTCCCAGCACGCTCCGCAGACTATCCATGATTATCCTGACGTTTCCGGTTCTATCTCTCGCCTTCCAGGACGAAACACCACGAGACATTGCGCAGCGCAAAAATCTGGTGGAAATCATCAACATTCTCAACACGCCGATCGAGTTGTCCCCACGGCGCTCCCGGGAGCGCTCGAGCAGCAGTTCGCATCAGAAGCAACCGTCCCAGCCGAACGGGAAGCCTCCGGCGGCCCCGCAACAGCTGGAAAACGGTCGACGATCGCGCAGCAAAGAAGAAACTGGTGCGCGCAAGTCGGGCCGTCGGAGTGCCTCGAACGACGAGACGAAAGGGGCGGGAGGCGGGGCGGCGGAGGTAGACCCGAAGCACTGGTCACCGTACGGATGCCACTACTTTCCCGATCCGCGTAACTTTCCCTCGCCCAAACTCGAAACGCTGCCGAAGGAACCGCTCGGAAACGGGGAGCAGTACTTCCTCGATCTGGCCGGCAACATTCGGAAGGGACCGGTCGGCATCGGCAACACGTGCTACTGTGCGCCGTTCTTCCGCCATCTGGAGCAGCGCATGAACCAGAACCGACGCAGCATCCGCAAGTACGTGCACCGGGCGACGGAGAAGCTGGACAGCCGAATGACGGCCCTGGCGATGCGGACGGATGACCAGATCGAGGAGCTTACCAAGTGAGTAGTCAAGGGGAGGTATTGTGTTTGCCATTGCAATGTAAGCTCCAAATCCTCCGTTTCCGTTTATTCCAGATCAATGATCGCAAATCGGGTGCAGTGCGAAAACAAGCGGCTCCACCTGGAACAGTGGCTGAAGCGGGGAATCGCTGAGCGGTCCACCACGACCTCCGGTGCCGGTCCGCACAGCAACAGCAACAGTAACAGCAAGACCAAAAAGGACGAGGCGAACACAAACACGCTGACGCGCTGCCGGAGTCTCGAGCTGCTGGACGACCATGACAACATCGGCGTGGACGCGTCCGGCTCGCTCATCCTCGACGACCAGCTCCTCCAGTGTTCGTCCACACCGACCTCCAAGCAGCTGTTTTCACGCAGTATCGACTTCCTGGACGCGGCGACCTCACTGGACGAGCATGGCGGTGGCGTCGCGGTCCCGGACGAATGCCGAATGCAGTCGCACCGGATGCACCGACAGCAGCTCGAGAGTCACCTGCGGATGCTGCAGTACTCGACGGCGGCAGCGGCTGCGGTCGCTGGACACCAATCGGATGCGCTCGAGAGTTCTACCAACTCTAACGCGAAGAACCACTCCGAGTCGGGCGTGACGCCTCCGATTCCGGACTCGGCGATCCTCGCACGGCGGACTCGCTCCTCGTCCATCTCCGGACGCGACAGCTACTCCTACTCGTCCGACAACAACAAGGATAACGACCGGGAGAAACTCCCGGACAATGGCGAGAGCGGTCGTCGGGACAAGCGATCGATGGCGTCTTCCAGCAGCAACAACAACCACAGCAACAACACGCCACCGCCACCACCGACGAGCAAAAGTGAAAAGGCCAAAGTGACCGAGCGGCTCGAGGAGCTGCTGAGCAAGACGAAGAAGATTCTCGAGCTGGAGAAGTTGACCAGCAAGGGGGGTACAGGTGGTGGACCGGCCTCCCTCATCGGAGGAGGCGGAGCACCGACGTCAAGTGGGAGTCCCGCGGCCGACAATCGATACATCCTGGCGTTGGATAAGCTGCGGGACATCCATCACTACGAGCCGTCGGGTGTTGTTGGCGGCACGGGGAAGTCTCGCACAAGCTCCCGGGAGTCAGCGGCCGGAGGAGGGTACGACATTGCGCAGGAGATGGAGAAGATCACCAAATCGCTACTGCCGGCCGCGCCGGTTTCGCCCGAGATCGCCAAGGACATTACCACGCGCAAGGAGTCTCGCCCGACGGCCGTGTATCAGCTTGGGTATCGGACGAGGGCGAACGGGCACGGATCGGCGACTCCCCTGTCGACCACACCGCTCTCCACGATGTCTCCCAGCTCGTCGTTGCTCGGCGGAGGTCAAGGGCAGCCATCGATCCGTGGATCACCGCATCTCGCCTCCACGAACTTTATGGCGGACGGACGGACGGGCCACCAACAGGGCGATTATGAGCAAGAGGACGAGGAGGAGGAGGAGGAGGAGGTTAGGCATGGGTATGGCCACTCGCCAGCGGCCGAAGCGCCTAACGTCAATGGAGGGGTGCTCATGAATGGGTTCTACTCGAACAGCTGCTTCGAGGACATGCTGCCCAGCTCGTCCAACACCACGATCAAATCGGCCGCGCCTCGACGCCGGCCGAATGATTCGGAGGACGAAGAGGAGGAGGAAGAGGATGAAGAAGAGGAAGATGAGGCAAAAGAGGACGAGCAGGTGGAGGAGGAGGAGGAGGAGGAGGACGATGGTAGTGGCGACTCGGACCGGTGCGATCTGTCGGCAATGGCGAATCTGGCCGAGCTGAAGGAGCTGAAGAGTCGCATCCTGAACGGAACCAACTGGCGCAGTCAGGTGCTGCAGAAAAGCGTCCAGGAGCTACTGAAGGGGTCCGAAACGGGGGACAGTGGGGCGCCTACGATGGCACTGCACGATGATGATCCGGCGACGGAAACGAATCGCGTGAAGTACATCATCTCGAAGCTGCAGCAGAGTTGTTCCGTCGCGGGAGAGAGCGATTCGGGGGCGAGTGTACGCCTGACTCACCAGGGACCTCCGTTGGCACAGTGCGAGGACTTTTCTGACAGCAGTGAGGACGACGACGATGAAGAAGGGGAGCAGGAGGAGGAAAGGATGGGTGAGGACGAAGACGAGGATTGTGTCGATGGACCTCCGTTGCCACGTGACGGAGGTTCGTTCGTGGATCAGCAAACCGTACCCGAGAAAGCGGAGAGAGGAATCGCCACGGCACGGACTCTTATTCAGATGTACGAGCAGTCGTCGGCCACGGTAACGACCACCACACCCGCTTCCCTGGTCAACGGAAGACATCCGCCATCCGGGACGAGCGCTTCCAGCTCCACGTTGCACGTGCATGTCCCGAAGGACGCTTACTTCCACGAGCTACCACCGAGGAAGCACCTTTTGCCTCCGCCAGACCTATCGTCAATGTTGGCCGAGCCCTCGACGAGTCAACCGCAACTGCAACCCCTCGCAACCCGTGTGCATCAGACGGCACGCAGTCGCAACCCACTGCCTTCGTATCTGCTCCAGGAGGGCGAGCTGTTCCATCAACCCCAATCGCATCCGGGTGGAGGTCCTCACTTCTTCGAGGAGCAGCTGCACCACGGCCCTTCGTTCTCCATGCCTTCCGATGGGTTCCTCCCCCCCGTCGGCCTTCCTTCCTACCAACACCAGCATCCCCACCAGCTCCATCAACCCCTGGGAGGCGTTGACGAAGGATCGCTTCCCGCCGAGAAGCTCCTTTCGGCGAGGAAATTCATCAATCCGTCCACGGTGTCGCTCGCTAGCACCGGCACCCCGTCGCCCGAGTTTCCCCTCTATCACCACCATCAGCAACAGCAACACCACCATCATCATCACCATCAGAACCACCACAACCATAATCATCAGCAGGCGCAACCACAGTTTCCTCAACCGGCCGGCCTGCAGCATCCCCCGAGCGGAGTCAACCACGTCATCGGTGGCCATTCGCACGCAATGATGACGATGATGGCGGCGGCGGCGGCGGCGGCAGGGAGAAAATCGGCCGACAATCTCTCCAACGATGATTCCGGCTACGTCAGTGGGAAAGTGAGCGAAATTCACATCCCCAGCGGAGGCGCCAGTCCTCTTCTCTCAACGGCGGCGGGCGCGATGGCAGGGGGATCCTCCAGCAACGTCCTCATCATACCTCCGCCCGTTTCTTCCTCACCAACGAAGCACTTTCTACCGTACGGTCACCACAGTCACCATCCGCTGATGCCTCCGACGGCAGGAGGACTGCACCGCAACGGACCGTCCTCGTCGTCGTCGTCGCATGGCAGTGTCGTGACATCCATCGTACCTCCACCGCACCCCACATCGGCCCTGCTTCATCCTACCGCAGGACAAACGACCGCCCAACTGCACGCGGCCGTCGAACAGAAGCAACAGTCTCTCTACAAGCTCGGCGCATCGAGTTTAGTCTGAAATCGTCTGAAATCCCTTCTCATCTCATGTTTTGTTGTACAGCGAAGCCACGTGTTGTCGCGGAGGTTATAAAGAGGGAACCATCGCTTCTCCCTTGCGAAAGTTAGTTAGATAGTTCCATTAGTGTGTACCTACTTTTCCTACTTTCCCCTTTTTAAATTATTTTCTTTCTCGCGCTAAGAAATGTAGGCTAGATTCTTACCCTAGTTGTGTATATCCGTACGTAGGTTATTCGTACTGCTAGATCTGTTATTTGAATGTGTTTTCTCGTTTTTATTATGGCAAGAGGCAAGAGGAGAAAGCAGCACTTACCATACAAAGTGAAACGTGTGGCGAACCAATCACAGAAGATGAATAAAACTTAGTTTTATCTCGAAATGTGGCACTGTTTAAACCAAATCCGAAATATCTCTTTTTTCTTCAACAGTTTTTTGTGATAATAATAAATGAAAAAAAAAACGACAGAGTGCATATACTTTTCACGTAATTTATTGAATACTAACAGGTTAGGTTGGGCACGGGACTGCTGAACAAAAATCATGGTTTAGTCACGTGTGTTTCGTCAGTTCCCTTTCTCCCCTTCCTCCTACCTGTTCACCTGCGTGGTGCGCGATTGGTTCCGGAGCGATGATTTTGAGCATCATCATCCTGGACAATAATTTATAAACAAATACTTTACACATCCTTCTGCAACGCTACCAGGCTGGTCGGGCTGGCCATTTCTAGGACCACTAACCGAAAATGTATAGCGTGACTAAACCGTCCCGTCCCCGCACGAGGAACTCCCCCCCGTATGAACTTTCTTTCGAAGAAAGTCTGGAAATGGGATTCGCGTCTGTCTTTCATTTCTCAGTGCCAATTTCAACAGTTTTACGTTTTCTACACCTACTCAACGCCTCAACGCGTGAGGGCGGCTTATACTTTAGGTTGAAATTATCTTATATAAAAAAGCCAGGTTATACCCCACGTGCGAAGGGGGTTCTTTTTTTTTTTTAATCCGGTGTGGGCAGTTAGATTGTTCCGTTTCTTTACGAAGCCAGTGGTGGAATGCCAACCTGGCGCGGGTCGGCTCCAGGCACGGGGGCCGTGTCGAGATTCTTCAGCAACATCGACAACCAGTGTTTGGTCGATTTGTCCTCCTGCAGGCACACCGAAAACGTTCCGTCCCGCAGCTGATCCGGTAAGCACTGTCTCAACGCCTCGCGGGCTCTACAAACAATGGAGTAGGGGAGAAACGTTTTAGGGCTACGTGGTTCATGGGGAACACTCGAACGTCTCTACTAGCCTACCGTGGGTTATCAGAGAGGCGCAGATAGCAGCGAACCACATGCTTCAGCAATCGAGCGGACGGTTCCTTTGAGAGCGATATCACCATTTTTCCCTGCGGAACGAAAAGACAACAAGAAGCAACGTCTAAATGTCCACAAGCCCCAACAGCAGGCAGTCACTTTAACCCACCAGAATAATTGCCACGTGCGAAAAGCGATCGTACGTGTGGCAGATATACGAGAGGCCGCTGTCATCCAGCAGGATCTTCTGCAGGATGAACGTGGCCACCGTTTTGCTCAGCTCCGATCCCGCCTCCATGATGCGCAGGCACAGGGGGATGATTTCGGTCGTGAGCAAGAAAGTGATGACCTCCTGCTCGTCGGTCTGTAAGAAATTTTGGTCACAAAATTGAATCAATCAAGGCAGGCAGGCCAGGGCCGGCTAGTAACGCTTACCTTCACCAGGGCACCGATCACACCGAGCGACGTCAGCCGAAGGTACTCGAAGGGACGCGTCTTGGAGGTGGTGTGCAGGAACGGGTACAGGAACAGGGGTATGTGCGCGGACAGGAAGGCAGAGCGCGTCTCGGGATGCGAGGCCACGCACTGCAGCAGGGCCAGCGCGTTGCACACCCGATTCGACTGGTGCGCGGTCAGCGTTGCCGGATTGATCGAGGGGTATATGTTGATGATTTCCTGCAGCAACGCGGCCGTCGTGCCGAAGCTATGCCACAGCATCGGCGCCAGGTCCGAGACGGTCTCGCGCTTTTTGCTCAGCTCCAGCAGTGCCGTTTCGCGCGTTTCTGGGTTCGAAAGCTCGTTTATCCACTGCAATACCTTCTCGGTTTGCGACGCCATTTGTAGGTTTGCGGCCGGACTCTGCTGCACTGCACTCATCGCGTAGCTCCGATGTGGCTCAACACACGGCGGCACTACTCGGTTAACCTGAGAGAAGAATTGTTCCGCCACGATACCGGGTGCAAACTAGGCAAACGACGGGGCAACAGATGAGAATAGCAACGCAAAGTTTCAACAAAGTTTTCGATGTATTTTCTGTTTCCCTTCCAGCACGGATCAACTGCACTATTGACAAGTCTGACATTACAGACGTCAAGGGCTGCTTTCACGCGGATCTGCTTCGGTTGTAACGCTTTCATTGCGCTGGGATAGTAACGCTTGCTCACGGAAGCGTTATGTCTCCGTGCTGGATTTAAAAAGTCTGTTGAACTGTACAGTACACCCTCCAACTTGATGTAATAGCAAGGCCCTTATATATACTTTTCATTACAAAACTACAAAACCAGAAATAATAGTAGGCGGAACGGACAACGATTTCTTTTAGCGTTTCATTTATTGTCAGAAGAGGTACTATTTTGATGTTCACGCAATGCCTCAACTATCTCCAAGAACTGATCTTTCATTTAGCAATTGATGGCTTATTACTCAAAAAATCGATTTGATGAAATATAAAATGAATGTGACGGAAAGAACTCGAAGAACCTCCACGTGTTCACAATTTCGGTTGGTAAATCACGCAATGCAGTTTATTTGTACCAAAAGATGAATCGATAGTTCAGAATAGAATTCAGTTGAAACAGGCGCGCCGTGAGAAGAATAAGAGCGCAATGCATGTGTATCAAAGGACGAAGGGAACTGTTGTTCCTGTTGGTTTGATTCAATCACGCGTCTTTTCTCACAAAACAATAAATAAAACTCATTGGTCAATATCCTACAATAAAGTGATACAAACGAGAACGAATCAAAGTTTTCCACCATTCGTCGCGACCAATCCAAAGAGAAATAATATCCTTGACAATTATTGTACTGCCTAACAAACCCTTGTTCGCAACCACTCGAACGCAACCACCAACGAAGAAAAATTTAATACCAAGGGAACAGAAGTGACGATTTGCTGGGCAAACTGTAACCAATCCTACACTAATTAAGTTGATAAATGGCGCTTAAAAACAATATAATGCCCAGGGACATAAGATCACGTCAGCAGAGCAATGCGGTACGAAACGCTATCAGCTAACCGTAACACATCTTTGCCGTCTTGAAGAACGGAGTACACAAATTGTTAAGGAACACAACCACTACTCCCTATGATCGACATCGACGACGATCTTTTCGATCTTTTCGACCTTTTCGATCTGTTCTACTGTTGTGAATGCTACTCTAGAAAAACGTGGCAGGTTCGCGGCTTCGCTTCTAGTTAAATATTATTCGGATTTAGTAATGCATCTACTTGTTACCCTCGCTGGATATAATGTTATGGAAAGGGTTTTTTTTCCGCACGGATAGAATTGAAATAAGTACTGCAGCAAGCCCCATAATCCAAAACGAGCCATTTGTTAGCAACCGTAAGGCCTCCCCGACTACACATACTTCTTTCTCAAAAGGATCGTCTCGGTTTCCCTGCATTTCGGGCGGGCTTGACAACAGGTTCGTCTTGTTTTGCGACACTCTCTACGAGAGAGGACATCATTATTATTATTATTATTATCATGTAATTATCCTTTTCTCGTCCTGTTCAACATTGTTTTCATCAGTTTTCGGTCTTTTGCACAATAGTTGTATTTTAAAAGCTACGTGTCTCAAGTTTGTTTAAGTGATTTCGTTTTTGTTTTACTCAGGTAGTATCTCAGAGTTTGGTAGTTTTTGGTTGCAATTTGTTAACCCCTCCCGCAGTGTTGCCCGAGGTTGAATCTTTCCGGTGCTTCTCCGCCGAGCGTTAAATAATAATATCGCGTGCTTCATTCGCCCTCGTTCTCCCTCTTTCCTTCGCGCGAGCAGGTAGTTCGTGTATGTGGTTGTTGTGAAGGTGTATTTAAATTACTCTTTTCGATGATACTTATGCTTACGAGTGCAAAGGGTGTGTTGGATGTTCGGGGTGGTGGTGGGAGGTAGCTGTTTACTTGGCGCCAACGGCCTTGATCAGTCCATCGGTCGACATCGACTTGGGGCGCTCGATCGGCAGGCCAAGGGCGCGATCCCACACCAGGGAGGCCAACACGCCCAGAGCACGCGACACTCCGAACAGCACGGTGTAGTAGTTCATCTCCTTCAGACCGTAGTACTGCAGCAGTACGCCAGAGTGGGCATCTACGTTGGGCCACGGGTTCTTGACCTTGCCGAGCTCGGTCAGGATTGGCGGGACGACCTTGTAGATGTTCGAAACTAGTCCGAACAGCGGGTCGTTGGGCAGGTGCTTGAGGGCGAACTCGCGCTGGCAGGTGTAGCGCGGGTCGGTCTTGCGCAGCACGGCGTGGCCGTAGCCGGGCACAACCTGACCCGACTTGAGCGTCTTCCAGATGAACTCCTTCACCTTGTCCTCGCTCGCGTTATCTCCGAGCTCCTTGCGCAGCTTCTGCAGCCACACCAGCACCTCCTGGTTGGCGAGACCGTGCAGCGGGCCGGCGAGGCCGTTCATGCCGGCGGCGAACGAGAGGTAGGGATCGCTCAGGGCCGAACCGACCAGATGGACGGTATGGGCCGACACGTTGCCACCTTCGTGATCGCTGTGGATCGTCAGGTACAGACGCATCAGCTCCGTGAACTTCTCGTCCTCGTAGCCCAGCATCTTGGTGAAGTTGGCCGACCAATCCTTCTTCGGGTCGATCGCGCCGATGCCCTTGCCGTCGCGGTACGTGTTGCGGTAGATGGTGGCCGCAATCACCGGCAGCTTCGCAATCAGGTCCATGCTGTCCTCGTACACGAACTCCCAGTACTTGCTCTTGTGCACGCCTTCCGAGTACGCCTTGGCGAATTTGCTCTCGTGGTTCAGCGCAGTCACGGCGCAGGCCAGCTGCGACATCGGGTGCAACGTCGTCGGCATGTTGTTCAGCATGGTGACCACGTGCGAGGGCAGCGCAGCACGGTTGGCCCACTCGCGGGACAGCGCGTCAACCTGCGCCTTCGAGGGGACGTCTCCGGTAATCAGCAGCCAGAACAGACCCTCCGGCAATGGTTCCTGACCACCTGTAACAAGAAGGATGGTGGGGGGGGGGGGGGGGGGGGGAGACAAGTTAATAATTGCATTTCAATCGCTCCTCAGGACACACCATCAGACCGAAGAAGTATTGCATCTCAATGCAATTAACATACGTCCTTCGTGACATCGCGGCGGTAATCGTCGTAATCGTACGATTTGCGCTAACCACATCGCGAGCGAGAAGGCCATGGCACCATGGAAAGCAAAGAGCACCAGAGAAGTACAACCACCGAATACATTTTGAGTCACGAGTTCGAGCGTGCGGGAGGGACTGGCAAACAATTTTCGCGTGAACTTGGCACCGATGGTTGCTTGAGAGCAGGTAATATGGCAAGGAAGGGGCGCGCAAGCGTGAACTTGTAAAAGGTTACCTAACCCTTATGCCGTACGGTGATCATCCAAGCGATCCATCACGGGATTTTATATGCTTACCTGGAGCTTTCGGGAGCACCTGCTGGCATTCCGGGATCGACAGTCCGCGGAAGCGGATGCCCTCATCAGGGTCCAACACGGACGTTTCGCACACCAGACCCTTGATACCGCGCATACCACCGTACATCTAAAATGTTCGAAAAGAGAAGAAGAAACTTGAATAACTTAATTCCAACAACAACAAAAACACGGAAAGTGGCAAAGGTACACACGAAACAAGAGGTTGTGGTTTATTTGGTTTATTTACTTTTTTGCGTCTAGCTCTTACTCCATGTGATTTTGGAAAGGTGATCACCTCCCCCCGATATCAACACAATCTACTACATTCAGTCGGGTTTTTTAGATTGCGGTTGCCAGCTAGCGACCAGGCCTTCCTCCCTCTTATCGACCAGACGTTGAGCAAACATTATATAGACTTTCTCTCATTGCCGTCTGCAGTATGAGCGCCAAGCCACATGGTGCGAACGAACAGCAAAAGAAAGCCACATTTTTTTCTACTCTAGAGGAGGTCAATTATAAATTAACACACTAACCAAGTGTCCTCCAACGAAGCCTAGAGAGACACAGCACAGAGCGTAACATTGAATGGTGCCATAAAACCGAAGATAGTTAGAGGGAACGCGAGAAGGAACCCTGAACAGAGTCGCCTTGGCGCGTTATTGAACTTGACTTCATTAGCCCCTCGAGGGACGCACGTGAAGCTGGCTGGCGCGCGTGTATCGCACCCAACGGTGAAGGCACACACACACACATATACCAAGAGCCCCCACAGACCAAAGCCGGCCCCCGGCAGTAAGCCTGTTTGCGATAAAGCCGCTGCCAACGTCATGCAAACGTGAAGTTCAGTTATCTCCGGTTATGGTCAGCTGACGGTTTCGCAGCCATAAGCCCTCATTTAGCTGATGATGTGATGTCACAGACGACAGCGTGATGGCATTTTTGTGTGTGTAGTTTAAGTGGAAAAGCATACCGCGGACACGCCTTCTATAGGTGCGGGGTGGTAAATAATTCTTAAAACACACGGAATATATTCGCCACGAGTGAACGTAACACTTCAACTTGCTAATGAGCCGAAATGAAAATGCCAACACAAAAGCCAACAGACGATGTCGTGCATTCCACAAACACCATGTGACCTGCCTTCGCTATCATCCGTACGGCTAGACCAAATTATGAACAAGGAAATAAAGCGATTCTCCGGGGACAAATTCATCATGTCCATCAGGCGATAAAGGCACAAGTGACAAAATCGCCACAGCCCTGATAGAGAGTCCGAAATACGTGTGCTGCGCAAACCTGAAAGATTTTTAACGCGTTTCAGGTGATCCAAAAGGGAAACACATTGACCACCTGAATTGAAGGTCGATTGGGCTTTATCAGACGGGGGCATCGCAAACGTTATCGTGTGCCTCTGTTTCACGGATGCTAGGTGGCCTCGAGGAAGAACACACGAAGGCACTTCGAAACCCCCTTCAACCTGTACACCGGTTGGCTGTTCAAACCAGTCTAGCGAAAAGATCTCAAAATACCCCAACGTTCATTACTCACATTACGGCAATTACATTGCACCAAACGATGCACAAAGAACACATTTTTTTTTTTTTTGTGCAAACCCTCAAATCAATCTCGCTACACTTTCGAACATTGTACATCTTAGATATCCGGTTCGATAAAAAGAAGACATGTTGGAGTTTATTGATAAATATGCTTATAACTCTCCACTTGCAGTGAAATGGAAAAAGAGCTTGCTAAGTACTACACCGTTCGCTGACCGCAAAACCGGTTATCACGGGGATGCTAGTAGAGTAAACACAGCTTTGTCGCAGAAGGTCTGCCATCGTAGCGATCACGTGACAGACGTGAGATGCATGCCTCTCCATCTAACGAGCCAGTTTCACATCAAACTCTACAAACGGCGAGATTTTAACCCACCATTACTAGCACACGGTCGACATTGACATTGCAATCGTATACAATACGGCCAAATGATAAAATCGCTATACACGACGGTCAAGCGCGTCGAATTAGATACAAAAGCTACTTCATGCAGAGTATGATCACGTGGTGTTCGTGACGTGTTAAGTACTTGGTGAAAAAAAAAAGACAATATATACAAAGAATGTCTCACAAAAAGCCTTCATAATGGGCAATTCATCACACGATGAAAATTCCTTCAAATCATGTGTTCTACTCCGGAACGATCATACAAATATCGCACCACTCGTGTTATGCAATAGAGTCGTAACGGCAGCTAATGTCCAACCAAGTTCATAGCGTGTGCACTATTCTCGCCAGTCGCTGATGACCCTCATTACAGCATAAGCGCGCCAGTCCGGATGTGGATACATGTTGATCAAAAAGCATCTTGGTCGTGTTGACTACATGACTACTACATGACGCCATTTCGACTCCACCGTCTCAAACCAATCCATACTCCTGGACGTCGCATCAAAACGGTTCCAGACCGTGGTACACGCCACACTCCATCAAGGCTATTTCCAGCTGGTAACAATCGTTGAACCAGAACAAAACGGTGACGCTTACAGGTCTTTCCAGATTACCGGTAGAGCCCATCTATTCAATGTACCGCACTAGACAGTCCGTAACGGCTGGGGCTGTGGCTTGCGGTGGCCCGCTGTCGCTCAATCAATTGCTCCCGTGCCGCAATTTGATAGCAGTCGTTTAACTCAATTAACCCCCGTCGCGTCCGACGCCGTCTGATGATCACAAACGATCTCCGACACGCGGCAGCAAACGTCTGCAGTTCTGCAATTATTTTCTGGGGTTTGGTACGGGAACGTTTCCAAAGCCCTGTTGAGCTAGTGCATGTTTGACAGTCGTTAGAGTGAAATTTCCAATCCTAAGGTCAAACGGATCATCGTCAAGTGTCGTCAAGCACATGCTCATTGGTGCAGTCACACCTCGTTTGGGCTAAATTTACCCTGTATCCCAAAGTAGAAAATAGATTCTTTGCCTTTGCACCTTCCAAAAACATCGCCTAAAGTACGGACAAGAATGCAGCGTTTGCAGAGTACTTACCATGTCGACGGTGACTTCGCCCACTTTCGTTCCGCCATGCTGCTTGCGGAAGTTCTTGATGCGCTCCTGCTCCTTCGGGACCTTTTCCGTCAGGATAGCCTTCAAGTCTGTGCTGTCAGATGCGTTGCGCACGAAGGTAGCGATCGCTGGCAGGACATTCTGCAAATAGAAAAGTGGAAAAACATACTTTACACATCTCTTCTTTGGTTTTACTTGCGTTCGCTTCGTGATCGTTTACATCGAACGGCGAAGGACTTCGATATAACGTAAAAAACGTAGAGAACAAGATGTAAGACGAGAGAGTGGAAAAAAAAACAGGGTGAAAATGTACTTCAGATCACTCGAAGAATCTTCCTTCAAGCGTAGCTCGACGTCTCTGGTTGTGCGACAACCCAACCTAGCTATAATTAGATATTCGTGCGTTCCTATACAACCAAAATATGCAGCAGAAAAAAGGCAATATTGATGTTGGTTCGGGCAGGGAGAGAGGAGTTACGTTTGGTTTTCTTCCAATTACATTCTCAGAAACAACCTTTGCCACAGCATCAGAGCCTCGCTTTAACTGGTGTTTGTTTTGCAGATGTATCCTCCCTATTGACGCAGGTTAGCGTTATCTAGAGATACTCCACAAGACTCGCTGGCGTAACGCGAATTCCTCATTATCTTAAACAAGCCGTATTTTCGGTACTGATGCTAACTCGTTAAACTATTGACGCAGTGCATGAGGAACGAACGAAATTTTTTAGCTCCGACCCTGATGTAACCTTCCTTCGAACACGAAAGTTCCTCGAGACAAGTTCACCGTGAAAGGGTTTGAAAACCTGTTTTGTAAATTATCGTTGGCAATCATCTGTTTGATGATGAATTTGGAGATCTATTGAACGACTTCGGACCTTCCGTACCGCAGCGTTAAAGTGTTACTGTAAACCATCGAAAATCGAAATCCGGGTTTTCAGCAGAAGTCTAATGTGTCCATTTCAAAAGGGGTAGTAGGTTGGATGTTAAAATCATTCATAACACCAACGCACACACCGCATAGCGACATGTTTCTAAAAGAACTGCTTCTGTAATGAAGACCAACCGTAGGTGGCCAACCGGTGGAGGATTTAAACCGGTGGAGGAATCGGTTCAGCACGTGATGTAACATTGATTACCCAATAGGTTCTTGGGCTAGTGCAGCGCGCTACGGTTTCGCCGGCCGGTTCCTGTTGCCAATCGATCGAACCACGTTTGGTATGTATTCTTGGACGAAAATAGGCTCTCACCCTACGACTGGTTTCACTTCCTGGTCTGACATTTGGCTTCCGAATGAAAAGGACTAAATATAGTCAAAAGAAAACTCGCGTGTGTTAGGAAGCGCGCGCGTGTGTGTGTGTGTAAAGGGAAGGCTGGCAAAATGCCTAAAGGATGAGCACCTTTCACGCAAAAGCACAGCGTTCGCGCGCGCGTTCAATGACATTCTGACGGAGGGGTTGTCCTTAGTAAGACCTCCATCTACAATGTTATTTGCTTGTTCAGCTCTCATCGCAAATACACAGCAGATGGAGCTATGTAAGCTATTGCCTGCGGAGTAATTGTGCATGAGACGGCTTTTGCATGACTCCGCCGAATTGGTTTCTTTTTGCAATACTGTGATTCCCCATATGACGACAATTAAGCGACAGTCCATCGGGTTCTTCCGCTCGCGCCCAAGGCAAAGGTCTTGATCACCTGATCGTGCCCCGCGATCGAATCATTTTGCACGGTCGTGTGTCTGTGAGAGCGTGCCTTTGGAGTAGACACGCAACGCAACCCCGCGCGCTCGCACTGCTATGTGTGGAATTGTTGATAGGGGATGTGTCTTATCGCCGGACACGGCCACCGCTAAAAAAACGGAGTGCAGATAGTGGCTACGACTATGCGGAAAATGATAATATGGTGGCGCTGTTCATTATTTTATGCTCAGCCCATTTTTGAAGCCCATGACTTCCTTTGCTTGAATGTATTCGCTCAAGGAACGGTATCGAATTTCTTGCCAGGGAGTTAAAAGGTCCAACTTCTTTCTCGCCGTCCAGGGTTGGTTATACGGCCCATCGGTGCGCTTCAATTTACCAACATTTGCAATGGAAATGAATACTGAAAAACGAATTGGGGCAGCTTCGGAGTTCGCTTCAAGCAGACATTTCGTTTAAAAATTTCGATGCAATCACCCTTGAAGTAGTTGAAATAGTAGAACCGAAATTCAGTTAATCATAAACTAAATCTTGTTTTGATGCGTGAATGTTTGCGACCTTTGGGTTACTTTGATGCAGTTTTCGTACAATGGTTGCAGGAGTTATGAAAAGAATTCTTTTTTTTTTAAGTTACTGACCCTAGATAAACAAAATTTGCATAGATGAACTGGAACTCTACTTACGATTTTTCGAAACGTTATTCTTTGAAACCTACTTACTGTCCGATCTGATTATCTAACACTCTTTTCGCCCAATACAGTTTGCTGCCAAACCTTATCCTACCTACTGCGACCACGACTGAGATTGTGTGGGTGCATTTATGTAAAGCGTTGTTGCGAAGACTCAGGGTAGTCGTTCGATTGCGTCAAATGACGATATAACTCTACAGTACGAGTGTTTTCCACTTGCATCCTTTTTTTTCGTTTCACTCGCTTCCTTGTGCTTTTAACACAATCCCCCAGGAATTTCACGTTTAAAATCCCTGCAAAAGGTACATAACATCGCAACTGTTGGATTTAGCATAAAACTCTAGCTCAGTATCATTGTGCTAACCCTGTTAGTAGACTAGGTGGTTTTAGAAAGAAAAAAAAAACTCTTAATTATGAACCAACACACCGAACGGGCACAAGAGGTAACTTTTGCAAACGTAGCTCGATTGGGGCAATTTGTTATAAATAAATTCCTCGTTTTCTCAGCTATTAAACCCACTGCATTGACGGAGGATTCCCAGCCCGATTGCCTTGCGAGAACTGAATGCGACCTTCGGAACAAGCAGCCACTGTTTGTCGGATTCTTCATTTCGCACATACACATGCTCATATTCCGCTCGATGTTCATAGGCATCCAGGGAGATTTTTCCTTTTCTTGAACGCCTTCCTTTGATATTCACACTTTGTTTTTGGAGCGATGAAAAGTTGGTCAGCAATCGCGCCCCTCGCAGGATTACGTAACATGCGAAAATCGCCCGCTTCAAGCCTCTTCGTGTTCTTACTTCGCTTCGCAGTGGTTTTTACAGTTCTTGAACAAATCACAGGCACGCACACACGAACAAACGCACGGTCGGCTTACTAACTGTTGGGGTTTTTTTCCTAGTTCAAGGATTCCCGTATCCTCGTCCTATCTTATGTCTCTGTGCCAGTAAGCCGGAGTTTACCCTGCAATCCCCTTCAGAGGGCACATGTTTGGAGATTTGACCGAAACAGCCAGCCCCAAGCAAGCAGCTTGGGCTCAGTAGCGACAACGTGGACGGATGGTGATGATGGTGATGATTATGGTGATGATGATGACGACGAAGGTGGCGGCGTTGGCCATGGACTCTTGGCGCTTTCTCATGGATTTGTAGTACCGAAACTCACCTTATTTGTAGCACATGCTAACTTCGCTGTGTAGATACGGCTTAGTGCCATTGCAGCTGATCCTTGTTTCTGCAAAAAAGCGAAAAAGAAGGCTGATTAAATTAATTCTTTAGCGAGCGGGAAATACCGTGAAGTTAAAAGGTCAGAACCAAATAATAGTAGTGCCAATTGTACGGGACTGCGCGCCAATTGTGCGGGGCTTGATATCGTTGGGTTTACCGCTGATTCTTATAATTTGCAATAATAGCTTACCGAGTAATGGAAATTACAGGAATGCGTCCGGGCGCGCAGTAAGTCGGTGATGCGATGATGAGTTGCGAGAGTACCGTGAAAGACTGACTGCGAGACGGCCCGAGCATGCGTTGTCTGCCGGTAGCTGTGCCATAGTGTTGAGTGATTCGTCTTACACCCAGCAGTTCCGGAAAATAGACCGGTGCACCCAGCCACGACAGCTGATTCTTCGGAACGGAATTCAAACTGCCAGCCTGTAAGTACAGTATAAATAACATAACGGCGCTGTCCAAGAGTTGCATAAATACAATGTTTCAAAATGGCTAACTGAATATTTTTGAACTATGCTCATAAATTAATCAGCCCGAAGTTCTTTTCCAAGACAAAACCGTTGCAAAAAAACCAACACTTGTGTTTCAGCCGACAGCATACTACAGTTTGCAACGTTCAGTTTAGGCTAGCGACTTTTCGTCCCGCAAAAAACTGCACACTATTCGATGAATTTAGGTGCCACTCGGGGTTGTCAGCTGATTAGTTGTATAACAATCACCCTTGTTTTATTCTTTCTTAAAGAGAAGGTTGATAACCGAGCCGCGGTCATTGCATGGTGACCTTGACGCATTATTTTTCCTGAAAAAAGGGCATGATGTTCGTTTGATGTGCATCTCACTTTTTATTCTCATAGAAAGGAACGAAAGTCAAGAAACAGTGTGTCCGTTTGTAGAATAGAGTTTAATTACCATAAAATTTCATATTGATATTTGACAAAAACGGTCCGTGTTCACACGTATTATTGTAGAATAGCTGCGTCTATTCGAAGCTGTCTTTTATTAAGCCTTTTTATTATAGTGGTTTAACTTTAAAATACGATAGGCCGATTCGAACAAGATATAGAACATAAAAAATGCTACACCATTATTAATTATTCGTAAAAATACATAGCTATGAATATATAGTTGACGATCATTTCACTTGGTTCTGGCAACCGAGAGTTCAAACATATAGAAAGGCTAACACTTAAGGCGCATTATTATTCTTTAGGCCAACATTTTCTGTTCATAGATTCACTTAAATCAAATAGCTTTAGCTTTACTCAACGCCAATACCTATAAAATGCGGTGTGCAACTTATGCTTGACTGGCATATTCGTGTTTCTCTTCGATTCCGTTACGTTGCCGGCTCGGGCATGAGAAAAGCAAAAACCAAATACTGTTGGAAATAGAGCTGTTCTGAACATCAGTAAATGTCTATTGAATCGAGTGAAGATTTTAAAACCTGCCCCTTTGATAGTTTACTGCCGTTGGTTGTGCTCAGGTTAACTTACATACTATGGAACAAGAGGAAACGTTATGGGGTGGATAGTAGGACGCAGTCGAAGAGAAGAGATTTGATAGTGAATGAACACGTATCGTTCGGGTGGTTCAGGTTGGCGTTGTTGGTGCAAACATGTCCAGCATGAAATGAGTGCATGCGAAGGTAAAAGACCTTTTTCTTTTTTCAATTCCAGTTCCACCCACGGACGGGAAGATGCACTATCCAGTGCTACAGGTGCTACCTTTCGGCACTGTCCTCCTTCACAGTCACCTCGACGACACTGTCTTCCGCGTCGGAAACGTAGAATCATAAGGTCGTATCAACGTTGCTGTTCGTATCGGACGTCGTGCCATCGGGTGTGTTCTGCGGCGGTTTTCGTTCTGAGGCAAGATCTCCCGTGCTCCTGTTGAGTTCCTCGAGCAGCATGTCCGTGTTGATCAACCCTAGAGTCGCTTGTTTGCTGATCGACCGCGCCAGCAGGCGCGTCTTGCGTTCCATCTGCTCCTTCTCTGTCTCCTCGTTTTCGTAGGTGGTGGTAACGCGATCCGTTTCGTCGACCATACTGTTCATTCCTGTAGAAGAGCCCACCATCGGAAGCACATCGGGATCGGTCGGGCTGAGGGGCACAAAGTTGTGCTCGAAACGCCCCGTCTCCGGTGCAGAGGCAGACAGCATGTTGTCCGGTCCCGGTGGCGTTAGTTGAGACGGAAATCCATGGGTCACCGAGGACTGTGTGCGATTGTATGCCGCTTGGGGTACGTCCACCGGCTCACTGGGTTTCGGAGGGCCATTCTCGAACAGACTAGCGGCCGTTGGCCGCGGTTCGTTGTTACCTTGCATCGACGTGATTGTCAACTGCTCATCCACTTCCTCGATCACTTGATCTGTAATGCGCATGCTGCCCATCGCTCGATCGGGCACTCTTCCCATTAGATTCGTGGAGCTGACCGAGCCTGGGAATTTGAACGGCACAGAACCTGCATCCGGTGTAGCGCTGTTGGGTCGGCTCGACTCGTCCTTGCTGAAAAACCGCTTCAGAGCAGACGTGACCGTGTTCACCCGAGACATCGTACCAGCCACACTGGCCAAGCTCGCCGCGGAGCTTCCACCTCGATACATTGGTTTATCGGTCGCATTGAAATGAATGCCACTGACATTGTCATCCATCTGAGGAAGAGAATCGTCCAATTAATCGTTTGAAAGTGAACACATAGATAAGGCACGAGAGTTATCACGCGTCCGTTAGGCGTTCAGAAATGTACCAATTCCAATCTATACAAGCTTTTTGAAGGATCCCGAACATATTATAGCTCTTATAAAAGCACGTTTCAAACTAAACCATTCACTGATGGGCAATGGTTAACGCAATGTTTTTTTAGGGAAATTTCAAAAAGCATAGGTACGAGCAACATTCCTCCAACGTAAAGAAAAAAAGACAGTGCCAAAAGGAGGTGCATCTATGTTTTACAGACGAAATGCAACTCAACTGAAGTTACATTCAACCGTAGACTATAGTGCCTAGGGAGGGAAGGAGGGAAGGAAATTAGCAGGATTCTTATGTCACTGTGAGGCGGATCAATCGTGGCTGATTGAAGCCCTCTGTTATTGTCTTTGCCCAGTTAATGAAGAATCTTTTTTAGTTTAGCATCGTTAGTCAATGTTAGGGTATTAGATCAATTAAGTACTCCCATCATCGTCCCATCCGATAGCATGAAAAAGGGGGTTTAAAAAGGTGTTAACCCTCAAACAGTGACATGAGCAACCTCTTAGGACAGGATTCCAGATTAGTAAGCGAGTGCAATCGACTTAGGTGCAGTACTTGTTGAGATCCCTTGGAACCGCCAGGGGTTTCGAATTTGGTTGGGTGTGTAATCTTACGATCAGAGCAATTTAGAACGTTGGCAGTACGCAACCGGAACCGGCAATACAGTGATGAACTTGCAACTGGAGCTTGTGATGGAGAGGCATTGCAACGAACGACTGCCAGAGAAAAGCTATAATAAGTGGTAAATAAAAGTGCCATCACCGATCAGAGACCGAATTCGCATTAGAGGCTTCCACCCGTTTGTTTTAGACTGATCACTAAGGCGGTTCTTCGTGAGAAACCAGTGGTCGAAAGAGAGACAGAGAACGGAGGACTTGCAGTAATCGCTGCACTCGTTTGCTAACCTCGTCGTCGTTGGATTTCTCTGGGAAGTTATACTCAACCGCTTGGTTCTGTTTACCGACCATTTCGTCGATGCGGATGCCGGTCGGCACTGTCGGAATGACTTCCGCTTCCCGCTTTTTCACCACGATGTCCGCCGTCGAGGGTTGCGGCGGGTCCTCGCGGATTTCGGCCGACGCTACCGTGTGCGGCAGCTCGATCGGGAAGATCTCGTCCCAGTACTGATCCTTCAGCAGCTCCGGATGCTCGTGGTGCATCTCGTCCACGATCAGGTACGACACCTGCAGGTTTCGATCCACCATCCAGTTGACCTCGAAGTCGTCGTCGTCCTCCCCGAACGGGTTGATCAGCGACTCGGCCACCTTCAGCCAGCCCATGTAGAAGAAGAACTGCAACGTGGTGAAGATCGGGAAGTACTGGTCGATCCTGTTCACCACGCCCTCGCCCAGCTCCTTCGTGTGCACCCACTGCTGGCCCATGACGGAGGTCAGGAAGTAGCTGTACACGGCCAACGTCACGACCTGCGTGTACACGAGCGGTACACTGATCGTGTCGTACGAGATGAGCAGCCCGCACTGGCCACGGAATTTATTCAGCTCGTCGATGATCGTTTTCGATGCGAAATCGTCCCGACAGCGACCCTCCTTGCGGGCCCGTGTCACAATGCTGGCCGCCCACACGATCGGCAACCAGTGTTTCGAGTGGCGCGGAAACTTCTGGTTGAGATGGGACATGATTTTGTGCTCGTTGTCGTTCAGCAGGCCCGCCTCGACCAGGTGCTCGATCGTCGGGAAGCGCTTCTTCACTCGCGGCGAAATGTTCGTCAGCACCATCGTGAGGCAGAGGCAGACGTAGCGCATAATTGTACGGCGCATCACACGACCCCGTTCATCCTACGGAAAGAGAAAGAATCCAACAATCGCTATACTATTCCACACACACATGATCGTGCGGCAATGCCTCCGACAAGGCTGAGTAAATATTGGATGGCCCATTATAGGCCATTGACCACCACCGAAAACTAATGACTTGCTCTATAATCAAACTGTAAACTGATACCGAGCTTTAAGCAATAAAAGCATGAACTGTTGTTGCTCCAACATGGTTTCCTTCTCCCTGAACATTAATCTCTCATCAACAATTCTCACATGGCACAAAGAAGATGTGCATCGATGTTAATGACAAACGGTTAATGTAACGCGTGCTTGGTTTTCTTCTATTACAAACGAGACACAACTCGCTTCACAATTTTAACCCAAAACGTCCGTTAAAGGGAGGTGGGTGTTAGTTATTGATTTTGATTGTCGCTCGAGCGTGACGTGAGGAATAATAACGAGGCGCCGAGACGGCTGCGGTCACCCCTTTCCCCATCGGATCCTTTTACCTGACCGTGAATGTTGGCACTGACGAAAACGGCAATCGGGTCCGGCCACGGTATGCTGGTGTACTGGTTCCACCAGCGGGTCATGACAATGGTGACGTAGAAGCCGAGCACGAACGAGAGCGGAATTAGGTTACTGTATGTGGCACAGTATTTGACGATTTCTTCAAAAATCCTACAACGAGAGAATCCAGTCTGTGAGATGCGTTGTTCTTCCTGGACAAAGTAAACCCTTTACTTACCCCATTTGTTCTTCCGTTAGTGCGAAACGATAGGTGAAATTAAGTATGTAATACAGCAGCAGGAAACAGCTTAAATCAAGCCATACCAGTTTGTAAATACTTCCTCGCCATCTGGAAAAGAATGAGAGCAAACAAATCGGGGGAGCAAAGTGTCACTTTTCGGGATTGTACTTTAAAATAAATAGTAGTGTAAAATCGATTATTAACACGAACATAAAAGTTTTCAAACGTTCCCTTCTAGGGCGATACCCTCGAATACCGGTCTAGGTATGCATTAAATTGTACGAACGTCGTTAAACCGTTGATCATTCACCTGCTAACACCCTAGACTGTGGGAAAAAATGCGTTCATTGGGGGTGTGCAAAACGTAAGCATCATACACAGAACGCTTCCTTTACGAGTCATGGCACGTAAGCGGCATTAACTATGACATAATTTATTCCGGACATACGTTACCTAGCGCAATCTCTAACAATTTCCCATGCTTCATGGTCTTGGCCGCTCAACTGTTTCGTGCCCTGCTTGGGAAGGTCACGGAACAGGTTTGCTTAGACATCGCCAGCTAATGAAGGCACCGGCCAAGACTCAAGCAACCGTGTAGCCACCCATAGCGAATTAGTGTTTTCGTTGCCGGTCAGCTTACAAACACAAGCTCCTCATCCGTCGGGAGATGTTGTCAAGACAAAAAAGGTATGCCATTTTCATTCCTGCGCCTGGTGCGAAGGTTGGGAAATTTTCAATCTTTACCACTCCGGATTACCCTTCACCGTATTCCATGGAAAAGCAGAATTCCCCAAGAAGAAGGACACATAAAGACCTTAAACAGTTCCTCCATGATCTGGCTGCCTCTTGGTTGGTTGGTGTCTCGACCTAGGCTGCATCCGTGTTGATGGCACCGGTCCGTTGGAAGCAACTAGCACCAAGAAAGCCGGTTGAAACAAATCTTGGGATTTCGCTCGCCCGTCGCAAAGCCGATGGTGATAAAGGCTTGATTGTACAAATATTTACAGTTTCCAACTCAACCTTGACGCGATAACGTACCGACAAAGCTAGTCCAATAGAATCACCGCACAATCCGGAAGGCGCATCTTACACAGTGGATTTTTCTTGGTCGTTTTCATATATGCATTATCAAATGTGCACAATGGAAAGAAATATATATTCGGCGTCCATCTGGAGCATGAGTCATGTGTTGGAACAGGCTATGAGTCAATGACTTTTTTGAATCACAAAAAACTACCACCTTGGGATGCCTCGAAACCGAGTTGAATTCTGATAACATTGATAAGAATCTTAAAGGCGTACATCAGGCGACGGTACATGTATGACTTTTGCGCGTGCGAGTTTTAGCTGCCATTTGGCGAATTGTTACCTGGTTTTTCTATACCAACCAATTAAAATATGTCAATTTCATCAACGTCCGGTTTTATGCATGCAATTTATGTCGGGTAGCATCACCTCGGCGAGGCATGATGCTCATCCGTGTCACGATACGTTATTAATGCTTGCTTTCACACAATGGACAGAGTGCAGATGAGGCGGCAGAACTGCCAGGATAAACCCCCGCACTATCGGCACGAGTTATCATCTTCAAGGCAAATGTCGTCACCTCCGGGAGTCGGGATTTAGCATTTCATTAAAAGTGTTCGTTTCGTTTGTTTTCTTCCTCTGGAACCGCATACATAGTTGCGCCTCTGAACATCCTAATTTTCACACCTCGAAGTGATGGATCTTTTGAATCGAAATAAGGAATGACTATAGCCGCCTGCGAAACCACTGAGACGAAGGACATAACGTGTCTTTTCAAGACGGCTTCTTCCTTCAAAGGTCTTGCTTAATTCTGGGGCAATTTTCTTAACCGCTGTCTTCGTTATCGCAACACGCTGCACGCGAAAGCAGTGAATGAACATAGTTGAATGTTTACTTTATGATAAAAGCGTACATTTATAAAGCTACCTCAGTACAACGACAGCCTTCGATTCTGTTCGATTTGGGAAGAGATTAGCCAAAGGAAGACTCTTACCTGACCAGTAGCTTCAGAAAGCAACCGAACCCGCGACAGGTGGCTACTTCTGCCGTGTAGGTGACTGTCATGTTGATGTATTGTGGCGGATCTGACGGCGGTAAAACCTGCGAAGGTTATTTTAATACACGCTTTTTCCCTCTCTCTCTCTCTTTTTCTCTGCAACTGTTTTAATTAACACACGATACGTAAGCACGGTATAGAACACACTCACTGGCACTTTTAAAATAATTTTACAGACAAATGCAGCATGTTACATCTCTCGATAACTAATTTCCGGCTGGCGGCTCTTTCAAATTCTGTAAAATTGAGCAAAACATTAAATTATTTAAATGCACTTTAAAATACATATTTCAAAACTTTCGTCTAAGCACTCGTCGGGGGTTCATGGACAACTTCGCCGAGGTGGCTCAATCGCGCGCAAAAAGATCCCAAAAAACGCAGGCACTAACGACCGGCTGTATGTCTCCGGTTGACGGTGTCGTACGTTTGACTGATCACTAGCAACGGGGCAACTTCCTTCTTGTCTTCGTGTTCGTTTCACTGCCCAGCGGACACTGGTCCCGTCATTCCACGCAGAGACAATCCCCGGACGAGCAATATATGGGCGGGCGAAGGAATTGCAACGCATTTTTATGGTGAACGTTCCAAACTCGAATTCGATTCGAAGAGAAGCCGGATGAAGTTTGGGATGGTGGTGGCCTTCCGGTGGCGTCATGCTCCTTAACCGCTTCATTGCATGTTTGTTACCCTTCAAAATATATGACTGTGCATCATTTGCTTGTATTCAGTTTCTTGGTCTGAAGCCCTTTTCTCGGAATTCAATTATTAATTTTTGGCGCTTGTTAGAGAATGAATTCTGATACATTTTGTGCATGTGTATTTGCGTTGAGTCGAAAGTGAGCTTAATCTGCATCGTGTCGTTCAACCCTCCATGACCTCGTTCCGAAATAACGAAGTGGTTCAACGGTTCTTTGAACTGTTCACGTGGTGACCGGCACGCGTCCACAGGGGCACACACCAAAATGAAAGGATAACGTTAGGAAAGCTATTTTCCCCTCGAACAATTTGCCTCGCGCGCCTCATGCCACGAAAAGAGAAACTCAAAAAAGGCAAACACGAAGTTTTCACGATGAGCAGTATGACTGCGCTAGCCGGCAATTCACCGGGAAAACACACATAGGACAACCACGAGGAAATTTTAGCACACCGAGAAGATGTACAATAGTCCAACGATAGTGATTACTCATCAAATTTCCATCCACAGTTCCTTAGAAACCGATCAGTTGATTTTCTAACGTGATTCCCTTTCCCATAGGTATCGTCATATTTGTTGTCATAAAAAATAAGCATGTCCATCCATCCATCCATCCATCCACCCCTTCTTCCCTTCCTGTCCTGTCCAGTTCCCCACACGATGATTTCATAGTGAGAAAATGAAATACACCGTGCCGACCATGTTACCCTGTCATCTCGAAGAAATAACGTGATTCTAGTCTCTAATCACACAATTCCCCTGCTACCCTCTTTCACTCTTCCTCTTCACCATTGATCCGAGCCCGCAGCCACCCCACATTCATTCATGAAAAGGAAAAGAATAAAAACATCGTAATCATTTCCCTCCGGCGAATCCATCATTTGCTCCATCCAAATTCCGACCTCTATGTAGAGGACAAACCTTCATCATAATCATCATCATCGTCATCATTGCTAAATGCCGCGGTTCGGCAAGTGACCGGGTTCAAGGTCTTCCCGCGAGCATGTTCGTAGTGATCCAATCAAACCCCAACGCACTCCTAGCATCCCCATCCATCGGTGCGAACTGGAATGGCTCCACACGCGATTTTATGCTTCCCACATACAGCCGTGCAACTGTCTGTTTGTCGCAAAACTGGCCACCGACACTTCATTCGTGTCGGAATCATCTCCAGCTAGTTTCAAGCGTTTTATCGTTGTTTTTCTTTTGCCGCCAAAGTGATTGATATAAGATTGTTGTCGCCCACGGGCGAAAACATATTGCTGGTACCTCTCTTCTAAAATCCTAGACCGGAGCGATGGAGAAAACGGTGGATTAGTAATGCTCTCGGATTTACTTTAGCAAAAACAAGAACCATCAGAGCTTGTGTAGCGCAAATGGAACGCGGCTGATCGGTTGAATTAATTAGAACGTTCAAATACCACCACCTCGCTCCCTCTCCAATCCTTTCCCTTTTCCAACGGTGCATAAAACTCAAAGCCAGCTGCAACTGAACTGAAACGGTTGCCATAGCGCGAGACCGACGCGAGTATTCAGATTTAATTACAGGCAAGAAGGTTTCCGCCTTTTATCGCCACAGAAAAAAGCGTCAACATATTACCTATTTATAGAAAAAGAGCAAATTTACCCTTAACTAGAATAATAATATTTAAGTGAAAATGCGGACCTGCAAGGCATCCGATGCTCTTGCCTTAAACACACTTTGCACCAGACGCAACGAACCATTAGTCGTCGTCTTCTGCTATGCACCATTAAACCTCCCGCAACGTTTCCGCGCATCTCTTTCATTGCGGCGAATTATGCACACCATAATGTGGTCTTCCGCTCTTTGTCTTTGCAGCAGAATGATTACAGACATCTATTTCCGCAAGGGTGGAAGACTGAATGTTTTGATGCAAACATATATTTTTTACGATCCTTTTTAGATTTTTTTTTTGTACCAAAAGCGCCCTGAATGCACCCTTGAGAAGAGAAAAAATGACAAAATGTTTTATATTTCTCTTATTGCATTTCTTTAACGGCTCATGCGTTGCAGTTTAACGTCGTTGTTGGTTAGTACATAATGAGCCACCAAGTTGCATTTCTTGTTTCAAGGGTGAAATGTTTTGAAAGCGTTCTGCTAACAGGAAAGATGGGATCTGCCGATCGTTAATAATCGGCAAAGGAGAAATCCGCAAAACCGCACGTTCTGACTAACACATTCGTACAATGCGACCCACTATTTGCACATTTGGCATTTCCACAAATACCGGTTTTTATTCCTCTTTTTGTCAATGAACGCTTTTCATGCTCTGCGAAGTGATGTCATAGCGAAATCAGCGGGTCGCCTTCTTTTTTGTTGTTGTTTCTATATTATCACGTGCATCGTTTATCTTCGTTTTGTCGATCGGCGACATGAAGTGCACATTTGTGTTGTTAAATCACAGCTAGCAAGTTTGCGACCAACTGTTTGTAGACGCTATGAGACGCGTTCCTAGCCCTTCACTTCTCGGTGCCCCACAGATAGAGTTGAATCTCGCAAGTTTGGTAAGCACACATAAACACGCCTTTCCACTAACACTACAAAAACAAGTTTTTTCGTGAAGAAAGATAGTTCCTGACTTATGCTACATTTAAAAAAGCAAAAGAAGCATCACACAAATGCTTTCACCGTCCAGTGCGAATCAAAAGCGATCGTCGAGCACGACTGTTTCAATCGACCAACAGGGCTTACAAAAAAAAAGCGATGCACAATGGTGCCGAACGCACCAACAACACACTACCCAGGTATACTGCAGGGCAGTGGCACGTGCCTCTGATCTGCCTCACTCTGCACTCACGGCACAACCGGCGACGGCGGAATGTACGCAACGACTGCAGCGAAAAATTCGCGGAATCGCGTTTCCGAACAAAGCCCGGAGCTCATTCGTTGGCGGCAACGATCGAGCTTTTCTGATATGTTTGTTTTTCAGAACTCTCAGCTGTGAGTGCCACGGCGTCACCGTTTCTTTTGTCAAACCGGCATCGACTGTCACTGTGAAGTCCCGTGTTGCCAAAAGATCTTAAAGAAATCATAAGTTTTACACTTTGTTTATTTTTCTATTTCAAGAATTTCAATGAAATACCCAGGAGTGAAATAATTTATTCTCTATTCATCCCAAGTACAAGCTGCTTTTTTCATGCAATTCAATTATCCACATTTATTTGACTTGTGTAGTTTGCCCATCCCCCGCCGCAAGTACAGGGGCGCTTCCGTGAAATGTCATCACAATGAATACATGCTATGTTGTAAACATCTACATATATATAATTCGCAATTTTGTTAGGTCCTTCGGTTACGGGGTCGGTCTTGATAATACGAGACCGTCGTTCGCTGCCTAGCTTGATGAATCTTAATAACCCCTGGAGGAAAATTCTTCCAGGACAGTCAACAGCAACAGAAGGCCGATAGGACTTAAAAATCGACGACGAAGGTGAAAAATTGGTGGGTCCCTGAAGAATTCAGCTCAACGCAGGAGGACACAACCTAAGCCGCACAGTGGATGAAGAAGAAGAAGAAGATGAATGACATATTTTTAATTTAATTATTTTTTATTTAAAACTTTTCTAAATCATGCAGAGCGAACTCTTGGTAGAGTTGAATGTGTTCGTCAGTCGGGTGTTGTGTGGACATTACGGTAATTATGTGTTCCACGCAGGTTTGAAATCTATCAAAATCTATTTAAAAGGCCACAAGGCCGTAGGAAATGTTCATTAGTGCACTATGATATGAATGGTGTGGTACTTGTTCGAGACGCAATGTCAAATCCCATTCATTCTGGAAACCGCAACGCGTTGCGTATCGAACAAGTACTACGGCCTAACCCAACAACAATGAATATAACAAGAACGCTTGCACTTAATCACAGTTTGCAGATATGATTGATTGTTTTTAAGATTTCGATGCACTCGTTTCCGAGAAATGTGTCTTTTTAGGTAACAAGTAAAAGTGTATTTTTCGTTAGTATCAACGGTCATATTGTAAAAATGAATGGATCTTGTCAAATCACCTCTGTCAAATTGACATTTCAATGACAATTTAAAATGTCGACATGTTGACAGCTGACGTTTTTGACGTCATCGATTCGTGTTGTCCCTTTTACTCTGTCTTATTTAGAAAGAAACGCCACTCTTTGTATTGTGCAGACACAAACACATAAAAATACACAAATTATAGAATGGTAGTAGTGCAAACGTCAGACGATCGAACCTTCTTGGCGAAAATTTTTAAGAGACGCTGTCATTTGTCTCCATTTTTGAGTGAAGTTCGTACTACGCCGTGTGCTGTGCAGCCGAAACACTCATCTAAACTAAACGCCAACTATCATTTTCTAGCAAACGTGCTTTGAACGAAAAGCATCAAACGTAGTAAACATTTTTCAGTTTCATATCGCTTGTTTCGCCCATTGTTTGTGCTAGTTCAAACCAGAACTGCGGTAGCAAAATGCCTGAGGAATACTACGACGAAGATGGTAAGTCAGCTAGAACCCATCCGCGGGAGCTTTTCAATATGTAGGAGGTTACCTCGCGAGCCTAGGGAAGCCATTAATTCAGATAGTCCTGAGATTCGAATACAGTGCCGTCCCATTTTTTTCGAGACCTTTGTAAATGGTTAGTTTTGTGTTTTTCTGGACTTAATCAAGTAAAATATAAATATTTTAAATTAAATTTGTAAAATATTTAGTTTATGGATATTTTTGGAAACTAAATCATATAATTTTTTTTAATTTTACTTTATAATTATTAACTTTTTATGGCCATATGGTCGTGATCACTGAATTCTATATTTTATGAGATTTGAGTTGGATAATGGTTTTTCATTAAAAAAAAATGCGATAGTCGAATCATTTTAAATAACTTCCCGGAACTGTCTTTTTATTGGCTTTCCATTGTGCGATTATGAAGCTATTTACGGCGATGGACTTAATACCGGTCCTTTATTCTTGGATAACATCGGATCACACAGCCCTAAATGTGGCGAACGTATCGAACGTGTTGCATTTTTATGAAAAGAATGCTAAATATTTTATATCGATTTGAATCTTATTTTATTCTTAACGGTTCGCCAGGTTTTAGACTATCATTCGAAAGCGATACTGACCCGGAAGAAAAGCAGTACTTTATGCGCCTTTTTCCAAATGTTAGCAAGGTTGCGGAGCGCAAAATACACTGCACATCATGCCAAACGCATATCGGAACTGCTCCGATGTCGGTAGCCATCATCCGGATGCACCCGGTGTTGCGGGTAACGCATTGCCGGTCCTGCCATGCGTTCTATAATAGCGGTGAGTTCGACAAGGGTGAAGATGGTAGCGAGCTGTATTGCCGGTGGTGTGGCCAAGGCGGCGAGGTCTACTGCTGTTCCAACTGCCCATACGTGTTCTGTAAGAGCTGCATCTTGAAGAACCTTTCGCGCTCATGCGTGCAGGACATCGCACGCAACGAGAACTGGAATTGCTTCGGGTGCGCTCCGAAGATTATGTGGCATCTTCGCGCCCAGCACTGGGCGTTGATGAATTTCATTGAAAAGCAGAAAAAGTAAGTGTTGTATGATGTTGATTTTCTTCGTCTTTCGAAAACATTTCTTATCGTGGTGTTGGTTCTAGGGACATCAAAATGCAACATGACCCTGCGAGCATCGACCTGCTGCTTAAGCAAGACCTAACCTCATGCTGTCCGGGTAAAGGATCTTCCCGTGTAAAGAGTAGCCTAACGCCATCAGCTTCCGGTAGTAAGAAACCCTCCAAACGAACCGAAGGGCAGGATAATGCGGACAATGTCCCCCTTTCAAAGATAAGGAACATGGGTAGCGGGGTAGACAGTAGCTCCAAGAAGGACAAATCACTTAAACCGATGGTGATTATACCCCCGATACCGCCATCACTGCTTGGAAAAGAAAAAGATTCCTCTTCATCGCCTACTCCTTCTTCGAAGCCGCAAAAGAAACAGAAGCACAAGAATCCAAGTACACCGGTGGATTCACAGGAGCCAGCACAGGCACCTCCAGCGAAGAAATCAAAGAAAGGGAATAATGAAGTGGTGTGCACGCCTGATATTATGAGCATCTTTAACCAGATGGACGAAACGAGGACAGTGCCTGCGTCAACCAGCCAACCATCCAATGTTTCGCCTGGTGTTTTTACAATTGGTGCACCTCATAACATGCCTGACAACCTCAAAGCAGGCCCTCCAACTTTAACACCAGTGTCAAGTTTGCAGACACCCGGGCTAGTGTCCGCCGGCACACCGAAGCCGAAAGCGATCCTACATAAATCAATCCCGCGCAACTTGTTAGTCCGGTTGGGGCCGGTGGAATCTACATCCTCCGCAGCTCTCGCACACGCCAACCAAGTCGCGGAATTATCTTCGCAAACAGTGCGAGTGCCACCCGCTGGTGCCAGCAGACAACTACCAAACCCGCCCGTGTACACAACGTTTAACGGCTATCGTATAGATCTACATTCGGCTGCACAACAAGGCACTTTTCGGCTGCCAAATGGTAAATTGATACAAGTGCGCAAGGCAACGACTGACTCTCCTGCATCAACGGTTGGCTCCCCGGAAATGGTTCCAGGCGTAGCTTTCGGGCTACCGGACGCAGCGCCACCAGTAGCAAATCGTACATCCTTGACACACAATCCTCAAGCAAATATGCCAGGATTCGTGGTCAGACCAGCAGCACCGCAGGTATATACTCCGCTCCTTCACCAACAACCCCCAAGTTCAACGATGTTCCCTACTGTTCAGCCAACACTCTCTTACCTACCCCAGCAGACACATCAACTTCAGCAGCACCAGCAGCAACAGCAAATGCAACATCAGCTACAACAACAATCGTTGCAACACGTGCAACCACAGTCGATGCAACAGCAGCAGCAGCAGCTACAGCCACAGCAGCAGCAGCAACCGCAGCCACAGTCGCAGCAGCTGCAGCAGCAACAGCAGCAACTAACACAACGGCAGCAACTACAGCAACAGATACTCCAGCGTCAGCGAAACCGCCCATCTCAGCGTACAAAAGCGCAAAAACAAGCTCAACGTCAGCAACCGTATCAGGCAATTGTACCGAATCAACAACGGTCTCTTCCAGTCTCAGGAATACCAAGCACAGGAGTACCAATTGCACCACGCCCAAATGAACAACAAATGGTGCAACAGACTGCTCATCCCTCCACGGCTAGCTCTCCGATACAGCAGCCAATACTCCAGATGCTGCGGGGATTAGTGAACGCACCGCATCCAAACAATTCCCTTGGGTCCCACCGGAAAGATTTTGAGGAAAAGCTACTGGGCTGTGTGGAAGCTTGCAATCACATCATCATCAAAATTCATACGCTGACGCAATCGAACTCGTTTAAAGCCATACGAAATACACGTGACCTGAAGGAGCTGTTCATCCACCTTTCCTACCTGATAACGTACGGAATAGGGCGATTCAACACTTTGCACGAACGCTGCGTGGAGGACGTGAAGAAAATGGGATTCACAAAGCCGTCGGACTTCGTGATGATGGGCGAGAAGATCAACAATCGTAATCCAGATGACAGCGAGGATGATGACGACTGTGAGATCGTCGAGGAGAACACTACCGTAATCCAGGTGGACTCGGATGACGAAGCAGGTGCAGGAGGGGGGAGGGCTGGGCCCAGCACATCGAATGCAACTGTACGTGCCAATCCACCCCATGCATCTCCAATGCCGTCGAACACAGAGAATATCGTGCCGAATGCGACATTCTCGGGTCGGCAGTCCTTGCCAAATGATTCGACTGTATCTAGCGAGCTGAATGAAACCGTGGAAGAAAGGATAGCTGATTCGACACTGCAGTCGCCGGAAGCTTGTTCATCAAAGGAGCCGGTAGCCGGTTCCTCACAAAACGCATCGCCAGAAACGTTGCAGGCGTCAACATCCGCGGCAGAAAACCTGGATAAATCCAATAAAGAATCCATGGAAAGTAGTCTGGCAAAAGACACATTGGAACTAAGCGCCCCTAGCCAGCAAGAAACCTCGGAACCGATGGAGGTGTTGGAATCGATTGGGGAAAAGCTAAGTAATTCCGACCAAACTTCGACGGAGGCTAGCTTGGAAAAAGAAACAGAAGAAGGTGCGAAACAGACAGATATTACAGAATCAGTTGAATTGTTATCAGATTCGGACGAGGAAAAGCAAACCAAATCCAACGAAGTTTCGTCGGATGTTGCATTGGAAAAAGAAACAGCTGGAATCTTGAAGCAGATGGAGATAACAGAACCAATGGAGTCACTTGAATCTGTGGGAGGAAATATGGAAAAAGCAATAAGCGAACCCGCAAAGGAGAAAGAGGTAACGAAAAAGGTGGTATCATTAGAATCCGAGGGAAAAGATCAAACCAAGTCCGATCAAACTCAACTCAAAGAAACAATCCAATCGACAAAGGAGAACACAGTAACAGAACCCATGGAGCCATTAGAATCCGAGGGCGAAATTCATGCAAAATCCGATGATACTCTGACGGAAACTAGTTTGGAAAAAGGAACACTCGAACCGACGAAGGAAACTGCGGTAACAGAACCCATGAAATCATTAGAATCGGAGGGGGAAATTCATTCAAAATCCGTCAAAGCTCCTTTAGAAAAAGACACTAACGAACCTAGGAAGGAGAGTGAGATAACCCGTGAGCCGTCAAATTCAGAGGGGGAAAGTCAAACCAAATCCGATCACACTCCTATGGAAGCCAGTTTGGAAAAAGAAACAGTCGAACCCGCAGACGAGAGTGAAGTAACAGAACCTATGGAATCATTAGAATCCGAAGGGGGAATTCAAACCAGTTTGGAAAAAGAAACAATCGAACCCGAAGGCGAGAAAGAGGTAACGGAACCAAACGAATCATTAGAATCCAAGGGAGAAAATCAAACAAAATCCGAAGAAACTCCGACGACGGAAGCCGGTGTGGAAAAAGAAACTATCGAACCCGCGAAGGCGCATGAGATAACAGATGTAATGGATTCATCAGCTTCACAGGAAGAAATTCATGCAGAATTGGATGAAACTGTGATGGAAGCTTGTTCGGAAAAAGGGACAGACACAACTTCCTGTGTATCGAACGAAAAAACAGAAAATGAGGCTTCGATATCCAAGGAAGAACCTCCCAACAATTCCGATGTCGTAGTGTTGGATTCTGTTTCTAGAGAGGAAACTATTTTGGCCGATGGAAGTGGCGCCTTACAGGGAGAAAGCATGGAGCCTATGGAGGTGTCTGAATCGCAGGGAGAAGATCCGGACGATTTTAATGAGTCATTCTTGGAAGATGGTATGGAAAAACATCCAACGGACGATGCTACTAAGATATCGGCTGCCGAGTTGATGGAGGTGTCGACATCGGATCGAGAGCATTTGGACAACGTTGTTGCTAATGCGTGTTTAGACAAGCGAGTGAATGAAGATAGCAATGCCAGTACCCTAGGTTCATGGGAATCTGTTGAGAACCTGGTGGACGACATACGTGGAGAGCATGTGGAAAAATGTGAATCACAAACTGCAAATGCTTCTGAGAGATGTACGAAAACAGATGAATCTGTTCAGCCAGCAGATGTTATCTCTCAAGAGAAAGGTGCGGAAAAAATAATAGACCTCAAGGACACAATTTTGGAGACAGCAAACGAAAAGGACGTTAAAGAAGATGTAAAGACGAGAGAATCCTCTAATGCTACTTTTTCCAGTTCAAAGCTAAATGAAACTGAAAATTCGAATGAAGAAGCTGTAGAGGATAATTCGTCGGTGTCCAAGAAGCTGCAAGATTCCAAACTAGATACAGATAATATTTTTCACGGTGGTTCAGTTTCTCTATTCGAAGACGAATCTAATGATACAGATTTAGCTGTAGTATTGGATGATTCCGCGAAACAGTCTAGCATCTTGTTAGATGAATGCTCAAACACGGGCGATAAACAGGAAGGCTCATCTGAGCGAAATGCGAACATTAGTGAAGAAGAAGAATTTCCCGAAAAGGAGAACGAATCAGATCCGGCAAAAGATGCAACTGTTGATGAGGTGGAACTGCTGTCGAAAGGAGGAGGAAGTGTTTCCGGAGTTATAAACTTGATGGAAGTACCCGTCAATACTGATTTTAATAAGGAGGGTTGTTCAGAGCTGGATTTCTTCGATGGCGAATCGAAAATTCCCGAAAGGGACAGTCAGCAGACGGCCATGGAAGGTCCAGACGATACGTTTGAACACTCTTGCTCGGAAAGTTCGACGGTGCCGAAGGATTCATTGCATGACATACTCTTGGACGATTTGTCGAGTATTAGCAGTTCTTCAAACGACGCCGATGAATACACAGACGCCGTAACTGAAACTGCGAAAGGATCGGCCATGCAAAACGTTGACCGACCAGTTGACGATGGAAAGGAAATAGATGCCGAAGCAGGGCAAACTACATCTTCTGTTGTTACAGACGATAAAACGGGTTCAAGCAGTCAGGCACAGGAATTTTCGTCGAATACATTGGAGAGGCCAACCGAAGAACCGGCGACAATAGCAACAGACAGAGCGCTTGCTTCTAGGACATCGTTCGACCCACAAAGGGAACCATAGAGCATATTATGCAGTACATTGGCCGCGCGATGGATTTAATTTTTTTTTCTTTTCAAGAAACTTTAAACCTTCAACTAACATCGTAACGATTCAAGCATCTTTCGGAACTAAAGATTCATTGCTGCCGGACATCTTTCGAAACTGTGCATGTAAATAAAAAATCTAGCCCTAGCCCTTAACCCGTTTCCACCTACGAAACATTAGATTTGTACGTTATTTAGAATCGTTTACGAAATAAAATAAAATAAACTAAACTAAATAAACTTTGTGTTCACTTGAAACGAATCAGTCCATCATCTCCATTCTTTAAGAAAGCTCTGCTTGAGAAAGACAGAAAGAAACGATTTGTTTTATGGCCCTGCAATAATGATGACAATATTAGGGATTTTATGTCAATAAGTGCTTTCATTATTATACCATTCAAATCCATCAGCCCTTTTTACCAAGGGGACTCCCAAGGGAGGGTGCCTAGGGTGTAAAGTTCTGAGTAAAGTAAAAAAGGAGAAGAATGCGCGTATTATTATATTCTTGGTATGGTGTCATACAACAACACGCAACGGTCCGATACGTCTTGTGCGCAGTCCATGTAGTGGTTTGAGGTGTCTTTTGAAATTATTATAAATATGATCCATCGTCTGATTGTTAAACAAACTATTTATTATGATAACAACTTGGTAACTAAAGCAAAACAGTTAAATGTTCCTCTTAGGGGTAACAGGCACCCAGCGAACGTGTGTTGTGGCTTCAGCGCTTTCTCTTTCTCTCTTTTTCTCTCTCTCTCTCTGGCAGGGTTCTTCAGACTCGTGCTGTCTTACAACACGTGTGTGTGTGTAACTTTGTGCTTACACGTTCGTTTCCCCCTTTGCCTTGGCGGCGGTGGCGTTTGCGTCGCCCGGCTTCAGTGCCGGTATGTATTGGCCAAGGTAGTTGAGCACGATCTCCCGGTAGCGGTAGAGCACGACGCTGAGGATGGTGATGACGAACAGCACTCCGGCCAGGATCTCGTAGTCGTTCTCCAGCCGCTGGTAGTGATGCTCAACGCCAACCAGTGCGCCGAAGAAGCGACCCAGCCCGAAGTGCGCCATGACGGGGAGGGCTTGGGCGAGCGCGGAAACCTTGCGCGGCAGGATGTCGCGGAAGTGGAGCACCAGCGTGACCCAGGTCAGGCCGAGTGTGGTCGGCAGCAGCCAGTCCTCGACCACGTCCCACAGCGAGTAGTCGAGGATGGCCAGCAGGATGAAGCGCACGACGAGCGAGAGGAACGCGGCCACCAGGGTCTTGCACGTGCCGAACACCTCGATGATGCGGCGCGAGAAGACGAGCACCGGAATTGCCAGCAGGTCGCCGGCGAGCAGCATCGTCCGGACGACGGTCTGGAACACGCCCGACCGCTTTACATCATCCGTCTCGTCCGCGTCCGTCAGCCCCTTGGGCAGGTTGATCATGTGCGACTCGTCGATCGAGTCGATCACGCTCCACAGCGAGCCGAGACCGACTGCGACCAGGAACGGCAACCAGCAGCGGCTCAGGTACTTGCGGCAGGCAGGCGCGGACACGAACTTCTGCGGCACCGTGCGCAGCTGCCACCAGTCCTCGGTCGGCGACAGGTCCATCTTGAGCGGGCTGAGCAGAATGACGGCGGCGGTGGTGTACAGCAGCACGAACAGCATGTACGGCTGCTCGGCATCGTCGTTGAAGAAAACGATCCAGCCGACGGCACCCCACACCAGCTGGCGGCCAAAGTCGGCCACGCCGGTCGCCGGGTCTCGCGTCCCAATCACGATGATCGTGTTCAGCAGCGTCAGCCCACCCAGCAGGCAGAAGTCCAGCAGAGAGCGCACCGAAAGGTAGTAATAAAACGTCGAGTCTCCCTCGTCATCGTCACCATCGTTGTCTTCATCCTACACGGAAGTGGAGAGGGGAATAAGTACGCCAGCAGTACGAAACAAAAACCCACCCGCGGGGACTTCACTTACTCCGTCGCAGGTCGTGCCGTGCAGCAAACTGTCGCTGTCCTCGTATGGGCCAGCGATATCGCACTGCACCACCGGCTTGCATCCAACCGGTTGCGCCTTGACCCACGCCTTGTCCAGTGGACACCGGAATCCGTCTGCGGAAATAAGGAAAGTTCAGGAAGCACATTCATGAGTGGCCGGAACCGTCGGATTGCCTTACCCAACGGATAGTTGCATTCGTCGCCAGCGTCCTTCTCGCCGTTGGCATCGAACGTGCCCTTGACCTGCATGGTTCCCTCGCTGTACGTGTGGCACTCCTCGTCCTCCTCGTCCGCATCGACGCACACAATTGCGGTCGGCACGATCACCGTCTCCTGAGCGTCCGGCACGCCATCGTTGTCGTCGTCGTCGTCCTCCACGTCCGGTATGCCGTCGTTATCGTCATCGCTGTCCTCCGCGTCCGGGATGCCGTCGTTGTCGTCGTCCGGATCCTCGTCGTTCGCGATACCGTCGCCGTCCAGGTCGTTCTTGTTGCGCTGGCCCGGATCGTGCACGTCCAATATACCGTCGTTGTCATCGTCCACGTCCTCCGCGTCCGGAATGCCGTCGTTATCGTCGTCGTCGTCTTCCGTGTCCGGGATGCCATCGTTGTCGTCGTCCGGATCCTCGTCGTCAGGAATGCCGTCGCCGTCGAGATCGTGCGTCACCGGGCGACCCTCCAGCGTGTCCGGGATGCCGTCGTTGTCGTCGTCCAGGTCCTTCTCGTCCGGAATGCCGTCATTGTCATCGTCCGTGTCCTCCGCATCGGGAATGCCGTCGTTGTCGTCATCGTCATCCTCCGCGTCCGGCACGCCGTCTCCGTCCAAATCGTTGGCGTTCGAGCGATCTTTCACATCCGGCACACCATCGTTATCGTCGTCCGCGTCCTCCGCGTCCGGAATGCCGTCATTGTCGTCGTCCGCGTCGTCCTTGTCCGGGATGCCGTCGTTGTCATCGTCCGGGTCCTGATCGTTCGGAATGCCGTCGCCATCGAGATCGTTGAACTTGGCCTTGCCCTCGAGTGCATCCGGGATGCCATCGTTATCATCATCTACGTCCACCGCGTCCGGAATGCCGTCGTTATCGTCGTCGTCGTCCTCCGCGTCCGGGATGCCATCATTATCGTCGTCCGGATCCTCGTCGTTCGGAATTCCGTCGCCGTCCAGATCGTTCGACCGTGCCTTGCCCTCCAGCTCGTCCGGGATGCCATCGTTGTCGTCGTCCACATCCTCCGCATCCGGGACGCCATCATTGTCGTCATCGTCGTCCTCCGCATCCGGGATGCCGTCGTTATCGTCGTCCGGATCCTGCTCATCCGGAATGCCATCGCCATCGAGATCGTTCGTGCGCGACTTGCCCTCCAGCGCATCCGGAACGCCATCGTTATCATCGTCCAGGTCCTTCTCGTCCGGGATGCCATCGTTATCGTCGTCGTCATCCTCCGCATCCGGCACGCCATCGTTGTCGTCGTCATCGTCCTGCTCGTTCGGGATTCCATCGCCATCGAGATCGTTCGACTTGGCCTTGCCTTCTAGCGAGTCCGGGATGCCGTCATTGTCATCGTCCACATCCTGATCGTCCGGAATGCCATCGTTATCGTCGTCGTCGTCCTTCTCGTCCGGGATGCCATCGTTGTCGTCGTCCGGATCGAGCTCGTTCGGGATGCCGTCGCCATCCAGATCGTTGCTCGAGTCCGGATCGCTCGTGTCCGGGATGCCATCGTTGTCGTCGTCCGTGTCCAAGTTGTCCGGGATACCGTCGCCGTCGGTGTCCCGCTCGAGCGTTCCCTGGCCGCTGCCCAGGTCCAGCACCGCACCATCGTCATCCGCCTGCTCGTCCTCCTGCTCGCGCAACCACGCCAGCTGTGCCGACTTGGCCAGACGGGCGTAGCAGTTGCTTTCGAACTGGCTCTCCTTCTGGCACGCGTACGTACAATTTTCCAAATTCAACAGACCACTCTAGAAACAAACACAAAACTCTTCAGTCGGAAATGTTTCCCTCCAAGCAGTACGGCGGAACCTACCCTCTGTCGCGTCCAATCGTGGCAAACGCCACTGTCGGAGCACTTCTCCTGCACGATCAACGCACCCTTCCGGTTGCACAGGAAGCTGACTTGCGGTTCGCATACTTCCGGTGGTGGCGTTCGGCTCACGGCGAACATCAGCAGCACGTACAGCACGATCGAGGCGACTAGCGTGAGCGCGGTCAGGATGCGCAACCGCTTGCCGTACGCGAACGCATTCCCAATCGCCCACTTGTCTACCAGTAGCGCGAACACGAACGGTCCCAGCAGTGCCACCAGCGGAATGATCACCGAAATCCAGTAGATCTCACTGTACGCAAACCCTTTGCGGGTCATGTTCGACTGGAGGAAGGGATAGATGCATCCCAGACCTGCAAGGTGGGGAAAAAAAACCGTGTCCATGTTGAAGATCTAAAAGCTGGACGCTTTTCGCCGCCCGGCCCCACTCACCTCCGTAGAACAGAAACAGGACACATTTCAGCGAGAGGCTGTGCTTGCTCTCGAACAGCGGTTTATCCTCCATCACCGGCGATTCACGGCTCGTGCCGGCGCAAAGAGCTAAATTTAAATCTAATGCACTTTATCTTTTAGTTGATGATCCGCGCTACCTTGTCTGACCTAGAAACTGGCGAAACCCGCATAAACAGAAGCGTGCGTCGGCCATTAGCCGGCCGGCGAAAGAACGTTTGAAAAATGTGTGTGGCGAAATTAAACACTGTCAAAATGATAATCTGGTGTGCCGTTTGATGTAGAACAGCTCCGTAATCTGTTGCGATTATTTTCACCGTCACGCAAATTACCCAAGCGTATTGACAACGGATTCTACTGTTGACCGTCGTCGTTGTGGCTAAAAATATGGGCCATTTTTTATAGCTGAACGAATTTATAACATTGTGTCGCCTTTTTAGAACATTCGTAAAATCAATTAGGACTACTGGGACAGAGCGAGGAATTGGAACTTTTCTTTAGCAGGCAGCGCCTGTCATCATGATAAAGTAGGCGGTGCATCAACCTGACTTTATAAAGTTAGTTCACACATGGTTAACCATAGTGTACAGATCTATTTGAACTCTGTTGGCCGTTGCAGTAGGCTTTGTCCTGTCGGAAAAATCTTCACAAAAAGTACGAACAGGTTTCAACCCCGGTACAAAAAAAAATCGAATTCTTGTTACGAAAGCCGTAAAGCCGACGCTGATCCCTTCATCATCTCTCGAAACGTGTGGGATCGAAAGGTAAATTTATGTATCAATTTGCAATATGTAATAGAGGGTGAAGTGGCCAAAAGGTAGATGAGATGGTGGTGTTGCTTTCCGTGCCAACTGTAAGTGGTCAGCTGTACCGCGCATTACATCCTTTATGGCCAATCACCATTAGTCCGTGGATCGCCAATTTTCGTCATCAACCTGCAAAGCGTGCAGTTGTCCACAGATGAACCCCCCCCCCCCCATCCCCCGTTCCGTCCGTTTCCCCATTAAACCTCCTGGAGCCGATCTAGACTAGGACGTTTGGTGCTTCACCTCGTCACATTGCACCCCGGTCGGCTCGCCCCCAGTTGTACTGGTTTGAGGCCGCAGATCATCTTATTGCCCAGCTCATCATCCAACCAGTTCGATTGTGGGTGGAATTGCTTCATTGTCCAAAGGCACGTCCGTCGGGTTTTAAGTGCAATGGCGAGAAAAGGGTGGCAAATAAATTTCATAATCATCACCTGCAGTGTCGCCCTCACGCCGAGCACTCTTTTGCTCTCCTTCTTCTTGTTGGGCGAACGGTGCAAAGGGGTCGGGAAGGGATTCAGCTTCTAAATTTATCAATTTTCTACAATTTAGCAATCATCGGCCTAAGCGAAACGGACCACAACAACCTGCTACACTGAGCAACGAGCAACCTGACACGGTTCTTCCAACACACCGCTTTTCGTTGTCTGTTGCCGCGCGCTTTTCTTTTTTTGTTCTTGTCGGCCGTGTCTCGTCGCGCAAGCTGTCGAGGAAAAGACATTCCGACGTAATACATACTCGCGTTTCGAGCCAGCGTCCGAGCGTCACCGTTTCCTGATGGGCGGCACGTCATTATGGCAAAAAGACTCGACTATCGAGTGGAGTGCATCCATTCAGCAACAAACGGAACAACAAAAAAGGTATGAATGCCACAACGACTATTGTCGTTTAAGTGGAATAATGGCGTGGAGCGCATCTGTGCATCGTCTTTCAGTCTTGGAGAACCCGAGCAGACGCCGAGCTGTACTGAATTTCCTCACCTCAGTGTGGGCGACTTTGATTGTGAGGTTTTTTTGTGTGCCACTGGCCAACGTGCGTGGAAAGATTCGACTTACGTTTGAAAATAAGTGCTTTTCTAAAATCCGTTTGTCCCCGAACCCGTTTGTAGCTCATCGCCGGCGCGAGAAGAAAGTGCGCGCTTATATATTTATTGCCTTCGAGGCACCAAACGGAAAAGTATCGCCACTTGTCCCCTCCCTCGACTACGGCGATCACGACCACGTGTGGCGAGCGAACCGTGCAAGACGGGCAGGAGACGGAATTTCGTTACAGTTTGCGGTTAGATCATCGCAGAACGAGGTTCATCGAGACATCGGGATCATCGCACGACACCAAAGCGTTTCGGTTCAATTTCCTTCCCATCCATTTCTTGTTGTTGTTTCGTACCGTCGCTGTTGCTGTAACCACCTTCACTCCCTTCCCCTCCGTCACTACTCTTATGCCTGTTCCGTTTTCCACTTTCGGGTAGGTTTCGATTTTTAATTTTATCACACGCCGTCGCCGTTCGTCCGATTTAGTCGTCGTCGTCGTCGTCGTCGTTGTCTTTGTCATTCGGTCGCTTATTCATCTGCACAGTGAGGCACGATCACACGCCGACGGCTACGGCGGAAGGAAGGCCGAGTGAAAACGGAGCCGACCGGAAAGGAGACGGTGATCCTCAAATCGTTCATCGCCGCCTTTGCGATGCTGCATTGCGATTCCGTTTACGTAAATACCCGCGCGGTTCGCTTGATGGGATAATTTTTCACCACTTGAGACACTTTTAAACGCATGTACCCTCGCAATACCAGAACACAAACACCAACACACACACACACACACATACACACGCGCGATCGCGGGATGTCAGCAAGCTCGCGAGCTGGTTCGTTCAGTTCGGCGATTTGCACTGGAGTTGGAGTAGGGCAGCTGTAAATTGCACATGCAAACGATGCACCAAGGTCTCGTCTTGATTTATCATCATTTTTCTCTCCCCCTCTCTCACAAAACCAATACCACCGGTACTATCGTGCACTACCCACGAACCCCCAACCTCCCCCCCACCCCACTGATTATTCGGATCCACTTAGGATCTTAAGTTTCGCCTTCTTTTTTTGACAGGTGTCATTTTTGTCAGAGCCGATTTTTCATTCACGCAAATTTCCACTCCCCGCATCACTTTCTTTCTCGGTCTCCCTCTCTCTCTCTCTCCTTCTCTCCCTTGGAGGAAAGGTAAAAATAACCCGCTTGGCAGCTCGTCTACCATCCGCTCCCGCCTGCCTCCCGTGGTACGTCGTCCCGCACCGCACCACGGATTGCCGTGGATCCTTTCCAAATTCCAAACACCCCGAACCTCAATCGAAGACAGGAAATCAATCTTTCTTCTTTAACTTTCACAACTTGCGTGTTCTTTTGATTCCTGCTTCACAAGCACCCGTCAATTAACAGGCGAACCACTTTACACTGCGTTACCCTTAAACAGAACACTCCATAAGGGAAACCTATCCACCTTTGGGTGAGGGGAGAAAGGGAAGCAACTGTCCGTAACTGGTAACCCTGCGTCCGCTTGCTTGTAACGCGCCGAAGGTTCCGAATGGACTAACTCGGACGAGCCGGACCACTAAGGGAGCAGCGCATGAATTAGCCTCATCCTCATGAATATATGTAAGGGGGACTCTAGACAAATCCCTGGGTGGGAACAGGTGGGGCATGCGCGCGGCTAACTGCTTCAACGCGATCACAACATGATCCTCGCACACGCTAGCTGTCCCTTTTCCCCCTTTCGACTGCAAGCATGAGCATGAGTTCTGTCCAATGGAGACGCCTGGTCGCTCAGCAGAAAGGGGTTGTTTTTGTTTGTTGGTTTCACCTCCACCCGCATGGATTCGCTTTCCATTCAAAGGAGTGTTTATTATCATTATAAAAAGGTTGCTTATTTCTGCTTAGGGAGCACAGCATATTTCATTTTAATTTACGCAAAAATAGCCATTCTAGCTGAAAAACTTATCTTGAGTATAATCTCCTGAATCAAGCACATCTTTAGCAATACAAAATTAAAGAGAAAAAGCAGGAGAGTGAGAGAGGGAGAGCGAGAGAGAGAGCGCGCAAAGAGATTCTCCCCACAAACTCTGATTCTATCTGTTATGTTTTTGCCTTAAATTATCTCGTGCTGAGCGTTAGTTTGCACAATTGCGTGGCCGAGCATTTTCCCGCAAACCAATCCAAACCAGTTTTGGCTAAACATTGGCAGCACCTTTCCCTGCCGACCCTGCCCTACCTGCGTCCTACGCCTGTCTGTCGGCGATCTGTCAGTGCTAACGAGTCGCGGCTCGTGGCATCAATCAACAGAGCAAATCGCGGACGCGGACTCTTCGGATGGAATTTCATAACTCGCTGGGAGTGTCTGCCTAGATGAGATGTGGAGAAAAGGGAGACGGTACATCGGATAAACGGATGGAACAAATTACAGTCATAGCGTAGATATGCACCGGTATGATATGAAACCATTATAAGAGGATACTCACTCTCTAGAATAAACGCCGCTCTGTCCGTTATTGCTTAGCTTTATTTACAAATATAGAGATTTTGTGGTTTACTGTCAACAAACAGAGGGACGAACGGTGCGGTCGTCCAGAAGATCTGCAACAGAAAATCAACCGACATTAATTGAAACGTGCGTGCGCCGCGGTTGATTGTGAACATTTGTAGCAAAGGCGCATCCAGTTTTGATCCTGGTATCTCCATCGGTTTCTCCAGTTTTCCTTTCCTATTTTTCCAACCTGGTGCCTGCTTAAGGTCTCTCCTATCCGAAGGCATTCAACATTTAGTGACATGTAAGGCGGATTGTTATCATTTTTGATTCAGGCTTGTAAATAGATAGCAGTATAGATTGTACCTCTTCTGTTTCTTTTGTTTTTTTTTAAATCCTAACAACTATTTGTTTAGTGTATACTTAACGCAGAGCGGCTTGAGTGCTAGATTGCGATCTTGTGATTGCAATAATGTTTCGCTTAAACTGTGTCGTTTCTTTATTATTGCGTATTCTATTTCACCGTTTGCCTGGGAGCATTTCTTCGATTTCCTTCTTCTGGTTTCCATAGTGGCTTGTGAAATAAGTCGTTTTAATGAAATGAGATGTAAAACTAAACTGCAACTGACACAAAACATAAACATTACTAGATGCTGGATGGATAAGCGTATTCGATTTTACAACTTAACTTACTTTTCGTTAGTCAGTGATCGTGTGCTTGCAGCCTAGATCGCACGGAAACTGTCGTTAAAAGATATCAACACACACTCGTGGTGCACGAAACGAAACGAAATGGAAAGGATAACTATGCTTTCGCTTTCAAACAGTCCCCTTTTGTGTCCGCTTTTTCAATCGAGCGATGCAAGGATAGCAAATGAACTAAAGAGATTTACTTACTGGTATTAACTAAGTTTCTCGTTGGAAGGCTTCAGAATTTATCTTCACTGTCGCATTCAGTAAAAGTAAGCCAATAAATAAACTGCAGAGGTTTCACTAACGTCGAGAAACCTCCTTACAAATAGAAACAACTTAAAGATAGCGGTTGAACACTAAATAAAATCCCGACCCTCGCTGGCACCAGTGGTGCGCCAAGGGCTGTTTGTCTGTTTTGTGTTTCCTCTTTCTACTATTTGGTACCAATCGTCCGTTCTGGAGAGATCTCCCAGGAGTAGCGTAGGAGAACGCTTCTCGATCGCACTTCTACTACGCGTCCGCCGAACCGAACGAAACCGCTCCGCTGCCTAACGACGATCTAAACGGGACTAGGAAAAAGTGAACGGGAGCTTCGTGTTTGTTTGCCGAATTCTGGAGCCTAGTAGCGGAAGTGTCCCTTGCGGCCCCGGTAGTTGTGGTAGATGCGGAGCGGCTGGTAGCTGCCGTTCGTCTGCGTCACCGGTTGCGCCAGCGGGGCCTGCTGTCCGTTGGCGTGGGACGCCGTGTCGGGCGCTGTGATGTTTAGGGCGGATGCGGATGGTTCGTGCTGGAGGCGAGCAGCGCAGCGTGGAGCCAGGACGAGATGGTAGAGCAGGAAGTAGACGACCGCGATGACGCACGCCGAGATGGCCAGCGCCTGGAACGTGACGATCAGGTGGTCCAGCTTGGTCCACATACCGATGAGGGCGCCCAGGAAGCGGCCCAGGCAGAAGTGGAAGATGACGGGCAGTGCCTGGCCGGTGGTGACGAGCCGACGTGGCATGATGTGGCGCATGTAGAACACGATCGTCAGCCAGGTGAGACCGAGCGTGACCGGGTAGAGGAAGTCGATGACCACGCGCCACCAAGCGACTTCGGTTGTGGCGAGCAGGGCGAAGCGGAAGATAAACGTCGTGATGGCGGTGATGAGGATATTCGAGTGACCGCAGAAGTCGACAATGTTCTCCGCGTACCAGAGCACCGGGATGGTGACGAGCGCACCGAGAACGACGAAAGCACTCCACACCTCACCGTAGTAGTCGGCTGCCGTCGGGTGGATGTCGTACGTCTTCACCAGTACGCCCTCGTAGTTGTCAAGCACCGCCCAGAAGGTGCCGAGGACGAGCGTCACCAGGCAGAGGCCGGCCGATTCGGGCCCGTAGCGGCGGATGGCAGACATCGGAATCGCCACCATGCCGCACTTGGTGTGCCACCACATCTCCGGTGGCGTAAGGGGCATCCCGGTGGAGACGAGCAGCACCAGTGCGGCCAGAAGCGCGAGCGCCACGTAGCCATAGTACGTCTCGAGGAACCAAGCGAGGGCGAAGTACGACACGGCCCAGCCGATGGCACCCCACACGATCTGGCGCCCAAAATCACCGCGTCCGGTGGACGTTTCGCGCGTCGCTATGATGGTGGCCGCGTTCAGCAGTACTATGACGGCCAGCAGGAAGGCGTCGCCGAAGGAGCGCAGCACCAGGTAGGACCAGAACGTGGCCTCGGGATCTCCAACGATCTGCAACGAATAAGGGAGGGGTTAGAAATCGGCGTGGATTACAAGACAGGTTGCCCTGCAGCTTACCCTCATGCAGACGCTCTCGGCCAGCACGCTCTCTTCGTCGTCGTACGGATCGTGCACCTCGCACTCCACCTTGGGCGTACAGTTGGACGAGTTCGTCAGCAGCTTCATCCAGGTGATCTGCTTCTCGGGGATGTCGCAGGAGAAGCCGTCGAGCGGATACCGGCACCACTCGGCACTGTGCGTTTCATTCTCCTCGTTGACTGCGCTGCGCAGAACCGTGGCCAGCTTGAGCGAGGCGGAAGCGGATGTGTACGCGTGACAGAGTTCCCGCTCCGCGTCGCCCTTATGCTCGCAGATGTGCGGCACCGGAATGGGCGTGTTGTCCACCTCGATTTTTGTCTCTTGCCTAAGGTTTTCCGGCGCCGGCAAAGGTTCATCGCCAACGTCATAGTCTTCGTCCTCTATCGAGCTCTCGGTGGATGACGGCAGCACCAACCCCTTGGTGTACGGATGGTTGAGGTTCTCGAACTCGACCGGTTTCTGGCACGTGTAGGAGCAGTTTGTGAGTGTCAGGTGTCCGATCTAAAAAAAAAAGAAAAAGTAGTGAAAAGTTTAGCACTAATCCTCATGATTCCCGGGGTTACGGAGGTCTACCTTCTCACGCTTCCACTGATAGCAGGTCCGTTCCTCGCTGCAGCGCTGCTGGAAGATGATGGCACCGTCGTAGTCGCATGCGAAGCTCACCATCGAGCGGCTCGACTCCTGGCGTTCCACTCTCGGCACGGCGAAGAACAGCACCGAGTACAGCACCACGGAGAGGATCATGCAGATTGCGGCCAGTAAACGCAGTCGCTTTCCGAACGAGGCTCCCGCGCGTCCCGCCAGCCGATCCACCAGGGGAGCGATGATCAGCGGTCCCAGTATTGCCACCAGTGGAGCCACCAACGTTACCACCTGCGACTCGTAGTAGTTCAACCCGGTCAGAGTCATGTGCTTCTGCAGATATGGATGGAGACATCCCAGGGCTGGAGGGTAAATTCACAAAGGTGTTAGCACCACACACTAAACTTTCGAAAAGTAAACCACGCTGAAACTCACCTCCGTAGAACAGGAAGAGGACAATTTTCAAGGATATTAGATTCCGGTTGACCAGCGGCTTCTTGGCAGGTGGCGCACCCATTTTTGCTGACTAGATTGCTGCTGTGTCGAGGATAGTCGTTCGTGTCGCCTGTCGCGTGTCGTTTCTATTTTCCTTTTAATTAAACACTAACAAGCTCCCGGGAAGGAAGGTCGTATCTGCGCTTCGTAAACGTAGAAATCAATGGACTTAGAAAGCCTGATTCACGGAAGTCGAACGGCTCGCTGCCGACGACCCATTTCCTTTGACACGAACGGAAGGACACTTTCCCTTGGAGTGTGAGGCTTCCTGGACGCAAAATGGACGATGTTCTAATAACAGAAACACCTCGTCTTCGGCCGTAAAACCGGCGATAACCTTGCCTTGCTTGCCGGGGCTTCCGCTTGGACGAGCAGCTCACCGAAGATAACCTGTAAAGAAAAACAAACAAATGGTAAGGAAATCACAATATAAATAAAACCAAACTTTCAGACACCGTGCCCTTCGGGTTTTTGGGACTGTGGAAGCGTGAAAAGGAATCGAACGAAGTGCGAATCGCTTCTGGGGCATGTTAATGGCCTGGGCGGGGCGGGTGCACCTGACATGTTTGACCTAGTAGCACAAAGTAGTGGAAAACCGTGGCGAAGACCACTCGCTTGGGAAAATACGATGACAGCACGGCGTGGAATTGCCCGTTTCGGACGCCACGATGGTCACAGCGTTGACATGGAAATTTTTCATCACCAGGAAAAGTCCCGTTAGCGGATTTGGTAGATTGAGGGGTGGGGTGCTAGAACGCACACAAACGTTTGAAAGCGCTTCCAAATGGACTAGTAGTGGAAAATAAATTCATCCGCCCTGCTTCTCGCCCGATATTTTAGGCGATTCCGTCGTTGGAAAAACGATCTCGCTGCCCGAACAGCTGCCACTTGCGGATGGGGATAAAAATAAACGCCCCCCGGTCAAATGGGCACGTTGTCTGTCCGAAAGGGACCCGGAGTTGTACGCACCACATACGTGCGATGAAGATTCTCACAGAGACCGTGTGTTCTGAGAAGGGAGTTGGCGGGAGAATTTTTGTGTGTTTTCACAAATGTGATCGAAAACACATAAACAGAAGCGGCAGCGTTCCGATTTGCCCGATGATTAATGGCGGCGGAGGTAAATGGTGTTTAATTTTGGAACTAATTTCGAACCGCCGAAAGCATCATTCTCCTACGCCCGGGAAACTCCCACCGATCGATCGATCGACTTTGTTGCACGAATGGCGACCTCTTCGGACGTAGATTCGGAACGTGCGAAACTTGCGCCTCGTCTTGCCCGACATATGGTCCTAATTAGTTTCGGCTCTGGGAGGTAAATATCTTCGCTCATATTTTTAAGCTACCTTAGCTCCCTTGGCGTCTCTTATGTCAGCTGGGAGTGGGGGTCGTTTTTTTTTTTTACGCCGAGCATAGAATGTGTGCACATAAGAAAAGCATTAACATTGAAGCATATTTTTAGAATTAACATCGCAAACAGACGATCGATGTAAATATTGCTAGTGTAATGATGACCAATTCCACACTGGCAGTCTACAAAAATCCAAATTACTTTAAAAATGTGTCGGAAATATGTTACTAAACCATCGAATCATTATTTATCCCGTATTCCAGAAGAACCATCGGCACGTGGAGGAATTCAGACCACTTAGAATCGAACATTGGCCAATAATCTTCTATCTCCATAGATCAATCCCATCTCTCGAGCCCGTGTTTGCATCCATAAATTAATGCCTCTAATGATGCTGCGATGGAAAGCAGATCCCATCATCGCGTGGTCAGCTAGAATCAATTCAAGTGAGATGCTCGTATGCATGTGTTTGTTGCATCGTTTCCCTCCACAAACGGGGGACGTCGATATGCTGTTGATAATGCGCAAGTTCACACCTATTAATAGACCGGGGGAACTCAAGTGGATGCACTTGAACGTGGCGAGCATGGAGTGGATTATTGTAGGCACCCGTTAATCCATCACTTTGATTGAATAGTAATCCAATGTTCTCGCATATAAAGCACATCATAAACGGGCGATAGGTGGCGAGTTTCCAAACGCAAAAAAAAAAACCGAACCACGTAAGGCAATGTTAATGATGCAATTTTCGATAAATTCACACGTGTTCACGGGACCCGTAGAACCCCAGAAGTGTATTGGGGCATCGCATCGATGACGAAACTGACGAAGGAAAAGCGGCAACGATTGTTTATCCCACCACTGACACACTTCCGAAGCGGAGTTTTTCTTTTTGCACCATCACTTTTGTTTGGAAAAAGAACTGCCGAGCAAACTGCTCGCCTTCGCGTGAGTGTTTCGTACTTTATACCTGCCGGAATGGGAAGTGAAGGTAAATATTTACTCATCCCGCAAGTGCAGCACGAACCTTCCCCGCATCCCTCATATCTCAGGCACATCTGTGGGTCGACGGAAAATGCACTTTTCGCTGGCCTCTGGGGAGGTTCGTCCCATTGAAACGACATCGTGATTTGTCGTCGTTTTTCCTCTTTCATCATCGCCATCCGCCCTGCGAAACGACGACGAAGCTGCAGATGAGGTTGCTTTATTGACGAACCTTTTCCTTCTTCAGAGGCAAAGCCATACCGAACCGGGGAATAGAGGGAGTGCGGTAAATGATGTCACGTGACACAGCAATCAATTACGAATCGGCAGGGCACTCCCCCGAAAGGGGGGAGGAAATAGAACGAAATGCACCCATTTGAGGGACGGGAATGGATCGGCGGTAAAATAATACCAATAAATGCCCATCAAATAAGGCAAATCGACGCGCGAGGGAAAGGTTATCGGTAGAATTTACAACTGCCGAGCTCTGCGGCACGATCTCAGTTGGAGTTTGTTTCAGTTCCCCCCCCCCCCCCCCCCTTTTAGAACTCGGGTTGGGTTGGGTTTCAGTTCATGTGTTTATGCTCCAAACATTTTTCCTGCACGTCGTGGGGGGATGTTGGGGGATCGGGAACGACCGCGGCCAACCTTCCGTTTCCTCCGCTCGAAAAAGTATTGCTTTTATTGCTCACGAACTCGATACTTTATGACTATTGGAAAACCGGGTCATATACGATCTGGGAGTACGACCACACCGTACGAGCCAGGGTTTTATGCAGATTGATCGTCTCCACCAAGCAGCACTTCCAGGTGCTCCCTGCTGGAAAAAAAAAACAAATGGGACAAGAATTTCCCGGCTGAAAATGGAATAGCAGTCTAAATCCCTCGGCAAGAGCAGCGGCGACGAGGAGCTGTTTGTGTTTAATCCCCTTAATACACCCGACCAATGCATGTATTACGGAGTTAATGGATTTGCAGGCGGGGACAAGATCAGTAGCCTCGTCGAAAGTAGTAGCATGTTTTCGATTCCTTGAAGCAGACAAGGCTCGTTACTTTGATGCACTCTCAGCGGGGGAAGTGGAGAAAGCAAATGCAACATGATGGAGGCGTTTTAACGGCTGAAAACCTGTCGGGAAGGAAGGTAAGAAATGACGGTCATCGTTCTCCTACGAGTCAAATTACATCACCGCATAGCGTTTTTTTGTCATGAGCAATCTGAGTTCAGAAGTTTTGTTTTTTTTTCCGTTAAAGATGGAAAGCACCAGTCAGTTCTTACGCGTTTTCAAGCCAACAAGAAATACTACTGAAGCCATCGGGAAACGACTTGATGTTGGAGAACGCAACTTTCGCTGGAGAAATTACCATACAATGATGACCCGTGCCAATAGAAGACTCATTCGTTCAAGCCTCAACGCAGGTAGTTAAAGTCATGTAAATGACTTCCACCATTATAATTCTCTATTCCACACGTCCAACTCGGGGAATTGTGTTCGATTTGAAGTTTATTTCTCGACAACATAAAAATCACCTTCCAAATCGTTATGCGAACAACTGCTGGATGGTTTTGTCTTTAACACCGCGAGGAAAAGGCAACGCTCGTTTCCGCCGCGGAAAAGCGAGCAAACATGGACCGGTCTCTGCCGGCCGTGACAGGAGTCGTCAATAATTTATGACCCCCGTCGACCATAACCGACCGTGTCGTTCAGAAGAAGTGCAAGCAATGTTTTGTTTTACGAGCGAACCCGAGCTCCAAAAGCTGCCAGTGACGACCAGCCTAAGCCGGTTGGCTTATTTGGAACCGCTGACGCCAATTTCGAGGCCGGAGAATGCATGCCCGGATGCGACAACTGTGTGGATCGGGAATGGGATAATGAAGGTTGGTTTTACAAACTACAGTGCAGCACATGTGATGTGTTGCATCGTGAGTTATTTTCTGCACGTGGCCATGGCAAGATACTGTCATACTGCTCTACACCTAATCTTTAATGGTTCTTTAAATTCCACATGGTAGAATTTTCTGAACTCTTCAGCGTTTCTCGCAAGCATACCTCGTAACGATGAAATATTTCTTAGAGTCAATTAACATTTTAACATCCCAAAATATCCAGAAAATTGGACCGTCTAGCCCTCTAGAATTCGCACACTTCATTTGTGAGGGACTTGAGTACGTTCAAAATGATCAGTCAAATGAGACCTGGGCCTTTAAACCTTCTCCGAAGAAGATCGAGCAGTTCTAACACATCTTCATAACCTGGACCATAAAAATTCTCCACCAAAGGAAAAGAGCCCAACCATAAATCAACCGTCCTGCTCCAAGGGACTCATTCCAGAAAGCCGTTAAAAGCCTACGATCGTTACTTGAAAAAAGGGGGTCAAAAAGGGATACAAAAACCCCCGCCATGCTTTTTTTTCCAAAATTTTGCACAACTCAACATTCCGAGAAAAAATTTAAACGAACGACAAACAAATGCGCCCCAGCATGGCTACGTCTTGACCTTCCCCCTTCCCTGTCTTGCCCCTTCTCCTACCGGCAAGAGATTTGTCCCGCCTTTCTAAGCTGGCAAAATCCAATATGTTCGCATGCATCATCGTTCCCGCGGAGGAATGATGTCATCGATTTGATGGTCACCGGACAACGCGCCTCCGTGCCTCCACTTAGTCCCCCCTCCCGATCCCATGGACCGTAGTTGTTGGTCCGTCGAGTTGATCTCTCGCTCGCCATCTTTCGTTCGTTCTCTCTGTTCGTCGAGTGACGATCGTAAAGCTGGGGTTTTATTTTAAGACACGTTCTCGCGCGATTGGCCCAGAAAACTCGATCGTCGCACGGTGAACGGTGAGGTGTTACCATTGGACAGAGAAAGGGAAAGCGATGTTATCGCCGAGCTGCGCCTCCAATCCTCGCTCTCAAGTCATCCACGACCACAAGGATCGATACTGAAAGGATCTGCTGTAAAGGGAGCCGGCGCAAGTCGCCATTGCATCGATCACAATGACCGACTCAAGTCGCAGTTTCGGGTGACTAAGGTCCGTGTCCGCCCGATTGTGCAACCGGTGTCCCCGTGGTCGAAAGGGGACTGTGTCACGGAGCTGTGCTGGTTTGTTTGCTGCGCGAAAATAATCGAACACAGCGTGCGGAATTATAAATAGGAAGTCGCGTCGGTGGCACGATCGTTTCTCGGAAACTCCTACCCTCTTCAGCCACCATCAGGGCAAAGCGACGTGGGTCAGTCGTAGGCACGGTGGTGATGCACACCAAACATAACCACCATAGCCTCCGTCCTGCTTCCCCCTCGCGGTAACCGTGACATTTATGCATTCTTAATCGCTTTTTTGCCCAATGATCAGCTTCGCTTGCCTTATGCACCCACCCGAATGACATCATCGCGCTTGGCGAAATAATGCCGTTAACAAGAATTATGAGAAGCATAATCGATTGTTGTGCGTGAAATCAGCGAAAACAAAAACTTCAGCGGCACGTTTCTACCGACAAAGTTCAGTGTTCCCGGAAAACGTGAGGAAATGAGTCGGTGTCCTTCAATCGCCATTGTGTTTCCTTTTTTGTTTACTTTGCTATTGCCATTCATTCAGTAAATCTATTCTAATCTTTATGCTTTGTTTTTTTTCCTGAACGTTGATTATACTTGCACAATCAATCCGATAAGCCACATACTTCAGCTTAAGCTCACTGACTTGGATGATTTCAAAACGTCTTGGACTCAATTTGCCCAACGACACAACGGAAAAAAAACATTTAATCCTGATAACATCATCAAGCATCATTGAACTTCGAAGGCACTTCGTGATTTCAATAGATTTTATAATTTCCTGGTGAGTGTATTGTGTGGATTTTTTTTTACCGTTTGGTGGCTAAAACTAACGGGCTTTTAGCATACTTTAATGATCACCGCAATTACTTTGGAATTGACTATAACTCTTTAAAACGCACATGAGAAGCCCGAAATACGTGTGGCATTAAATGCAGCGACTCTTTTTCGGTTCGGGGTGATAATGTCGATGGACTGATAACCGAAAAGGGAGGCAGGAAGCACGCTGTCGAAACCGAAGCTATCGCCGAGCCCATGTTCCTCCCCAGCCATTACACTCCTCCCTTCCGACACAAATTATACCTCTTGAAGGCTGCATCGCGCGTTGCACAGAATGTCAAACGGATTTGAATAAAATTCAAATTAATAAATGTCCAAACGCAGTCACATGTGTAGCACTCATGGATGCGGACCAGGGGTTGAAGCTTTCTGCCCTTGAATGGGGACGAATAAAAAGAAAAAAGCCGACACTCGAAGGCGTCAGGCGGAATTATGCGTGGCGTTGCGATGACAGATGGCCGAAGGTGTCCGAGCTTCTTGGACAAGACATTCGGTCTGGCGAAGCAGCAGCAAGAAAAAAAAAGGGACTGCGATGCCGTGAAGCCAAACTTATATAGTTATTAATGAATCTTTTACGCGCGTGCTCGATGATGATCAGACAAGGGCGATAAGTGAAGCCGGTTTGGATTTAGACGGCTTAAGAGATGACCGGAGGTTCGTGGTGTAGCGTTCACCTTAATCCCATACAATCACCATCGGACTTTTTGTTTGCCAATCACTTGTCCCGAGTGTGCGTCCACTTCCTTGGAGGTGGCCCAGTTACAAAGCGACGGAGGCGCAATCTGACTCCATCACCCGTTGGAAAGTTCATCCGAGCGATTAGGACGACATGTTAAACGACGGCGGACGAGCGCGGAGCAACAAAAGGGGGAAAGCCTGGCATCACTTCCTTCTCGTGATTAAGCGAGCCACAAGAATCGCGATCCAGCAATTGCACGCCTCGCTATTCAGGAGCACTTAGTGGCTATTTATGCGCTGAATTCGTCCACCCCCAAGGTCCCAACGAGACTCTTCCCCACTCTTCCGCACGGGCTGAGAATTCAAAAGATTGCGAATTGCAAAATGGATTCAACGAGGAAAAAAAGGGAATCGCAACTCACGTCTCAAAGAACGCGCATAATAAACTTTCTGTCAACAGAATATGAAAAGGAGGTCGACAGAATGAGAAAAAGGAAGGAAAATAGCCTGAGGCAAATAAAAAATGGTTCGTCGGAGGGTAGGATGCTGCGGACGATGACGATGGCATGATCATATTGCCATGCTTCGCTGCTGCGCGGCTGTGCCACTTATGTGCGCGAGGGCTGCGCATGAATTATGACAATCTAAGAACGCTCTCCCTCCCGAAAATGGAGTCGTAGGCTCGAGGGACGCTCCGTTGGAGGTCAAGGGACGGAGGGGAAGATTCTCACTCGTTGGGAATGCTTGATTCCGAAATGAAGCCAAAAACATCACGAAGATCAAGCGAAAAAAAAAGAAAAAGACAATGACGGAAAGACACACAAATTAAGGTGTGGGCGAAACATCCGGAGGCGGCTGTCGGAGGCTAATCTACCCGGGGTTGTGTGTTGGGATGAACTTATGAGTTCATCGAGCGTTGGTTTGGAGGACTGCTTCGTCTGTTTGGTTTTATTTACACTGCGGGTTTTTGGCCTCGCAAAAAACGTGAAACAAACATACCGTGCCGTTGTGGACATGATCATTTTATTTGTTTCCCAATTCCCACCTCAAACATCTGCACTGTTTATACGCAGCTGAACAACTCCGGCTTACCGTTGTTAAGAATTTAAAACAAATAAGCACAATGTCTTTTAAGCTACAAGATTGAAAAAGCCACCTTTAGATAATTTCAATAGAGAACACTGACTGTTCCGTTGCTTCAAAAGCTACCATTTTAGGGGAACGCTCTTGTTTTCAAACAAGCGTATGGCACTGTTAGCTGAGGCGTAAACAATTATGCACTTTGGTGCACAAGAGGACGCAAAATAGTGCCCTGTACACCACGCGTCACGCAAGCTGCATGTGGGAGAGCTTGGTTATTAAATTTTAACGCAATCGTTTCACACCCCTGGAGCCCTTTGGCGGTCTCCTTCTTTCGTACCTTACCTTCACTTTCCTCCCACGATAGAGTCGTTTCGGCGATCGGCAAGATTGTGGGATGTTGCGCTTCGTAGCGCATAGAACAACATTAGGATGCTTTTACAGTGGGGCGGCCAAACTCATGCCCGTCCGCCCTTCCCTCCTAATGATGATCGTATAGTACACACGTCAACATAATGTTGGGTTACGATGAACCCTTTTCCTCGCCTCGGCTGGGCTCGTCTGCTATCCTCCCTTTCTTGGGTTGCATTTATCACAAAATAATAATTATCTTAATAGCTCGTGCACCCGTATCGTCAGTGCGTTTCTTTTCAATTGCGATTCTGTCACCGACCAAATAAAACCAAACCAAGGAGGGAGCACTTTGATCGGTTGCATTCCATGTTCCGCCTGGCGAGATGAGCTTGGCCCGCGGAGAGTGATTATCCTCTGATCTGATTAGGCTTTTCACATTTTCCAACCCGACATAAATGACCCACCTTCCTCCTACTTCACCGCTCGAGCGAAGTTGAAGCGGGCTGAAAAAAGGAAATACAAAATATACTCCAGACCAGATAGCATCATTTAATCCGTTTCCTGAAGGGTGCGCCTTGTCTCGGGTGCGGGCAGCCGCTCCAATTTACAACCCAGGCTTTACACTGTTCTCGTTCCCGTTCTTTCCCATTCGCAGCGGGAGAAAGCAACGGACCCAAACACTCACACACAAAAATGGTTGTTTAAATCTCCAAATCCATTCTTCGGACTGCGTTCACAATTCCACATTTCATGACAGTAAACCTGCACAGGGAGAACGGGGGAAAAAAGTACTCAGCATGCCTTAGTTTTGGACCAAAAAAAAAAGCCCGAACCTCCCTCAAGCACGACACGCGCTCGCGTATGATTTACGATCATTTCGTTTGAATGTTCGTTGCCTCGACGTCGTCGGCGGTTCCCGTTAAGCATAACTTTGTGTGTCCCTTTTTTTTGTTGCATGCCGAGAAGAGCTAGAGCTTTCGAACTTTCCTCGTTTTGGGGCGCTTAAATGCCGGCAAAATATGGCCTCCGGTGATGTTTCGCGGCAGGACAGGTCACGTGATCAAATAAACATTAAAGTGAAAGGACAGCTAAGGGCAACATAAAACGCATGTGAACTTATCCAACGAAAACCTTCGTGTCCACCGATTCGTGTAGATAACGGCGATCGCGTTGCTCTGGTTGCTTCCCTCGTTTTCTTTCGGCATTAATTAAAGCATTAGAGGTCGGTGTTTGTGTTGTTTTTTTTCAGTTCTGTTTCGCGTGTGCTCTTGACTTGTGCATGATAATTGATTAACATACACACCTCTGGCTGTAAGCATCTAGAATGTCCTTATGTTTATGATTCCGTTTTAGCATATTTAATGATTAACGTTTCATTTTTTCGTTCAGAGTCAGTTCAAACACTCGGCCATCACCAACACCGCTCCCCCCCCCCCCCCCCAACCTTTCCCAATAACAACCCAGAGTAGGATGGTTTAATTGGTGGAAGTTATACGCCCCCCTGCGAAACGGCTTTCAGATGGTGTCAGTGATAACCAACGCATCTGAACTAGGCGTCTACGACATGAGCATCAAAAACATGCCTGCTGCTTGCCGCGGTTCGTTTGGGGTCAGTTCGGAGAGGTTTCCAGCCGAAGCTAGCCGAGTTTCCAATTACGGAGCTGCCCTACGGAAAGATTATTTCACACGAGGATAGTTTCGAGGCGGGGCGACAAACTGTTTCAATTCGACAGTTTGCTTATTAAAATATTAAAATCTCTCCCCCTGGCGGATCGTATTACGCGATCGTGATTGTTTTGTCCACTCGAACGGAACAGTTTACCTTTCTACCTGGTTTCGTTTCACTTACAACCCCCGCCTTGCGACGCTAAAATCCAAAGTCAGCTGGCATGCGAAGCGGAGGTCCAGGTTAAGGTCGCACTCGTCAGCCCACCCTTTAGAGGACCTACTCCCCCTAGCTACCGCCTAATTGATGCAGAATGACTCGGTGCACACCGGCCCACGCGCATTCGTATCGTTTATTAATGCAAATGATGCGGTCTCGCTCATCGCAAGCCTGGCGAATGTGTTGCGCCAACTGCCCCGCGTATAAGCAGGAGGCGAGGTTTAGGAGCTACATTTGGAAGCAATTAGTCATCGAGACGCGTTCATACGTGGGGTGAATTTACGCCAAACAGCTGTGACATAGTATGCTTAAGCCTTATATACATCATTCCGGGCAAACCGAGGGCTTAACACAAACTCCTTTCCTTTACTGCGTTATACTCCACTGAAATGAAAAGTTTACCCAGTTACTGGAATCATTGGTAGCTGCCATACCTTCCGGTTTCTGGGGTATTTGTAGAACAGAAGGCTGCTGATTATATCAAGGAACTGCGGGGGATTGTAACGCGTCCTTAAGAAAGATTAAACTTGAATCAATAGCTCCTGCGTTTGTGTGAGTCTTCAGTAATAAAACATATACATACTCACGGGAGCCACCCTTCGGTGACCTTCGACATAACGCGACACTCTCGGGATGTTGTCTGTGGCATCGTCGGATGGAAATAGAAAAGAAAAATCCCCCTGCTCCTGCGACTCTATCCTCTTTGTTTCGATAATATTCCACAGATTCCTTTTCCCTCAATCTCAAACAGAGATTCTTTTCCCGATTCATCTGTAGAGGAGAGAGCAGAAATGGCGTCATCCTTGCTGGTGGATGACCTAATTTCCCCCCTCGCCTCCCGTTCGCTCTTTGACATTCAATACCCAATGGTACTGCCTTACTGGTTGGCCTGCAACGTCATCGTCAATTTACTTCAGCTTTTTCCCCGTATCGCTGGGAAGCGGACCACCAACAGCAAATCGCGCCCGAAAGGAATGCCCACCGCTGGGAAAACGCGTGCTGCGTGTCGAGGAAAAATCTCTAAGCGACGCGTTCCGACGCATACATCAGTGGAAGAGACCAAAACGCGATACACATTCGATGAAATCGTCCATTCTTGCGGCGTTCTTTTCCATCTTCCCAGCGGTTCATTTTACGACCACCAAATGGTGGAATAGAACACAAACGTCGGGGGTGAGAAGCGTTCGCGACGCTAGTAGCTTCCGGATTCCTATGTTTTCCTCCCCGGATTGTTTATCTAAAAATGCAGGAAGCGGAACCAGAGGTAACACACAAAAAGACGCAAGATTGTACCAATCAAAGGCTTTCGGACTCACTTTGCGGACAGCGGCCCGTTCGTCCACGGTTTCTTCTCCAAACCATACACAATACCGAGCGCTTCAGCACCTTGCGAGATCTGAATCTACACGAAGGAAAAGCGAGGAAAACCGTAGCAAAACACAAGCGACACCGTTTTGAGAGAATCTTCCCTAAATGAGCCACGATTCCGCTCGGATGTTTGGGCGGGAAAATGATGATGTTTAGCTTAACCATATCGTAAACAAACGCGTGCAGCTCGGAGTCTCCAGTAGGAGTCGGTTGGTCCGCCCAACTTCCGGTGGTCGTGATGCAGCAGAGCGGCACGTGTTCCTCGGACCCAGTCCCGATGCATAATTCATTGGTCTTTTTTCACGCGTCGTCTCCGATGGTATCTCTCCGGCGCGAACCCCAGCCTTCCCGGTGCTTCACGGTTGAAGCAGCAAGGCCTGTTTGAAATTCATTAGACGTAGCCGTGCAGCTGAGTCTGCTTGAGTTTTTCACTTCACTTTTCGTCCACTGGCCACAGCCCGATTTGGGCTTGATTCTAGCGTATCCCCAATTAACAAAATTGTTGTTAATTGTTTCGATCAATTACGACTGCCAAAGGGGCAAGTGTTGCCTTTTGCGTACGAAAACAAATCCGTTAACTCCCCCTTCCCGAGACGAATCACGCGGCCCGAATTCGGGAGTGAAGAAGCACGCCTGATAGAGACGCCCATCATTTGTTCAACAAACAACATCTTTGCTTCTTTGTAACTGAGACATCGACACCGAAAAGTCGGGGGGAATATTCAACGCAGGCACGTGGTGTCCGACACGGAAGGAGATCTATTCGAGCGCTTCAATACAGCTATGGACGATAGCCGATGCCCCAATGGAGGGGAGGTCTTCCCTTTAGCTGCTGGTTCTAAAATTATTCGACCTGCTTCATTAGTTCAGTATACAATTCCAATATTATTTTTTTAACAAACCTACATACTACATGTTAACTTTATTTCATTTCCCGATGCTGAGGTAATTCTACGTTCTATTTACGATGCACACGTCACCCTTTGCCACCTCGGAAACACGTGTTCGTGTACCGTTCCTCTACCTTCACCGAAAGGCAAGGCTGAATTTAAAATCACCAAAGTAACCGGTAGTCCAACAAAAGCAATATTGATCCACAACGGGGCAGTAACATAAGCTGACGTATGCTGTATTTGTTGCTCACGCGCACGCCAGAAACCTTTGTTTGCTTCGCGGGTTTCCCTTTGCCTCGCCCACCGACGAAAGTGGACGTACGTGAAAATAGAAAAACATCAGATAGAAATCTCTAGCTAACGGCCGGCGGTGATGGTGACATCACCCGAGCTCCCCACAGTTGGCACAGTTCCATGGCGGGTGCAGATGAGAATCAAATGATGGTGGAATTGGATAAAAATTTACATTCCCACCCACCCATCGACGCTGCACCATTTGCCGCCCGAGGTCAGGGTGAGCAAAGTTTCCGATTGCACCAATTAAACGAAGTAAAACAACCTTGGAAACGCCAGTTACGTACACGGCGAGTTGCCGACTCCTCTCCAGGAAAACTCTCCAGGGTCCGCGCGCTGGTCCTCGGTTGCATGCACCATTATAATTTCGTTACGCGTCCCGGACCCTTTTCTTCCGCGTGCGAACCGCTGATGCACTTGGAATGGAACATGTAAATCCACCCAAAGACAGGCGCGAGCCATTCCGATGGAGACCGCGACACTCTGTCTAGGGCTGGAGTTCGCGTGCCGCTCGGTCGGTCGAGGTCAGTGTTGCGAAATGATTCATGCGATGGCTCCACTGTCCGTTGGTCCCCGGGACGCGTGGTAAAAGGGAGAAAAAATGTGCTGCAGAAAAGCTTTCCACGCGGATGACGTGATGCTTCCCCAAGGAGCGAAAGGGGCAATGGGAGGAAAGGCCACAGCTAGGGCCAAGGCAGAATGATGGCATAATATATTTATCCGTTGGCTCCCATCTCGTTAATGTGAGTCAGGCGTGACTCACAGCTATAAGTGCTTTTATGTTTGGAGCCGTTTGGGAATACGGATTTTTGTTTTGTTTTACTCCTCTCTAAAGTCATTGCAGGCTTCAACTTCCTACCGAATTCGTATTTTTTCAATAATTTTTCTATGAGTTTTTTTCTTTTTTTTGAAAACCACTCCTCAACTTAACGTTTTATATACCTAAAATGCAGTACACATCAAGCAAATAAGAAATCAACCGTTGGAAAATGCAATCAAAAGATGAGATAATTATTCATTCATCATCAGAATGCTATTTGGAGTACGAGCAAAACTAATCTTCAACATAATTCAAGCTCAAGCTTTCCCCACTTTCCCGGCAGCACAATCACAGCAATTTCCCTCTTCCGATCGCCATTAGATGGCAATCAATTTCAATCATCATCATCATCGATGGTTTCATGCCAACCACCTCGACCCCTTCCGCGCGATACTTAAACTCAATTATCGGCTCAATTAATTACACATTCGCACGCTTGTGGGCAAAAAAAGAAGGAAGGAAGCACAAGCATACGGGGGCGAAAAATTAGATAACCCAAAAGGCTGAATGATTCGCGAGACACGCGATAATTTCTTGACACGGCGCTCTTATACTTCTCCTGGACGCAGTTCTCGACTCATTAGCAGCCGTTTAGCTGCTCGAGGGAAGTGCTGAGTTCGAGAGCATCATTACCACAAGTGCAGGGGAGGCTGGGGGGGGGGGAGGAAATCTACTGCGATCGTGCGGAAAAGTAGCGAGTTTTATTTTCTCTTTGGCACATCCTCGATCGGTTGGCGATGAACACGTGAAGTGTTTACCGGATCAGCTGTACCTTGACAGCGGCACGACGCCCAGAATACCACCCGATAGCGATCGATGATGGGAAACATCCCGCTGGGCGTTTGATTATTTATAAAAGCACGCTTTCGTGTCATTCCTTCCATTCTTGCGCCACGGCTTCGGTTTTCACCCGCAACTAGCACTTGGAGGATTTTGCAACCTTTCTTTCGATGAGTAAGTTCTTCGCAGAGTCATCAGTTCCTGGTTGGGAGTTGCGCTAAGCGGGGGAATTCCGATTGCATACTCCTGGGCTTGTTTGTTTACAGTTGGTGAGGACTTTCTTCTGACCGAACGCAAAGCAAAAGACAAAATGTTGGGAACGGAAAATAGTCATGGTGCTCGGTCACGAACTCAGGCCCCGTTCAAGCGTGCCTCCGAATGGTAGTAACTCTGGCGCATGTTCAACCCGAATCGTGTTCTAGCGACACCTACTTCTCGCGGCTTACGTTCCCTTGGCCCGTCGAAGGGATCGTTCCGTAAGGTCAATGTATGATTCTAGATGGCTTTTTATTTTATTTTGCAAACATGACACGAACATCGTAGGACAACGTGCCATCAGCTCGATCTGCGATAAGACAAATATTCTATCGAGTGGCATGACTTGCAAAGGAAATTCATGGCATGCAACCCTGTAACGTAGATTACTGGCTGTGTGTTCTAAGGTTTTCCTATCACAACATTTCAGCTCTTTTAAATTTAACACTACAGAAAAAGTTTAAGCTCACTACTCTCATTTAAAAAAATCAGATTTCATGACGAGATATGAATTTACAAAAACGCCACAAGCTGTCTGGGGGAAATCAGCCGTATTACTCATACAATGCAGCCACTCGGAAGGAACGCGTATCAATTATTCATACTGTGTGCGAACTCTTGACGTTATCCCGTGCCTCGTCCAGACCTTCTGTTAACCAGTACCAAGCTATCGCGTATTCCTCGAAGGATGGATCATCAAACAGGCGACCGCCAACGATTTGATCAAAAAGAGGCAATTCCATCAGTATTCCCGGTCCGTCCGGTTTCCCGTTCGTCCCGGTCCCGGGTGGGCTTCCGAGGCTCCCTCCTGCAGATTCCAACCGATCAGGCAGATGCTGGACGGAGAGGTCGAGAATGTAGTTCCCTCGCAATCGTGGATGCAATACCATATTTGGCGCAAGTGAATGGCGCCAGTAAATCATACATCCCGCGGTCTGCCAATCTTGCCTGACATTTCGAACGGGTGCGTGATGACGGGTGACACATTAAGGCAACGGTGCAGCCGGGGAAAGCCAGCAGGAGAAAACAGAACGAGTTTAACCATCGGATAGCGCGTGGTGCGGCGTACAGAGATGGATGCTCCACGAAGCCCCCGGTGAAGCGAATCGTTACCAACACCATTGTTATCATGATCATCTTCATCATCAAAGGGCCGGTTGATAATTTCTTGGAATAATTTCAAACCGAATAAATCGACCCTCACAGCTCAGGAGCTAGCTTCTCCATTTGTACATAAAACCTTCAACGCAAGTTGGTATTATATAAAAATTATTTATCATTAGTTGCGATACCTCTGAAGACTTATCAACTTCTCGTAGACACCACAAGGGCTGCCATCGACACCTCGATTCCACCCGAACCTCACCTGAAGACTTTCACATGAACGCGGAAAATTGAATCACGTCGTTGCATTCTTTGCCGTAGAAATTGCGGGCTATTAAACGAAACCATGTGTGGGACCGTCTTCAGTGTGTGTCCTTCTTAAACGATGTTTGCGAACAGTTAGCAAACGACGAGTGGTCGATTAATCGATGCTCCTGTCTGGTTGCTTCGGTTGAGCGTGTAGGACCGAACGGAAAAATTCGTCCATTTGCCTTCTTCTACTTGCGCCTATCTGCAGGGGAGAACGAACCGATGACCCCCGTGTGACGACCCTCCGGTAAAAAGCAGCCACACAAAAAAACAAAAGACAAAGTAAATAACCAGAGACCAGCCCTCGTTGTTCACTTCATTTACATTTCGGCGCAGCGCACCATCGACGAAAATAAGCAACAGGAACAAAATGAACTCAAAAAGAAAGACCCGTTACGGAGGTTGACTTTAATTTATTGTATGATAATTTGCTGTCCCGAAAAATGTCAAACTCCGAGCGCGACTGACCCCAGAATGGGCGATCTCCGGGCTTCCGTCCTGGTGATTGTCCTTCTCCCTAAGATCCCATCCCTCGAAACATGCTGCACTTTAAGCGTACATCTTCCGTATGGGACATTTTCGCAAACGAAACGAATGACTTTCTCGGTTCCACCAATTTGAAGTTGCTGGCCCAATCTGCGACCTACAAGCCCTTAACGATCGAACCAAAAAATCGCCCCGAACAGGTTTGTTCATTGTTTTTACCAAATAAGGCACCAGCCGGTGGGGTGGTACAAGCTTTTTTGGAAGTCTCCCTAAAAAAGGAGAAGAAAATGGGCCATTGTGTGAAACCCGTTGAAGGCTTTTTTTTTTAAGTTGAAAAAGTATAAAATGTAGGGAGCGATTGCAAATTTAATTGAAATTCAGTTTGGCGTTGTAAGATTCAACATTCAAAGCATATTTTGAAAGCCCTTGTCCGTTTGCCTTCTATACTATCGTTGGTCGTCACTCGTGTGGGCGCTTGATGTCACGGTTCGGGGTGCCGATAGGCCAATTGACCTCCCGCGGTGTAAGGTGCTGCCCGAGAAACAACACCATACACGCAGAGACATAATAGTGTCCGGATGCTGATGATGAGACCGAACGTGTACGCCTTCATCCCGTCGAGTCGAGTGGTCGAATTTTTCGACAGCCAAATGGTGATGCTGCTGGTTACTATGACAGCATGCGTATTAAGTCATCTGATAGTAAACAATGGCAGATCTTGGTAGCCACGCTGATGTCATGGCGGACACGACGCGAGGCGAGAGACATATCCGACGACAGAGTTGCTGGCGTCCTCGGGGCGAACCCGTTCGGGCGATGGTCGTAAAACCACGCCACGGCTCGCACTGACCTTGATGCTGGGTGGGTCGGCATGATCGTAAATAAACAGACAAAAACTGCGTTTGAAAATCCTCTGCCTCTCCCTCCGAACTCCGGCTGTTGGAAAATATTGCCTAGAGAACAGAAATGTGCGCATACCTGCAGCGCGCACAGAGAGATAGACAAACATTTCAAATCGCACACTTTGGGTGATGATTTCATGATAGAAACAATCCTCCGCAAGGGAACTGTTACGACATTCGCGGTTCATGGGTGTCTTTTTTTTTATTTTGGGCGGGGGATCTATTCTCCAACGCATAAATAACCGCTACCATCGAGCAGAACACAAACTCCACTCCTCTCAATTCGCTTCTGCTATCGTCGATGTGCTAAGAAAACACAAAACTGTCCGGCGGCACGTATTAAAATTTCTCCACCATCCGGGCTGGATATTTAGGGTAGGATTTTATGTTCAATCGAATGACGTCCAGAACCGTTCAAAATTTCGCTGCTGCCAATATCAACAATAATTTAATGGGCGAAAAATGTTGCCACCGACCGTGCCAAGCCTCGTTTCGTATCGTTTTAATTGCCACCTTTTTTTGTTCGATCAACATCAAATACGTGCCAGATACTTTGAACAAATAAACGGATCGGGAACCTCATGTAAATCACGGAGGGTCTCTAAATCTGCCAGCAGCAAGTGGGATTTACTTTCTGAATGAAAATTCTTGGAAATGAAGGATTCGTTTGAGAAACCCATTGTGGCATAAACCGTGGCTAAACCTATTATACCTTTGATTTCCAGGGATGTACGCCGAAATGATCCTTTGCAAGCGTCCGGCGACAGACTAATGGCAAACCGGTCCGCACGCTCTTCAGTGTCGAATATTTCGGATGATCTTATTTTTAGTTTTCACCAGTGTCATAAAACGACGGGAAAATCGCCCTATCGTCACCGCGGCGATGATGCAAAGAACACGATCCGGTTTTGGTTTTGGGGATGATGATTTCACTACTGTCGGCTGACGCACCACACGGACGAGCAGGCACTTTTCACGAGAAAGGGGTGAAATTGGTGCATCTCATCAAACAAAGCAAATAATGGAGGGTGGCTTGGCTCAAAGCTGAAGTGGAATCGAATGATGATGTTAAATATTGTATTTTTGATCTTTTCAAACTTTTCGAACTAAAAATAATAATCTTTACAAAACATTGAAGCACAAAGCCAAATCTGATAAATGGAAAAGAGATTTTAAAATAACACTTGAAAACACTGAAAAATAACCATCCCCGCTATTCTTCTTGAAGCATTGCAGCGTGAGCGGATGCGTATAGAGATGAGCATGAGAAAAACATAAACCAACTTGAGAAAATTAGGGAGCAGGACGAAAATACAATAGAGCTTCGGAAAACAAAACACACAGAGTTCGCCCGAGACGACAGAAATCACACAACAAACAGCCCCCAAAACAACCGCCTATTGCACACAACTGAGTTTAGGTTTCTTTTTTCCGGTTGCCGGCACACCAAGGCGCTCATAGTATTTTGATTGCTCTTTTATTGTTCATTCAAATTGAGTTTGAAAACTTTCAACGCGCCTGTTATATATTGTTTTCAAACTTATTAAACACGTGATGACATTCTAATTCGAAGTCACAAGCCTGATTAGGCTCACCTTATCTTCTACCGTCGAAAACGCGACCACTCTCGTACGCGAGTTAAGCGCAACTGGTGTTGCGACTTTCGTCAAGCACCTACCAAGCACGATTCGTTCCTAGCGTAGAGACGACCGCGAGATACGCTTCCTGTCCCCGTGGCTGATCATAGGCAACTAAAGCATGCTGTTCGAAAAACGGTTTTGTTTGCGCGCCTGAACCGAACCGTTTCAAGTGAAAATTCATCTCAATCGTGAATTCAGCGAACCGGTCAAACGTATTTACATCGATTCGAACAAAAAACCAACCGTTTCATCTGCTTTTCCGGCAAACCCTCTCGCGTTTTTGAATCCAACCGTTTCGAAACGGAACCAAATTCATCCAAACGACGCAAATATTCATTTTCCGCATGATAGAGGTGGGTGTTTTTGGAACCAGCTCTTGCTGGGTCTTTACAGTAAGCGGAACCTTCAACACTTCCACGCAACTGCAGTTGCACAAACGCCAAAACAAACTTCTATAGGTGATTTTTGCTGTTTAAATGGAGCGTCGAACAAGTGAGAACATTCATGTCTTTCATCTTTGAAAAACAATTAAGCTTGGTTTGCCAACCGTTGGAAATTTCATATTTTTCTCACAAACGAACTATAGAACGATAGAACGATAAATTGCACCTTATGCAAATAGGTGAACTACAGCACCTGCCTTTTGGTGACCACACATTGAACTTAAAACACCCTCATGTGACTACGAACGTCCAACAGTATACTGGATGCACAATTTGTTGGTCTTATTTTTCCCCAATTGAGGCCTTATCACCGCCGATGCTTGTTTACAAACGAACCTCAGGTCGGAAAGCAAGCGGGAGGGAATGAATACAATAGGTTAATCTGACAACGGCCACATTTGTGCTGCACTGCACGGAGACGATTTCGCAGCCTCAGTTGAGATTCGTGCTGGACCCGGGCAGGAAGAACCGAACTGTGTACGCACCGGAGATGAAGACAGCTATTTGTCTGCTTTTCGGGCTGCTAGTGTCGTTGAGATTTACACAGCAGCAGCAGCATGCGGCACACATTCTGGAACACGTGCGGCCACGTACGTCCGAGGACAGGCAGCAGCAGGCAGCTGAGGAGGTCATTGGCAGGCTGATTCCCGAGGAGCAGGCAAAACAGTTCCGTGTGCGTGTGGACAGTTCGCTGGATAGAAACACGTTTGAGGTGAGTGAGTCAAAGGTGAGGACGCGCGTCAATAAAGCTTGGTTTAAATTGTTCCATCTTCCATCCTCTGGATATCTGCTATCCACACGCATCAGATATTCAAGAGAGACGCTGCCGACCAGCCGGTTGAAATTCGCGCATCCAGTGGAGTCGCGGCCACGAAAGCATTCTATCACTATCTGAAGTACTCTTGTCGCTGCCTGGTGGCCTGGGAAGGATCCCAGCTTCAACTTCCGGTTCCTTTGCCGGCGATAAACGTGTCAATGACCGCACCGAGTAGGTAAGAGAATGCCACGCTCCTAACGGAACATGATTGCGGTACTATTGCTGCATATGCCCCTTTGGCGCATTTCAGCATTATCTATTACCAGAACGTGTGCACCTGGTCGTATTCGTTCACCTGGTGGCGATGGAGCCAGTGGCGCAGGCACATCGACTGGATGGCACTGCAGGGAATCACGCTCAGCCTAGCGCCGTTCCAGGAAGACGTTTGGACGGAGGTGTTCCTGGAGTACAATCTCACCAAGCCGCAGATCGACAATCACCTGTCCGGGCCGGGCTTCTTCGCCTGGCAGCGAATGGGCAACATCCGCGGCTGGGGTGGCCCACTGACGAAGGCGTTCGCTAACTTTGGCCGCAACCTGCAGCAGCGCGCCGTGCACGAGATGCGTCGGCTGGGCATGGCTCTGGCACTGCCCGCGTTCGCAGGTCACCTTCCAGTGCAATTCCGCGCCCTCTACCCGAACGTCACGTTTGCGAACGTGTCCGTGTGGAACAACTTCCCTCCGCAGTACGCCAGTCCACTGTTTCTCGACCCGACGGAGCCACTCTTCGCCGAAGTGGGCTCGCGCTTCCTGCAGCGCATGGTCGACGTGTACGGATCCGATCACGTCTACTTCAGCGATCCCTTCAACGAGATCGACCCCGCCTCACCGAGCGGGAGGTACTTGTCGAGCGTGGCCTCGGCCATCTACGGCACCATGACGCGGATCGATCCGGCCGCAGTGTGGCTGCTCCAGGGCTGGATGTTTGTAAAGAACCCGTTCTGGAGCGCCCGTGCCGTGCGATCTTTCCTGACAGCAGTCCCGGTCGGACGGATGCTGGTGTTGGACCTGCAGGCGGAACAGTTTCCCCAGTATGTGCGCACAGCGTCCTACGCCGGACAGCCCTTCATCTGGTGTATGCTGAGCAACTTCGGCGGTACACTCGGTATGCTCGGTTCGGTTGAGAACGTTCTCCGGGGCATTCGGGAGACCAGGGGCAACGGTACATTCACCATGGTCGGTACCGGCATCACGCCCGAAGGGATCAACCAAAATTACGGCCTGTACGAGTTCGCCCTGGAGATGGGCTGGGATGCCGAGCTGGACAGTGCGGAGCAGTGGTTCGACTGGTACGCGGCGTCACGCTATGGAGCCCCGACCTCGCAGGGAAAGGCCCAACAAGCGTGGAACATCTTCCGAACGACGGTTTACTCATACAACGGGCTGGAGCTTATGCGAGGGAAGTACACCTTCAACCGAAGGCCTAGCTCTAAGCTTCGTCCATGGGTAAGTCCCCTATCCTTCCATCTTTTACAAAAACATGTACCGCTCTCATAAACCTTGCCCATCCTCGCCTAGGTATGGTACGACGTCGAAACGTTCAACCAAGGGCTGGACCTGCTACTCTCCTTCGCCAAGGACAGTGGCTGCAACGAACTGTGCACATATGACCTCGTGGACGTTACCCGACAGTTCCTGCAGAACACCGCCGACGGTCTCTACCTTACGCTGATGGACGACTACAAGGATCGGGACGTAGCCCGGTTTCGTGTCCACGCAGCTCTGTTCCTCGAGCTTCTCACCGACCTCGATCGACTTCTGCTCACCAACGAACACTTTCTGCTGGGCAAGTTCCTCGAGTCGGCCCGATCCTTCGGTGAAACCAGCCTCGAACGGCAAAAGTACGAGTACAACGCGCGGGTGCAGCTGACGCTTTGGGGCCCGCAAGGCCAGATCGTCGACTACGCCAACAAACAGTGGGCTGGCATGGTGCGTGACTTCTTTCGTGCCCGTTGGTCAGTGTTTCTCGGTGAGCTGGAGCAGGCACTGGCCGCAAACGCGACGATCAACGATTCAAAGATACGGGAAAACATATTTCGCACCGTTGAGCTGCCCTTTACGACCGATACCAGGCACTACAACACCAGTGCTCTGGGAGAACCGGTAGAAACGGCTCGGTTTACCTACGCAAAATGGGCCGTAAAGCGGAGTGATTTCAAAACGCTCCCCACGAACGCTACCGGAAAGAGGACTTTCAGCAAGCGGCGTCGAAATAGATGGATCAGTTGAAAAATGGCAGTCCGGCGGCCTGTGTGGGAACAATCGATTGATAGACCGCTTGCACCAGCCCGAGGAAGCAGAGTTGTACGAATATAATGAAATAAAATAAAATTCAAAAGCATTCAGCACCGACGTATTTCGCCTCTCGCCATATGCTGTTGGGTTACGATGCATTTGGAAACGATCATGTTTCATGTTTTCCGTTCCTTCTGGGACGTCAACGGCGTTACGGCACGGCTCGCTCTGCATCTGTAGTGGTACAATCCATTCGACTTGTTTCAGACTTTTTCCTTCAGATGGCAGTTTGTCACTTCAGAAATCTGCCATATCTCGGCGTAGCCTGTTCGCGTCTGCACGTTCAATTTTCATTGTTTTGTAAAAATCTCCCCCGAAAACGCATCAAAAAATGGAAACACACGTACGTATTAGAAATGTTTGCGGTGATAAGATTGCTGTTTTTAGGTAAATGTGTGCATGTGTGTTTCAACAACATCGGTGCAAAATTGGTGCAAAAAAACGTGTGTTTTGGTGGAGTGCAAAAGTATGCTGACCCTACAGCCTCGGGTATTTGAAAATGTGCACCAAAAAGGGAGACACGCCACGATCTTCTTCGCACACAAAGCCACACGCGGATCCCAATAACCGGCTAACCCTCCCGTGGATTGCAGAAAGGTTTCGCGATCGCTCCGTTGTGCTGCTGCTCCGGGGGAGCGATGCAGCAGCATGTGCGGTTGTTGCGGGAGGCTTTAGCGTCATAAAGAGTTTTATTGCTTTTAAGAAGCTGCGGATGCTCGACAACATAGATTTTGTTCTGCACGCCCCGTGGGTGTTGGCCGTGAATAATATCGTTTTTCTTTCCCTTTTTTTCGTTTTGTCTACTCCCTTAGCAACGTTTCGTCAAGCACTTGGCCCTAACTAATTCGGAACATATCGAATCAATCAAATCTATGTTGGAAGGCGCAAATGATTGTGTCATAATTTCGAAGGGCCAGAAGATGGTCCACACCAGCCGGTTTCTGATGAGCTCCCATTCAGACTTGCTTAAACAATGTTTGGAAGACTGGCCGGTGTGGTCAGGGCAGTGCGTGATTTCGCTGCCTGACGCATCGCACCAGGCAGTGACAAAGCTAATCGAAATACTGTCAGTCGGCCAAACGAACGGAACGAAAAAAGAGTTGATGGAGGTGAGCGATCTCGCACGGTACCTTCAAATTACAACAACTAAGCGCTCCCCCTTAAGATGGTCGATGTCGCAGATCGAGGACGATTCCATAGACTCGGGGCGGCAGGCTGCTTCGCCTGCGCATGGATCAGGATTTTCGTTGAACAGTTCATCGGTAAGTATATATCGTTCTTGCACAATCCAACCCAAGCAAGAAAATAATGAACATCATTATTTACTGTATTGTTTCATAAATTTTAACAACAGCGAACAAATCAGCAAAGTGCCAATCCGGGTGAGCTGCCCCCGCAACAGTTGGCTCCTTCGACCTCTTCCATTTCGGACACGGTGAGTTTTAAAATCTTCTGCAATCCTATATCCAGCAACAGTTTTTCCTTAAATTTTTTGTTCTCATCTACAGCTAGAAAATCCGCAAACCAGCATGACATCGAACAGCAGCATTCCGGTAAATATAAATATATAAAATGGATTTTTAAGAAACCGAATGAAAATCATACTGTACTATTGTTTTTTTTTTATCTTAGCAACAAAATCAGGCATGTGCCAATGAACCGGCGGACATTACAAGGGGACAGCGGTATATTTCACGGCCTCCTTCGACCAGGACCTTCGAGCATGGCACGGTGAGTTTTTAAGAATTATGCATACATTGCAAAGAAATACATCATTTCCTCCTTAATTATTTCCTCCTTTTCCTCCTGTTCTCATCTATAGCTAGAAAATCCGCAAACCAGCATGACATCGAACAGCAGCATTCCGGTAAATATAATTATATAAAAAAAGATCTTTAAGAAACCGAATGAAAATCATACTGTACTATTGTTTTTTTTATCTTAGCAACAAAATCAGGCATGTGCCAATGAACCGGCGGACATTACAAGGGAACAGCGGTATATTTCACAGCCTCCTTCGACCAGGACCTTCGAGCATGGCACGGTGAGTTTTTAAGAATTATGCATACATTGCAAAGACATACATCCTTTCCTCCTTAATTATTTCCTCCTTTTCCTCCTGTTCTCATCTACAGCTAGAAAATCCGCAAACCAGCATGGCATCGAACAGCAGCATTGCGGTAAATATAAAATATATAAAAGAGATTTTTTAGAAATCAAATGAAAATCATACTGCACTATTGTTTTTTTTTATCTTAGCAACAAAATCAGGCATGTGCCAATGAACCGGAGGCCATTACAAGGGGACAGCGGTACATTTCGCAGGCTCCTTCGACCAGGACCTTCGAGCATAGCACGGTGAGTTTTTTAAGAATTATGCATACATTGCAAAGAAATACATAATTTCTTCATTAATTGTTTCTTCCTTTTCCTCCTGTTCTCATCTACAGCTAGAAAATCCGCAAACCAGCATGACATCGAACAGCAGCATTCCGGTAAATATAAATATATAAAATGGATTTTTAAGAAACCGAATGAAAATCATACTGTACTATTGTTTTTTTTTTATCTTAGCAACAAAATCAGGCATGTGCCAATGAACCGGCGGACATTACAAGGGGACAGCGGTACATTTCGCAGGCTCCTTCGACCAGGACCTTTGAGCATGGCACGGTGAGTTTTTAAGAATTATGCAAACATTGCAAAGAAATACACCATTTCCTCCTTTTCCTCCTGTTCTCATCTATAGCTAGAAAATCCGCAAACCAGCATGACATCGAACAGCAGCATTCCGGTAAATATAATATATAAAATGGATTTTTAAGAAACCGAATGAAAATCATACTGTACTATTGTTTTTTTTTAAATCTTAGCAACAAAATCAGGCATGTGCCAATGAACCGGCGGCCATTACAAGGGGACAGCGGTACATTTCGCAGGCTCCTTCGACCAGGACCTTTGAGCATGGCACGGTGAGTTTTTAAGAATTATGCAAACATTGCAAAGAAATACACCATTTCCTCCTTTTCCTCCTGTTCTCATCTATAGCTAGAAAATCCGCAAACCAGCATGACATCGAACAGCAGCATTCCGGTAAATATAATATATAAAATGGATTTTTAAGAAACCGAATGAAAATCATACTGTACTATTGTTTTTTTTTTAATCTTAGCAACAAAATCAGGCATGTGCCAATGAACCGGCGGCCATTACAAGGGGACAGCGGTATATTTCGCAGCCTCCTTCGACCAGGACCTTCGAGCATGGCACGGTGAGTTTTTAAGAATTATGCATACATAGCAAAGACATACATCCTTACCTCCTTAATTGATTCCTCCTTTTTCTTATTTCCAGCTACGAGATTCGCATACTACCAGGGCATCAGACAGGACTATTCCGGTAGCTATAAAATGTTTTTTAAAGATTCCAATCCAATAAGAAAAGTAAAAAAACTCATTCTCACTTGTTTCTTAAATCTTAACAGCAGCGTGAAGTTTCGCAATCCCGTTCCAGTTCGTCGATGTCCAATACGGTGAGTTTAAAAGCCTTCCACCCAGTATCAGTTCAAAAATCCTTTTTGTCCTTCAATTGTGTATTCATCTCCAGCCCGAGGATCCGCGAACCGGAATGGCATCCGGCTGCAGCTTCTATGATCTTTACAACAAACATCAGCGAAGTGACAGTCACCCGGCGGGAGTAACCCTTGCAAGTCAACACCTGGATGCTTCATCGTCGCGCTCAAACTCGGCATTATCGAATTTGGTGAGTTTTGCAAAACCCTCGCCAGGTGCAACACCAAGTTGAAACATATTTTCACCATTTTTTTTTTAATTTCCAGCAGGTGGATCTAACGGTAATTATAAAATTTTATTCATCAACTCAATCCAAGCAGCAAAATTTCATTGTGGACTATAATGTTTCTTTTATCCGTGCAATACATTTCAGCAAAGTGACAATGAACTAGCTACAAGTTGGCGAAGGCGGGAAGCTTCATCGTCGCGCTCGCTGTCATCGTTAAGTTCAGTAAGTTAAAAAAAAAATTGTGCAAAACCCTTGCCAAGTGCAACGCCAAGAGAAACATCGTTGGTTTTTTTTTTGTTTCGAAAATTTCTTTTAGCGCACATCAACATCCAGCAAGCGGCGCCGGATGTATAGCTTTCAGGGGTTGGAACGTGCGATCCAGCTTGCCGAGACAGGTACGCCCTTGGCAAAAGCGAGCAAGAGCTGCGACGTTCCGCTCAGTGCGTTGCGCAAATGCTTAAAAAGAGAAAACGTTGGTGCAGGGAAACATCGCTGGATACGAGATCCATCGTCCAGAACCACGCTGTCGACGGAACAGGATTCAACGATGCTAAGGCTTGGTTCATGTATCGCACCGGGCACACTGGTGGCCCCGCAGGTCCGCCCCATGTCGTTTATGGACCATCTATTTCCTATACACCATCAACAACAGGCACAAATGCATCTGGCGCAATTGCAACAACAGGTACGACTGCAACAACAGATTCAACTGCAACAACAGGCTCACATGCCACAACAGGCACACGTGGCACAGCGGGCAGCCATACCCCAGCCGGCACATAGGCCTCAGCAGGCACGTGTGCCACAGCGGGCACGAGTACCACAACAGGCACACGTACAACAACCGGGACATCTGCAACAATTGAGACACCAAGAACACGAATGAAATTTGTTGGCGTCCCTAAGCCGTCAGCGTTACGGTGCGCAGACGTTGAACATAATTGTTACAAACATAAACATCCTTCTTCTAATCAAAAAATGCTATTAGGATACTATTTATACTTGAAATATTGTAGATTCGTTGTCTGCTTGTAATATGAATATGTAAAATGCTTCTTTAATGTAAATAATATGGCTATTTTTTTTTAAACGAAGGTAACCATTAGTGTTATGCTGACTTTATTTTGTTTTGCATTCCTATATATCATACACTTGAAGCAAGTGAAAAATGGTTTTGGATTTTCTTGTCCAACGACACACAAACGTTTCCATCCAGCAACCAGACGTTACGCAAGGACGCGGAACGCGGTATCCAGACTTTACGGGATTGAACGAACTAGAGAATAAAATTTCGAGCTTGTCATCGGTAATTGATACTCCTTGAAGCCAAGAACAGTTTCATTTTCAACTTTGTTACATTATTCATCTTGTGTAAGGCATTTTGATGTGATCCTTTTATATGGTTATTCCTGCAAAGTTGGCCTCGGTCGAACTGCCCAACATTTTGGACAGTTCTTCCAGGTCCTTTCTGGTTCTTTGTGGTAAGTTTTTCAATAGTTTTCCGCCTCCGTTATCATCGCTACTTCTTCGTTTCTGTTTCTTTCTTTCTTTTTTTAATTAATAAAGCTTATCGAGCAACCGACTATACGCGGTTTAAGGCGCGCCAGAAAATAGCATATAAAAAGCGGCACCCTGCAAGGCACAAGCCTATTGGATGTCGCACATACTGAAAAAAAATTGAACAATACTCCCATCGGCAAAAATAGATGAACAGAAGGGGATTAATCTTTATCGTCGGGATTCAAATTTTCTACTCGTTCTACGCGCATATACAGCCTAACTCATCGAGATCCCTCAGTTTCGGGATTGTGTCAAAAGGTGCGGCCTATCCTGGAATGACGCTTTTAAATGCGCGTGCTGTCTCGTGTTTGGAAAGTGGTGCGCTGCGCTACTCAAGGCACTCCTGTCCCTCCCGTCTGTTTGCACGATCCGATCGGTACATCAGTTGTGTTAAAAGTGGCTCTGCGCCTGCTCCAGCTTCTGTACGATCGACTTGTAGAACTCAATCTGCGCGGCGAGGAAATTTCGTATCGTGTCCTTCAGGTGCGTGTCGCGCTCCTCCCGAAAGTGGGACATCTCCGCAAGCAGTGCGTACGACATCACGTCCACCCGCCGGTTTACCTCCTGCAACTGCCCGTTGTCCATCTTCTGTTCGGCCGTCATGCGCTCGCAGTCCTTGCGCTTCTGCACCGCGTTCCGGTATTCACCGAGCGTGTCTGGCCACCCCGCCAGCAGTCCGCGGTAGATGTGCAACCGGTCGGAGAGCGGGACAAAATCGTGCTTCGGCTGCTCGCCAAACAGTTGCCCGATGGCGATGAACACGCCCGCCGCCTGCCCGACCGAGTTGGAGAGGCTGATCTGCGTCGTCGCACGTCGCTCGTCCGTCCCGAGGGCCCGCGCCATCTCCGAGAAGCCTTCGCCGATCCGCTGGTACTCCTTTTTCCACTGCACTTGGAACATTTTGGACTGATCGCCGCAGATCGCGAACAGCGTCTTCACGGCGGCGGACATCTGCGGCACGAACATGTTCGCGGATTCCACCTGCGGATCGACCTGCGACGCCAGCAGCGTCCTCTCCGGCGGGAAGATGGACGCGCAGAACATCGTGCCGACCAGTGGATCCTTCTCCGCCGTCCGCTTGCCCGTTTTCCACTTCTTCTCGTCGGTGCAGGTGAGAAAGTGCATCCAAACGGCGCAGCTGGACAGGATCGGGTGGCGGCACACCCAGTCGACGAACTCCTGCAGCTGCACGCGCCGATGCTCGACGAACTCCTCGTCGTACCGGCCCGAGATCTGCTTGTCCGGCAGGGGCGGAATCGGAATGAGACAAAACTTGTCCACCAGCCGCACGTGCAACCAGTCAAAGTGTTTGTAGCGGCGCGCGACCGGAATGTTGTTGAACGACGGCGTCAGCTGGTACGCGATGTAGCTCTTCAGCCCGTTGAATTTTTTCTCCTTCTTTGGCGAGTCGACTGTCACGGTGTACGGGTCGCGCATTGGCTTCCACACGGCACCCTGCTGCTCCATGGCGAGCACCTGCACGCGCTCCGACTCGGACACGTCCGGCACCGGCAGCCCCATCAGATAGGTGTCACCGGATTTCGAGAAGATCTTCCCCGATCCGGCGGCCCGTCGTCCGCCGGCGGCAGTTGTGGCGACGGAAGCGAGCGACATGGTGTCTCCGTCGGTCGCCGGCAGCGGTGGCAGGCTTCCCGCGTTCGCATAGTAGCTCGCGGTGCCCGATGGCTGATGCTGCTGGTGCGAACCGGCCCCATTCGCACGGGCTCCGATCGCACCGGCCACCGACCCAGGCCCTATTTCGGAATACGTGTCATTGTCGTCATCCCAATCGTCATCCCAGTCGTCCTGCTGTTCGCCCCAATCGTCGGCCGTCTGATCATACCGGTTCGTACCACCAGCGATGGCCGGCTGTGAGGTGGATTTCGACACCCCTCCCGCGTTCCAAGCACCGCCGGCACTGGCGGCGGTGGCGGCGGACTGTTGTTCGCGAGTGGACTGTGCCATTTTAACCGCGGGCGGGGGTGGCATCCGTGGTGCGTCAGGAATCGTTTCGACGTACGCGGCCGGGAAGAGACCACGCTGGCCGCGGGTGTTCATGCCCTCCCACCATCCCTCGCCGACGTCCGTGTTTGTGACGGTCAATATTTCGTCTACTTTGATCGAAATCTCCGAAGAGTTCGGCTCGCCGTCGAAGTCGTACAAAACTTTTACACGCGTCATGGCAACCGCTGGAAAAGGGGAAGCATTAAAAGATTAACATAACTTGTTAGCTTTCAAATATTTGCATGTTAAACTAAATCGGTATCGGTACGTTCGATCTTCATAACATTAGATAACGAAACAACGGGCGCGATAAAAAGATCGATAAAGCTTACTACAGAAGCTCAGCACAACATGCTCGAACGGTAGAGGCTGAAAACGCCCTATTCGCACGGAATGAGTGTGCCCTATGTGGCACTTGCATTGCTCTGTACTGTGAAATGAAAAAGACTAAATTTGTTGTCATGATTTTTGTCGAATGCCAACTCCATTTCTTGCTTAGTCAACTCCATCTCTTGCAACTTTATCAATGCAAACTTTCAGAGAATAGCAATCAAATTCCTATCCTAGGAAAACAGTGAACTGAAAGTCGTGTCAACAATAATGAGTCACTGCGGAAGCATGTAGCATATTTGTATGGTAAGGAAAATGCATGTTTTGTCTGCTGTACTACTAAGTACATTCACAGTGCGCGCCTTGTGTTTGTGCATTACTTTATTTTCGCTAACACTAAACGATGGGAGCAAACCAGAGCACAGAGAACGTGCGGAATGATTTGCGCATATCGCTTAGGGGACACGGCCAGCTTCGTACAACGAATCGCATTGTTTCACTGGCTCATCGCGCAGTAAACACACACACTCGGATCGAGGGCATGCCCCATCGTGCAGGGGAAAGATTGATTCAATTAACTGAAAAGCACCCAACAACGCCAACCATCTCATCCGGATCTCAAAAACCGAGATTGAAAAGGCCTCCCTCTCTAGGCGTATCACTTTCGCGTTTCAGTTTCTTTGTCCAAATTGCAGACGTTTTCTGAGAAGAACGAGTAAAATAAAAATAGCCCGCTGTTCGTCGTTGCTGCTATCACGAACGTCTCGTGGCATCAGGCGAGCGGTGGGAAGATTTTATCACTTACGCTAATAGTTAAACAGCGAATTAAAACCAGCTTGCAAGCATCCAGTGGCGAATCACGATACGCACTGCTCGCGGCTGTTGTAAATATGACGTCAACTTAATTAGCAGCGCTGCACGGATCGAATCATCCGAGGTGGCTTATGTTATTTGCGACGCAACGAAGACAAGCTGGTCCTATGAGAGCCCCTGCCACTATTCGCCTCTTGCTGGCCACTTCCGAGGTGCTATGCAATTCCACCAGCGTTTGTTGAAATGCTCGGAACAAAACACAATTTTCAATACAAAAAAAAAAACACACACAATAAGAACCATTCGCTATCGCAGCTCTGTTTGCTTCGTCGTTCAGTCATGTACTGCTCTGCCACAATCCGGTTTGACAGCAGCATACCTTCCGCGGGTGACTCGGCTGACAGCTTCAAATGTCAAATGCACCGTGTGGTATCGATGGGGCATGTTTTTGTTTGCTCTTCCAGACCATGCGAAACCACTTGTAGCACCAGTAGGCTGCCCGTTTGTTATGCATTACTGCATGCGAAGGCTTCTGAATGCAGTCAACAAAAAGATCATCCGATCCTACCAGTCATCCGCAATGGCGCTGAGCCGGTTCGAGTATGTTAAGCAATTTGAGCACGAGGACAAACTACTGAGCAACTGCTGGATCGTGGTGCGCATCGATGGGAAAGGCTTTCATCGGTTTTGCAACGTGCACAAGTTCGACAAGCCGAACGACCCGGACGCACTGCAGCTGATGAACATGGCTGGCATGACGGTGATGCAGGAGTTCAACGAGATTGCGGTCGCCTTCGGGCAGAGCGATGAGTATTCGTTTGTTTTCCGTCGTGATGCTAGCATTTACCAGCGGCGAAGGGACAAGCTTGTGAGTTACGTGGCAAGTTTGTTCACATCCGCGTACATGTTCCACTGGGACCGGATCTTTCACAGCCGCTCGCTGGTCATACGCTATCCCCCTTCGTTCGATGCCAGAGCTGTACTCTATCCAACGGACGACAATCTGCGCGATTACCTAAGCTGGCGCCAGGCTGACGTACACGTGAACAATCTGTACAATACCACCTTCTGGAACCTGGTGGCTTCCGGTTTGAGCAATACGGACGCTGAAAAGCAACTGAAAGGAACGCTCGCTAGCGATAAAAATGAAATACTGTTTTCACAGTTCAACATCAACTACAACAACGAACCGATTATGTACCGAAAGGGAACCATTCTGTTACAGAAGACCGTCAGTGTGTCCGGGAGAAAGCAAAAACTCATCATTCCCATCTTCGAGGATCTCATAGGCGACGAGTTTTGGGCGAAACATCCAGAAATTTTGGACAAGAAAGCAAAAACAAATGGCATCCACGAGCTGGGAGAAAATGTTAGCCAACCAATTGTCCAGTATCAGCTTGAGGTACATGAAAAACGCAGACCTACAGTGAATTAAAATATTGCTTGATAACACCATACGTTAGATTACTAGTATTTGTACTTCACTTCATTTATTAACAACATTTCTTAACAGGCTTATAGCCAACATTAAATAAAAATTCTTCGAATTCATACGATCTATTGCCATTGCTCCATTGTATCCGTGCGTATCTTCGAACCGGCCTCAACGTACAAAAATCTTGCATTGCTCGCAACAGGGTCTCTCGTGGGTTTCACAATGACTGAAAAGATCAACGTGGTGTCACTAATACGCTGTGGCTAGATTTGCGAAAGAATGCTTACAATATGTTGACGCAGTTCAGGCATATCTTTTCCGGGCAGTAACTACAATTGATTCCACAGTATTCACACAGTTCCAGGTTGCAGTTGGTGCAGTCGATATGAATCAGGGACATGCGATCACACAAACGACATTTTCTATCCGCTTTTTTCTCCATCCACGAGGACGCCTGTAATCGCAAGAGTAAAATTAGGTCCCCCGTGCTATATAGCAAGTTTTGCAAAGCATATTTCGTACAGTATGCAAACCGTAGTCGATTTCGCCGCCTCCAAGCAAACGAACAGTTTTCAGTGATTCTTTATAACCGATCACGTCTGGGGATTTGGGTTGCTTCTTCGCTCCTTGGAAAAGCAAGCTCAGCGTTTTGGCTGCACAAAGAGAAAAGATTCGATATCCGCTTGTTTACGCACAGCGATAGCACCGATAGCTTACCCTGTATTTGCTTCATTTTGCTAGAATCGTGCTGATCTATCATATGTTGGTTGACGAAAGTTTTGCGCTGCATCGCAAAACACCCATCACTATCGTTGGAGCGCAGTCTTTTTCGATTGACGCTGGCGCTCATCATCATTGTATCACACATTTTCTTTTCGAGAACTTTGCACAATCAAGAGTTATGTTTTTAACAGCAAATTTTATGTCCCTTTACCCGATGGGTCAACCAAAACTCGCGCCAGTAAACATCGGTGTAGTGTTGCGAGTTCCTCGATGCACCTACCTGGTTCGTTACGTTCCTAGAGATGTGGATTTGAATTCATGTATCCGTCTGAGATAACTGAAAAGTTTCTTAACAATAATGAGACGGCATAAAGTGAACGCGTGTAAACCGCTTCAAGCTATGAGAAAATTCTGGGAAATATCTTTCCGGGCCTGGAACAACGCGCTTTTGTGTTATTGCAAACCCAGCTCTTCGAGTCCGTTCCTATTGTGGAAGAACATATAGGTTCTATAGGAACTAAAGTTCCCAGCACTGGATTAAAGCCGTGTTCCCATTCAGGCAACCAAACCTCCGCAACTCAGCTTGCCCGTCGGTTGCACGGCTCTAGCTGCGCATTTCTTTTTGCAAAGCTTTTTTTTATTTCATGCAGAAGTTAAATTTAATACTGAGAAATGGAATGCTGATCTACCAATCAGACGATACATTTCTACCATCCCCGGTTGCACGATTTTTAAACAAATCTGGGAACACACGCATCAATGGGAACACACCTTTAACCTCAGAGTTCCACAGTTGACCTTCCACATTTTTCGAACTCGAAATCTATTCCAACCGAGTTTAAAACGATCTATATCCTTTGAACAAAAAAAACCAATGCTTTGCAAGCCATTGATCCAATAATTAATTTCACATTTCGTTAGCAGCAAAGGAGAAGCGGCAGGTTTACAAAACGTAATATATATCATTTTATTTACAAGTCTTTTGTGTAGTCTTAGACGCATAAAACACATTCGCTTTGTTGAACTGGTACGGGCGTTGATCCTGGTATAAGTACACAAAGAGTGGATCCCGGTCATACATCTCCAAACTCAACTTTAATACACTCCACGGAGGGACTTCGTAAACTAATAGCCGAACATTGCGGATATCACATACTTACTGACAAAAGGCAAACCGAAAAACTCACAAACGAAGTAATATAGACATAAAATAAGCTAAACTTTGAAGAAATAAAAACGAAAAAGGCACTCGTGCCCGGTACGGTGTATGGCTGCACTTTGCAACGGGCAATGCTTGTTACAAAGAATCACCGAAGGCTGAACCGGGCACAGGTGCCGTCGTTCTGCGTCACTGAGATAAAGGTTTCCGGTATGTAATGACGTCCGTTTACAGTTTTTGCAGCTCGGTTGCATCTTTGTAAATGCCGGTGCTCGATGATTTCAAGATTCCCACCGAAAGCTCATCATCATCCAGCGTCGCTAGCAGTCCGTCCTCTTTCGAATCCTTACCTCGCCCGAACAACCTGTTTGCATGGATAAAACAAAACCGTTAGAACAGCGTCCAGTGTTTGTGGTCCGATTCCTCGCTACCTTTCTTCACACAAACTAATAAATGAGTCAAAAAAACCCAACAATTTAAGCAGTGCAGTGTAATCTCTTCAGTGCTCCTCAGCATGCTGCATGCATCCACCGAAAATGTATCGCGAAAGTATTAACCGTCAACAACAAGATTTATTACAAAAGGTGTTTGCCTTGCTCTCCCAAAATAATAAGACTAATAAGTACATAAATATGCTAGTAACTGAATAAGGCATCTTGGTCATTAGTCGACAGACATTCTAATAAGTGGAACAACGGTCATCTACTCTCTGTGGCCGTACGACGTACTTTAAACCCTTTTTGTATTATCATATCGCGATAAGCACCGCATAGTCTAGTTGAACACAATAGTAACGATCCGCTATGGATGGTGTTTTTAACAGTGCAAATCCATAAACAGCATAAAGAAGTGTAATACAAAGCAAGGAATTTGAATCGATTTGGAAGGATGTTACTAGCAGTGCGCTATATCCACATACGTTATTGTTAAGGAGTGGGTTAGTGCAAGTGGACCGATTATTAGTGGTGCGATAGGGTGGTGACTTGTATTAGGTGTTAACAGGTGCTCTAAGAAAGCTAAAAAAAAAAAATAAATTAATTGTTTGTTAAATTAAAAAAAAACAAAACAGAACAACAAATCAAGAAAAGTGCGTGAATGAAAACGAATCCTCTCGTGCGATGGACATGTAGTGGGTGAACCGATGATGCGATCGTTGATGCGGGCTTACTTGGCCAACGTGGAACTAGTGGAGCGGGCAAGATTCGGTCGTGGAATATCGTCGAGCCCACGGTGCACGGAAATGGTGTCCGGGTCGAGGAACGCTCCCGCATCCAGCAGCTCGAGGTATTCCGCGGTTTGCAGGGCGGCTTTGGTCGGTTTCTTGTACAGTTTGATCATCAGCGAGGAGCACACCACCGACACAGAGCTGGCAGCCATGGCAGCGGATGCCATCCAGGGCTAAATGCAATGGTGAAACGAACGACAGAGAAATATCATCAAAAATCTAGCCTTATTTGACTTGGACACGTGTCCTACCTCTAGCGTAAATCCGAAGGGCGTGAAAATGCCGGCTGCCAGAGGGATACCTAACAGGTTGTACATGCTGGCAAACAGGAAGTTAAGGTGAATCTTCCGGACCGTCTTCCGAGACAGATCCAAGCAAGCCACTACGTCCAATAGATCGTTCTGAAAAGGGTAAAGGGTCATGCATCAGATGCTATGCAGGCCACAGTGTTGGATGATCGTACTCACCCGCATTAGCACGACATCGGCCGCCTCGGCAGCAACGTCCGTCCCGGAGGCAATCGCAATCCCGACGTCCGCCTGCGCCAACGCCGGACTATCGTTCACACCGTCGCCCACCATCGCCACGCGCATGCCCATCTCCTGTATTCGTTGGATTTTGGCCACCTTATGCGACGGAAGCACCTCCGCGAACACGCGATTGATGCCAACCTGGCGGGCGATGCTTGCTGCCGTGTTTTTGTTGTCGCCCGTCAGCAGGATCACCTCGATGCCCATCCGTTTGAGCGTGTAGACGGCCAGGTGCGCCTCCGGTTTCACCATATCCGACACCGAGATCATGCAGATGAGCTGCCCGTTCAGTGCGCACAGTATCGCCGTGTGGCCCATTTCTTCCTCCTCCGACATGCGGATGTTCACCTCGGGCGGGACGACGATCGCGTTCCGTGCCATCCACTCGCGGTTCCCGATCAACACGTTGTACTCGTTCACGTCGGCGAACGTTTCGTCCGTGGAGGGCACGGCGTTCGGCTCCCCGATCGGGTCCAGGTGCAGCAGCTGCTGCAGCTCGATCGTGTTCTTCTGCGAGGCACTCAGCTGCGGAATCAATTCCTCCACGATGGCCCCGTTCATGGACAATGCACCGTGCTGCTCGCTGCGGTACCGGTTCTGATAGTTGCGCAGCTTTTCCGACTTCTGCACCTCACGGAGCAGCCCGGAGACGTTCGAGATGACGCAACGGATGCCACAGCCGGGCACCGACGAAAAGTTGCTGCACCGACCGAAGCTGTCGATCTCGAGCGTTTCCTTGACGTACTTCACGATCGCCGTCGCGATCGGATGCTCGCTGTTCACCTCGGCCGATCCGACGACCGTCAGTGCCCGGGCCAGCGAGCAGACGGTCGGCTTCACCAGCATGCAGATGCGCGACGTCATTGGCATACCGTGCGTGATCGTACCCGTCTTGTCGAACACGATCGTTTTCACCTTGTGTGCGTTTTCCAGCGGACCCGCGCCCTTTACAAGGATGCCGTGCAGTGCGCCTACTCCCGTGGACACCATGACGGCGGTCGGTGTGGCCAGCCCGAGCGCGCACGGGCAAGCGATCGCCAGCACGCTCAGCGCGCACCGGAACGCGTAGCTGATGATGATCTCCGACGGCGTGAGGCCCTCCTTGTCCCGATCGCTCGCAGGAATGTGCTCGATATCAACGTACCCGCTCACGATCCACCCGACCAGCGTCACCAGCGACACGGCCACCACGAACGGCACAAAGTAGCCCGCGATCCGATCGGCGAGCTGCTGTATCGGCGCCTTCGAAGTTTGCGCTTCCTCGACGAGCTTCACGATCTGCGCCAGGGTCGTGTTCTCGCCCGTGTGGGTGGCCATCATCAGCAGCAGCCCGTTCTGGTTGATGGAGCCACCGATCACGACCGCTCCCTTCTTCTTCGGCACCGGCATCGACTCCCCGGTGATCAGACTCTCGTCGCACGACGAGCTCCCGCACAGCACCTTCCCGTCCACCGGCACCTTGCTCCCCGGGACGACCTTCAGCACGTCGCCGCGCTGCACCAGATCGACTGAGATCACCTTCTCCGACAGCACCGCGTAGTCTGGGCCGAGTGTGACCAGCGTCGCCTCGGTCGCCTTCAGCGAGAGCAGCTTCGAGAGGGCCTCCGATGTTTTGCCCTTCGCGATGTGCTCCATCCAGCGACCGAGCGAGATGAAGATGAACAGCATCGGGGGCGTGTCGAAGAACGTCAGCGGGGAGGTACGCTGAGCCATCGCCATCGCCGCCACCAGCACGCCGACCGAGTAGAGGTAGCTCACCGTCGTGGCCATCGTGATCAGCACGTCCATGTTGCTCGCCCCGTGCCGCACGGCCCGGTACGCCTGGATGTAGAAGTGCCACCCGCCGAAGAACTGCACCGGCGTGGAGAGCGTGAACATGATCAGATTCTCCATCGACAGGCCGGGCAGCACGCAGCACATATCCTCGTGGCTGTGGTCCTTCATCAGCACCATGAAGTACACCATCGCGATCATGCACGGTCCGCCGAACACCAACGAGATGAGGAACGCGTTGCGCCACTTGCGGATCTCCTCGCGGTGCTCCAGATAGTTGTGCGCCATTTTATCCTTGTTCGAGAGCACGCTCGCCTCGAACCCGAGCCCCTGGATCGCTTCGCAGATCGTTCGGGCGCCCGTTTTCTCGTTGTTGAACGTGAACCGGCCCCGCTTGAGCGTGAGCGCCACCGACGCCTTCAGCACGCCCGGCACCTTGAGGGCCGTCTGCTCGATCTTGGCCACGCACGACCCGCAAGTCATGCCGAGGATCTCGATCTCCACCTCCGCCTCGCCCGTGCCCGGCTCCTCAATGACCTCCGTCGGGAAGCCAAGCTCGCTGATCGACTTGGCGATGTTCTCCGGCGAGGTCAACCGATCGTCGTACTTCACCTCCGCCTTCGCTGCCAGCAGCGCGATCAGTATCGACTCGACGCCGTAGATCTTGCGGCAGTGCTTTTCGATTGCCGATACGCAGCTGGCGCACGTCATGCCCTGGACATGCAGAAAGCATCGACGCAGCGCAGGTGTACCACCATTTTGCTCCAGCCCTTTTCCACCACCGTTTGCCGTTACCGCCAAAAGCTTCTTCTTCGTCGCTTCGCCGGCGTGCGGTGACGCGCGGGTGGAACCATTCGCAACCTGCTTTCCGTCGTCGCCGCCCTCCGTGGCTGTTACCGCGTGCGCCTCAAAGCCCATGTCGTCGATCAGTTCCGCGATCGCTTCCGCATTCGTCACCCTGCGATCGTGCTCCACCAGGGCAAGCTTTTCGTCCAGCAGTACCCGGATCGACACGACACCCGGCCGTCCCTTGATGTTGCCCTCGATGTTTCTCACGCACGACTGGCAGGTCATGCCTTGCACACCTATCCTTGCTAACTGCACGTAGTTCTCACTGCCTGCGCTGCCATCGTGGTCACTTTCCACGCCCTCGACCAGGATCGACTTCTTGGTGGCTGCCGCCGTCGAGGACGTCTCGTCAGTGTAGGCACACTCGAAGCCCATATCGTCGATGTCGGCCGCGAGCTGCGCCGGGTCCGTGAGCGTCGGGTCGTAGTCGATGTAGCCCGCGTTCTCGGCAAGTATCACGCTGATCTTTACCACGCCCAGCTTGTTGCCGATCGTGCCCTCAATGTTGCGCACGCACGACTGGCAGGTCATGCCCACGATGGGCAGTCGTACCGAGGCCACCGGTTGCTCCAGCAACCCGGTCGACTCTCCGTAGTCGTCCATGTTTTCTCTGTGTGGGCGAGAAAAAAACAAACGTTGCATCAGAGTGTATCAAATATTCTGGATCTCGGGGACGAACGTTCTGCAACACCCTCCCTCTCCCTTTACGTTAATTCGAGAATATCAGCGATTGTCAGGTACGCGCGGTTACAACGTACAGCGTGCTACGTAAATCTGAACCAACCGTGTTGTCTGAACGACCGATAACGCCCGGCTCGAACCTATCATTCACAGCAAACAACAAACTAACGGGTACGGAGAGATAACGTGTAACAGATACGCGCCCTACATATATTCCATTCAGTATGGATAAGAGCACAGCTTAGTTCGAAGGTGGTCAATAAGGAATCACATTTCGTTTCACTGCGACCGAGACTCGCAGCACGGAGTATCGGCCATATAAATACCTTATGAGGCGCTGCATATCATCATCCGGTAATCGAAATCCATTTGAATCCACCGACATCCTTTCCGTCTGGCGTTTCGTTTGTTGGTTCAAAATTAAATCTCTCCAATCGGCAGGCCTAATAAAACCCTTTGCCTGATACTAATCGCACGTAGCTTGCCACAGGCATGGAACGCATCCAAAAGCACATGTCCACCATGGACTGCGGTAATGACGGTACTGGTTGATATCAATCATTGGAGCACATTCACGCCAGACGAACGTTTCATCGACACTCACGTATCGTCCTTATCAGTAGACGTTTGAAAGAACAAGAAAAAAAATCAAGAGCATACTTTACACACAGACAGAGAGACAGACCAACCTGAGCCGCGACCGTGTGTCCGATGGCACGGTGCTTTTACATGGTGATTGGTGAACAATGTAACGCGGGTGGAATAAGAGACTCTCTGTATGAGTCCATTCATCTCCGATGAATCACAGCGATATAATATTTTTCTTTGCAAATAAACCAACCATCAGTAAGAGTTTGATTGATCGCGATAGTCGATCAATAAGATGTAGGTGAAATTGAACCCAAATTTCCGAAAAATCTTCAGTTCAGATCTGTTCTGAAGTACACGTTTCAGTGGAGGTTCTCATCTGTCTCTCAGGAGATTGGACAGGTCGCACACACCACAATTGTGCGAGAAAACAAATATTGATCAATCAGTGGCAGGAGAAATAGCAACGAAATCAACGGAGTAGCTATGCCACTTTGGCCAATTTTCGCACGGCCTGTCGAGACGAGACAGTTCCACGGGGCGGGAAATCCAATGCACAGAAAGAAGAAAAAAAAAGCCTACCGATCTTGGGTATGTGAGAGCGAAAAGTCGATCGTTAAACATAGTCGCAGTCTGTCGAGGTACGACGGCTTAGGTTCATTAAAACCAGGCACACACAAACGCGAGGGGTTATCTTGGCTTGGCTTTAGATTTCGATCGTGAAGTAGTGCTGGCCACGGTTGCAGGTCCGTTGTTTGCAGCTGCGAAACGCGAAACAGAAGGCGATCGGAAGGCCGCCAGCCGCTCCTTAGTCGTGGTAAGTCGGTTATTACGAGCTCTTACGAGTTTTCGAAGCTATGGGGTGGAATTCGGAAAGCCCCGTTTTCCGCGGTTTACTGTACCTGCTGCCGTACCCGTTGTTCCACATTTTCACAGCTGTTGTGTGCTGTCGCAAACACCGGAAGGGAAACACTTTTCGGTGCTTTTATGCTGCCTCGTTGCTGCTCGACAAACGGCACTCCTTGGTGTTCAGCATAATCGACACGGACACGGTAATATGTTTTTTTTTTGTCACCCTTCTAAAATACTATCGCCATCCACTGGGAGCATTCCCATCACAAAGAACCAACATGATTAACAGTGGGGATCAAAAAGTCGAACTTTTGGTTAGAGCGGTGTCCTTGGTTGAATATTTGAAAGGCAGACACGTAAACCGAACAAAAAAAAAGAACTAAACGTTGCCAAGTGTCAATCGTTCATAGTGAAAAGATTAGTGCGTAACAAACTAAAAAAAAAAAAACACGACGATCTACACTTTCGTTCCCACCAACTCAGAGCCCCACGCAAAGCTTCCGCTGGACCGAGGCAAACTGAATGGGCTTTCACTGATCGCGACGATCACCTGCGCCGAAGCCGGTTTTTTTCCCCCCGAGCGTCTGGAGGGGCGGCACGTACGCACACCATGGCACGAATTTCAGCCGCGGACAAGCTGCGTGTCGCTGGCAGTAACCGCGAGGAAACCGATTGACGCTGCGCCGTGTTGTGATCTCGTGCGGAGATTGCGCAGCGCCTTCCACATGTCTGCTGGGCGCACACACTGTATCACGTCGGCCGATAAGTCCGTAGGATGAGGGACATGCGGTCGTCAACTTTCTATATTTCATTTCATTTTTCCTAAGTATTTCCGTGTCATCGGAAAACATGGAAATGTCCAAAGAGTTTTTGGGAAAATGAGGTTCCACTGTGAGGTTTTACAACATACGTAAATCCCCAGAATGTCCATGGTTGTGGGAGCTATTCGGGGCTATTTCAGCGAGTTCCCTCTAGATGGGCCATAATGCGACTAAAGAAGGAAGGTAAATAAGGTTTTAGTTGTATCCTCACGGACTTGTCACTAGATGTGTTCCCAGGCGCAATGACGCTGCGGATGCGAATCGGATAACGATGCTGTCTAGGGGTCTGACCAAAGCTCACCTTCGGGAAGTTGCATTGCAGTTACGCGGCTACATTGAAAAGCTGTCAAATTGTTAACCGCCAGCAAACTGATTACTGAACCGCCAGAAACGGACTGATTAGATCGTTTACACGTGTGCCCGAAAATAATGTAATGATAGGGAAGTATCAGCATGCTTAAAATATATATCATTCGGGTACGAACGAAAGTGATACTGAAGTACTTAAAAAAACATTAAGCGAGCTTTGGATGTACTTTTAACGGTTCCATTCAACAATGTATTGCCACAGATATCTTTCGCGTTTGCAATGCCTTGGCCAAGCTGGTGTAGTTCGTGATCACGCTGAACGCAGGTTCATGCTTACGTAAGTGTATGAAATAAATCAAGGCCGATTCACGAAGCGTACGAGGGGGGGGGGGGGGGAAGGGAGGCGACTCCATTTCTCAATTGCGTTACTTCAAAAACTAGACTGACTTTAACTTGATTTGACGTTTGAGAAAATGTAATCTTTTTCCCTATTAGCAAACTAGGAAATACGAAACAACTGTTGGTAATATTCGAGCTTCACCCCCCATGGATCATCTGATAAAAGAATACCAACAGAACCGGGGAATACTAACAGAACACCATCCATATCAGTATAATATCGGGACGCCCACCGTGGAAACCCGTTGCGAAAAACCCTCAACGCAAGGTAAACGATAAAATGCATCGTCCTTCAGTGTACTTGCCGGGGCATAAGTATGGTATGTTGGGAAATGAAACGGAACCAATTGCCGTCAGTATGTATACTAAACTTACGAACTCCTGTAATTGCATCGTGTTATCGTCAATAGCAGGTTTTACCTATTTCACCGTGTTTCTCGGGGGTAAAAGTATTGAAATAAACAAAGAAACTAGGTGCACAAGCCAGGCAATGTGCACAGTAAAGCGCGCCTGCATTTTGTAATTACAGCCGTGTATAGAAGTGCCATAGTATTTTAAATAATTTAGTACGGACTTTTTGCACAGATGGTAAATGGTACAGATTAAATATCAGTTAGAAATAGCGCTACATGGAATCAAGAGGAGTACTTCCTTCACACCGGTTGTTGATACATGTTATCACAAGACGATCTTCGTTATAAAAGTGCTGTAGAGTTCGTTATCGTAGAATTGCTTCAATTGCCAACAAACAAGTGTTCCCTCTTGACTAGGAACGCACTCTTTCTCGGAACTATCCTTCGGTAAAGCGCTCAAGCTTAACATGATCTTTCCTATTCAAAACGGACTGTTACAGCGAAGTCAGGCGAAATTGTTCTTATCAGACCTGATCCGGTACGCCATCGTGACCGTTGGTATATAGCACCAACGGAAGGTCATCGGAAGGAGTTTCTTTAGTTTACTTTTTCTTCCATATGCACTGGTCTCAATATCACCCGCCATGAGAACACACTACGGAGCATGCAGCGAAATGTCAAATTGACGATCATTTTATCCAGTTTGGCTTGCTTCACAATCTCTTCCACATCCACACTACCCCACCATAGCTTCATCCATCAAGATTTAATCCTTTGGAGTAACGTCCGCTCTACCGTGACCATGACTTTAGAGATTGTGAAACTCAGCATTGCCGATTGTCCAAGACAAAATATTACTAAGGTGTTGTTCCATCGTCTAGGTTGCTTTTTATCAAAATGCGAACATTTACCCGTCCATTCCGGCGCCATTGTTAACCAGAAGGGCGTACTGGAAGCTGTCCCTTCCGATGCCAGAGTTGCCTGCATGCTGTGATGTTTTGTTTATGCTCTTTAGGAAATTCATCTCATGCTGTACTACGTATTTTGTTTTTTCGTTCACTACCGATCCTCGATACCGCACTTCACTATGAAATGATCCTGCAGGTGGTCATTTCTGGTGATCGTGAAGGCTGTATGTGATCGCAGCAGCAACCGCGGGTTTCTCGAGCAAATGGCCGAAGAGTTTCACTCAGAGATCACGTTCCAGACCCGACCGCGACGACGAACCGGAGAGAACTGAAGTGGATCCACGCGGCTCCATGTGTTTGAAAGCTCGATTCAAAATTCCAGCCTCACCTCAACCTCATATATACTAACAAGAAAGGGCCGCGTTTGACGCGAAAGGGTGTATTGGTTTGAACGCCTGATAATGTTTACGGAGCATGTGGTGGGTGTGTTTAGTCATGCGGACTTAGTCAACTAGATGCCATGATTAGTTCCCCGCGCGTTCGATCGGCCCTGTGTTTGTAGCTGTGGTTGTGGTGCTATCTTATGTTTACTGCGTTACTTCTTCGCGAGCACACTACTACAAAAGGTGTTGATTAAAACCTGTTACATCGACCGGTTATTAATTGTTTGCTGTTGTTGCTACCACTTCAAGCATAAAAAATGGTAGCGAACACATCGAAACGTCCTGAACAAAAAAACAAACAAACAAAAATATAACATCATAGCACGTGAACAGATCAGAATCTACACCCGTACTCCATACTTTAAATGATGTAGGAAAAGAAGTTTATCATACTTTAAAAAAATAATGCACTGATTAGCAATTTGTAACGTACGGGATCGAACATTGAATTTCTACAATCAATTTGCTACTTTTTCCCGCATTTCCAGTGGATAAATGTACCAGGCATGGCATGAATCATGTAAACCAACCACTGTGATTAGGTACTTAAAATAAAGCTAGTATCACCGAAGCACCATGTGAATCGCATTGTGCATTAGGTTCATTCAACTCCTCCAACTGTACGGAGGAAAGTAGAAGCAATACTCAAACGTATTATCGTTAATCGATGAATTTTAAGCTACTCGATAGTACAATCATTCGTGAGGCTGATAAGGCGCCGCCCAGTGATAGCGCTGCATTTTCTCGCATCACCCACTCGGAAGCTCAAACGACCGGCACCCGTATTCGTAAGCTATTCCTCCCAATAGCTTCGAAGAAATGCTACCACCAATTCTGGTGCACATCGCGATCGCTCTGCGTTGATTGCTTGACAATGGTGTAATTAAGGGCAGTGTTTGAAATGAGCTCGGACTCGTCGTGTTGGTGCGCTGACTCGACTATTGGTAATACGTTCATGCGGTACACCTCGCGAAGGAAGACATTCTTAGTCAGCAAATTTTCGCCTATTCCGGTGGACGGAGTGAGTTTTGTTTTCTTCTTTGTCTTCGATGCGTTTAATTGTATAGGGAGTTTATTCATTTTGCCCCTTGTGGCGTTATGATCGCAGCTACTTACAGTGATTTACTGATCCTTTCGGTAGAGTCCATATTACGTCTCGAGTCATGACTGCTGCTAGGCGATACTTCTCTGTTCGAAGTACCTAAAACGGGCAATAAGAACGCAAGAAATGAGCGTCAACATCTGTTGCATGCGTCTGATTGTTTTTAAGCTTACGTACCCTCGTCTGATAACGGCTGCGCTGCTTTGTCGCCAGTAGCCGACATCGCGGCGATCGTCCGCTGCCTCCCACTTCCTTAGGTTCCGATGATATTTGCGGGAGTGCTACCCCGTTGACCTATTCCCGCTCCTGTGTTGTCCTCGAAAACCGCAAGGTAAACATACGGAAAAACCTCTTGAACGTATTACACAATCGCAGCTGACACGCACCCGGCAATTACGATTGCACGCAATATGTTAGCATTTGCGTAGGATAGAATGATTTCAATCAGACGGTGGACACTCTATATGGGCACTTTTGTATTGAGCAATCTACTGGAAAAGACACAGATATGGCGGCCCCGGATACTAAACGACAGAGCATATGTATAGTATCGAGACGATATGAATTGCATTCAGCATTACTACGTTATCTGATACACCCCACGGTGAAAAAAGAAACATTCCGTGAAGGATCTTTCATTGCACTGCACCACTTTGCATCACCGCCACCGCACTGCTGTCGTTTTACGAACGGCTACACCATACTGACTGAAGGCCTGAGACACAATTGTTGTGGATCGACTTGACCAACAACACACAATCTTGGTTCGGTGTTCTGCGATACACTAGTGAGGAGAGTTTTCTGAAGCACCTACCTGGATCAAACCGTTCCTAGTGTAGAGATCATTTTTTTCCATCTCACTGTAGACTGTAGAAGCAACACCATTCTGCCGCTTTTAAAGACCCTTTCGGCGAATAAAAGTGATTTTGGTTTCATATAGCAGGACCGCACCAGTGTTAATATGTGAAATAGTGTGTACGTGCGAATTGATTCTATTTAACAAAAAGGATTCATGCGAAAGCGGCAAAACGTATGGACCCATCCTACATTTTTGAGTCCGATTTGATTTCTCACCACTAGTTCGTTGGCGTGATGCAATGCTGTGTTGGTTTGGAGCTCTAACTTAATCAAACGTCAACAACGGTTGCTGTCAGTACAACCATTGCACCAACATTCGTTGTTTACCTTTCCGCGCTGGTAGCTTATCCAAATCGGCCTTTTTCTGTGAAATTCAATAAAATGGGTACAGACGACCTCGATAAAGGAGAACGAATACTTAATGGATTCCAAATGTAAGTTTTTGAGGCGGTGTTCTAATGTTCCTGCAACGGTTCAGTCACTAGAGTATTTCCTATACGCAGCAACTGGATGATTCTACGCGACGCGGACACAGGACAAATCATCTGGCAGGAAAACAAGGATTTTTCGTGCCCCAATGTGGAACATGAAGCAAAAGTGCCAGTGAAGATACTCAGTCTGCGGGCGGTTTCACGGGAAATCAATTTCAGCACCGTCGAGTCGATGGAAAACTTTCGGCTGGATCAAAAGGTAAGTAGAATCCTGGAGTGGCAAGCTGACGTGCATGAAAGTGAGGCGAATGCGCGGTGCGGTCGCTCATTAATCGAGAGAATTCAGTTATTGATTAATTAATTACCCTTTCGTGCACATCCTGTTTGCAGGTGCTCTTTAAAGGACGTATCATGGAAGAATGGTTGTTCGAGATGGGATGGGTCAGTCCCAATACGACTAACACTTGGCAGTCAACGATTGAAGCAGCCCCCGAGTCTCAAATGATGCCTGCGAAGGTGTTGAACGGAAACGTGACTATCGAAACAAGTTTTTATGATGGCGAAACATTTATCAGCAAATCGGTTGTGCGATTATACTACATTTAAAAAGCGACCTCGGACATAATAACAACTCTACTTCAAATTCTTCAACGAATCCCCACTCACCGGCCCGATGTCGTAACGGTTTTGTAATGTGAACCGTTTCAAAACTTTTCACCCAAAGCAATGGGACCACATTCTTAAGATTAAGGGCACTACTACACCAACGAATACTACACCACCACGGTCATTTATAAGCTGCACGCCAAAGTGTGGGACAAAATTGTTTATGCTATAATCCACATTCTTACTTACACATCAGCAGACGGCAGATCGCAACAAACAGGAGTTCAAGGGTTCAAAACTGAGATGCATTTTGTTTTGCAAGACGCCAAAACACCAAAATTAGATAGCATTAGTGGAAATATCCTTTAACACAGCGTCATTGCAATGCACGCAATGCTGCAGAACGGAGTTTAGGTGCATGTATAGCTCATCATTTTTAATGGGGAATTGTTCTCAAATTTAGCACCATTTATGTATCATAAGAAACTATACTTAAGTCACGATATTTTTTCTTTTAGTTCAAATTGTGTTAGTTGTTTAACACATGATAAATGTATTTCACGTAAGCAATTATTTGTACTTTTTTTCCGAAAATCAGCAAATTTACATTCCTATAAATTTTTGGAAAAGTGGTTGCTTGGATGAACTTGGATTTCAAAGCAAGCAAGGCTTTTTCGGAAATGCCACAGTTGACCAAATGTTGATGTCGATGTGTTTTTTTTTTAAACGCCGACTCTGCTGTCAAAGTAATCAATATGCAAACACAACAAACTCTCAGGATCCATAATCGATTCGACAGTTAGCTTTTGACGGATTCGCACGCGTTTTGATTTGGCTGTTACTGACTTACTTTTTCTTCTGCGACTTTGAATAGAGTGAAGGCTTTTGTCAGACTCGCTTTGTATTCTTCGAATACTTTTTACCTACAAGTGAAAGAAGAAGGAGATTTATAAGAGTGTTTTTTCTAAATAATGGGGGTCCAAGACCCTGGGGGGGGAGTCCCCCTCAGTAACTATTTCGATGTGTTAGGTGATTTTAGTGAGCCGAAAAGAAAAGTAGGAAGAAAAAACACTCCAGTGCTGAACATCACCTCCCAAGCATGTGAACAAAAATTCATGATAATGGAATCGACAGTAACGGGACGTGACCTTAGCAGATGCAACCCTTTCTTGCTCCAAAAAGTTATCGAAAGCGCCATTGGAAGCAAGCCAGAAGAGGTAACCCGTTTAAGAGGAGGGAAACTCCTTCTGAAGCTTAATAATGATAGACAGGCGAGCAAGGCTGTAAAAATTAAGAAAATTCCGGATAGAATAGGCGACATCGAGGTGAAGGTGGAGGAGCACCCGACGCTGAATACTTCCAAGGGAATCATACGCTGCCCGGACATTGAATTCTTGACGGAACAAGAAATTTTGGAAGGCTTAAAAACGCAAAAGGTGTCAGAGGTAACCATAATGAAGAGAAAAATCAACGGTGAATTGAAGAACACCAGGACAGCAATCCTTTTGTTCAAATCGACTACGGTACCTCGCTCGGTGGACTTCGGATTGTACCCGATCCTGGTCGAGCTATACATCCCAAATCCAATGAGATGCACAACGTGCCTAAAAATCGGACACACAAAGAAATGGTGCCGAGGGGAACGGGTATGTGGAAACTGCAGCCTTCCCGACCACGAGAACGAATGCTCGAACACAAAATGTGTATCGTGCGGTGATAACCACCACACGCTAAACAAGAACTGTCCGGTGTATATAGATGAAGTCGAAATACAAAAAATAAAGACCATCAACAGAGTCACCTATGGTGAAGCTAAAAGAATCCGGCGCAGACAATGCCCGACAGTACCGAGAAAATTCACCACTGAAACATCGTACGCACACACGGCCAGTAATAGTAAACACACGCACAACATTAACGAAAAGGAAAAAAATAATACTGAAATTAATACTAGCCTCGTGAAACAGGCTACAACACAAAACAAAAATGAAACACAGACATTAACAGACAAAACAAAGATTAACAAACAACAACAGATCAAGCAACAGAACAAAAACCCTGAGGAGAAAGCCTCCTTATACAGTAACATTGAACAAGAGCAAGAAAAAAATACAGCGGAATCGCCCACTCCCTCAGAAGGGTATGACATGGAGGATACTCTGAGTATAAGCGACTCAGAAGTAGTGGTAGATAAATCCGTATCTATGAGCGACGTGGAGCTTATGATCCAAGAGATCGAAAGAAAAGAGAAGGAAGACCACTTCCTCTCTACTCCGTAGATGTCTTAATGGCTAATATGAACCACATGAAAACACAAACAAACAAACAAACAAACCTATAAAAACAAGAACAACACAAAATGAACAGGACATGAAAATGTTAAACAAGAATTCATGCAAATATTCAAGAATGCAGGCAGAGCAAGGCTGGAATTTATAACAGGACTCGTTTACGGTAATTTCTGGCTTCACAAGAGGAAGCTGCTTCTAACAGGAATTGCGAACTTTGCGAGGTCCCAAGAACGGTAGCCCTTAAGGTTTTTTTTCCGTCGTAAATATAGTTTAAGTCGCGAACAAAATCGGGTGGATAAAGTTGAAAAAAAACGAACTTCTAGAATGAAATAGCCGCGTAGCCCTTTGAGCTCGTTTTGAGTCCTCAATCGGCTGATATAAACAGCAACTTTAATGACAGAAGGAAACTCCTATCTGAGCAGTCAAAACAAATAACTTGCAGAACACCGAACTAATCGCAAATCTAAAATTGTTACTTTCCTCACGGAGGTTGGAATATACTTAGAAAATTGGGACATATGGCCTGAGTTGCCGGTCCTTAACCCATAGAGGTCTACGTCACCAGATTAGCTTGCGAAGGCCCAGGAAGCTGGATTCAATAGCCGTACTGGTGTAAATCCTCGCAGAAGAAGAAGAAGAAGAAGAAGAAGGATCCATAATCAGGATAGTTTCGTTTGCTGAATTTGCTGCGAGTTAATTCTGCAAAGGATGTCTTTGCCGGAGGCACTTTTAAAGCGTCTGGCCAAACGTGGCATCATATCGGATGCAAACAAAGGAAACGCACCTGGAGCAAATCAAAACCAAACACCAGCACAGGCGTCGGAAAACGCGGATGAAGAATTGGAACACGAGAAGGACGATTCAGATAATTCATCCGACCAGTCGGACGAGAAGGACGACGATGCGGACGACGATCGACGTGATGGAGAGATCGTTAACGAAGAAATTATAGCCGAGGACTACGATGAGTACGATCAAGTCAACCCGGAGGCATTTGAATATGCATCGAAGAAAAAAAGCACACCTGCACTGGAGTGGACAGAAAAAATGAAGCAAAAGATGACCAAACGGTACGGCTATCAGTCGGTGGATGGGTGCCAGAACAAGTACAACTTCTACCATCTCTGCACGATGTACTGCGTCAAGCGGTACGGCGAGGTTGAGTTCGAGATCGAAAAGGAGTATGAAAAGCGGATTAAGCGCTTGCTGGAACGTTATCCACTACCCAAGAACTGGCGCAAAGAGTACGACATCGGTTGCAAAGCGTATTATTTCTACAATAAGGACACCCGCGTTGTCGCTTGGCTGCCTCCGACGCACCCCGATGCAAAACTTACAAAAAGTGCAAAGCAGCTACGCCGTGAGCTTATGGAGGAACAGAAGCAAAAGGAGGCTGCAACTGATGCCTCCCATCCCACCGTTGTGGTGGAAAGCTATCCTCCTCCGGCCAAGCCGTTGATCGGGCCTGCAAATACGACCGCTCCATCGCCAGCGAATGTTGGACCGGCTGTGGAAAATCTAAAACCACCCATTGTCAATCCACCGAAACGACCATCAAAACAGCACCAGACGGGCGACAGGGAGGACGAGAAGAGGCAGCGGACATTTTCATCCGGCAATGACTCGGGTGCCGCTGAATCGAGTATGCCCGACATGGATCGTGATCGAGAGTACCGCGAACGCAATCGGGACCGACGCGATCGCGATCGTGATCGAGACCGTGACCGTGATCGCAGGGATCGGGACCGGAGCCCTCCAGCGCGAGGAGAAGAGTAAGTCTTGAAATGAAACCAATCCGTTCGCCATAATGAAACTGTAATATCATTTTCTCTCACAACTCTGTGGCTTGTTTCCGATCATCAGCAACCGATTCGGCTCGATTCGAGAAAGGGACAGGAATCGTGATCGTGATCGTGATCGTGAACGTGACTATCGCGACCATCGTGATCGTCGGCCACCGCGTGGTCCTCCCAAATCGGCCCCTCTAGATCCGATGGATCCGGCCGCATACTCGGATATACCGCGCGGCACCTGGTCCGCTGGTCTGGAGGCACAAGCGCAAGCCGCGGGCACAAAGAAGGACAAGATCATCGACCGCAAGAAATCGCAACAAACAACGGCAAAGTCCGATGGCGACGATGTCGAAGATGATGAGGGGGCGCACGAAGTACTAAAAATTTCAGCCGTTCAAGAATTCCATCAAGACGAAGACGACGACGATGAAATGGAGTGAAGAGTTTGCTGCCGATGAAATAAAGGTATGAAACAACAAATAAAAACATGACTTTTACACCATTTATTGAAACGCCTTGAAGTTGAAGTTAAGCTTTTCTATGTCCATGTAATGACATCGATGTATAGCTGGTAGTTTCTACTCTTCCGTTTAATCCATCTTTCTATAGCGATTCTTCACAAGCATTTTCTTTTACTCCCTTAATTCCTGTCAAACTTGAATACGGGATTTGCACTTTTTTTTTATTTTATGTTCTACTAGGTTTTTGTTCAGTTATTTGAACTGTGGTGAAATCTTCATAAATCGCGTGTTGTTCCAAAACAAACTGTTTAAACGTTCAATTTACAGCGGAATCGTTTCGCATCAATCTAAATTGTCTTTGTCTGAACAATCTGGTCACAACGGGAAAAGATTGTACGCTAATAATGTTTAATGAAACGCTTCATAGTTTGCGCTGAATCACGCTTGCACAACAGTATGGCTTCATCCTCCAGGAAGAGAATTCAAATTGGGATCATCATTTTTACCGACAAGCAAAGTAACTATTACGTGTATACGAAAGCATGTTGCATGTTTCGGTTCTTGCACCAAGGAAAAAGAGGTGTTCGCTATTTTATTGTCAAAAGACGTTTGCGCGCTAACAACCGATAATACTCTACTAAACAACTAAACTCCCTGGTCCACGGTGGTGCCAAAAATCAACAGGTGTCTTCTCTTTCCCTACTTACTAGCATATCAATATGTTTCGTTGCACGGTTGCATAAATTTAACTATCAATTGAGACCATGGTTAAGTCATATTTTCCGTTTCCTGTTGCGTTCTATTGTGTTGTATCCAAAGGGGATAATAGGAGTTTATATACTCCGTCCGCTTCGGTGTAGCGTGCTTACACTTTATCTGTGAATAATATTGCTTTTTTGTGTCGATCGTTACAGCGTGTTACAGCAACTCCAACTCGTCCACCCACCCTCATTCTTCTCTATCAAATACTAGTTTAAAACATTCTATTGAAAAACAAAATAAATATACTCTTAAAGTCATACAACCTATGCATGCCAAACTGTAAAAAATAATCATCCAATTGTAGTGTTGCTTGCTTGCAAGCGGTTTCTTGTTTCCACATCACCCTCCTTATCTTAAATGGTCCTAACTAGACGGAAGTTGACAGGATATCATCCTTCCCTAATGATAAGTTCGTACGTACAAGTCTGACATTAACTCTACGGGGGAGTAGTTTACAATCTAAGCGAGATTTTTAGCTTTTGAACTCCGAAATATCCTCTTGAAGAATATACAGCACATCAATCAATCAATTTATGCGTACAGAAGCAACTTGCTGGGACAACAACAAAAAAAGAAAACATTACATGTTACACTAGGCTCTTCAAATCCCTCCCTCGACCTCCTTTCCGTGTAATGTTGCACCAACAGTTAAGGTGTACAAAGGGAGATGATAATAAACAAAGAATTGCGAATAAACTAACATCTGGAAGGCCACACTGTGATGAATACGCCTAACACTACACTAAAAATCTAAACAAAAGACAACCCACCCATCGGCGGTTCCACGTTGGGCTCATTGAATGAGCGTAAAGGTTTACTTATTTCTAAAACCGAAAGCACCAAAAGTGGTAATTAATTTAAAAAAAAAAGATACTTTCGTAAGTAGGAGGGATATGCTACATTCACGACTAACGATATAGGGAAGCTCAATCTCGTACTGTTCTTACTTCGCCTAAATGATGCTCTTCCTTTCCCGCGCTCTCTGGTACTTGGGTTGAAATCTATCGTCTTGCAATATGTTCAACTTCCAATATGGATGAACGTGCTATAAAAACAAAATTGCCGCTCTCCAGAGATGAACGATTTATATATATATTTATATATATATATTCGTCTTACCATACCATTTCTGCTACTCATGCTCTAAAGAAAATCATTCTAGGATAAGTTGGCACATATTAATAGGTCACAATCATGCTAAACTGTGGGTGGGGCTGGCGGGGTTTATGTGGCACCGTTGTTTTGAGCATGGAGTAACTGAAAAAAAGGTGAAGAGGAAACATTAGTATTCCATCCCGATGAATCGAATTACTTCCTGGTGCTTGCTGCTTACCATGTGCATCACGAGAATCTCTTTCGTTTTGAACGAAATCGGACACTGTTTGCACTTGAACGGTTTGTCATTGTCGTGCTCGGCGTAAATGTGCGCCTTTAGGTTGTTCAGATGGACGAACGTTTTCTCGCAGCTCTGGCACGGGTACACCTTCGGTCCGGAGGCTTTCGCTTCGCTTTCCTCGATCTGCTGCAGAAGTTCGCGGTGGACGGCCGCGCTGGCATGGGTTCCGGTTCCGTCGGTGCTATTGGGCCCACCGTTGGTATGAAGCATTACTACCGACGCACCCGGCGGGCTCTCCAGGACATTGCTGGACTGGTGCTCATCGTCATCGATGAGAATCACTTCCTGCTGCGTTTGCGGGGAAACGACCGTTGGTTTCGGCTTCGGCGACGTTCCGGATTGAATCGGTTTTGCATTGCGCGTGCCACCCGCACCTGCCGTTCGGCCATTCGTTCGCCGTGCCCGTTGCGTTGAGGTTGAGGAAGTCGGAGGAGCTGCCCGATTTGATGCCCGCTTTCGACTTTCCGCCGGTGACGCGTTCGAGCATTTCACGTTTGCCGCCCCGTCCTCCAGTGCCTCTTCCATGTCGCAACCTTCCGAGCTCGGTGCGGGACTAACGGAGGACGCGATCGCTTGCGGGTTGAGCGTAAGCACTTGCTGCATGTGCACTACGTCCCCGTACGCGGTTTGTTTGATAATGGTGGGCACCGTGGTGTCCGCCCCGCTACCAATACTATCGTTTGTCCTCGGATGGTATCGCATCCGGTGCGCCTTAAAGTCAAGGTACGAGGAAAACATTTCCCCTTGGCAGCGGTCGCACGTGTACACCCCGTTGACCGAGTGCATCTCGATGACGTGGTTTTCCAGTCGCGTCGGTAAGCTGTACGTGCGGAAGCAGATGTCACACTCGTACCGCTGCGAGGAGTGCGCCTTGACGAAGTGCTGCTGGCACTTACGCAGTTTGACGAACGTTTTGGAACACTTGCCGCACCGGTAGAGCACCTTGGCGTGGTTCTTCATGTGGCGATCGTAGTTATGCTCGTACTTGAAGCTCGTCTTGCAGTGTTTGCAAACGAAGGGGCGATCGTGCTGGCCGCGGGACGTGACGACGGTCGCGGAAACGGTCGTAACCCCTGACAGCGGACCGGGCTGCTGCTGTTGCTGCTCCAGCTCGACGTACTCCTCGGGCAGATGCTCTTCGATCGTGGTGCACTCGATCTCCGTTTGATTCTCAAATTCCGGTGTTACGAAGTTGGCCAGGTTTGTCTGCATGGCGTACGTATCGGTTCCCACGGTGTAGTAGATCTCGTGTCCCTCATCCATCATTTCTCCGACGCTTTCTCTTCGCACAATAGCCCCGGATGTGACGTACTCCGCCATCGTGCCATCCTCGCACACATACTGAATCTTTGTGCCCGCGGCCACCATTCGCTGCCGCTCATCCATATCCTCTTCACCATCATTTCTCTCGCCAATTATGATCTCGCTCTCAGCACCGTCCTCGATGAATGGCACAAACGGGGAGGGCTCTTGCTGCTCTTCGCCGCAAACGATTGTATCCATTTCTTCTACCTGGACGTCTCGTCTTTCATCTCTAGTACGTATTCGATGCTCATCCTCCGCGGTAGTACTCTCGACTTCGGCGAATCCTTCCTCCTTCTTAACCGGTGGCAGCCGGGAAGTGCTGCTGACCACCCTATTGCTGCTGTTGTGATGTTCCTTCAGCGACGCCACCTCATCCTCTTCCTGCTTGCAATAGCTTTCCGCCACTGCCTTCAGCTCATAGTATTTGAGTTTCAGTATCTCGTTGTTATCGATGCACTGCCGCCGGAAGAGTGAATACTCGTCCAGTTTTGCCAGACAGTCGATGCAAACCCCCGTGGGGAAATCGCTAGCATAGGTGATCTGAAAAGGGGAGGTAATGCATTTCATTAGCAACCACGTTAGCAACCACGTCTATCATCCATCGATCTACAAACCTCTACGGTAGTTAACTCCAGTATTTTCTGCTGCAAGATTTCGTCCGGCGTATCCTGCGCGTAGAAAATTGGTTGCAACTGACCGTGTCCTTCGGCCAAGCACAAGCGGCAAACGTTCATATTCAGACTGTAGATTGTTTTCGGGTGGGTATGCATCTCATCCTCTTGGGTTTCGTTTTCGTTGTTGCTGCCGGTGCCGATTTCTGCCACACCAGAGCCGCCTCCGTCGTCTCTATCTTCTGCGCCGGAGGCACCCTCACTGCGACGAGGATCATCGAAAAGGGTATAAGAAAAGCGTCAACGATCACACAGCGATCATAGAAGGAAGAATAGAAACGAACGTTTTCATCGTGAGCCGGGTCAGTCTGAATCAAAATACTGTACACTGATTTCCCAGCACCATTAAAGTATGCTGCGAATCGCACGAACCGAACGAAACGGGAGCAGATCTGTTTCGCATGCTCACATCGATACCAAACGCGTGTCGGATACGTTGGGGTGGAACGGGGGTTGGGATAGGGCCAGGGGCAACAAACCAAAAACAAAAAAAAAACAGCGCGAAAGAAACCAGTTTCTTCGCTTTCTTTCCGCTCGCGGTACCGTCCCGCGCGCGCCCTTTTCCACGAACGAGTGAGAGTAAGCGAATGCGAGGAGGAGCAACGCATACATCCACCCGCGGAACATAACACTTGAGCGATGCTGTGGCTGTGCTTTTGCATTTTCAAGGAAGCAAACCGTGCGCAGGCGAGTGCAAGAGGCAACACACACTCAACGCGTATAGTCTGCCAACCAGCCTACCGTGCACGAACGTGGCCGGCCGCGAATGCAGTTTGCTGGCGCGGTTATCGCGTTCCTTTTGCCATTCTTAGCCAGGCAACACAGCGAACAAAATCCGCTCGCTTGCATTGTGTGTTTGTGTTTGCCTCGGACATTCGCCAGCACTACGAACAACGTAACGCAGGCTGAAGCGTTGTTGCAAAGCGCAGCTAGTCTCCTCCGGTGCGCTGTGTGTGTTTTGAAACCGCCAAGACTTGCTTCTCGCGATCTTCATCACATTCGCGATATTACTTCGTGGTCAACAGACTCGCATGCACCTTCTCTCTCTCTCTCTCTCCTTCTCCCTCTCTCTTTCTCTGTCCCTCGCTCCCTCGATGTCGTGCTATTATGACCTCCTTCTTTCTTTCTCTACTACCCATACTTGTACGCGGCAGGGGGAGCTTCTATATTATTGATGCAATTTTTGCTCCTGACGATGCTCTCGACGTTACTTGGCTGTGTTCCTTTTTTTTTTTAGCTGGTACTGTTACGTTTCTCTTCTGTAGGACCGAGTACATCTTGCGCCGCCGCCAGCAACCATCCTCACATCTCGCTGGCCTCCAGGGATGTTGTTTTGGATGTGTTGTACCACTCAGAGCCTTTCCAATTTGATTCGTATTTCACACGCAATCGACAGGTATACTGCTCTGATACTGCTCCTTATCATCCTTTTTTTTCTTTTTGCTTAAGATGTCCTTTCTCTCTGGCGCTTGCCACTCCACAGCACAGAGCTGTGTCTTTATTATTTTTTCTTTACACACAACCTTATCAAACTTAAAGTGGTGGGATTAAGCCTGCTCGAGCCTTGGAAGTCGGTTCCAGGCGTCGACCATGCTTGAGAGTAATCTTCAACGCTAGTTTTCATTACAGACCACTAATCACCAAACGCAGTACCGCGGCCCAATGTTTCCTTCGCTGCTTCGTTACTCACTTGCTTGCTTCCTCCTTTATGATCCGATTTTCGACTTCCATGGTCGAAAATGGCAACGAAACAAGGGCATCCACCACAGATGCACGGTGGAAAACTTGGAAAACTGAACTATCGCGAGACACGGCACTCCCGTTGTTTACTACGATATCCTTAGCGCGACTGTTGCGCTCGCCGCTGCTCTGCTGTCATTCTTTCCGTGTGTCGGACCACTTTCCTTCTGCTTTGAGCAAGATTTTACCATCACATAATAATGGGACCAAACAAACAACACGTCTATCAACGTATCGCAATGCCGTCCGCCACTTTTGACAAAAAAATGCAAATCGGCAAAAAAATGGGTAAATTAGGTGTCACAACCCTTTCACACTCGATGACGGCTCAGAAGCAACTAAAATTTCATTTATCGTTTAAATCTGTCATTGCTGAACCGATAAGAACCGATTCCATTCTCTACCGCTTCCACACGATAGGTTTCACGGTTGATGTCGTAACCGATTTAGCGAACCGGGCAAACAAAGCGGGTTTTTGAGATCATGATCATGATCATCATGAGCTGCAGCCTCACAATTTGACGCGTGAACCGGTTCAATACGTAAGTCATATCGTTTTCCAGCTGAAATATATCGTTTGGAAACCATCCCAAAGGACATAAACCGAGACGGCAAAGTCTTCGATAGCTCATCGATACTCTCATCGTATTTTCAATTTTGCGGGGGTTGGGCAAGAATCTGCGTTCCACAAAATAATGGAAAATTGGTAATGAGTGATTGGTATTTTTTGGAGCCACCTGGGTCTTTGCTGTGAGCCCGCGCTCTGAATCATACTGATTTTTTTTTATTGAATTGACGGTTGATCAAATGTGATGCTTTAGCACTTCCTGTAGCTGGTTTGAGTGACTTTTTTTAAATATTTGCTGAAATACTATACCCACACGCCATTTTCAACCGCCATCCAATCGGACATCTTTGCAGGACAACGCTGAATTGAAACATACACGACAGGCTCGTACACGAAACAACATTTATTCTAATGACTATAGTAATCACAATTGCACATGTGTGGGGCAAAACACATTTATCAACACAACACCATCCAATAGGAAAGAAAACAATGGGTTAACAATGTTGTAAAACAAACTCATGCTATGTCTAGAAATGCTACATTACACATCCCTGCGGTTCCCTAATTGGCTCCCCGGGCATTCCAGGTGACACAATTCCTGCCTCCGGCCCAGTTCCCGGCAAAGCAGATCCTCCGGATGTCGCGCGCTGCATGTCGGCTGCCGTTCGTGAATCCTCGTGTGGGCCCGCAGGTTGGACTGCTGCGTGAATGCCTTCGGGCAGCGCGTGCACCGGAAAGGCCGCTCGCCGGTGTGCGATCGTCGGTGGCGCTTCAGGTCCTCGTTCGAACGGAACCGGTTCGAGCAGTACTCGCAGCTGAAGATCCTCTCGGCAGCGATCGGGTGGGTGCGCAGATGGTGCTTCAAATCTTCCGCCTGTTCAAAGGTGGTGGTACACTTGTCACACTTAAAACGGTTCGCTCTGATGTGCAGCTTCGCGTGAACCTTCAGGTTGCGATTGTATTTAAAGTTCTTACCACAAATATCACAGCTGTACGGTCGCTCCGGGTCACACGGCAGTTCCAGCGGTCCTGATGTGTGTGCGGCCACCGCCACCTCGCCAGTGTCACAGTCTCCACCTCCGACTCTGCTGTCGCTTACGTCCGGCGAGTGCTTTGCTTTGGTGCCGAGAACCTTCACCAACGGAGGTACCTTGAAATGTAGCTTCCGGTGCTTTATCAGCGACGGATACTGTGAGTATCCCTTGAAGCACACGTCACATCGGTAACGCCGTCCCGTGGTCTTCCCTCCGCCACCGGCCACATGGGGCTTCTTGCGATCCATGTGTCCCAGCAGCATTTGTTGCAGTTCAAGCGGTGCTCTCAGCGCTATTTCGTACCGGAGCAGATCGGAAAGGGCCTCCGAAAGCGTTGGTGTGCCGGCGGTCGTGGCAGGTGCCGCGACAGCTGTCCCAGGGCTCGGAGATCCGATCGGCGTTGACTCGGATCGCGGAGTGACGGGGGTGGAGGGCATCGCAACGCCGCCGCCAGCAAGGCACAGTCCGCCACACTTTGGGAAGTGCATTTCGAGCACCTTCTGGGACCGAAACGTACGCTCGCAACGGTCACACTTGAAGATGACGTTTGGTTTGAGGTGCGTCTTCTGGTGCGACAGCAGATTTGCCTTCTGGGCGAACCCCTTCGAGCAGATGTCGCACGTGTACGGTTTTTCACCGGTGTGCACGCGCACGTGCCGCTTCCAGTCTTCCTTGTTCTTGAAGCTTTTCGGGCACATCTCGCACTTGAACATTTTCTCCACCACGCCTTCGCTGTGCGACTGCAGGTGTGACAACAGGTTGCCCTCCTTGGCGAAAGACTTCGAGCAGAGCGAACACCGGAACTTGTCCTTCAGACACTTGGCACTGTGCGCCGTCAGGTTGTCCAGCACGGTAAAACTTTTCAGGCATAAATGGCACTTGTAGGGTTTAACCTGCCAACGAAGGAGCAAAAAATAAAATCATTCATCAACAGTTATCCACCAGGGGGACCGTGCTGTGCCGTGCTTACTTTGGAGTGAGTTTTTCGGTGGGACCGCAGGTTGGACAGCTGGGAAAAGCCCCGATTGCAGATTTCGCACTTGTGCGGCCGTTCCCCGGTGTGGATGCGCATATGCAACCGCAGTTGCACGTTGTACTTGAACGATTTCGAACAGATGTCACACGCGTAATTTTTTTCGTTCGAGTGCGTCTCGATGTGATTGAGCAGGTTGCCCTTGTTGACGAACACCTTCGTGCACTTGGGACAGCCGTACGTATGCTTGGCGCCTCCATGTCCTCCTCCAACGCCACCACCAGCGCCGTTCAACAGATTGATCTGCATTTCATGATGATTGTCCACGTGCGTGTGGCGATGCACGAGCAGATGGTGGCGAATTTTAAACGATTTTGAGCAGATTTCGCACACAAAAGGCGATTCATGCTGCGATTGGCCCATGTCCTCCGGGATGCCATCCACAGTAGCACCCCGGAATAAACCAGCATCGTGCATCTTTCTGTGCGCAAAATCTTCCGACATGTCGCAACTGCGGTCAGGAGAACTGGTGTGCGATCCGTGTTCGTACACCCTCACGTTTTGCGATCCATCCTCGTCCTCCATATCCGATGGTTCCCTTTTCGGCATCGTTTGATGGTCGGGTGCGGCTACCGCCGCCGCCACCAGCGCACAGTTCAGTTCCAACGGCATGACACTGAGACACGATTGCTCCAGCTTGGTCGGCGGAGCAGGGCTCTCATCCGGTTCCTTTTTAATCATGCCCGAACAGGTGGCCCCATTCCCCATATCGAAGGCCACCAGGGCGTTTCGCAAGAACTCGTCGTTCGCCACGCAACGCTCCCGGAAGCGCACGTACTCGTCCAGCTTGTTGGCGCACAGTTTGCACACGAACATCGGCAGGTTGCGATCGTAAATGATCTGTGAACGAATGGTAAACTTTTATCAGTCGCCCCCAAGTGCTTTGTCCCCGCCGTATGCTTACCTGTATGGAGGTACAATCGTATATTTTTTTCGTAAGCAAAATGTTCGGGAACAGGTTGGTGTAAAACAATGGTTCCATGTGAGGTTCATTTTTCAAACACAATCGACAAATATCGTTATTACTATTTCCGTATCTTTGGGATAATCTGCAAACAAAAGAGATATTAGTGAAATTGCGTCTCGACAGGTCGTGGATAGATGTTTCACAATTATTATGTTTTAACCATGGTTATGTGGCTGTTTAAAACGTTTAATTTAACAGCATTTAAATTTAATTAAAGAATAAATCAATTAAACTAAAGTTAACCAGTGTTTAGTGACAGAAATATTGCACCGAGAACAATGGCATCCATCTTTGATTTTTTTTTCTTCCATTCGTCTTCGAGGAAGCTTTCTGGCAAACCTTCCACCCACCGACGTAAAAACCAGCCAACGTAAAAAGAAAAAAAAAAACACTCGTAAGAATAAATGACGAATGGGAGAAGAAGATGCTCTCTTCCTTTTTTTGCGGATAGAAAAAATCGCACGCGCGCGCGAGTGAGTGAAAGGCGCGAGGAGAGTGAAACGACAAGCAATTATCTCCGAAACGAGCACTTATTTATGTGTATGGCTGTATATACACACTTACATCTTATTTTTATTGATCGATAAATCTTCTGCCATGTTTTTCCAGCGATTTTTTTTTTCTTCACCTCTGCTATCCGAAGAGTCGTTTGCTAAACTTCCAGTTTTGGATGGTTAAACTTCGGTGAAAACAACCAAAAAAAGCGAAATGATTGCTTCCGTTTTGCCAGATGAACCGCGCAAACTTGTAGGCAGCAGAAACTCCAACTGTTTAGCGGGAAAGAACGAACAGGTCCTGGCCCTCACACAGGAAGACGACAGCAGCTTGGTGGGAATGAGCCATTTTTGGGAAGGATGTTCCCTTCCTTTTAACACATGGAACAGAGCGTTTTGTGAGGCGTTACACACACAAGACACTAGATACACTTCGTGTAGTTCGGCATTCTCCAAGCCACCGACAGGACAACAAACAAACTATAAACGAATTGGACCACACGCACCGCCTCGAAGCTACGAAATCCTGAATCCTGTCACGCGCTTGCACCACCGCGAATGGCATCGAATTGAATGAATTTTACTGACGTCCCTGACGAAGGTGAAAGCAGAAGCTATCACGGACATCCCTTTCCGCCTGGCACTGATGCTATCCTTTTCCCGGTTACTTTTCCCCATTTGCTAGTTCTAAGTGGATCAACAACGGTGGAGACACCCGTCTGCCAATAAAGCACGTGCTGGGGAAGTTAACGTGCAGCCTGCCCCAATGCGGCGCTCTCTCACCCTCTTGCTGCTTCTCTCTCGCACACAGTCTCGCTGTCTCTCTTCATCTCGATGCAGTTTGTACATTCATTCCGCGTATCATAACTTCAATCTTTCTCAGGGGAAAGCTTTCTCTCGGGGCAACCTATGTTATGATTTTGTTCTAAGCATAAACATATTTTTTCATAAGCATTTGGTTGAAACCATAAAAACAAAATATCGCAGCGAATGACACCACTGCACGGGTGCTTGTTGCCAAAACACTCGCAACCCCCAATTACTATTCTCCGTCTTTTTTCGAATTTTCTAGGATTGTGCTACATTGGCAGCATAGGAACTGTGCATCTCAAGGGTTAATAGAATGCCTATACAAATTGTTGTGACAGTTGCAATATTATGGCGGGCTGTCAAACGAGTTTGGTTCGACGTCTCGTTCACAAGTTTCGGAGATACGGCGTTCAACAGCAACTACTAAACGAAGCCCGAATTTTGCCGATACATAACCATGGAAGACTCACGAACAAAGGCAACCAATCAATGTCGTTTGTGTTTGGAAACACTAAACACAACTACGCACATTGGGATTGACTTGAGCAGCGCCAGTGAAGTTCGTGCGTTGGTGAAGGAGATGTACACAATCGAGGTATGAAAATGCTTTCCTTGCCACGAGAGTGATTAATCAAAGGCCATTCCTTTCGTCCATCAGGTGTTTGCCACAGACCAAGTAAAATCCATCTGTGTTCCCTGCTATAAAAGCATGATAACGCACTACAAAAACCTCTCGTGTCGTCGGAACAAAAAGCGTATCGTACAAATGAACTTTGCGATACAGCTCAAACTGAAGTCGGTCGACGCATATCAAGAAAACGGTAACTTCTTTACATGCTTTATTATTCTCACGGGGCATCTAATTACTGGCAACTACTGACCCAAAACATTGCATTTCATTTCATTATGTAGATGCTGTCCTACCTAGGCCGGGCGAAGACACAAACATACGCAATGATGGCGCACGGGAAAGATTACCGTCTGCTACGAATAAGCAAACTAGTGTGCTTGCTAAAGAAACAAGCAACTCTGATCGTGTCGCTTCACCGACATTGCCTCCTGAGCAGAATAACAACACACAAAAGAATTCGGTGACGAAAAGTACTGCACGCAAAGGGGTGATGGGAACAGAAAGCGTTACTAGTGACAAGAATCGCTCCCCAATGCCATCAGTCGGCGCAGAAGAGAGGAAAAAAACTAACAAATCATGTGTCGAACGAAACCAATCGTTATCACATCCTAGCAAACCGAGTGCCAGCGGTCACCAGCCAACTGTTTCCAGTGCTCAAAATAGCGATAGAAGGAACGTTTCGTCTTCAGATAAGAATTCGGGACAGAGGGCACAAGAGAAGGTATCGGAGAAGGCACCAGAGAAATATTCGGAGAAAGCACCAGAGAAGTCGTCGGAGAAGGCACCAGAAAAGGCGTCGGAGAAGGCACCAGAGAAGTCGTCGGAGAAGACTTCGGGTAAGGAACAAGAGAAGGTTACGGGCTCTTCATCTCTAATACCTATAATATCACTGATGGATTGTTTGGCCACTCCTGAGTACCTTGATGCACTTTTTCCGTTAAAAGTATCGCTTAGTCTCGATGACGTAAAGCCGCTGGAATACCTCTGTGATAATTGCTTTCTAACATTCAAAACCGAAGACGAATTTTTCATTCATCGTCGTCAAAAGTGCGTAGGATCATGTCGATACTGCTATGCACAACTCAAATCTCATCACGTTTGCGCCTTTAGCAGCAAATACTCCGTTCTAAATACGAGTATCAAAGGAAGTGTCAAATACCGCGCTAAATACGTAAAAAATACGGGTGCGCATAAGGAAACGGATATATCTAAAAATCCTAAAGGAACGTCAACGAAACCAAAAGCATTTGAAGGTGGCCAGAATTCCACAGACTATGCGGTTACTAAAAAGAGCGGGCTAGATAGAAGCCGCAAGAAAGTGTCAGGTAAAACGAGACTGAACTCTAGCTCGTCTACCTCTAGCCGCTCAGCTTCAAGGCCAGCACAAGCAGGATTGTCGTCGGATTCTTCATCGGAAAGTTCTGCAGAAAGATCAATTTTCATTGAAAGTGAATCTGATGAAGAGATGAAAACACTCGTTGATGATATAAGAAGGAAAGTGAAAAAAAAGATGAAACAAGCGAACCGAATACTCGATTAATGGAGAACGTACAAGAAGTTTGTACATTGTATGCGACCAGGTGGAATAAAGTAGCGCTGGAGTGCCTGAGGGTTTAATAATACAAAACTTTGTCCCATTTCAAGGGACTTGTTGGAGGGCTCTGTTAAACCGCAAGCATTATAAATGTAATACGTTTAATAATATACAGAAATTATAACCATTAATGGTTGAATATAGCAAATACATTGAACCTTCCTCCGTAAATGACTGCAAATTCCAATATCGAAATGTTATGTTATAATTGTACTTCTATAGCTATTACAAACAAACAATTATAGGCACAATAAATGTAAACCTTAAATATTACGGTGTTTATTTCTCAAGGGGAGCATAATTAAGCAATTTTTCGATCAAATCAACATGGCCGAGTAGCATCCGGCGACAGCAGTATCTTTTCAAACCAAGTGCGTCCAGGGCATCGCTAAACAGAAATAAAGAAGAATGTAATCGTACAACCAAGCTCTCTTCGCTTTAAACTATCTAGTACACATACCCTTCCGTATATTCGGCTTGCAGTAGGCCGAGGTATGCTTCCCATTTGTTACCGATGACTTTGCCGCAAGTGAAACACCGCACCGGTATAATCATCCCGAAATCGAATGTTGACTGATTATCAACGCACCGAAAAGCGCAGCCCGTTTTGCAAAACGAATTCAGAATCTTGCTTTCGGGAGAATATTCTTATTCCTTGGTATATTCCCGGTTATATTCGCAAAGACGCAGCCGAACACGAACAACGCGCTCGCGGTAAACAACTCAATGCTTTTGAGATTTTTGACATTTCCTCGAGTGACAAACGGTAACAAACAGTGTTGCCAACAAATTAAAGAAAAAAAATTATGGATTTTTAAACTAGTTTATGGAATAAACGATCCAACGGACACAAATCGAGAATGGCAAAGTCTTCGACAACTCATCGATATTCTCATCTTATTTCCAATTTTGCGGGGAGGCTTCGCCATTCGAAACCCGGAAGTTGCGATAACAAGGACCACAACTACAAACAAAAATCGCGCCGAATCGCGCCGTCGATCGAATGTGTTGCTGCAGGCCCAACATGATGATGATCAGTTCAACTTCGAAGGCAGCGTGCCTAGCAAGAAACGGAAAACGGCAAGCACGTCGGCGACAAATGTCTCGCAAACCGATTTTGAGAATGCATCGATTGAGGACGCGAATGTTTTGTTTTCTTTGGACGAAAATTTACCATCGCAGCGGCGACGCTGGACGAACTTCCGAGTCCCACTCGGCTAGGCCACTCGCAACTACCGATCCTGCCAAGGGCAACAATAGAAACTCCAAAGACACTCCGGATCCCCAGAAAAGCGGGTCAAGCAATCTCTCGCTCTCTGCCCGCTATCGCGACTTTCTGAAACCGATCCAGTTGTCCACCACCGGCTGGATGTCCTCGACGATGTGCGCCCTGAAGCAAGGATCCACTCGACTGCGTGGATGGAATGGCAGATGAAGACAAACGCTGGGTTGCGCAAATTTCGAACATTTTCCAAGAACTGGAGAAAAGTGTGAATCTTGCTGCCAAAGTGTGAATTTGACACGTTCCACAAACTGATTCAACTATTCCATTAAATGATTTGAAACTCTGTAATATAACTGCACTGCCTAGACGACGATTTATCGATCATAAACAAATTTTATTGTCTAAAACGAACTGGTGAGTTGTTTTTAAATTAAAATTATCTTTCCAAGTTATTTACGGTTAATGGTTGGTTGCGTTGTTTCTTAAACCAATATGAACATGTGTCTGCATCCACCGATTCGTAACATGCGTTACCTTTTGCTGCTTTCGACGTCTCCAATCGTTAATTAGTTAATGTTATTGATGTTGCTTCTATTTCATCTATCTTTCTTCTGCACTTCTATACTCTAGCGTTCTATCCAGCTGTCCCATTATCGAATTAAAAAAAAATCAGTTTTGCTGTTAAATAATTATGCACTAAACAATTAGGAAAAAATAAATATACCTCCAATCATTTCCTTTTCATTCGCTTATATCTCCTAGCTATCCATTCTCACTTTTCAGCTCCAATCTTGATGCTGCAAAAAAAAATTCAAATCAATCGCTTCTATCTGACTTCGTTTCTTAAACCACTTAGCGGGAAGATAGTAGTGAGGATGTACTCAACTTAATGAAATTATGTACCATATGTAACGGAAACATTTGTAAGCGAAGATAAATTGAGTTTCCAACAAGCAAACGATCATCAGCAAGTGAGACGGCCACAGTTGTACCAACTCCAAGGTTTTCAAATGAGATAGGACGGACGATTACGGACCGACTAGCATTGTATTATCGAAATTGTGACGCCAGCGACGAAAATGAAATGAGCAATTAGTTAAGCGCGCAGCAAACGGTTCAAGGAAAGGGCTGGATATCATTTACATTATGAAGGGATTGCTTGCCTTAAGGAAGGATTTTAGAATGAATCCATGAACTGAGGATGGCATAGAGCTCTTGCAACGATGGTTTAATCGATCTTCATGAAATGTAACGGAAAGATATGAACTAAACGCATCCTTTCCACTGCACCAGCTGTTTCAGGCCCCTTTTCTGATATATTTTAAGAAAGAGAACCACGAACAATGAACCAACGATGATGATCCATTGTTTCGACCGAAGCCAACTTTGGAATCAGCTTTAATTTGGGCTGATAATGGAAAACTCTTGTCTAGGTAAGCGGTACATTAGTTTCTTACTTCATTGTTGTTTTGAACCTTCATTCGACTGCAACTGTTGACTAGAGTTGGACGAGTGAGGAATTGACGCATTCGACGCAGATCTATTGGCCGTCGAATGTTCCGGGCCGTTCGTCCCATCGATACCGTTGCTGCTGTTGTTCTTGCTGATCGAAGTGGAACTAGCATTTGCGCTCTCAGTTGCCCCGGCTTCCGCCTTGGCCTCCAGCACCGTAATGCAGGTATTAATGCTTTTGATTGCCTCTCTTCGGGCAGACTTTATCTGGGGTTGATCTTCGGCATCGATCGAATCCAACTTCAGCAGGTTTTGGGTTAACATTTCGTCCAGATAGATGTACGTTTTATCTTTCTTTCCCTCCTTGCCGCCTTTGAAGTGTTCCACCTGGTCAAAGATCGCAAGCACATCTTTCTGGATCTTCTGAATTTTTGTTATTGGGTCCTCCTTGACCGACGCCTTCGGGCGACAATCTGGTTGATCGTGCCCCACAGGTTGCGGCTGTTCTTGCTGTTGCTGCTGCTGAGATGTCTTCCTCTGCTGTTGATACTGTGCATTCCCACTGGACGGCTGGTTTGCGGACTGAGCCGTCGGAGGAGACGGTGTTTGTCTAGGGACCGAAGAACCACGAGGCACGTTCGCATTCGATGGCGGCGGCTCCTGTCGCATTTGAGCCGGCATATCCGTAAACGGGGACCGGCTAGCCCCTGGCGACGGCTCGCGTTTGAACCCGGGTGTCTTGGACATGAAATTGGAGTTCGCAAATGTCCGCACGGGAATATCTCGCGCACGATCAAAGATACTGCCGTGCTTGAAGAAGTCGTTCTTGTTCGGCATCTCCATGCCGGGGCTGTCGAGGCCCGACGGGTGGTGTTGCGTAGGCTGTGAAGGTTGCGACTCTGGGCTAGTGTTTACCAGGGGTTCCGAGCGCCCTTCGACAAAAATGGGAATGTGCCGCACGGTAGGCTGCTGGGGTTGCTCCTGTTGTGATGACATTCTAGGCGGTTGCTTCACTTTGTGCTAGCTTTTTACCTGATAGAATCAAAGATAAGATAACCTTGAACTTTCAAGTTCTACACATGGGTGGGAAGTGTTGCGAAAATAATGTTTTTGGCCAAATCAGTGCAGAGTAGTCCAATGTCGATTGTGAATGCTACGATTTGCTTACCGTTTGCTGTATTCCAAGTGCGTAAGAAGCCTTCCTTCTCTAGCTTGCTTTACTATTCGTCACACACCCGCTCCCCGTCTCTCGGACGAACGCCAAGGCAGTTTGTTCTAGAACTTCTGCGAATTTTCTACGCTCCGCTTCAAAACTTGTGCCAATCTGATCTTCGACACGATCCCTTTGGCGTATCTATTTTGGCGTGAAGTTGCCCTTTGCACACGAATCACCCACTTGGAGGTGGTTGGATAATGCGAAAATCAATTTTTTCTCTCCAGTTTTCCCAGCTGCACCAACTTTTCTTGCTTTAACTACAAGAGACGGAACATTTGACAATTGACTGACGAGAGCTGTCTTGTACGTACGTTTGTTGACTAGCACATTCGAATGACTAATGGCAGAATGCCTATTGGTTTTGAGAAAACAAAAGATGAGATAGAAAAGAAATGACTTCCAATTTTTGCTATCGAAAACGAAAGGGCATTTCGAGCGAATATGTTCTCTCTTTTTTTTTAGATCCTATTTATGTATTGAAATTTGAACACATTGTACAACACAGCGTTTGTTTGAAAACGGATACACTAGTTAACCTAAAAACGAATACATTAACCACTGGGCATCAACCTAGAACACAGCAGTGCTGATAGCACATTAGCAAATTGACAGTCAGTAACATTTGCCTGGAAAAAGGTGGAAAATCGTACATTGTTTACATTGACGGAGGGAAATCCTCTCTTCAATATCACAAAAACTAGCTATGCTGTGCATACTGGGCAGAGTGTGAATAACGTGGGTGGCATTTACGCAATGGTGAACTGTTGCATCTCGTTCTGCCCATCCAACGCATTGCATCCGAAGATTTCGTTCTTTCGATTCCCCGAAGCAAGCCAGGACGATCCGAGAAAGAAACCCATATCCCTGAAGCGCCGCCGTGCTTGGATCAGGGTGGTCAACCGATTGGATATCAATTATAAAAACGCAGTTATCTGTAGCAAACATTTCATCTCCGGTAAGTATAGTTCCCCGGTATGTAAAGTGTAATTCTTGAAGCCAGCGAACAAGTAAGAATATCCGTGTGCCAGATGCGTTTGCGTGTGTGTGTGCCGCTTTGAGAAACAAAATGCGGTCCATTTAGCCTAATGGTGCAGTTTTCATTGTTGTTGCCTTCCAATAGGGAGACCAGCGGGTTTGCAGGACTGCCACAATCCAGATTGGGTGCCATCGATAGCAGTCGGTAATGAAGATCCTAAAGTGGCGAACACCGATCCTGGAATAGTTAGCACGAACATGGTTAAGGAAATGCCATCAAGCACGGTGCCGAATCGTGACGAAGAATGTTTAAGAAAGTCCTTAATGGAGGTTGTGAAAAGGTGAGTAATGCTGTGCATGCAAAACACATGCCTTCAGCCAGTAGCATTGTTTTACGCGGTGTAGTGGTGTGTGTTCAGTCGACTAAAGAAGCGGAATTCTGCGCAGCCTTTTTATTCAGAGTAGCTCCGACAATAGAACCTCGCGATATGTTTGATTTCTATCAAAAATACGGCAAAGAATTCGCGTTTGATGTGGAAATCATCTTTAAAAATATGTTGCCCGATGTAACCGATTACGGCTAGCGAGACCATCGTGGTCAAAATCAATCCACGCCAAACGTGATTGTGTCTGGCTGCCGCTAACAAAATCCCTTGTGTTGTAACCCATGCGACAAGCTACTCGAGGCGATCATTTGAGGTGTATGAGGTGCGTCCAAGTGCGTCCGTAAAAACGATCCAGTAGAATACTTAAAAAATCAGCAACAGAAAAAAGGGCATTTTGTACGCACTTTCCCTTTTTTCAACTCCAAATGCATTTCGCTTAACAAAAGGACCAAAATTACACAATGTCAGCCATCAGGCAGCGGGTGTTAGAAGGCAAAACGTTTGCTCCGTAAGTACAACTATCAACATCGCTCGAAGTTACATTATGATCCACAAAGATGGCTGGTCCTTTATTACAATGAACAATGCGGTGTCTCTGTGCTCCGCGGCAAACATCGAAGTATATGGATTCTAGTGTATGTGTGTTTCTAGTTCGAGGGGGTTTCCGTTGGTGTTATTGCTTATTTCGATGATCGCAGATCTTGACATAAAAAAGTAGGCCGTGCGGAATGCTTCTCCTAAACTGGTGGATAAGCCAACGCGAGCATACTTCGATCGAGAGGAGTTATGGTTGGTCGCGTGTGAATAGATTCTATGACGTTGTTTCTTCATCCGCATCCGGGTGCTTTGTGCAAGATGGTTCGTGTATATTAAGGTGTTTGTTCGCTGCGTACCGACAAGCATGTTATATTGTGTTGTTGTTCTTATCCCGCAACGACCGGCTTGCCACCAATCGGTATGCTCTACACGTGCATACAAGCGTCGGCTTCAGTAGAAGTGTTCGTGTGTTTACAATTATTGACCTTGTAAAAGTTTTTTTTATGTTGTTGTTTGAAATAACGAACACATAAGTGTGTAAGTGCGCGCGCGTTCATAAAACAAGGTAAAACAAATTGCGACGAATGCGTAACCGGCTGTCTACGAGGCGCGGTATTGTTGCGTGGTTGTATTGTTCATGAATATTTCACTGCGTTCAAGTATGACGCACAATCACACTTTTCACATTACACTGCAACATTCGTGGCTTAACATTCCCGTGGATGGGATCTGGAAAAGATCTTGTGGAATCTCATCACTAATACCTACGTTAAGCTCCTTTCGGGATTTTCCCATGAACTGTTTGTTTTTCTGTCTATCTTGGATCATTTGCTGTTGTGTTGGAATATTGGTTCAAATAGATTTGCTAAAGGATTCCAGTGCCAACTTAGCTTAGCTTTACTTAACTGAGGCGCATGTGGTTTTCTCACAATTTTTATTTCTTTTTCCGTTTCTCCCATACTCTACGAATGAGTAGCGATTCGGGCAGCATATGTCGATTATGTTTATCCAAGGAGCAGAAGCTTACGCGCGTGTTCGAGGACGAAAGCGGAATCGACGACGCGCTGCTGAAGAAGATTTTTGACTGCACATCGGTGAAGGTAAGTCGTAAAATTAAGGTGATGTACGAGGCATTCATACTGTGCATTCATATTTTCTAGGTGAAACTCAAAGGAATATTTCCATCGGCCATCTGTGCCATTTGCGATTTGAAGCTGAACGATTTCTACAAGTTCCGCGAGAAATGCATAGAGAACAACACGATCCTGCACGATTTGCTTGGATATTCAGAACCGTCAAAGGAAGCAGACGGAGGAGAAAGAGAATGTCCAATGACCGATAAGCATGAAGAAAAGGAGCCGAATGAGGGAGATGATGGTGGTGATGGAGAGCAGAAGCAGCAGCCGGCCACATCGACGACGTCGATCGCAGAAGGTCAGCAGAGTGAGTCCACGGTAGCCATCGCACTGAACCAGCTGTCCGAGCTGGGCTTGCGGACGATGCTGGATCTGGCGACGGACGGAAAAGACGACGGGTCGGAAATGGCTGGCACGATCCGGGTGGCGAAGAACCTGCTGGCCGGTGTCGGCGCACCCGAGGGAGGTCGAAACATCGTGTCGTCGTCTTGGGGCGCCGAGGAACAGCAGGCGCAGCCAAGCGCTCATGCGACGACCCCGAAGCGAACGTTCGTCCTGGCGGCGATGAAAATGGCATCAGAGAGAGGGAGAGTGCAGGGAAAGAACGAGTGCAAGGAATGCCACCGAACGTTCCGCAATGCGTACACCCTTCGGCGTCACAACAACCTTCACACGCGCACGAACCTCTTTCCGTGCGAATACTGTGGCAAAAAGTTCAACGATCGCTCGAACTGGAAGATCCACCAGCGGTCACATACGGGCGACAATCTGTACACCTGTCTGGTGTGTCTGAAAACGTTCATCTCGCCGTCGACGCTGAAGTACCACCTGCGATCCCATCGGCGACAGGAGTCGTTCTATTGTCGCGTGTGCCACGACTCGTTCGGGAGCTACGATCTGCTAGAGGAGCACGCCCGCAGCCTGCACCGGCAAGAGGGTAACACAGACATGGAGGACTTTGTCCCGGACGGAGATCACATGATCGATGCGGCGAGCTTCGTCAAAATCGAACTGGAGGACGGCGAGCTGCCGACGTCGAATGCGGACCATGGCATTTCTACAACGAACGGGTGCCAGAACGACGTGCTGATGGCTCTAAGCGTTGGGGACAATGTGGGTGGCGATGTCGATGACGACGACGGTGTTCGATTGCCCAACGAAAGGTCGATCCTCCGGCGTAAAGTGAATCAGGCCGACGGCGATCATCAGGGGCTGGGTAGCAATCGTAGTCAACTGGGCGGTTGCCCAGTGAGTCATGCGCAGGTTGCCCAGTTGGTGGAACAGCGCCGGCAGCAGTTGTTGCAGCAGGTACTTCAGGAGCAGGAGCAGCAGCAGCAGCAGGCGAACAGGTTGGGTGACGCGGCAATCCATGTGCCAGAAACCACGACGGACGATATGGTGACGGCAATCAAAGAGGAGGCCCCGAGTAATGGCGACGTCGTGGTGAAGGAAGAACCGCAGGACGATTCGTTCGAAATAAATCCCAGCGAGCTATTGCAGCAGGCCATGGAAGAAGCGGACGCCGACGATCAGGAGGATAAGGAGGTAAATATGAACTATTCTGATCTGAGTAGGCCTTCAATTAATTTTTCTTTTGCTTTTGTCTTGCCTCTTTTCCAGCGATCATCATCGTCCTCGTCGTCCCCTTCGACGGTAATTATGTTCCGATGTGACTACTGTATGAAAATATTCCACTATCTCGATGAGCTGAACGCGCACATGGTACTGCACAATGGACTGAAGGGCGCGGGCGGAAACAGTGCGCTCTTGCTCGGCGCACAGGACTCCGAGCAGTTGATGCAAACGAGCGAGCAGCATTCGTCGCTGCAACAGCTAATGCTGAAACAGTGGACCTCTCGAAGCAGCGGCAGCGGTGCCGATGAATGCGCCGGAACTGCTGGTGTTCCACTGTTTACTGCGATGCATCAGTTGCAGCGCATGTACCGACAAGGCGAGGGTGGGCCGACATCGGCCGGACCCACGGAGCGACGACGAGCCGCTTTCGAGCCGGATCCGGTCGACGTAGTGAACGCGCCTCCACCGGAGCATCCGTGCTCGAAATGTTCCAAGATGTTTCGCACAGAGGAGCTGCGGCGTGTGCATGAGGCGACGCACGCCAACGATGCGCTGGTGAACAAAGTGCGAAGCTGCCGGGTCTGCAACAAGGTGTTCAAGTGCGAGTTGAACCTCTTGGCGCATTTGCGCAAGCACCATTCGGGCGCGAGTGATCCCGATGGCGGCGGGGGTGCAGGCGGTGATAGTGCGGGCAGTGGTAACGACGAGTCCTGCTCGCCCGTCTCCAATCTCGCCAATGGCAACGTTGCGCAACTTCTTGCGGCCCATGCAACCGAAAGTGGACCGGTGGAACTTTGTACCGACGGCGCTGGTGCGGTCAGTGACGGCGAGGCGGGTAGCAGCTCATCGGGCGGTGGGCAGCAGTCGGCGGCGCGTCGGTGTGAGATCTGTGCCATCAGTTTCACCAACACGGTCATGCTCGAGAAGCACGTACTGAGTCACTTTGAGCGCAACGAGGCCGTCGCGTTCGTGCCTTCGACCGACCGGCCGTTCAAGTGCACCGAGTGCCACAAGCGCTTCAAGAGAAAAGACTACCTCCTCATCCACATCCGCACGCATACGGGCGAGCGGCGGTACAAGTGCGATCTCTGCTCGAGTGCGTTCGTGCATCCCTCGAATCTGATCACGCACCGGAAGCTCCACTCGAACGAGCGTCCTCACAAGTGCAATCTGTGCAGTGCCACCTTCAAGCTGTTCGCCGGGCTGAAGATCCATAGGAGGCGGTGCGAGCAGAAACTGCCCAAGCTACTAAGCGGTGGTTCAGATCAAGAGGATCCCTGCTTTCGATGGTCAAAGTAAGCGATCCCCATTGTCTAGCAATACTCGATGCGAAAGAGAGCTTTCTCATCTCAGAATGGGAACACAATTATCTTCGCAGAGGCCACACATTAGACTTTTTCCTAGCAAAAACTAACCTCCAAGAGAAATCCAAGTCCAATAACGTTTAAAATGCATACACTGCATTGCTATCATTACTACTTTAAAAGTAACAAAAAAAAAAACAAAACAATTGCCATCTGGGCGGAACAACTTCGTGATACAGAAAAGCACCTTCGGTTTACCTATACTAAAAGCTTATTATTTAACGTTATCATAATTTTGTTTACATTTGTTTATCAGATTTTTAATAGTATTTTTTTCATCCACTATACTGTTTCGATAAGAATATTTTTATTTTTCATTTATAAAGAAAAACAAAAACGAATACAATTGTGCCGTAGGAAAAGTGTACCTTCTTTTCCGCAACTTTCCGCACACCACCCGCGTGTGTGTGTGTGTGTGTCCTATCAGGTATTAACGTGTAGAACGTTTAACAAGCGTGAATGGTTAGCTAGGATTATTAACGATTGATTTACTTTAAGTTCCTTCTTCGATATAGTTCTAACGGAGGTGTAGCAGCTTTGAAAATTATTATGAAAGAGGAAAAAATATTTCTTAAGAAAAGAAAATCGAGGTGGGGTCAAGCATTGAATTAAAGTAAGTCTTTATAGACGAGGGTATGCTCAATCCTCTGTCCACTCTGGCCAATGAAACACCAACGAGCACGCGATGATATCGTTTCCTGCAAGTTAAGTGAGGGAACCCTCAGGCCATTTCATATTTCGTTCATGCAATCGTTCCTGTGTCAGATGAAATCAAAATTAACTTTCCTTGTGGTTACAATTAAGAAACGATTCTTTGGAGTCGCACAACGGTATGGAGTATCGAGATACTTATTAAGATGGTAACAATTTGCAATTGTTAAGAATTGTACATGCATTTTAAAAGATTTATAGTTGGGGCTATACATCTATTCCTCGACATCATCATAAAACTCTACTAACAAATGTTGATCGATTGAAGATAGTCCCTTTTCACTTAAAGGGAGGTAGGACAACTGTGCAAGCAAACTCTTTACGTTTAAGGTAGATTAAATCCTGCGTACTTCGCAGGCGATATGTCCTAGACGTTCATTTTTTCTACTCCTAGAAGGTAATGTGGGTGGAATCTGGAAGATGTAATATGAGGGGAAGAATATCAATTAGTATTAGTGTTACAAACAAGTAAACTGGATGATAATGATGATGATGACAATGATGAGGAACGGGGAAACTTATAAATCAAACAAAACAAAACAAAACGGAGAAAAAGGGCAAATAACTAAGCCATTATGCCTCCTTGTGAATGTATGCCATGAAACAATTACGGTAGCGTTGAACAATGGCTTACACAGAGATTACTATTCCGGACGGTGTCGGTCGCCCAAGTCTTTAGTGTTAATTAAGATGATGATGGAACAATCTACTTATGAAAGTTTGAAAACCTTTGTGAATCTTATCCAAGCAGGCCATAGGAAAGATGAGAAACGAATAAAATTAAAAATTGTAAGTATTTGCGCCGAAGTTCACTTCATTTCAGTATTAGAAACTTCATTGAAGTTGCTCTCGCAGTTTTGTACACGAGATTTCTTAGTATTTCTATAAAAATGAACCTGTACCTGTTTGAATTGCATAGAAAATACCACCTGGTATACTCCATGTGGTACTTCCATTTCCTTCGCGGTAGTATACTGGAGGCTCAGGAAAACGTCATTTCGCCACTCAAAGCCAAGTGTGTTTCACCTCAGGGCTATGCAGACATATTGTTCGCCTTTGTTTCCGTTTCGTCACAACTGTCATTCCGGTCGTAATGTTTACATGCGCGCTCTGTTTCGATGCATTGCAAGCTGTTCAGTGTGAAGCTTCCTGTCCCAGCGCGCAGTTGGCCGAAGTTGTCTGAAGGATGACGACAGAGGCGACCACCGATCGTTAAAGCGCAATTGCGCAATCGCAACAAGCGGCATCGCCTAACGGGACTGTAAATCACCAGCAGGAGGGCCCGTTACGTTCAGTTACCAGTGTCACTCCGGCGCTGTAACACTATCGGAAATAGTGGACACTTCCTACGGTTCAGTTCCTTCTTCTGAAAAGAAGAGCAGAAGAAACGTTTTCGCAGTGTTTCTAGCATCGAAGGAATGAACGACGGTCAAGGGTTGTGTGATCGTGTTTTTGAATAATTGCTTACCAAGTGAAGTGGCAACCTTTCCTTTGACTTCCACACCGTAACGCCATCGAAAATCACCTTGCAGACCAGCCCGCACAGTGAAATGACGACTTCAAGGCGCTGTTACGTGTCTTCGCAAGGTCGGCGCAGGTGAACTGAAACACACACAAACACACACTTGGTCCTTGGAGCTGGCGGAAGCTTACGCAGGGGAAGACCGGACACTCCCTTCGATAACTTCCGCTTCTTCCGTTTACTGTGACTCCGGCCACTGTGGACGACCAACGGCGAGCCTTCACGATGTCGGCGGGGTCGGGGATCGGTGGCGGTATCGGTGGCTCGGCAGCGGCTGCGGCCGCAATGCTGAAAGCGCCACAAACCGCCCTCCAACTGCTGCTGGAGGAAATCAACTTCCAGCGGACGAAAGAAATGCGCCAGCTGCTCAAAGATGGTGAGTATTTCGCTACTTTCCCTTCCCGAAGGAATCTAGGCTACGGTAGCATTTGGAACATTTCCCCCTTTTCCGTGGCACCAAGACATTATCGATTTTTCCAACTGGATTCCATTCATGCCAGGCAATCGGTGTTCGTTTCGATGTAGTGGTGAAAGTTGGCCCCCCAATGGTTGGCATGAGTTATGAATATGCGCATTTCTCTCCATTTTCCCGAGTAGTCGTCCTTTCCGTCGTTCTTTCGCGTTGCTGCAAGCGCCTTAATGTCAAACGGCCCTCTTCTGAATAACAACAACAACGCAACCGGCTATTTTATGCAACGCATTCTTCCATGTCAGGGCGATGCCGGTGGCAACCCCAGAGGGAGGGACAGCATACGTATGTCCTTCCGATTGGGTAACCAATGATTGCGCGCTGGGGTGTGAGGATGGAAAGGAAAAACCAGGCGAAGGATGTGGATGTTGTAAAATTCAATCAAGGATCCATTTTCTAATCGATAATGCGATGCATGTTGTGAAATCTCATTATCTGAAAATGTAGAGTTTTGTAGATCGAATTCCATTATGTTCTCCTGTCCTCGTGAGCAATCATAATCCGGGGGACCGTTAGTTTCTCCATTTCATTCCGGAATTATCTCCTTTTCTTCTTTGGGCCATGGAAATCTGTCCTGAATAGTAAAAGTTCTAGAAGGAAAGTTAGGTTTCTAAAATTAGTCATCCAGGAGGACAGCTGCCTTTGGGGAATCACTAAGCAACCTATGCGAGGCGTGATAAAAAAAAACAACCTACTTGGATCATCAACCATTCACTTGAGTAGAACGCAAAACGAAACATTAGTATTTTCTGTTTGGCTCCAAAAGATGACTCACGTTCTCACGGATTGTTGGGCTGAAGTGATGCCTCTGGTCACATCGTCAATTCTGCTGGGTGAATCACTGAAAAAAGAAAAAGAAAACGCACTAGAATTGATTAAAAACATCATCGATGTTAAGTATGTTTCCTTTTTTGTGGTCATTGCGATTGGTAATGAACAACGATTTACTCTGTTTAAAGTTTAAGGGATCACCGTCGTGAGTTTATTTTGTTTTTCAGACGTTCTTCACAGAAGCGCGCACTGCACTGTCCTCTTTTCAGCACTGCAAGCACGTTCTTATCTTTGCTGCAATGCTCGTCTCAATTTGACATGCTGTAAATCATTTCGGGACGAAAGCGAAGGCAGACAGGAGGGTTTTTTGATTTGCCTCGTTTGGTGGGTTATTCATCCATGCTATAACATCTTCAAATCCAGCTTTGTGTTTTATCCCTGTTTGTCTTTCTTTTCCTATTTTTCAGAAGGTGGATTTGTCGTGCTGCAAGGTACCACCTATTGGACCGATCTGTTCGTGCGGCACTTCCTCTTCCAGTCTGAGCCGGAGCACAGCATCGACTGCGACGATCTGCTGTTCTTCGTGCGCAAAAAGCACATCAAGGGATCGTCGCGCGCGATGCCCAAGTACGAGACGGAGATCGAGGTGTTCCGGAAGGACTCGCGCAAACTACCGATCGGCGACCCGGATGTCGACTGGGAGGAGACGGTCTACCTCAACCTGGTGATCCACCAGTTCAATTACACGCTCACGCTCGCCATCTGCACGCGCACCTCGCCGAAGGAGCTGCAGGTACTGCGGCGCCACTCGCAGAAGGTGTACGCGTCGCCGAGCCGCCGGAAGATGGACACCAAGGGCGATAGCGAGGAGATCACTTACCCGCACATCTGCTTCATGGTGGACAACTTTGACGAGGTGTTCCACGACATACTGGTGCGCGATGGCGAGATGGTGTGTGTGGAACTGGTCGCAACCGACCGCGATGGCAGCGTGCAGGGTGTGATCTTTCTCGGCTCGATCCGGTACGATGCGCTCAAGAAGGTCTACGACGCTAGGGTAGGTAGTTCGTTCAGGAGCCACCACGCAGCCATAGCTCATTATTTCCCTCGTCCCCCGTTCACAGCAATCCAGTCTCGGCTCGAAGGTCGCCCAACGGATGTCGTTCGGGTTGTTTAGCTCGGGCGGCCCTCAGACCCGCTGTGAGTTTGTGCGCATGAAGGGCCCCCAAGGCAAGGGACACGCCGAGATGGCGGTCACCAAACCGAAGGGATCCGGCGTCGAAACTCCCACCAGTGAACCAGGGTAAGCGCGGTTCGTCCGACATAAACAAAAAGTATATCATTTAATCATTTCGATCACCTCTCTCTCTCTCTCTCTCTCTCTCTCGGCAGGTTCTGTGCGACCGACATGTGGGATTCGGAATGGGAGGAGGACTGCGAAGAGTACTACAATTATCGCCACCAGCGACGGCTCAGCGATCCAAGCGCCAACCTGAACAACTTCAGTCGCTACGGATGGCGCACTAAAAATGCCACCGACGGGTCGTCCTCGGCGTACGGTGGCTCAAAGGCACGCTCGGAGAACGAAGGGCTCGACTGCCTGGCGAATGAAGTGTCGGAAATTGAGGCCGGTGATCTGCGTGATGGTAAGACGACCCAGGAGGAAACAATCGGCTTCCTTATTTCACGCCCTTTCATGCTTCTTGCATATATTGTTGTTGGATGTTGCGATCCTCTTTCGCTGTCGTAGAAAAGCTTTGTAGATCGACCATATCCAATGCAAGTGTGCCCAGTGCGCTACGTTCATCTTGCCGTTCATGCTGCTTCACTCCCGCTTTTTCCCTCTTCTCTGAACATTCTTGGTAATCTCTTATTAAACCTCCAAAAGTGCACTGCCTTCCGTATCGAAGCAGCTTCCCTAACTACCAACCTAGTAACATGCATGTGTTGCTCGCCTGCATTATCGCTTGCTTGCTTCTTCGTTTCTACCACCATCGCACGACGCCTACTGTTGTATTTTCGTTTGTTGGTGGCAAAGGACATCAAAGGTATGAGATGAACATCGTATTGCTCCCGGACATGTGGAAGCGAGGGGCTCTCTCGAAAGTCAACCGAAAGGCTTTTCTATGTAGTTTCTACCCATGGTTTGTGACGAATCAACTACTAAATCATCACGGGGAAGCAGGACGATCGCTTTTACCAGAATTCCAGCCCCAAAAGAGGAATATTTGTTTTCTACTGTGTTCTCCTGTTTGTCTTTTTCGTTTTTCATCCCTCTCGGACACCTTCCTCTTGTTCACCTGTGTCGCAATCGTTTTCCTTCCTTTCTTCCTCACTCCGAAAACTTCATCCACCATCCTCATCCTCCATTCCATTCAACGAGATTTATCACTTACTTCAAAAGTAGTGCCCGCCCGCCGCTAGTAAAAAGCTGTAGTTCCTTAAAACACCACCGGTTTGCATCGGTGGCTTTCTTGCCATTCGATGGACGAGTGTATTCCAGTTACCGAATAGACTACTACTACTTTTGTCCTTGTTCGTTTTTCTTATAATTTTCTTTCTCTTCTCTCTTTCTCTCTCTCTCTCTCTCTCTCTTATACACACACAAACACACAAAACATGCACACGACACTGTGGTCGCCCGCTTTCCCCTTCCGTTGTGCGGCAATTTTCTTGCGGGGAAATACACGAACTACACAGATCGTCCTGCTTCCTCCTGCTTCTCGGACATCACGAACATAGCAACGCTTCCTACCGCAGCCCCGGGTGGCAAACCTGCCAGTCTCTGTCAGGTGGCCAAGGGAGCTAGCGGAGGGGACGGAGAGCACGGGGGGTCGAAAAAGAGTCCAACCGTAGAGACCGGCAACACCGGGACAACAACGGCGAATACGACGACGATGAAGAACGGCTGTTGCAGTTGCTTCGGGTCCCGGAAGCGCTGGTCCGACACGGATTCCATGCAGATGTCGGAGGTGTACGTGCCCTGTCGAAACTGTGGCGAGTCGGCCCAGGGGGAAGAGACGCGAAGGACTGACGAGCCGCAGTTGGCAGTGATTGAAACAGAACGGCATAGGCTGGAATCGCTCGAACTGCACGACTCGCCGGCGTGCCTGGCCACCGTTTCGAAGGGCCGTTCGCCGCTGATGAAGCATCGTAATGTGCTAATAGTGGAGAGCGAGCTGGAGTTTGCCGGTGGTGCGAAGGTGCGGACGTCTTCCCCCAGCAGCAGCCCCTCGGCGTCGGTGAAGAAAAAGACCGTTCCACAGAATGTGACAGCATCAGCGTCGGTGGTGAAGAAGCGCGACAACAGCCAGAAGGTGGCGCAGAGCCCCAAGAAGCGTCTCAGCACGCCCGTGTTCCGTTCGAAACGGTTCAACGGGAACGGACAGGAGACTACTGGCCTGGCAACAAGCGGTGGTGGTGGAGGGAAACCCAATGGCAAGGGAAAAATAGGCACCGTCGGCAGCAACAACAACGCCATTAACAACAACAACAACAACAACAACAGCAACAATAACGGACGGAAGGGTCGTGACGTTGTGGCGGGTCAACCGCCGGCCGGAGCCACGGAAGCGACGGAAGATGGCGAATACGAGCTGGCAGACGATGCCGTCTCACTGAATGGCGGTGGCGATCTGACGGAGGCCGGCGAGGAGGTGACTGCTAAGCCGGACGCTGTCGAGCCGCTGGATCCGAAGCAGCTGATTCGTGTCAACGGGCGAGAAGAGTTTCCGGCGGAACGGACCGGCTCGGTGGGATCGTCCACCAATGGCAATGGCACGGCCCGATCGGCAAACCAGCACAGGGCAGGGCATCCTTCGGGAATGTCCGTCTCGGTCGCAAACATCAAGGAACATCGGGAGCGTCGAACATCGAACGGGCGAGTGGCTGGATCGGACCGGGTCAACTCCACCAACCAGAGCAGTGGCGGCGGCAGTCGGTTTTCGTTGATCTATCGAAGAAGTAAGTCGTCTTCGGCGGCAGGAGGCGCGGTCACACCCGCAGCCGGAAAAGACGAAAAGCGAAAGTCAGACACTAGCGACAATCGGAAAAAGCCCGCGCTAACGTCTACGAATGAAGGCAGCACTGATTTGAAAGGGGAAAAGGACGACCATGAAGCAGGAGAGGTCATTGCGATCCCCCAGTCGACTCCACCGGCACCACCTGCACACGTGAATCCTGTGATTGATCAGGAGAACAAACGCACATCGGCTCCTCCTTCTCCTCCTCCTCCTCCTCCTCCTCCAGTCGCAACTTCAACCGAGCGCGATATCAACGGCAACCCGGACGAGACAGCCACTACGACGACGGAGGAAACGAGCGAAAGCGAGCTTTCGAATCGGGCCATCTGGGCCGCGCTGAGGGAATTGCGGGCGAAGAAGGAATGTTCAACGCTGCCGAAGATGAAAAAGCCGAGCTACAACAGTTTCTACGCGAGGCCAACGATCTTGGGGCGGGAAGGCACCGACCCCATTGACACCATTCCGACGCGACGGACACCCGATGGGACGAACATCTACTACCTATGTGATTATCATCCCTCGAAGCGTCACCATGGTCACGGGGAAAAAGGTTTGAAGATGAACAATATGTCTAGTAACCTAAACCTATTATCGCATTTTTGCGTTGCTATGCAATTTGGTCTGTGTGTGGGTGTGTGTGTGTTTGTTGTGTAATGTGTTTTAAGTAGATGCTTCCCCCTATAGTGATAGCTTGTTGTCGAAGATAGTAATTAAATTTCTACTTATTCCAAAATACATTGGCATTCTGCTGCCACCTGTGTGGCCTTTTCTAATTATGTGCACATTCTATGCTTCTTTCTCCATTTTAGAACTTGACGATGGCGCTTACAACCCGCTATGGACAACGAAAGGCTTCACGCAAACGTTCCACTTTTGGAAGGAAAACCGTCGGCAGCAGTCGACGCCGCTCAACGCGTTCCTTACCTACGTGACGCTACCGTGGTGGAGTATAGCGAAAGGTAATGCGACGAATGGCGGGTCTTACCCAGTGAACGCTCATCAGTTTCGTGTGTGTTTCTACTTTTCTCGTGACAGATCTTTTGGACCACCGAGAGCAACCGATACTGACGTTCTAAAATCCGCCCTCAATTTGTTCTGGAAATCATCTCCCACGAGACTGATGGACGTGAAGGAAACGAAGGAGAGCTGCAATACTAACGTAAAAGGCAGCACTTGGGAACCTTCAGAACCGGACAAACCTTTGAAAAAGATGTCGAATCGGACGACACAGGGAATAAGCTTGTGATTTTGTTCGGGAGGATAAGGATGGCCAGGAATTGAATGATTGATTTGGTACCCGATTGCCCAACAATTTGTAACTTATCTCATTTGAATGCGTGGCGTGTAAAGTCCAAGCTGGCCCTGCTTGGTGGCCGATGCCTTCCTTTTTCCAATGGAAGAAAACATTCCTCCAGACATTTTCCCGATGCAAATCTCTAGTCAACCAACGAATGATCTACTAAAAACACACGCGTATGACATTAAAGCGCCACAGGAACAATTGTTACTACCTGGCCGATTGGGTATACTTTGTGATAGTTCGAAAATCTCTCGGCAGTTTCAAGAAAATTGAAATAATGAAGGATAAACGTTTTAGTTTTGCGGCTATTTTCGAAGCTTTCTATGGCATAGCATTATATTTTGAAGAACCCCCTTCCTTATCTTAAGATTGCATAATAATTTTATGTACGTGTTTTGATCTTTTAATTGAATCTTTTGTGTCTCCCAAACGAAATCTCCACGCGGAGCATTATGATGCATGTATTAACGAAAGTAAGCCAACCTTAAAAGAATGGAAACATAAATAAAAAAAAAAACATTTACACAAAACAAGACGCTTGGTTCGATCTCGAACACGATTGATACTTTGTCGCAGGGGGGAGAAATATAAACGGGGGCCTCCACAAGCCTAGATCGTTCCGTTACTATCAATCTTTTCCAATTTCCGAGACATGTAAACATGAACGAACGGCACCATTGAACCAGTGCGTCATCGCATGCAACGGCTTTACAACGGACGGCTCAGCGATAAAGGATGCTCTTCTCCTTCAGTTTCTCCCCCGGGGCGTGGGCCGGGAAGCGAGCGTTGTTGATAATCGAATCTTACCCAGACCCCTTCAAAATACCTCATTGGCGGGCAGCATCCACAACATCCAGCCAACCATCATCCCGGCGGAGAACTCAGTCACCAATCAGCCGTTCATGTAAACGGACGTGGACGAGGAAAGTACTAAGAAGCCAGCGCGCGCGCGCGTGTGTATGTGTGCAGACCCTTTAAAAGATAGGAGCACTCGAGGACAGATAAGTGAACGAAGTGAAACGTGGAAAAGCGTGTAGCATGGCTCCGGCTCGACATCCTCGTCTCCGGTGGTGCAGGAGGCTGTTGTTGTGCACCGTTGGGATTATCTTGGCGGTCTTCGGGGACCTTTCGGAGGCGTGCAGTAAAGTGCCCGTGCTCGACGGTCGGCCAGTGTCGACACTGAAGCAACCGGGTGACAATGGCTACCGGCTGGCGATTCGGGACGATCCAAAGGGATACGAACCGGGCAAGATCTACAACCGTAAGTGGAAGGGCAAAATAGAAAAAAATGCCCTCAGTATGGGTCCAATCGAGCACTGCTGTCTAATTGCTGGGTGATGAACCCAACACGCGTGCATCACAACGTCACACCACGCTCTTTTATTTGTTGGTGCACGGGCGAACTGGCTCATCGCTGATAATTTCCATCAGCAGCAATAATAACGTTCTGCTTAGCAAGCGCTAGATTGTGCGCCGAGGTTAAAGTTCCTCTTTAAACGGCGTGTCGCTGTACTGGGTCCAACTACTAACAGACGTGGGGAGTTCAACACTTGCGCTGTTTAAATAACGTTTGCACACTAAACCGGAAACGTCCATCACATTGAACTTGAAGGACTCGAAAAAATAGCGACAGTGCAACGGGTAATTTAAAAATCTAAGAAATTACTTACCGAACAAAACGTCCCCCCCTATTGCAGTGTTCATCGTTGGTTCGCGGACGCACGCAAAACTGCAGCAGTTCAGCCACTTTACGCTGGTAGCGCACGCCAAGAATGGCCCCAAGTCCATCGTGGCCGGGCCGAAGCGTGTTGGGCGGTTCCAGCTGTTCAGCGATTCGCTCACCAAGTTCCACGATCAGTGCGTCAACACTGTCACGCAGGCGGACGATTTTCCCAAGTCGGAGATCCAGGTGATGTGGGTGGCGCCGGCGGCCGGTTCCGGATGCGTGGCCATCTCCGCCATGGTGTACGAGAGCGAGCAGCAATGGTACGCCGACGATGGCGCCCTGACGAAGGTGCTGTGTGAGCACAGGCCCGAACCGCGCCTCCAAAAGGGTGAATGTTGTGCCTGTGACGAAGCAAAGTATAGTGTGAGTATCGTTGGCAAAACTGTGCATGAGATCCATCCATGATCCATTCATTCCTTTATCTTCGTACAGTTCGTATTCGAGGGCATCTGGTCGAACGAAACACATCCGAAGGATTATCCGTTCGCGATCTGGCTGACCCATTTCTCGGACGTGATCGGAGCGTCGCACGATACAAACTTTTCGTTCTGGGGCGAAAACCATATCGCCACCGATGGCTTCCGGATGCTGGCCGAGTGGGGTTCGGTGCGACTGCTCGAGCCGGAACTGCGGGCGAAGGGTTCGCGGCTGCGGACACTGATCAAGGCGGCCGGCCTGTGGTATCCGCGCGTAAACGCAAACACCAGCTCGAACTTTCGCGTCGACCGGAAGCACCACAAGATCTCGTTGGCCTCGATGTTCGGCCCATCGCCGGACTGGGTGGTCGGTGTGAGCGGGCTGGACCTGTGCCGGGCCGACTGCAGCTGGACGGAGGCACTGGACGTTGACCTTTACCCGTGGGACGCCGGTACGGACAGCGGCATCAGCTACATGTCGGCGAACGCGGAGACCCAGCCGCGGGAGCGCATGCACCGCATCACTACGCTCTACCCGGAGGACCCGCGCGCCCCGTTCTACAATCCGCGCTCGAAGGAGATGATCCCGCTGGCGCGGCTCTACATCCGCCGGGAGCGGCTGGTGCCGCGGAACTGCGACGAGGAGTTCCTGCAGGCGCAGGTGCTCGAGCTAGCGGAAAACACCGAGGAGGAGACGCGCGCCGAGTGTGCCACCACGGACTACACCGAGTGGACGCCGTGCTCGGTTACGTGCGGCAAGGGTATCAGGATGCGGACGCGCGAATACCTTCAGCCCGAGAAGGCGGCCACGTTCCAGTGCAACCGACAGCTGATCGCGAAGGAGATGTGCGTCGCCGACGTTCCCGAGTGTTCCGATGAGGGTGGTGCTGGCGCGGACGCTGGCGCGGACGCTGGCGGGATGAGTTCGGAAGACGTGGGCCAGTCGGTGGCGAACGTGGACGACGATGGGGAGGGCATTGGGGTGTGCCGCACGACCAAGTGGAGCGAATGGTCCGAGTGTTCGGTGAGCTGTGGCATCGGGGTCACGATGCGCACGCGTACCTTCATCGAGCATATGGGCCGGAAGAAGTGTCCCCACATCAGCGTTGGTAAGGAGCAGGAGTAGTATTACAACCATCCCACGCATCACACATTCATTCATTCTTCTTTCTTCTCCAGTTGAAAAACAAAAGTGTATGCAACCAGAATGTTCCATCACGGAAATGGAAGCACCCGATCCGAAATGTCCGGTCACGCCTTGGAGTGACTGGAGTCCGTGCAGTGCCACGTGCGGCAAGGGTGTCTCGATCCGCAGCCGGCTGCTCCTGCTGCCTCCCAACGAGCAGGAACACTGCCGCAACCGGATCGAGTTGAACCAGCAGCGGCCTTGCTCGGACAAAGCCGACTGCCTGTACGACACGTTCACCGCGCAGGAGATTTGCTCGCAGATACCGGAGGCGGGTCCTTGCCGGGGACGTTACCAGCGCTACGCCTACGACGTCAACCAGGGCACCTGCGTACCGTTCTTCTACGGTGGATGCCGAGGAAACCGGAACAACTTCCTCAACGCCGACGATTGCGTGCAGACGTGCCGGGTAGCACGTGCCAGTTCCCAGGACGATGACGACGACGCACGGTATCCCAAGACGGCCGGACCTCCGACGAACCCGTACGATACACTGCCGGTCGATTGTGTTCTCTCCGATTGGTCCGACTGGAGCCCCTGCTCGGTGACGTGCGGAACGGGCCGTTCGGAGCGAACCAGGACCATCGTAACGCAACCACGCAACGGTGGTCAACCCTGCCCGCCGCGTGTTATCAAGCGACGCAAGTGCAGCGGACCTCCGTGTCACTAGAAGAGCGTGTTCACCGAACCGATCCGTGGTTCGGGTTGGAGGGGCTTCTCCATGACAAGTTCAATAAACCCGTAGCTTTGCGGGATTCTATTTCGAATGTATTTTCAATCGCTCGCTCTAAGTGTTTCTTCCAACCAGTTTCTTATCACTTGTTTATTTTTCTGTGTTTTACCTTTCAACCGTAATTCCACAAGTTTTTCAATCCTCTTGTCGCTAATTCGTCCATTTGTCTATCTTAGGTTTTTCCCCCACATGCTCCCTCCCGCACTAGCGCTATCATAAATATATGTTTAAACAACGGTCTGCTCGTGTCTTTCGCCGACCAGACCAGGCAATCTCGCTTGACTCAATTTGTTACTATTACTCTAACGTAACGCGTGTGCTCTATTGCATTGTCTTCTTTCCCTGCTCTTCTGCCATCCGGTAGCTATGAATTTGGCGGACAAGTCTTCTTCGATGGGAGTTCACTCTACTTATTCAATGGGCTAGCGGCGTTGTGATGTCGGCCTCCGTTTCTATCAGTACAGCGTAATGGTGTAATAACGCGCCTTTCTTCGGCCGGGCGTCCTAATTGGTCAGGTTTTTTGTTTGTTTTTGCAGCACAACAGAACGCAACGAACAAGTGCAAAATATTAAATAAGAGAAAAGCTCACTCTAACTAATTCAATCTCCATCACAACCGCGGGCGTGATAACGTTTACGGTAACAGTAGCACAAAGTTTGTAGTTGGGTGGGAAAGCCTCTGGATCCGTATTCCCAGCGTCCATATCTCTATTCCTCTCTCTCTCTCTCTCTCTCGGACTGTGTCAGTGGCAAGCGAATTCAACAATATGCACATCCATCACCAACATCCATCAGGCCAACAAAAACTGCTACGATGTGTCCATCAGCGAGCCTTTCAAACGCGATGTGGCTTTCGGGGTGAAGACGTAGGAGTCACTCTCGGGCTTGAGCTATCCTCCGAGGCCGACCGGTGGCCCATGGAAGGCGGCACGGTTAGGTTCCGCACCGGCGTCGTCGGGTAAGATCGTCGATTGTTGTTCAACGCCGACTGTTGCTGCTGATCATCCGATGATCCGTCTGCCCAACACCACATCGTTTCACACCAAACCCCACCGAACAGAACCGCGTGCATCAGTAGGAAAGAAAGAAAGAGAGAAAGAAAGGTACAACGTAGATTATTACAGTGAACACGAATCGTAAGAATAAGAATTTCCATTTTACAACTAATCCAAATATGTCAAGGAATAAAGAGATGTGGTGTGTTAAAGTTGAGAATTTTTGTTTTACAAATAAACCACACACACACACATACAGCACGACACAATAGACAGAGCACAGTGGACGGCTTTTAACGTTTTTCTATCTCTAGTCGTCCCGTGGACCGTAAGACACCGTTAGAAGAAAGAAACAAAAAAACACAAACACACATTTACAAATGAAACAAAAGCTACATCAGGAAAGTAGTACACAACAGTCCCTACAGTAAAGCGGAGGGAAAGCGACAGCAAAATAGTAACAGGTGGCGGAGGAGAAAGACAGGTTGTTTAGTAAGGAAAGAAACAGTTTTCCATTCGTTAGAGAAACACATAAGGAGGGTTGATTAGGGGTGCTGTTGTATTGGAAGAAGGAGGAGATAAAGATCGGGGACAAAGGGGTGAAGACAGAAACACGCTTCATGCTTCAACAACACTACAAGACAAACCGTCGCAAAATTGCAACAAAGTCTATGACAATCGTTCCAATTTTAAAACAAAACAAAAACCCTCTCGAAATAAGAACTATCACTGTAGATTTGCTACTGCTCAGAACAGAACAGAACAAATCTAAACCAAACGAATGGAAAACGACTTCGTTACTAACCTTCGGCTGCCATGTGCAGCTGTGTGCCAGCGCAATTGATAGGGAGTTATTCACGACAACAAAACTGCAGTTAAGAACATTGAATTGAGTTTTGCTTCTGGAAGAAAAATGTAACCCCCAATTCATCCACACCTTTCCATAAGGAGTTTACGAAAAGTTTTTCATATATCTTTCTGATACGATGCAGAAGAAAAGAACCCCCGAGTTAGATTATGTTATTGTAAACTTTTGCTTTCGCATTTTCCTTTCTTTTATCAACAAAACTCGTTTTTTCCTCATTCCACTTGGCGTTTTTCATAGTACATTTTTAGTGACAAACAGCGCTTGGATATTTTGTTAAACCACCGCCGAAACAAAATCAATAAACGAAACGAAACTTAATTATTGAACGTGCACACAAACGCCCTGTTAATTATTTTGTAGCCTTTTCCCTTTTTGCCTCTTCGTCCTCATCCTCACGGATCCCTTCGTCACGAACACGGAGCCTTCCCGGGGCTCCGTCCTGTTATGCGTTTTTTTTTTATTATAGTACTTTGAAGCTACCATACATTTAAACAGTTAGTATTATACTTGTTGATTTCAGTTCCAGCACAACCATTTACAAGACGTAGGCGCATTGTCTGCTAAACATTCCTTTCTGCTTCCTTCAGTGATGTCCTGTGCAGCAGTCCGAGACAGACCGATAAAACCGTTTCGTTCGAATCTCCCGTGGGTTTACTACGTACCGCTGATTCTATTCAAAAATCTCCCTGCGTAAACTGCGTATATTAAAAAGTGTATTCTACAAAAATATTCCTCCGTCTCATCCTCGCAGTGAAACGCCGCGTGCCGTTTGATGAGAACACTAGGAAAAGTTTCACCTAGAACCACCTAGACACACCTCAAATACATACACACACTCCAAACCTCATGCTTACCGGAAGTCAGCAGCATTTGCACACTTTTTAGCGTCATGCTGTGGTACAACGTCAACTGTGCCCCCGTCGTGGTATGTACTGGTACTGAGCAGTAGTCAGTACACGCTTGTTGCACATAATGAGACGAACACACAGATTGCGGCCACAGAACGAACAGAATGGGCACAGAAAGGAAGAAGGACTAAGAGGGAGTGTTATGGGTTGATGTACAGTATACATAAATAGCCCGCTTGTCTTGCCTGTTCCCTTTTTCAGCACGGTTCCTTTGTGACAACTTAGCGCATAGAGTGATAAACTCGTGTGCCAGCGATTTTTGGGTTATGATGAGTTGTGAACCAAAGGGGTAAGAGTTTTCGTTTCTGTGTTTCGCATTACGTTTTGCGTTTTTCTAACAAATTCCTTCGTTTACGCCTGTAAAAAATGTTCGATTAGCCTCGCGGCATAATAATTAAGACCAACGCATAATAATAAAGGAAAGAGCAAACTTAACGTAGGATTGGTAACAAAAGCAACATTACATCCATCCCAACACCAACTAACAAAAGAGAGGGGAAGAGGGAGGACACACGCAAGTAGAAAATAGAGAAAGAAGGGAACAGCGAAGCAGAAGGAGGTGGTATGATTCTAGTCCACGCCCTTCAACTTGGTTGAATGTCAACGAAACCGATCAACGAAAAAAAGGCCTCCTATAGCTAGATCTTCGACACCATCATCCGCGCATCCCTGCACTACTACAACATGAAGCGTCCATTGCAGGTGCCTCACTGGTGGGAATTGTGCTTTCTATTACTGGCGCGAGTTTGCTTCCTGTTGGCCGATTGCTGCTGCTGCTGCTGCACCGAGGACGACGTCTGCTGATGTGGCGCATTTTTGGTGTTAAAGGAGGTTAGCAGACCATGCGTACCGTTTTTGCTTTCGCTAATGTGTGACTGTGCAGGGTTCGTACCTTGTGATGTCATGACCGGTTTCGGTGGGAAGGGAATTCGGAAGAGTTCAATCTTCAGATAATCACATATCTCCAGGCACACCTGGAATAGGGAGTGCGGAAAGGGAAAATTAAAATTGTGGTATCGAAAGCTGCCCTCTCCCCGCCCCTCCCGGTAGCCCTACCTGACCGCAGTATCGGATCAGATCGACGGTGCACCAGAGCAAACAGAACCACAGCACGTAGTACTCCGGCAAAAAGCAGTTGAAGTACTGGTTCAAGAACAGACACAGCGGACCGATAAGGCCCCAGTCGAGATACTCCATCTCACTCTTGGTCATATGGGCAACCTACAAGACAAAACAAAACAAAAAAATCCGCAAGAAAGAATCCCATGTTAAGCAAAGCAAATTATGAAAGGCAACGCCATACACTTACCACGAGCCGGTTGGTCACCTTGGCCGTGATCATACCGAACGCCATGATGTACAGGGCGGGATGGTTCTCGTAGATGTGATCGGTCGACTTCTGCGAGATGACGTACGCCGGGACGACGACGAACAGGAACGGGATGATCGGCGACAGGACACTGGTACCCTGTATGATTTGTGGTATGTATGTATGTGTGTGTGATTGTGTGGAGACGGGAAGCCAAAGAAGGCGTCGACGCCCGGCAAGGAAGAAACGCGCATCGACGCCACGATGCGGGGAGAAAAAAAACATTTCATTAGTCGAAGACAGGGAGCTCCGAAAGCACCAACACCAGCAGGAAGGATAAAGGAAAGAAAAGGAGTTGTGGGGGACGAAAACGGGGACGTGCACACACAACCACACACGCCGAGGTGTGCGGAGGGATTAGTATAGAGGATTGAAGAATTAGTATAGGGGAAGGTTAAATGGTTTAAGGAAGTGACGGAGAGCGAACATTAATTGTTCTAGCAAAAAAAAAAAACACACACACAAGAAAGGGTTTGAAATATGTCTATAGGCAAACATTATCGAGGAAAAACAAATAAGCACAATTATATTTGCCTAATTCACACAGGCTTATTCACAAAATAATTTAATTTAAATTCTTTTGGTTTGAATTTTTTTTTCTTTTTGCTAAAATGAACGAACGAATAAGGGTTTAAATATTTTTAATGCAGAATGCCAAATTTACAGCTTTGCTTCAACGTGATGTGGTGAGATAAATGATTTTTTTTTTTATGGATAGAGTGTGTCATTGTCATGAGATGATCGTTATGTTGCGAATCAAAAAGATGAGCACTATTGATTGTGAATCTACCATTCAAAAATCAACGCCAAATCCGGCAACCACTTAGGCATTTTTTCCGATGCATGTTAATTTTTCTATATTAAATTCCATAAGATTTCCGAAATGTAGCTATGGTTTCAGTGTGGTGGTTACATTGTGGTCTATCCTGAACATCACCCGGTCGTGTTGTTGTTGTTGGTCAAAGGTGTTGCCGAAGCCGTGAGCTCAATGTCGTTAGCAAGGAAGTAGGAGCAAGGTTACATTTTTCCTGTCCAAGTTAGGGGCTCCACACCATCATCAAAGCGTCGCCAGATCGGTTCGATGTTTATCGACTTTTATCGTGTTCATTTTGCACCGTCTGTGTTAAATTAGATCTCGCGGCCACCTTCGCGTCGAAGGGTCAAGGAAGATAAGAAATGGTCAATTTCGCCAGCGCCGCAGCGTGTTCGATCCGCGGATGGCCTCACGATGAGATGATAATTGAATTACTTTACGCGAATTGAATAAAGTTCAATCAAATGCCCTTCCTCGCAAATGGTGAGCGAAAACTCACTTGGAGGAATTGTACTATTGACGGAGCATATATTTGAGAAAAATCGTACGCTACACCGACAGGAACACAGATTGATCGGAGGGAGCAAATATATCTACAACAACACAATTCTCTATGTTGAGCAAAGCAAATAACTCTGCTTTTTTGATGAGTAGGAAGAAGCGGACAGGACGATCTATGTTGGTATTAGCAGAAGAAAAAAAACAGCAACCATAACTCAGAAGAATAGAAGGACAGACGTTTAAACTTGTTGGCATTCCGTTAGTACAGCATCGACATTAAAGGCAAACACGGACAAAACATACAAGTAGCATGTCTACCATATATTCAAAAAATCACACCCACGCACACGCACACACACACACACACACACAGACAGCACACCACCTGCCAAGCGAGCGCGACACACAGACACAAACACACACACACACATTGATTAGTGGCCTTACAGCAACAGTTGATCCATTCTTGCCCACGCCACCGGTAAAGATAACGGCCGAGTTCTGATACGCTAGCAATCCGAACACAAACACCGCAAAGTACAGTGGGACCGTCTTTATGTCGATGCCACCCATCAGCGGAAGCTGCATCGAAGTTGTTGGTGTTGGTTGTTGTTGTCGTTGTTGTCATGGGACATTTTTAGATGGGTGGGAGGGTGGGTTTTGGGTCATTCGGGTTTGTAAGCATTTTTGTATGTGGTTGCAAGTTAATTTCGTTTTTGTTTTAGTTAGAAGCCAATTTTAATTTTTTTAAAGATTAACCAAAAATATATAATAGAGATAAAGAGAGAGAGACGAAGAGAAAGAGGGGGGAGGGGGGGTGGGGTTGTAGAAGGAGCAAACATTCCAAACAGGAGCAGTGTAGAGAAGAAAAAAAAGAAAAGAAAGACAAAAAGGACAACGGCAGAAGGCACAGAAATGAGATAAAAAGAAAGGGGAGAAAGAAAAAGAAACCATTTCGGTGAGTTCCTAGTACGATCAGTAAAAGTAAACGAATACAGCCCTAGAATGTTAATAAAAAAGAAAGTGCATATAATAAAATCGACGAAGAAACACACGCGCCAAATACCAAAGGTACTGAAATTAAGTACTCAACAACTTAAGTTGCGATTGCGATCTCCCCAAATGTAAACCTCGCGGCCGAGAAACGAGATATGTTAAAATAAACAAATACTAAACCCAACCCCACACAGTATTGGTATTGCGCGCAAATTATGCTATGCTCAATATATGGACGACGGCCCCGGGCTTGCTGAGGTTTAGTAACGTTTAATTTAAACCGGGATAGGGAGATTATTCGATTAGCCAACAATGATAAACGGTGATGAGAAAAATAAGCTTAACCGGGGGAACAAAGGAAAAGTATTAGAGGAAATAGAGCGAAGAGAGTGAGAGCAAGGGGAGAGTACAACGGAGAACTCTTACAGCAACGGTCGAACCATTCTTGCCGACGCCGCCGGCCCGGAACGTTTGGTAGAAGGTGACGAGCATTTGCAGGAAGCCAAAGGTAAAGACGCCACAGACGACATAGTTCCAGGTACCACCGGCCAGCGGCATCTACGGTGGATGACGGAGAAGGGGTTGGTGCGTGCGATGATGGTGAAGATGTGTGAGGACGAAGGTGTGCCGAAGGACACGATAGACCATCCACGGGGGAGGGACGGACCAGGTTTGAGTTGACCGTATCGGATCCAATTGGTTGGATAAGTTAAGTACACATGTGTGATAAGGATAAGAAATAGAGAGAAAATGAATAAATAGAAGAAAAATAGCTCACATGGCAGAGAACGACAAAGATGAAAAGAAACACAAAAATAAAAGGGAGAATGGTATAACCACGGAGTCAGCTGGTAAACACAATGTTACAGTTAACAATTACATTTTACAATCAGCAGGAGGAGCAGCACATGGGTAGTCACTGCAGGCAGGCAGGCAAGGCAAGGCAAGGCAAGGCAGACAAACAAATTGTTAGAAAATCCAAAATAGCTCGATCTAGGGGGTAAGATCTGTGGGACTGTCCAGTGCACCAGCGAAGACGATAGCGGCAACACGCAGGCTCTCGGCATGCATATACTTCGGAAAGGAACATGTTTCCCATTTCTCTACACATTGACATTGTCCTTCCCCGGTACACTCCTGCGGTAGCACAAAACATACATGGTAGACATGAAACCCAACTCTGATCCAGCATCCATACTATACATACTACAAAACAACACATCAGAGAGGGAGAGAGAGAGATATTTCATGCAAATCTTCGATCAGAACATGCGCGACATAACGGGTACGGAAGGCACGATAAGACGTACAAATAGTCGTTAAAAGTCGTCAGTCCAGTCGTTGAGAGCTTTGGTATTGTAGCTTTATTCTTATTTCCGGATTTTATTTTGTGTCTGACGTCTGCGTTACCAATCTTCACACGAAAGCAATCGGTTCTTAGACACATTCCGATTCGTCTTAGAAGGTGACGTTGCCCACAGCTTGAAGTTAAGGGACACTTCTGTTAAACTATCCCTTGTAGTAATATCGTCTATTATCACGGATCACGATCACTCATGCAAAAACAAAACGTTGCAATTTTGGCAGCAAAACGTTGGAAAAAAAATCATTAAAGGAATTCGATTCGCAAAATGGAAAAAGGGTGAAAGCGAGCCGCAAAACTCGCGGGAGTCGAAAGGATACGGAATGTGACGGTATGAAGAAGTACGGGTTGAAGTACGGGGGATGTTAGTATATGGTAGAAGGACTGGAAGACACTGATGACTCCAATTTCAACACGGAGAGCGAAATGAAAAGCGGCACTTACGGCGACCGTGGATCCGTTTTTACCAACGCCGCCCGCACGGATCACGGCACAAAATTCCAGCAGCGACCAGCCACCGCACAGGATGGTCATAAAGGCCATCGTGCTCCACAGCTCGAGCTGTCCGAAGATCTGCAGACGGCCGCACAGCGGGGTTTTTTGTTGGCGGTTGAGGGGTTCGAAGGACGAGGGAACGATCGTTACGGGAAAAAAGGAACAATAGGGTAAAGAGGGGGGGGGGGAGAGAAAGAGAAAGAGGGAGAGAGAGAGAGAGAGAGAAAAGAACGATTTCATGAGCGAATGACATACACGCGGCGGTGATTTGCATTCCCGCAGGATGGTTGGAATCAATGTGGTGTCCAGACAAATGGAGGAGGATCCAGGAGGACCTTTAAAAGCAAACACAGATTAAATAACAAAGAAGTGTTTTTTTGTGCCAATTGGGGTAGCTGTTAATTACAACAAATATCAAAAATCTTCTCCTCTTGATGTGACATTGGCATACTGTTTAAAAATTGCTCGAATCAACCAATCAGAGCGTAATTGTGGAACATTATGTGATTCATAATTTGACATAAACTCAATGTGAGTAACTAAACTCAACATGATCCAATTGTAGTTCCGGTTCACCAACCGTTGTACCTACAACACGTAAGCACTCTTTCTGCTCTGATCATCAGAATTAGGCATGGCTCTTCATGCTCTAAAACTGAACGAACGCTGATAAGAGCGCTACAATCCACCCAATCCACACCCTTTTCTCGCGCAGCGAATCGAATCGTACGATTCGGGCAAAAAAGGGAAACCCAGACCTTCAGATTGTACAATGCCACAATGGCCATTGCCGGGCGGTGTTTATAAATAAATAAAAAGAAGGAGCTTGCTTGTCCGTCGCCTGATCAACACCGTTTCCCTCTTATCATATCGACAAGCGCCAACGCATGTTCACGTACGGAAATTATCGATAAGAACGATTCGAACGAGGCATCCTACCACCACACCAAAAGTCGGCTAGGATGAGAATGGGCCAATTTCGTCTTGTTGCACACCTCTTTTCCAATGTACGAGGTTTACGTGATCCATCCACATCCAATGTCTTCAGGCGTTCTGGTGTGACACGCGGCCGAAAGGAACGACAGAAGGGCAGAAAGCGAGTTTAAATGTTTTTTTTTTTTGCCAGCAGCTTTGTACTTTGAACACAACTCGCGCGCGCGCGCTCGCGCCCGGAACCCCAATCGCGTCGATGCTCTCTACGCTCCATACGAACGCAATGAAGCCACGCGATGCAATCGTCGTTGTGGTGGTGGTAACAAAGCGCGATGAGCAACATCACGCCATGTGCTCGGTGGTGGTTCGCCAAGCGGTCCGTTAAATGTGGATGGATGAGCATCGCTTTTGCTGTGTCTAGTTTATTCCACCCAACCGCGCCTGCTTCGTTTGAATAGTGTGAAAAATTGCACCATCATGCACGATGCATTCGGGTCGCCGTTGCTACTGCGGCAGTTCTGAAACCATTCGGGACCTGTGGCCACCGCAGGGCAAACATCATGGTGGCCTAGACCGTGGGCCAAATATTTGCAGGACAATTGTTTCTAATAAATTATACGAGCGTTTTATCATACCACCAACATCAGCACAATCTTGGTCGCCGGTGGGTGTATTCAAGGCGTTACTAATCCTCATACGTCCCATCGCCAGCCGCATCTCGATTGACACGCTTCCAGAAGTGGAAGCAAAGAAGCCGTATCGTTATCTTTTTTTTCGCACCACGAAAAGTGTTTCGCCTCTCGGCGAACGAATCATGTGCGAACAGACTCTTGCTCGAAAAGCGCATTGGGAGTTCACGTGGTAGGCTCTGGGATGTGACAATTTGTGGCGCTCCGACAAATTCGATTCCGAGTGCTGAAAGTCGGTTGGCTCTGGCTGAAACGAAAGGTGAACTGCTGACGGGCGATCCACTTCGAGGGGAACTTACTTTCGTCATCCAGATCGTTGGGCCAAAGACGGCCGATATCAGATGGATGCCGATGATCGTGCACTGGGCCTCGGTCACGTCGATCCGGCCGAAGCGTAGTGTGCCGGACACGTACGTCTGCCAGTGGGCACAGTAGAACAGCGTCATGGCGCAGAAGCACTGGAAGAACATCCAGCGCGGATAGAAGCCCAGCTGGACGGAGATGCACGCCGACAGGGCGACGAAGACCGTCGAGATTGAGTCGCATCCGTGATCGAACAGCTCGCCGAGCGGGGAGGACGAGTTCGTCCGACGTGCCTGCTTGCCGTCGATCGCATCCAAACTCTGGTAGATGAAGAGCCCGGCGGCGCACAGGGCCGAGGCCCATCTCGGTGGCTCCTCACGTCCATTTGGACTGAAGCTGTGGGACAGAGAGAGGAAAAACGAAACACATTCAGAGCATGACTATTCTAAAATCTGTTACGACAACTCATTTTCAAAGTAATGTCTATAAGTTCCAAAATTGAATTATAGGTACTGAAAGCGGTTCAGATTCACGTCGAGTCCCTTTTTAGGTGAGTTTCAAACTTCGCGTTTCGAACTTTTTCGTGTCATAGCAGACCGCGCCCATCCACTGCAATGATAAGTTTCAAATATAACTTCTAGTTTCATTTTTTGACGGGTTACTATTCCATATCAACAACGGAAAGGGAAATTTCGAGCGTTTTTTTTTCTGTTCCCCAGCTCCGTGCACCAAACCACCGGCCGAAAAGCCGATGCGTTTCCATGGAGACGGCGGAATGCTCGTTCGTTCGAAAGCATGCTGTGAGAATGTGCGTGGAATCTGAACTCGCACCAATGTCAAAGTCGTGCAAATACCGGCTAATACCGGGCGGTACGGAAACCAAACATGCCAAAACACGCATGGCTTGCATGGTTTGCATGGTTTGCATGGTTTCTTCCCATGCTTCCACGGAAATAGTCCGGAATGTTCCTGACTTTCTAAGATATTCGACAGATATATTTGCAGCGTGCACGCGAATGAAAGTACATTATGGAGTGTGATTCATCAGAAAAAAAACAATGTACGTTGAACAATGACGATGCATAAAACTGTTTTCTCTGCAACAGTGTTTGCCTCAATTGTGCGATCGAAGTGTTTCATTTCGTTTACCTTTCTGTTGCGCATCCATCGCCCCATTTGCTGCCCACTCTTGCACTATCTCGCTCTCCTTCTCTACCCATGCGGAATTGAAGTTTTCTCCGTCCTACTCTTGCTCTCTTTATCCATCACCTAGGACGGCGTATCTCGCGAAATTACATAATTGCACCATTCTACTTCACGTGCGAGATATAGTGGATGCGAGGGAATGGAAGCGTATGAATTTTTCCCCCTTCTCGGAAAGTTTCTCCGACGCGCCGAGTGTCTTGCTGCAAAAACCATTTGTCTTTGGGAAGGTAGTAAAACCCTTTGTTTCTGGTTAGTTCGATGGTTGGACACTTACTAGATCAGGACGAGCGTGGTGATGATGTTGATGATAAGCCCGACTATCGTGATGAGATTCGGTGCAAACCACATCGGTACTTTCGATACGAGCCAGCACCACCACGGCTGCAGGAACGGATCCATCAGGCTGACGTTGGTACATGAATACTTGTGGTCTCCGAGCTTCTTCAGCTGCACCGGGTGCAGTAACTTTTGCTTGTAGAAATACATTGTTGTGTCTGTTTCCTTCCGCTGACTCGTGTAACTGATAAACAACAAAAAACACTTTCGTCCAAAGCCTCTAAACGTCGCGCTGCTGCTTAAATTTCACCAAACTTTCACAGCCTCTTTCATCACTACGCATCGACATTACGCTCCGAGAGGAGATGGCTTCATCTCTAGCGTCACTAGCAGACCAATTTGCCAATTTGTAGACAATCCACTTGTGCGAACAAACGACACTGCTCTCACAAACAACTTGAGCCGATGGTGGCAACGTGTCGGACGGTCACAGCACAACTTTTCTTTACGAGGGAAGCTATAGCTCAAAAGTAACCCTATCAGCTCTCGTTAAACGTTTGCCTTGGTTAACGTTCTCGCGAAGTACACGCACTTTCAACCGTCTAGTGCACTGGCGGAACTATTCCCCGCAGTTTCGCCGACAGAGGCAAGCGGTGAAATCTCTCCACCGAAGTTGTGATTCATCCGGGTTGGGGGAAAACGCTTTTCACTTCCTGCTGTATTATTCGCGCAATTCGCACAAACCTGCACCTCCGAACGACGGGACTGTTATTTGACGTATGTGCGCTAGCGTGGAGAGTCACCTGGAGCACCTATCAGGATCGATCCGTTCCCAGAAGAGAAACGATGCATCCAAATCCGGGTATCCCAGTTCCGCAGCAGTAGCAACATCGATCACATTTTCGGCTATAAAAGAAATGTATACAATCCATCCTTCATTCAGAAACAGATGGTATGTTGCCTTTACTATTGGTTGAATAGTTTATCCGTTGTTTCTAAGGTAAAGGGGCCAAACATCAATCCGCTGATCCAGCTGTTTCTATTGCAAAAGAACTTGATTCCGGATTGTGTTTGAAAAATACACGAATGACCATCACTCTTCAAATCATTTCAACTGATCCATTCGGAGCGTAAGCTACTAGTTGGCTCGCTTGCACGCATCTTATTTTCCAAGTGTTATCCATCTCGCTCACTCCATGCCGTTCACGCGATTTCCTTCCACTGAACTGCAATTGATAATAATTCACCAAGGTGAATATAGTTGTTTATTTTTATTTTTATGTGTGCAAATCACCGATGCTTTTCGAGATTCAGATGCAATTATTCTAATTGTACTTTTTTAAATTGATTTAATTTTGAGACAAAGTTTCAAAACTGTTCCAACACGACATAGTGTGGCACATTCGAAAGCCGAGCGAGTCCTCTCAGTTATCTATAAACCTTGCTATCACAGCTGCTGTCAGTTCGTGTAATATTTATTGCATTTTGCTTCTCGCGAGGACCAGCATAAATAGCCCTTGGCCGACTAAAGTTTATCACAGTCCTAAACTCGAGCGTTCGTAGCAGACAAATCATATCACCATGGCTGACGGTAATAGTTCCGATGAGGATTTTTCCGACGATTGGGTACTGTACTCTCAGCGACCCGAGTGGTCCGACATCGAACCGCTGCCGCAGGATGATGGCGAAAACCCGGTCGTAATGATTCAATATAGTGAACGATGTGAGCGACTAAACTAACGAATGTAAGCTAAAGAATGTCAATTAATCATAACTTCTCCGCTCTCTGCGTGGTTTCTTTCAGTTAACGATGTGTTTGGCTACCTGCGGGCGATTATGTCGCGCCAGGAAAAATCTGAACGAGCATTGGAGCTCACGAAGGATGCGGCCAAACTGAACCCCGCAAACTATACGGTCTGGCAGTACCGGCGGGACATACTGAAGGCCTTGAGTTCCGACCTTTACGAAGAACTATCATACATCGGACGCGTGATAGCGGAGAACCCGAAAAACTATCAAGTTTGGCATCACAGACGCGTTATCGTGGAATTGCTAAACGACCCCTCGGGCGAGCTGTCTCTGACCGAAAGTATACTGGATATGGACGCCAAGAACTATCACGCTTGGCAACATCGGCAGTGGGTCATAAAAAATTATAAGTACGTTGAGCTGCGTGTAATTATGTTTACCTTTCCTCCGCTCTGCAGAGCTACATGCTACGTGACAAGCGTAGTGTTCCCCAGAGTGAGATGATAAGAATATGATTTTTTTTTTCATCAATCGCCCATTCTACCTTCTCTTCCAGCCTCTTCGATGATGAGCTTTTCTACGTTGACCGCTTAATCTCGGAGGATATGCGCAACAATTCCGCCTGGAACGAGCGATTTTTTGTGCTGAAGCACAATGGCTTCACGCCGGAGGTGCTCGAGCGCGAGGTGAACTACGTAATGACCCGTGTGGGTTTGATTAAAAACAACGAGAGCCCTTGGAACTTCTTGCGGGGGTTGCTGCAGCAGGGCACTGGGAAGCTGGGCCAGTTTCCTTCCGTGGTGGAATTCTGCGAGGATCTATACAACGATGGCATCCGCTCGCCGTATTTGCTGGCGTTTCTGGTCGATCTGTATGAAGAGCAGTACTTCGATATCGTTGCTTCGGGTGGAAACGAGGCCGAAGCGGAAGAGTATCACGTAAAGGTGCAGGACCTTTGCGAGTCGATGGCCAACCAGCACGATAAGATCCGCAGCAAGTATTGGCGGTACATCGCGGAAAACTTCCGAAGAAAAGCTTCAGAGCGTACCACGGCTGGCAGTGGCAGAAATGGCGTTTAGTAAGGAATATCGTACCGGCTGCCGGGGAACCGAGAAGTTGCATCTTATCACACTACAAACATTTTGTTAGATTTTCATTGCTATAATAAAGGCGAAACGGAAAATGAATATTTAAACGTAGCAAATAATCAGCAACGCGGTAGCATTTTAAACACGATCACAAGAAAAAAAAAAATGAGTGATCAATCATTCAACCCGATTTAAAACATGATCCTACCTGTGGACTCCACTATTCGGTTGGGATTCGGTATCTTAAAATCGATTGGCATTTTCGTTTATTTTTTTAATATCTGGTGTTATTATTAGTTTGTTTCTTGTTCGCTCCGAAACGATTTATGTTTGCTACTATCCACTATCTCCCGTCTTAAACTCTTCCAAGCGTTTGTTGTTTGTGTTGTGGCCACGCTAGTTAGATATTACCCTCTTTCTCTTCCTCTCGCCTTTCAATATGATGGTACACTCGCTTTAATGTATGTTTTTTTTTTCTTCATAATCATCTTTCCATCTCTATGTTTGCCTTGTTTATGGTTGTCTCTTCATTCAACTTTATTATTATGTCACTTACTTGAAGAAATGCTGCTTTTTTACTTATCTTTATACAAATGGTTTCACTTGAGGATTCTTCTTCCGCCGTTTTCCATTATACCCTCCCACGCTCCATTTTGGAGAAGACGTTCGCACCCGCACCACCACTTCCTTTAACCGTACCGTATCTTGCTTAAATTGCATCTCCTTTGCTATTGCTGTCTACAAACGGATTTCGGATTCATAACCAATTTAGAATGGTTTCTCTCTCTTTCATCCAACATGCGGATTTTGTTACCGCACCCTTGCATTTTCCCATAGATGTGCATTCCGTTTGTCTACTGTTTTGATTTTTTCATTCGTTCCCTTTCTTTTATGCGGGCGGGCAGCTCTCCGAACGATTCCTATTCTGCAATTGGAAGTATCAATGCTTCGGGCAGCTGCATCGCACGAAAGGCGAATGGTTTTTTCTTTTGAATTTCCACTAAGAAAACCTACATGTCACTCACCAGCGTCGCCCGGTCGGTGGTAAACGAAGTGATTTGTTTAAACATTGACGTATAAAACCCAATCCAACAGTAAAATAGCATCGCACACACACGCATAATAATGCCGTTCGTCTGCCGTTGCGGAAAAATCGTACCATATCAAAATGTTGACGTGTATATTGTGGAAGGAACGGGGGGGCACTTGCACAATTTGTTACAATGTTCTGAAGTATGAGAGTTGTGCGATGGGCCACTGATTGAGACACTTAAAGGAGTAAGAAAGTTCAGATGCAATACCACATGCCCTACGTGGAAAACGTGAGTTGCTAAAACTAAAAACAGACGTACACGATATGAGGGGATTTCAATGAGACAGAATGGTCACGAAAATAGGTCGTCCGTCTACTACTGCTACATAATAATGCTTTCCACATGCACCGAACAAACTAAGAGCGTATTCACGTACTTGTATTTTAGAAGGAAAATCGATCACTCAATTCGTGGAAAGAATAGGATAATAAAATATTAAACACAATAAACTTCTAAATTTGGACCTAGGGAAGCGATGTAAATGGAAACAAAATACAACAAAAATGTACCCATAACAAAGAAATACAACATTCACCCGACATGTGTTGTGGAAAAGGAAAAAGTGATACAGTATTTTTTCTCTCCCGTGGAAGTTACTTTTGATGTCGTTTTGATTTGTGAGTTGATGTTTTAGTCATTACAGGGACTACGTTTCATCTTGTAGCGCTAAACACAATGAGTTTATGCTGATAATATGCCTTTACTCGCCCTGTCTAACCTCCAACACACTTATTCCCCATAGTACCTCATTCTTCATCAAGGACACGTTTGGCCAGGGACCACTCTATTCTTCGAATCGTTAATCGATCGAACGACTTAACCTTTTCTCTTGGATTGGCTTTTGTTCTTATTATCCAGTCCGTTTTTTTATACTCTGCTAGCCAGCTGCTTGCACTTTTCTCGTGAGTTCGTGCATTTTTTCGTAACGACGATGGTAGACACTGCTGTATCTTAATTTAGGATGTTGTGGTTTTAACTTTATTTTGACCCATTCGACGTACGGAACCTGCTTCTTTAAACATTTAAAAAATATATAATATTTATAGCTTTTCCCTCGTGACACGTTCCTTTTTCCTGCTAGCGACATCGGATCGATTTAACGTGGTATATGCTGCCAACAGGCGCCTCGTTCCGCCCATCTTGCTGCAACTGGGCAAGTACGCCCTTGGAAGGTGCACGACTCGCGCGGCTAGAGACCCACCGATCACCAACTGGCTTGGTGGTTTATCGGTTGTGTTCTTCAGCATCTATCGCACCTCAAAACAATGTCCTTTTTCGAATGTTGCGAACACACTACTGCAGCATTCGCACCGGAAGATGCGCACACGGATGAGGGTCTTTGATGTTTCCGGTTTTACGTTTCTGGCACCTCCTCGCGCTTGCCCCGTGTTTTTCCTCCTTCTGGTATTGCCATTTACCATTGAATCGTTCTAGTGGTATCTTGCTGTTCGGGGGTGTGTGTTTGTCGGAATTTTAGTTTCTCGCTTGTTTGTATATACTCTACTTGTATAACGCATTTTGGGGAATATGCTTCTGTGAGGGTGGTGGCGGTCGTGGTGGTGTTTACGGAAGCTACACGGCTACACGGCTCTTCTCCGCTGCGAGTGTTTTTCATTTCTTTTTATAATCTGCCTGTTGTATGTTCTGTATTGCCCGGTAGTAATCCGGTTTCCGCTGCTGATGTGTTTTTGTTGTGAGATGTGTACGTGTGATTTGTGTGGTTGTGTTTTGTTTCTACGCATGTACGGGTGTAGGCGAGTAAAATACTTATGTTTTATGAATGGTACGGTGCTACGTATATTGCTGGAAATAGTCCTTTCCGGTTACCGATCTCGCCGTTCCACCAGTGCTCATCGGAACGGTCCGTCACCGTGATGACGTCCCCTCGTCGGAAGTCCAGCTCGCCTGATTCTTGCGCTACGAAGTCGTACAGAGCCTGCACCAACATCTGCAACGAGAGAGTCACGCCGGTAAACGTAGTAGGCCTCGGTTTGAGTTTAATTTCAAGCTCAGCAAGCGGTGCGCAAGACGGAAAGCTTCCCCCCAAGTTTGGGGTTACAAAAGGGACGATAAGCTAGAAATGGATTTTTTGTTCTTTTGCTATCGAGATTGGTTTTCAAGAAGTTACCCTCCCACTCATCGGCCCACGTTCTTGTATTTTGCTTCCGCTATCACGATCAATTGACCATCCAGCAGCAAAACGCCCTGAAAGTGTCACGGAACGCCGTACGATGTAATTCAATCGAAGGACTATAGTGTGCCGATAGTCAAGGGTGGGAGAAAGAAAAAGATATAGAGAGGCATGGAATGGGAGGACAATGTTATGGCCATCCAACCTTGCGTCCCATGTTCTTTCTCCAGTGTAGGAGGAAATTGGGGCACTAACAGCCTTCTTGTGACGATAACAAAAAAAAAACCCCAAGATAAGAAAGGGCAAAAACGGACATCCAATAAAACGCGCGCATGATTGGCTCGAAGAGTGGTGATAAAATTAAATTTACGTCATTACCATTTTGCCATCATCAATAGAAACCCTGCTAGCGAGCGCACATCCTTACAAAGCGCGGCACAGGAAAATGATTCAATAGATCCTGTGGTGATAATGGCTGGCAAATCGTTCCACAAACCACACGCTACCTCCTATGAGGTTAGATTTAAGCGAGGAAAATAGAGCCTTTTTCCAATGGCCATTTTCGTTAAAATTGAAAGCACGATACAGCAAAAGTACGAATTTGACGGCTCGTTCAACTTTTATGCCTGGAGGAACAGGCGGAAGCTTTCCGACGTGTCAGCGTAGAGCAACAGAAATGTTAGGGCACAGTATGCCCGCCAGTGCCAACGTACCTCTTCTGGCACCATATCGCGCAGTTTAACGTCCTGCGATCGAGACACACTAGCGGTACGGTGGTAGTCGACCAGTTCGTTCAGCGAGTTGAACTTTACCACCCAGAGGAAGAACTTGCCCTGTGCGTCGCGCAGCACCTTGAAGTGCTGCACGCCGTCCGAGCACTTGACCGACAGGCTGAAGTCGCCGGGGCTGGACTCGCTGATCCGTATCAGAAATGCGCCCTCGTGTTTGTTCGACAGCAGCTTCTCGGCGTCCGCTCGTGTGATGCGTCCATAGTACCAACTATGGAGAGAAAGAAAGATAGACCGTTGTCAGTGTAATTGGCAGGAGCACAACACATTAAGGTGCCGATGCGTGCGATGTGTTTTCGCGTTACTTACTCGTGATTTTTCATTTCTATGTAATTGCTAGGTATCAGTCCTTCCTTGCCATCCAGTTCCGCTCGGTACCAGTTCATGTCGTCTTCCATATTTAAAATCTGTTCCGGAATGGTTTCATTTCGTCAACGTCAACGAGCGACGCGAGGATCCATGCAGCAGCAGCATCGAGAATGAAATTTAAAAGAAAACAATATCGTTAATTAATGACGATTTGGTATAGATCATAGAAATTGTTGTATTGTAACCGTAAGAATCTAGTTAAAGGGGGGTGTGTGAATATCTGCAGCACACTGCATTATAATAAAATTATCATGCAAAGAGAGCACACAAACAACCAGGCCAAAAACTACTTCACTACGTGTTTCGCCAAAATACGCCATATGTTGTCAACCCGCAGTATCGAAAACAGTTCGCCGGAAAAACAACCATTGATAGGAAACGCGCACCGCCACCGTACTTCATTTTCGACTCGATAACGATACAATCACACCGGCATCGAGTCGTAAATTACCCGGAGAGAGAGAGAGAATGGGAGGGAGACATTGCGGAGTCCCAATCGAATGGACATTTCTGCGGGTTTTGATGCGTGGGAACGCCTGGTGGTTGGTGCATAATTTTACCATGTTTTTTGACACCGAGCTCCGCTTAAAACCAGAACGACCCCTCCCTTCCTTCGAGCGGACAGAGGCAACGATATTTCGGCGCACATTGGACAAACATGAATCCAATCAAACCCCTTAACAGACGGCAATGCGGTGAGGCCGGGGGGGAGGCGTGGAGCGTCAGCATTACGGATGTCATTCGTGGAGGTTACTATTATGCTAATTACACACATGTGAAATTTATGCACATCATCAAACGCCCTCGGAATGGTCGGCCCCGGGGCGAGATGCAGTCCAACCGAAACGGATCGAAAGCAGAAAAGGAAGGTGGTTGTGTTGCGGGGGAAATAGTTCATCAAGGAAAGGCAGCGGCGGAACAGTTCTCCGGGTGTCAATTTGTTAAGCAACTGATGGCGGCGCACAGGTGGAATCGGCCCATTTTTTGTTTCCTTCTTTCGGTTCATCGCTTTTGCACGGTTAACATAACTAACGCTAAAATAACTTGACATATTCGTTATTTTTTAAACATGTTTCATAAATAAGGAACCGACATGAATAAGATCTCATCTCAAGTGAAATGTCATTAAAACTTTGCAGCAATGGAAAAGGGCGAATCCCGTGCGAACTCGTCTTCAACTGCAGCCTCGGGTTATTTTCCCATGTTCATACTTTAACAACTAGAATCATCATCGGGGAAGAGGTTCAACTTCAACCGACCGCGAAATAAAATGTCAGCATAAATGATTCCTCTTCCATAGATATTACACGGTTGCTTCAGTAACTCGGATCTGCAACACCAGCTGTCTGCAAAAGGCAAACTTATTACGCATATTGCGATGGGTGAGAGCGATGGGTGAGGCGTAAAACTCATAATCATCGATTGCACGCCGGGAAGCAAATGTAAATGCTTCACATTTCCCTCTTTTCATAAGCAACGACGGACGACGACGTGTTTAGAAGTGAACTTTGCTTGCTTTAAATGAAGAAGCTATATCGGATTTGGGTCGTGGGTCGATTTGAGAAACGTTCAAACAACAAACTGTCTAATTATGTTTTACTATCTAATTTCCTTTTTCGTAGTCAAAGTCTCCCAACTTCAATGCGATCACAACAGCGTAAGCGATTGCATATCAACTGGTGCTGTCTGTTTAAACCTTCAGCATCGGTCTCGCCAACCGGGTCGGTCGGTTTCGTTGCACAATTTCATGCCCAACAGTTATGGAATGGCCTGCACATACCTTCTTTCCCTGTCACAACGCACAGAGCACGCCATCGCCCATGTAGAGATTCAGTTAGTTTTTGCTTTTGGATTTGTACACCAATGCAACAAATTGAACCGATCGATCACTGCAAGCGCATGTCGATACATCTGCAAGATTCGCCCTGCTTTTGCAGACTGAAAATGAAATCGTTCGCATTAAGAATGGGTGCGTGAAATGCAACTGCAAGCGTTTCAGAAGATGGCGATGGAGCAACGCAACGCTGGGAAACCTGCTTTTCCGGAGCCCCCCTTCGAGCAATTAGAATCGGCACGAGATGAACCAAAATCGAAATGAATGACAACAGCGAAATGTTAAACGATTAAGAAAGCAGACGATAAGGGGAAACCTTTCTTTATCGTGCGCTTGTAACTGGCTCGTACTTCAAAACTGAAACATAACAAAAGCGGTGGAATTCTCACACATACAGCTTTTTTAACTGCTTCCCTTCCTTCCTTTCTCTACTTCCGTTTCCAGTTCGGTCACCCCGGATCGGAAGATGTAGGAAGAGAGCAGACATGAGGACGCCAAAAACACACCTCCTCGGGTATCAAGATGCCATTTGAGAAGTAATTAAAGCATTTTTACACCCTTATACCTCGTCTTCCGCCTTCAGTTTGCTGCACAGTTCCTTCCCGAGTTGCATGCGCGGATTTTCCAGTAAATTATATAAATTATGACATCATTTTCATTACCCGCGCGTGGTGTCGCTGTCGTGCAGGTGTGGAGGAATGTTAAAAGTCGCTCATTTAGCCCCACGACGACCTGGAGGGGGGTTGAGGGGTTGTGTTAGTCGACGTCGGCGTCGTTTGTCGTAATTTTATTATTATCAATTTTCAATCGCGCAAGAAGTCAGGCGAGAAGTCAAGCGCAAGCCAAGCAAATGACTACGCCGGAAGGCAAGCAGGTTGATGATTTTAGCCTCTTTTCCCCCTCCGTACTGCGTAAAAAGTTATACGACTTTCCACAAGTGCCTGCTCGAAAAGTCGAAGCCAACAAGCGAACGGTTTGGTTTGGTTTGGTTTCTCGCTGGTGTTCGAGGTTGTTGATAATCATTCTCCTTTGTTCCCCCCTTCGTCGAGCATCGGTAACATAATTTCCGTTTGCACAAAGCGGATCGAAAGTGTTCCATTTAGGGAAAAGGAAAAACTGTACCGATGAACTACAACAGAATATTTGTCGGTGGCATCCACAACTGATCGAAAAGAAAAACCGAACCCTGACAGGAAAAGGCTCACCCTCGGAATTTGAACAAAACAATGCGCAATCCACTAGAGCATTTGTCTTCTCGAACAACAGACACTACATGTTGATTGTAGAATTTCCAGCAGATTAGCAAGCAGACCCAAAGCAAGACAAATAAAAGAGATGTTTTCTTTTGGTTGTAACAAATGGAAATGAGAACCATCGTCCTTGGATGTTTTTCTTTCTCTCTAAAAGCCACCACAATCCATCCCGGAGTAAATGCATGAATTCGCAACAAAAAAAAACTTTAAAAGAACAGGAAACAAATGAACCTCCTGGAATTGACGAGGAGACAACGGGCCGCCTTTGCACATGTTTCCCCCACACCGATTCGTACTTGGGTGGAAAAGCGGCGGAGATGTTGTGAAGAAAGTGGAAAATCATTACTTTTTCATCAACTGTTTTCCACCAGAAAGTGGAAAAGAAAGGAAGGCGACGAAAAGCAAGCATTGAAAAATACTAAACAAAGGCAAACCACCGTCGTTGCGCCGTCCGCGGGATTCTTAGAAACGAAATGAAAATGTTGCAATAGGAGGAAGCAGCTGAAGGATCTACCTTTTAAAGAGCAGCTCTGGCTTTAACGTCTATTGGGCGAATCTCGGGCGATAACAAGCGTTTGAGTGGATTGTGTTTGCATCCGACAGCTCGCCCAATCGGTTTCGAAATGGATCGAAATTAAATGAAAAGGACACATTATTTTCCTGAGGTGATTGCTTTTTTTTTTGGTTAACCTGAATAAACGGCCTCCCAGTCTGCCGAAGGTAATGTGTGCAGATTCGGTTCTTTCTCGCACGCTTTTCCGGATTTTCCACCACACACGCAAAGTGTAAGTGTGCCCTTGTCAATTGTTTCTTCTCGCTTGGCTCTCGGTCTTCGCGCAAGTATGGAACATTTGGTTTTCCTTTCGATTGTTGAAGGTCAAATCCAGTGCCCTTTTGGAGGACACTGAGCGATTTTTTGTTCATAGGTGTTTGCCGAAGACTTTGCCGGCAAAGAATGACAGGAAGTGAAAATTCATCGTTAACAATATACAAACAACGATAAATTTTCTTGGAAATAACGGCACGAAAGATTGAAAAATGAAAATATAAAAGCTAACAGGAAAACAATGTCCATTCAAGTTTTTTACTATTAATAAATAAATAGGCAGTTTGAAAAATGCTCTCATGTTGCCGCAAACAAGCTAGAATTTTCCATCAGCTCGAGTGTCGAAGAAAGCTTTCTTTCAGTCCGAGGAAGAAAATTGAAAATAGAGAAAAAACAAAGGACACAACCAGGGATGGGCAGGAGAAGGATCGGCCCAAGGAGACGCATAAAGAACACTATTAATAATTTGTCCGTAAAGTGAGACGACGACGACGACGACGACGACGACGTTGATGATGCACCAACCAAACGCCAACCGGACATAATCTACACGGACTTTGGCTGCCAAACTACTTCAACTTCCTACTTCTCGGGGACCCGGTCGTTGGGAGTTTATGCTAATAAACTCTCTCTCTCTTTCTCGTTGTCATACACTCTCCCTTTCTATTGCTGTCTGCGGGGAACCTCGTCCCCGAGCAGGACGGAAAATACAGAATGCCGACCCACGAGGTGAAGGTGGACGAAAGGGGTCGTCGTTGCCGTCGACGTTGGCGAAAGTCTAATAATAGAGTACGAACGAAGGAGCGGCTGTTTGGGCCTGGCGTAATGATGCACAGGTAGGAAAATGTGGGAGACGTTTTGCCGTGAGACAGAGAGACCCAGGAACCCTTCCATACCTCCTTGGGTGGAGTTCATCAACTCGTTAAGTTTGCATCACCGGTTGAAAAGTGTAAGAACTTTTACTAATGAACTTGCCACTTGACTTGGCACATACGTTGGCAGAGTTTTGAGGAAATAGAAGTTTATTATCTTTTCAGAATATCTGGATTTATTGTCGGCTTTCTTTAAGAAAATCACTCGCAAACTTTAGTTGGAAAAATTGTCGAAATTTCAGTTCCGATGACAAACATCATGTTGATGCCAGAGTTGATTTCTTCAGCCCCTTTTTGCCGATGTTTAAGACTGCCTTTACACCTTTCATGGCGGGCAAGTTCACGGAGGTGAAAATGGTTTAAAGTGGAAACGATTGATACCACTTTTCCAGACAGCCAACGACCCCTCGCGGTCAGGAAAGCGGAACCGCACGTTTTGGGGAAAAGTTGTTTGCCAATCCAAACGCACACACAAAACCAGCCAACAACGCGGTCCGGTCCGCGCGTTCACGTTTTTTTCTCCCTTTTCCGCGTTGCAAAGGAAAACCGAATCGCCATGATCGCCAAAATCCGAAGAGAGAAAATCGACTTGAAAAGATAACGCTCTGTGTCTAGGGCCAAAGAGCTCCCTCCACCGAAAACTCAATTAAAAGGACGGGCACAAACAATTTGGACGCCGAAATGCGGTGCCCTGCGTTGGTCTGCTTCGATATTCCATTCCGGGAAATCAGATCGATCCAAAGCGGACCCGGTAAGGGGGGGATAGCATTTGGGATCGCATGCTGCTGCTCATCGAATGGGAACCACATCCGCTTCCGCTCGTTTCGCTTTTGGCTTGCCATCGGACGTGAGACCGCAGGGTTTTGTTTGATCTAACCATAGCGAAGAGGTGGATGAGGTGCACAGCTTTGGGGAACATCTCAAAAACGGACCCAAATGGTATAAAGGCACAACGAAAGATGAATGGTTTTGGATGAACGGATGGTTGAGTACGCGAGCGGCTCAGGCATTGTTATACTGTTGCCCCAGAATTGCCAGAATCCGGACCGGTGTGTACCGCCTCTGTAGGACCGACCCTTTTCTAACATCTACGATACCAAGCGACGAAGCGAGGCATCCTGAACGGAAGATTGCGTGGATTGCGAGTTTGGCAAGCGAATTCGGGCAAATTTAAATTTCAATTCAATATGCGCGAATATTTCCCAGTCCTTCCTCTCGACCGTTGGAGCGTTACTCATCGACACAAATGCCCACACATACATACAGCCAAGCGCACGCTCACTATTCCGAATTTTCAACTCGACTCGTCAGATGGATATGACAAATTCGTCTTCCCGAGGAGTGCCCTTTGTTGGTGGTTTCCTCTGGCCATGACACACACTCCAGAATGCGAATGTGAATGGTTCAAAATGCGTCCTCACATCGGGCGAAATGAGTTTGTCAGTGGGACATATTTTGTCCCGAGTTTAACAGAGAGGGCAACCGTGATATCATAACTCTCATAGCGGAAGGAGTTTCCTCGCAAATATTTCAAATTTAAAAAATTCATTTTTATAAAACAAACCCGGTTAAAAGACACCTTGGCTTCATGGGGAGATAGAAAACAGATAACAAGCTAGTAGAATTTTAGTCTTTAGTAGAAAGTTGAAAGCATAAATACATCATTCCGACGTACATACTTCTCCTGAAATGCTTTGGATTTGAATTGCCCATCCGAAAATGATGTAATCAACGATGTTGCTCATTAGGAGGTTTTGTTTTTAACAAAAATAATTGTTCATGAACTGGCCTACCGGCTTCCAGCTTGGTGTTATTTTCGCACCCAGAAAGACATCCTCCAACACGTAAACTAACGTGTTTCATTGTCCCCTGGATCGGATGCGAGGGTAGTCGACATCGGGGTGACATCGATTCATTCCACGTTACAACGGCGATTACCTTACGGCAGCGCACATTTGCATTGTTCGCATGGTTTTCCCCGGCCACAACCAGCATAATACTCAATGCATGCCCCCTCGCTCCGATCGTCCCTTGCTGGCTGCCAATTTTTGCATTCGGATTCCGGTTGATGGATGAATTGCAACCGTTCCCACAGCACAGCACACTCCATTCTTCGTAGACGGCAATGTTGCCAATGCGAGGAGCAACATAAACCATTTTCCTTTTTCTCGCAAGCCACACCACACATACGATGGATGTGACACGAACGAGCGACTCTTCATCTAGTCCATCCGTTTGGGTGCATTATGTACCGTTCGCGCTTTTTTCTGCGGCGATCCTTTGGACGAACGGCTGCAACTCCGATAGGAAACGTTGGTCGTGGTAGCAGTTTGGGATGGCTATGAATAAGCGATGCATCGGTTGACCCACTGATCGAATCGCTGAATAAATCATCCAGCAAAATATGTTCTCCATTGATTGATGATCAGATGCACTTCGAATAGGTTAACTCATGCGGTCATTTTAAAGTAGAATATGTGTAGGGAATACTGCACTGCATAACATGCCAATTACAGTATGCTACTACGTGACATTTTTTCATTAGCAGAACCGTTCTAGATTCGATTATGTCAATCGGTAAACGAACCTTTAATTACCAAAAAGAAAATCGATTGATTTCCATGCACATTTGCAGATGAAATTAATTTCCTTTACAGCAATCATTACTCGATCGCTTGAAGCAATGTATGCACATGCTCCATTTTAATTTGATCGCCAGCCGGTGCGTTGGTGGACCGGGGACAGGGTAGGAGCTAATTATCCATTGGCAATTGTGACTTACTGTTTCTTGCTCGCTGGTTATTCGTCCGAACGAGCCCCACGCATCAATCGCAATCGATTCGGGATGAAGTGGGCAAGTTGGTAGAGAGAAGTGGGGCGTGACACGAGAGATGCAGCTATGTTGAGTCTATCAATTAAATGTTCCCGGCACACGATGAATCAAACTGGAACTCGCCGACGACGACGACTACGGCGAAGACAACCATGAATCACTTAAAGAGATGAGCAGTCGTGTGTTTTTTTTTTCGTGAAGTGCTGGATCTTCTAACGCCAAGGACAATCGGCGGTAAAATTTCGGAAACTGTATTTATGTAAATTAAGATAAATCGATTCTTAATGGCTCATGGATCAGTCGCTTCCTTTGCCATGGGAACAGATCGATATTAGCATCCCCATTTGCGTGATGAATTTTGTTACCAATCGGTTTCACAATTTTAGAATGTAATTAATTCTTTATGTAGGTTTTTCAAGCAAACCCGGGGGAGAGGGGTGGAGTACAAATCCTATTAAAAAATCATTTATCTTCACATTCCAACGAACAGCATATCGTATCGGCACAAGTGTAATTTTATTATTCCATTAATACATTTCCCCGAACGAAGCGAGCGCATCAAGAAAACCATTTGAAGACCGTCCGCCTCGAAGCGCTTCGATAACTTCATTAGCGCGTCGCCATTAGGCAAGGCATTCGCTCGAATCACTTGCGATAATGTTGAGAGAAACCGTTTAAGCAACCGGGGACGCTCCACGATGTCGCAAGTATATACGAGATGTTCAAGAACTTTGTTCTAGTTTTTGCTTGAAACGACGGCCGAAACGGATGGAAACAACGCGGTCCCTTTTGGACACATCCTTTAATTCACCAAGACCATGTATACTTGCATTTTAAGATATTCTTGAATTGGAAATCCTTGTTGTGGTAGAAGCGCAAAAATTGTTTCAAAGTTTTCAAATGTGTGAAAATTCGTTCAGTTAAGGAAATCGACGTTAAGGAAATCGATGAACGCACGTGTGTACGTGCTCATGTTGGAAGAGGCACAGTTACGCTGCTTCCGGTGTCCGTTTAGTGTACGTGCCCATGGCCTATCTCCTGTTATATCCGTATCTTCAAACATAGTTTATGAACGAGGAATTGTAATATTAACACGTGGAATAAAGTTCTGTTGTATAATGACCGTTGTGTTCCTCAACTCGGCGTTCTTCCAGATACGCCAGTGCAATAGATCCATCGCTGTTACGTAAGCTGATTGGTTTAAGATGAGCTGCATGATAATTTTAATCATGCTCCAAAATTGCATACAGGCCATGGACATGTAATGTTCGTTATGACAAGTATGATCTGGAGGCGGTGTTGTTGTGTAAATGGCACCCAGCGTACGACCCAGCGTTCGCTCGATTCGCAGCGTTTGATGGAACTGGTAACACGGAGAATGGGATAACTTTTTCCATTTCACGCTTCGTCGGGGATCCGCTAATGGGGTAGAGCAGGCAAAGGGGACGGCATAGGCAGAGCGTTCTAGCGATCCGACAAACGACAACGACAACCTGCCTCTACCTGAAGCCGAACTTTAAGTAGGGCCGACAGTTTCAGGTGGGCTTCCAAGAGGTAAGGCTTCATCCCTGGCAGAAAACTAGCTGGGGTCTTTGGAGAAGGCAATTTTCATTACCACAGGAGAGCAAAATGATTTTAAGCAGCCTACTGCTGGTGACTTATTTCGATTTAACTAATACTATCCCTACCAGTAACTCTGATGGAAAAAGGATCACAGGCTACAGGGTTGCTCTCGAGACTCGAGAGGAATTTGCCCCGAGAATCACATAATGAATAGGCTACCACTCTGGTTTGGTTCTACTAAAAAACCACCGACTTGGAGTTGAATATCGGTCGATGGAAAGGATATTCATTTAAGGGAAGCTTTAATGTTCTGCTGCCAACGGGAAGAACGAGAATTAGCAGTGCTGTGGACTTTAAGTTTCGCTCGAGAGCCTTATGTTCTGCTTCTCCAAGGACGGTGCAGCAAATAAAGGCACAATTGAAAATAAGCATCTTGTGCATATCATTTCGTATCGCAAAGGGTAAAGTACATGGACGATCCATTGCGTATTTCATGTTTCTCGTCGAGTGATATAAGCTGAAAGTGACAGACGGAACAGTGATTTGGTCCCAAGTGTAATCAATCAAAATCACTGTCATGCCGGTGGACGCCATCACGTCATTTGTCGTCGTCGTCGTCGTCACCGGCATTGTTGAGAAGGTGTCTGGTAAAAGTTTCTACAATCGAAACTCGCTCTGTTGCTGTTCTTTCTCTCCTTTCTTTTCCCTTTCGTATTAAGGACCTCTAAGGGCCTGTTGCACGATACTTCCATGTCCGGAAAACGGGAGACTAGATCGAAATCTCAGCTGGGACCGACGCAATTATTTTTTGTGATAACATGCTACACAAACTAAGCTCTGAGATGTGTACTGTTATTAAAGCTATGCCTCTCATTTACTACGAGTTGAGCTCACCATGAAATGTTCATAATGGAACATGCCAAAGGCTCTTTGTTCCCAAAGGCAGGATGGAAGTCTTGGAAGTGGCAAGTTGGGTTCAAACGGAGCCACCAAAATCCACGATACAGCAACCTTAGGGGACAGTACGAAATTTGAAGATAAGTATCTTATAATTTAACATTGGTTTCGATTAATCATGCTTGTCTAAGGACAAACTTTTGCGATACCCCGGCGCACCAGTAAGAAGATGCCTAAAGACACATTAAAGAGATCTTTTGTTTAGGAGTTTGCCTAAATTTTTACCTATTCATTCGTGATGCGAATGATTTGTAGTATTGAAAATGTAAATTCTTAAGAGAACTTCTAACTTCAAGCTTTCGACATGGAAATATGATTCTTAACAGCACCTGATGTTTTGCATGTTTCTAATTTTTCCATAGAACTAACAACTTCGTCTTAGCTCGGTGCTCGAAGCCCACGTACGCGGTGGTTCCATGGAAATTAAGTTCCAACCGGAAACGATGGCTAAACAACGCTCTATTTGATGTTGGCTCACGCCGGCCTCCTTCGCCGACGTTTAGTCAGAACCCTTTAAGCATGAGTCATCATCAAACAAACTGCCAAGAGGAAAAGAGAAACGCATCACCATCGCCGCCGAGGGACGTTGGCTTCATTGGCGTAGCTTCGTGCTCGTTTCTACAGCCCAGGGGGTTTCTTAAGAAGCCCTTAAATGCCAGTTTAAATGAGGTTCAAACAAATACTTGAAAGTGTCAGTACATGCAGAAGGAAACATTTAGTTTTAGTTACTTCCTTAAAACTAAGCAATAGAATGAAAAGCGTAAGGTTGTAGCAAAATCGAGCAACATCGTTTCACTTAATAGGTATTAGTTTCCGCGCCGTATCATCCTCGTAAATGTTTATTAGGCTCCCATAAAGCCTTCTGGCGCACATTGCACACCTCGCAATGAAATTTTATTGGAATCAAATCACGGCGAAGCCCACACGGTTGTTGTTACCGGAACAGCATTGATTTCGGCTTCTCACTTTTTTGTCTCCTATTAACCTTGGCCTTCCTCTTGGCCGTCACTTGTGGAGCGCGCGTGCAGAATGCCATTGGTTTGCTTCAACCTTTCCGCCTTTTCGCCAGAAAAATCCGCGGACGCACGAGGGGCACGCACATTTGCTTGCGCTTGCATAAATTGTACAACGTGTTGCACATTAACACACATTCCGTGCCTTTGCCGACTTTCCGACTGGCCTTCACATGCATTCGGCAGAAGTATTTGCACGCGCGTTCCCATTACATTATGCAATGGATTCGCTTTTTTTGACAAAGGAGAAATTGATACGTTACCAATCCCCCCTGACCAGCTGATACCAGCTGACTGCCTACTAAGATTTATCATATGCAAAATTTCATACCGCGTAAAAATGAATTTCATTTTCGTATTGAACAGAAGGCCGGAGCGGATTAACAAGTTGGCTCTGGTTTACAAATTGGAAATTCATGGCAGAAATCACTGCGCCGCCTCTGCTTCTGGTAAACATGTTTTGCGAAACCGACAGAAACTCGACACAGTATGCAAACAGGGTCAACTGTTGTTTTAATAGTTGTGTATCCACAGAATCAGATTTCAATTGAGTGATTGGAGTCGTTTTCCACATTCAATCTGTTGCCTGACGTGTTCAAATCCCGATGCAGAGTTTCTCCATATTAAGCACAAGCTCCGTTTGACCACAATATGTGCGATTGGTTTGTTTCGAGCTGTGTGCCCCTGTTCATTGTGTGTGCAATTTTACAACCATCGCGCCTCGTAACAATGTGTGAACGTGGAATGGTCCGACGACAGCTAGGGAACGCGATCGTCACGACACCCGCACCCGGGAACTCCCCTCCCCCTTGTCATTTGAAGTACAACAAACTCGCTGTAACCAACAAAGCAACGGAAAACGGACGACGAACAGCCCCAAATAGCCGGAATAGCATTGCCAAGTGATGATTCATGCGGGACCGGTTTCACTCGACTCTCGTTTATAGCTGATCGGTGTATTTTGCCCGCAGGGGGCAGGGAAAAAGTCGGATAAGGACAGAATGTTGTATCGATTACCGCAAGAAGACACGGGCGTGTAGCATTCAAATTTCAGGTTTTCCCGAATTGTCCAACGCGTCCACGATCTAGATGGGCTAGATTAGATTGGACAGGACATGGTCTTTGTTTCGTTATCCCGCCGGGTTGTTCTCGCATGGGAAGCGCCTACAAAATCGCCCTATTCATTCCTAAAAGATAGTATAATGATTAGATAGATCTTCCGCGACTCACCTTTAAAACCTGGCTTTTCCTAAAGCTCAGCTCATCATCCGCTGTGGCATTAAAGTCGTGCTTTGCGACGGCCTCCATCTTGTGGTTCGGGGTTGCCTTCCGCTTCTCGCCGTCGTCGTCCTCGGCCCGGTGCTGTGATGGAAAGGATAATGCTCTTCCCTTGCTTTGCTTTCCGCCTCTGTTCCTGTTTCACGCTGCCGCCAGAGTCGAGGCTGCGTGTTCTTTTTCCGAAGCACTTTCTTTGCAGTTGGGCCTACGAAACGAAACACTACACCGGATATTGGGCAAGCAGCAGCAACAACCTAAGTTTGCCGGATCACCGTTGCTGCATGTGGCGGGATCGGGGGACAGAACGCACAGAAATACGCGCTAAAATAAATACACACGCTCGAGATCCCGCACGGCTTCTTCATCCGCCTTTGGGACGTTACGATAATTTTTCCCCGTTGAAGGTGAACTTTTGGGACATTTACACTCAATCGCAACTCTCTTTAACAATATTTGCGACTTTTTTCTTTTAATAACTTATTGTTTAAATAATTTCCGCAATCTAGACACACAAACACACACACACCAGCACTCAGGACAAAAACACTAGAACGCACACACCCACGCACAGTCCTAAAATCGCCCGCTTTTCGTACCGTTGATTGGACCTAAAGCGGGTGGGGGAAATGAAAAGATGAGGAAAATGAAATATATGGACGAAATGTTCGACCAACGAAATACACTGAACCACCACGATGTATACTATTCCTCGTGTCACGGCCCTCGCTTGTGGTTAAGTAAACAATCGGAAATATACAAGGCGGCGCCGCTCGTGTGACGTCATCGGAGATTTATGAAGAAAATCAAGACACCGCACTGAACCGAACCTCAGACACTACAGCGGGCAACGGAAGGGAGAGGTTGTAATATGGAGCCCTTTTTTCTTTTCCCTTTAATTTTTCGTCGATTATGTTCGCCGACACGAGGCGACGGTGAAGGCAGGCGGCACGTGGTTTAATATGATTGCAGAAAAAAAAGAAGAACACATTGCACACCGTTCACGACGTCGTCAGACTAAAATACACAAAGGCGCAAAAACACACAACCGTAACGAGAGGCGTGATTAACGCACGTTGGATGATAGAGGCACACCGCTGCAAATGACGTCACTACTCACAAGCTCGTCGGTAACGCACACGGATTTTCGCGCTTTTCCGAAGTCCCGCGACTTCGGTTGTTCTAAATGCGTGGTTTCACCACCGGTTTGAGCGATGGAATTTAGCTGATTTTATCAACGAGAAGACGAACAGCAAACTGCAGAACCCCCAAGCGAACCGGTAGCGACATTAATGCGCACTGCCACAGTCTACTACTATACGACCCGACCGACTCATCTCGAACCACCGCGTGTGTCCAGCGAAAGATAAAAAAAATAAAACTCCGATCGCTCTCAGCACACTCGCTCCCTGCTCTCACTATGTAGGTGAGATAAATGTCAGCGAGCTGCAAACGCGAGGAGCAAACGCTGTCTTTTTTCTTTTGCATCCGCGCTCGCACGCCGCCCTCACACAATCTCACAAACGGTCTTGCTGACTGTTTTTTTTAGGGTTCGCAAACACGCACCCCATCTTTCTCTCGCTCGCAAGATAACACTTTTCGCGGAAACTTTCGTGTTCACCGGAGCCGGGCCGCCTGGAGGGTGTTGCCCTCTTAAGCGTTTTTTTTTCCTTTTTTTTGTTATGGTTGCTTTGATTATCATCGACCGGAATATACTTATATGAGCATCATTCATCTCACGGATCACCGCGGAATCGCGTTTCTCACCACCACCGCAATGGTCGACCGGTATGACCGACGATGAGATTGATTGGCTTGCAGTTTGTCTCCACCGCACATTTCACTCCAACGAATCGGCGGACGTTCATCGATAAGGATGAGGCTGGCTCACGAGTCCTTTTTGTACCTGTTTTGACTTTACACCTCGAAAGGGTATTAAGCATGCTTCCAAAATTATTACTTTAGATATCCGTTTGCCTTTTAGCTGTCGTATTACATACGCTTTAGCAATCGAAACGCATTGCGTATCGAGCAAGTATCACAGGTTAAGGAACAGCGCGAGCATATTTCACCCACGAGGTCCACGAAAATCTGGTGCACCCACATTCTCATTTCCCCCAAGTTAAATCAAAATGCGTCGCCTTCTTATTTATGGCGAACAGTTTGAACAAACGCACTGGGGGCAAATTTTGCAAACGCTCGCCTGCAAACTCGTGAATTCCGCGATCGGTGCACAAACAATCGAATGAATGCTCTCTATTTTTAGCCCACACCAACCTTTTCAACCCGTGCCAATCCGATTAGTGGTTTCGCGAAACTGAAAGTGGCAGAAAATAGGAAAATTTGGATTATGGAAGAGGGGAGGGGGGAAGAGGGATTCTGTGCAAAGGATTGCGAGAATGAAGCATACATTCAAGTGGGGAGGGGAGTTGTGCGGTCAGTACAGCCGGCGGGACCGAGAATGGGGAGGAAAATTGAAAATGAAATATTGTTTATCCCATTTGATGCAAAAAAAAAACGCACGGAATGAAATTTGTTGCTCGTCAAACCTCAGGGTGGCCAGAGGGTTAAAGCTGCTCTAGGACTCTGGCCACTTCACATCCACATACAAACGCGCCAACATTGTGCGCTTGAAATGCAAACAAAAAAAATCATATGAATGTTAAACAACAATCCAATGAATGAATAAAGAAGTAATTTTGTTGGTTTCCAAAAAGTGTTTTTCCACACCTACTAAAACACACTACCTAAAATGTGCCTTTGCTCATACTCTCACAATTTTCCGACGTCCCCAACAGTTTGCAGTTCGGCACAGAACCGCCGTCGCGATGATATCATCGACAGTAAATGCGTTCGATTGTTCCTGCTGTTTGCTCTATCGTGGCATACAAACTCTGGAAAATCGTGAAAAACTTCGCAAGGATATCTCGCGGCCAATGTGTAGTGGTTGAAAATGGGCGAGATGGTCCAATGTAAGCCCCGCGCTGGTTTTGCTTCTGGGCACAATTCAAGTACTGCGTGAGTTAGTTTTCGCATTTCCCATCCCCCGAGAAAGCCGCACCGAAATGCGGGGAGCAGAATCTAATCAGATTTTAAAAATAACCACCAGCGAGAGGCACACCAACCGCGGTCGGGCTTGGGGTGGTTTCATGGTACGCCGATGCAAGGCAAGTAAACTCAGTCCTCCAAACCCTGGCACCACATACAAACACACACACAGTGCAAGGAAAGCGTACGATTCTCTAGGCGGCAAGAGATGAGGAAATTTTAAGACATTTTGGTAGGTTGTTGACGTTACGCCCTGGGGAAGAAAAAGAAAGTTCGTTCGAAGTTCCCATTCGTACAACAATGAAATAATAATAATATATTGGGAAAGTTTTACCTTTACCGCGCTTGTGCCGATGGGTGTAATTGTCGGTAAAAGTCAAGCTGTTGAATGAAACATCATCCATTAGGCGTTTCTTACATAGTTGTAGACGGCTGCCCCGGCATCATCGGTTTGGGAGGAATCACGTGTTCCGCCACTAGTCTGTTCATTTATTTTGCAACAGAAAGTGTTAATGGGGGTGGAACCACTGAACTGGCGGTACTGTGGAGAGATGTATTTTGAGAACGTGTTCCGGAGGCGACCCCATCGTGGACTTTGTGGAATGCAAATTGATCGGTCACCGGACCACGTGGCAGCAGGAGCTCACCGTAACGGTGTACGTGTGCTTGAACTGTTAGACATGAAGTGCACACACACACACACACACAGCATCCAACGGTGAATGTTGCGACGTGAGAATGCTCGCGGTCCCTGTGCGATTAGATCGTTTTGACATTAGGAAGCTGGCCCGAAGCCAACTGAATCGACGGCGCCATCGACGACTCCAAGCCCCAGTGACATAAGCTGCAGCTAGAAGGGAGGCTTACTAGAAAAGCACGATGATGCAAGCGATCTTTGGCTCTGACCTGGCGCTAGCAACACATACCGTCCTGACGAGTGCTGTTGGGGTTCTTATCTACCATTTCTAGCTTTATTTTATTTTTAACTGCCTTGTGGTGCTCCTAAATTTTGCCGTTTATCACTTTGGGGGTTGCCATTTGACCCGCTTCATCTGTTTATTTTCACGTGCTCCTCCATCGCTAATCGTGAGCTGATTGGCGACGGACGCCAAGGGAAGCACGTGTAAGACGCAAATATGTCCGTCCGGTTGGCATTCTGGCCTCCACCAGCCCCCTTCGTCTCCGAAGAGCAAAGTAACATGGAGTATTTTTATATGTGGAGGTCACACTTGAGTAAGTTTATTCCGGGAGGACCAGACGTTGTTGCGTGTCGTAAAAACAAACGCTTCCAGACAAGGTTCTAAGAAGTGTTACATCATGGTTAAAACGGTCGTTTAGGCTATAAATATCACAACGTGGCTAGTAGTTGATTGGTTTTTTTGTTTGAAGAAAAAAAAAAAATGTTTCCAAAGACGTGCACAAAAACAATCATATGTAGAACCACCTCACAGTGAAGAAAATTAAATAAATGAAGTGAAATTCTCTGGGATAATAAAACCCAAAAAAAAAAGATTAAACAAAAACAAAGTAGGCTGTGATCTGCACATCGTTTCCAAACGCGCAACGCGAAGAACAAACCAGATGGGAATGCAAGAGAACCGAACGGGAAGGAAACAGAGCATAAAAACACAGCAACCAACGGAGCGGCGCGTGTGGGCGAAGAGGGAAGCATCGAAGAACCCACTAGAGGGGGAAAATGCATTCTTTCACCAAAAAACCACCCGCTGTCTCGGGCGGACCGCGCGCTCCGGTTCTTGCTTGTTGAAAACCCCGAATGTGGTTTCAGTTGTGGATGCAAATCGGAAAAGCGAACCGTACGCGGGGGAGGTGGAGGGCCGAAGAGAGCTATCCATCGGATCGGAGTACGCGATGCTGCTTTCGTGTGTGTGTTTTTCGTATGTTGCTGCGTTCGAGAATGTTTAATATGCAGCCGCACACGGAAAGTGCATACGAACACACACACACACATGCATGGGTACGTACGGCACCAGGGGTGATAATAATAACAATAAAAATATGGTAAAGGGGTGAACGGTGGTCTTCTCGCGGCACAGCCATTTGAAAACAGTTGCAAGGGTTGGTGGCGCAGACGGAGGCTTAAAAGGTGCATTATCAATTTATCAAAGGTTAACGCAGGGTTTGTCTGGCCAGCAAGTTCTCTCGCTCGACTGGAAGCAATATCACTACGAGTCGGATATGATCGACTGAAGCTTTTAAATTTCATATTTCTCTCCAAGTGTGATACACCCACCAACCGAATGTCTCGCATTCGATCGATGCTGTCGAATGCTGTCTTCAATGGTCTCTAGCCGAACCGTCATTCGGCGGATTGTAGGTGGGTGCATCTATGCTGGACGGTCCGTCCGGAGCATAACCGCTTACCGATTTCCCTTCGATTTTCGCGTAAATAGCACTTTAAATAGACTATGCCGAAATCTTTTACCCTTCTTCGACCGGTATCTTTGATCGGAATCTCGTGCAAGAAAGCCGCGTAACGAGGGACGAGAGAAAATGCGTACGATAAAACCGACACCTCTGAACCGAAAACGGACCGAAATGGATGACGCGGTGCTGCGATTCAGTACACACACATATACATACACACACAAATTCTTCTCCTCTGCTCTTGCTATCTCCTTCGGAATGCTTCACAGTAACGGGGAAACGCGATGGGCGAGACAGAGTGCGCAAAAGCTCACTGTAAGTCACACTTGTCAAACCGTACACCGTCGAATCTACTGGAACAAAAAAAATATACAAGGCACTATGTCGCACACCGCTTGTATTTAGTTGCCGATTTTGTAAACCACCCGGAAACGAGACTTTAGCGAAGCAAAACAATTTCACCGATGCTTCGTCGATCAACTTTCAACGATAGAACGCCGAAAGTTGGCTAGTTTTGACTGATATTCACGAGAATTGTATTCTTAACTTCACCTAGTCTCGCAAATCTCCGACTGACACGGACACTGTCATATCGACGTACGGCAATGAAGAAAACCACGAACCTGCCGTTCGCCCAGCCAGAACAACTGCATGCAATTCGACCAATGCGGGCAAACCTCGACCAAATTCGAGCAATTCTCACCGGGTTGCATTTCAAACGGAAGTGTTCCGAAAAATGTGACGGAATGCTTTAATTTTTTTTTGAAGAACACGCACAAACTTTCAAGTTGTGACAGCGTTAATAATGCGATCAACGTTAAAAATAAGGGCGTTTGTAATTTTAAAGTCGAGCAGTGCTTGCTGTTCTTGTTGGGTTGGGCGTTTGATGACATATGTCATGTTTTTAATGACTTCCCTTCCTGGGAACTGAGTTGCTCTACGTGGCTGCGTACTTTGTTGGTAAATGGTTCAAATATATTTGTCAAACAATCACACGTTTATTTATTTTATGATATAAATTTGCCATTTTATTGTGGTTTGTACTGCTCATCTAGTAAGTTTTCTGGTTTTCAACATGAATCTCACATTAAATTAAAGTTTAAGCAAAACCATCACAGTACAGAAGTGAAGTTCAACCTTAGCACTATAAACATATTCCTTTTGGCGCATAGTCTTGCGTCAAAGTTTGAAATCGCGTCGAATTTAAACAAATCCAAACACTGTCGTGAATATTCCTGTGCCTGAAGCTCCGAATGAACGAACTGTACTCGCAAACGAAACGCCGGCGCCACGGGTTAGCCGGGAATGGCCAGGAGCAGGATGGGAACGATGACGATCTGTTTGGCAGCCAATTTTCTGTGCCGGCCTCGCAAGCGCCCAGCCAGCGGCGATATCTCTCTCAGCGCAGCAATCTACAGCGATCGCAGGTTGTCCGAACGGGACGCCGGCCGCCCGCGAACTACTACGAGAGCGTCCTCCTGATGGCCGGATTAAGCCTGGATGAACCCGGTGGAGTCGTGCTGCTAAAGTGTGAACCTATCGTGTTTATGCACAAGCTGAAGAGTGTCCTTCGAACGAATGCCGAGTTTCCGTCCAACGTCGATCGGTTCGTCGCCGGGATTGAGCTGACCATGAAGGACCGCACAAACTTCCTTAAACTCCTCGAGTGCTGCCAGGTGATGCCCACGGCCCCTACCTGTCCCAACCAAACCCAGGTGGACCCTATCCGCAAACCGGTTCAGGAGAGCTTGATGAAGATGTTTCTCCTGGTCGACTTTCTGCAGCTGAAACTGATCGAGTTGCTGTTTGCCTATCTGGTGAAGGAACTGGAGGCCGCCTCTTCCGGGGACGCCACAGCCGAAGATTCTATAGTTGGCTTTGTGCTCTCGCAGCTGAAGTTCATCGATCATGTGCAAAACGGAGAGCTGGTGTTCGAGAAGGTATTCCAGCTGCTGGCAAAGGCAAAACGGGAAACGGTCATTTTCGACGAGATCATCTTCAGTCTGGAGGACGTGATCGATGTGTCCAAGCACGACGAGGCCCTCCACCGCTTGATGAAGCTGCGCCCACGGCCGGAAGACATTATCACACCCACCACGGTCGAGGTTTTCAGCGAGATGTGTCTCAGCGTGGAGACGCTGGAAATGCTTCGCCGGAAGGTGGTTCAGTACGCGGCGGACGGGTGCCAGCTTCGGTACTATCCGGCACTGGTGAAAATGCTTCTGAAGTTCAACCGAACCGAACCACCGGAAAACATTGCGGGGATTGTGCAGGAAGTGCGCAAGCTTCTCGACACCGGTGGTAATCCGCACACGTGGACCAGTGGGGCCACGGCGGACGATTGTGCCGATCAAGTGCTCCGCACGATCTACCAGGCGATATCGGCGTCGGCGAACCTGTTCGATTCCTGGGTCGCGACCATCCGCCAGCTGCCGACGGCGGAAGATCACCTTCCGGTGGACCTGCTGCTGCTCACGATTACCATGACGATAAACGAACTGAAAGCACCACGCATTCGCAAACTGACGATCAAAAAGATCGAGCAGCAGTTCTTCACCGACGCCCACACGGACCAGCTGGTCAGTGGATGCTTTCGAAGGGTGCTCCAAACGCACCTGGACGGGTTCTTGCAGCTGATCGAGTGCTGTACGCGCGAGCGGAATGAGCACGTGTGCGAATTCGGTGTCGCCGCCATGAGCGCGCTGTTTTCGCTCGATCAAACGATAGCCACCTCGGACAACCGAGTGGTGCTGAGCAAGATCGTGGGATTCATCTGCGAGATGGCTTCCGGGAATGTGGGAAGTCGGAATGATTTCCTCATTGGCCGATGCATTACCGCGTTGCGTAAGTGTTAAAAAGCGTTTTTTGTTTGCGTTCATTTCAACTCTTTATTTTTTTTTTATAGGAAAACTGCACGAAGCTCATCCGAAAGCGATCGAGCGTAGTGCGGAGCTTTTGCTGAAGATTCTCGACATTGCCCCAGAGCTATCACTGCGCCAGTATCGACCACTGATAGGCGTGATCTACGCGGCCGCGATTCCGTCAAATGGAGACAACGACCCGGAAGTCAGCACCATTCTGGACAACCTGGAGATCATCGTCAAGAAGCAGCTGCTGTGCGACAACAAGGACACGAAAAAGAAGGGCATCATCGGGCTGGTGCAAATGGTTTACCACCTCTCGCTTGCCCCCCAAGGGGAGGACGACTTCGTGCTGAATTCGAGCTTCGACTCCGAGCGCACGATTGGCACGGTCAGTGACATCCCGAGTGCACGGGGGCGTACCCTGGCGAACCTGATCAGCACCCTCTTTCTGTCCACAAACCAGTCGGCGGACCTGTTGGCCATCTGCTACGACGAGCTGGCGAGCATGCTTGCCCAGATGCGCCCCAAGTCCGCCCCAAGCTGGGAGAAAACGTTCATCATGTGGCTGTGCGACACGGTCACGATGGATTTTCAGAACCACTTTCTGGTGGAGGACACGGCGGAGCTGCCCACGAAGGAGTCGTCACGCGACGGAGCTGCCCCGGGCATTCAACTCACCCGGAAACTGTGCATCAATACCGGCGAGGAGCAATCGGCGAACACGGAGGCGGCCACCATCGCGCTCAACATCGGCGGCGGCGTGATCAGCTACAAGAGCCGCCACTCGGCCATCACCTTTCTCATGCCGATATTTCGCTTGATGCGAACGCTGCACGCGATCCGTTACGAGGGAACGCTCGAGTCGATCAACGCCCTGCTGGGCTGTGCGATCGTTGTGCCCGACTTTTACGGCCTTCCGGAGGAGGAAGATCGCCGGTTTTCAGTGGACACGTACGACGAGGGTGTGTGTACGCAGCTACTCGACATTTATTTCTATCTCGGCAACTGGTTCCGCGAGTGCATAAGTGCGTTCGTGGGCCAGAACGATGCTGTGATGCGCAAAAAGGTAAGCAAACAGATCGATTCGCATGCGTGCAAACAGCATAGTAAAGTAAATTAATGTTTTAGGTCCTCGAACGATTGCACGAGCTTGTCACGCTGGAACACCACTTGGGGCGCATGTTGGATCGATTGTCCGTCGATTGTGAGTATGTACCAGCGTTGGCTACCGATCTTATTGACGCCGGTTCCTCCTCCGTTCCAAAGAAACTGAAGTCGAGCGAAGCCAGGGGACGCCCGAAGGCAGCTGCGCACGATAAGACCATCAATCTCGATGGGCCCCTTGGATCGCAAACCGCTTCCGCAAGCTTGCCCGCCACGGTGGGTCAGTTCAACGATCAAAGCATTCTGCTCCGGTATAGACTTGCTGTGCGCCAGATGGACCCGGAGCTGGCGCGCCTTCTCGAAGTTCCCCTAAAGCCCGTACGGGTGATGGATGAGCGCTGCGAGCGGGAGGCATGTTTGGTGCTGCCCGAGTATCGTTTCGTCCTGGAAAATCTCACGCTCGCTCTGGAGCAATCGGATAATGAAAGCTGCCAGCGACGCGTGGTTGATCGTTGGGGTGAATTTATCGAACGCACGGCTCTGCTGCGTGTTCGGCTGCTCGATGGCGTCAACAGACTGCAACCGGCCTCGCCCCAGGAACTGATTCCCCTGAAGTCGTGCTACCTGTGGAGTCTACGACTCGCGACAGCCCTCCTGTCCTGGAAGCGATTCCGCGAGCAGCGCGGTCGGACCGATCTCGAGCGTGTCGTCAATGTCATGGTGCAAAAGTTGTGCGAAAATGCTGGCGAGAGTTCTTCACATCTCAACAATCAGATCAAGCTGCTGCTGAAAGAGTTGATCGTACGAGAATCGTGCTTTGGTGATGTGTCCATCGCGGCGCAGATGTATCGGCTTGCACGAGCCCTCGGGGAGTACGCCGGAGAACGACCGATGGCGGCTAAGGCTCTTGCGCGGTTCACTCGAAGTTTTCTGACCGCACCGGACCTCCGCACGACCGATGCCAAATCGAACCAGCACTTTGTGACCCTCCTCGATGGGCTGATGGGATCGATCGGACTGAAGGCGCTCAAGCAGCTCGTGGTAGAGTTGCACCACGATGTGTCGACGATCGAGGAAAGCAAGTCGGACAAATCGAAAAACAGTAACAACACCACCGACAACACCGGAGCGGTGCGGACGTTTGCGTCCTTCAAGCGATCGCACTACGCGCTCCTCTTCAAGGGGCTCTGCCGTGCGTTCATTCGCTTGCTCCAGGACGAGATACGCATCAGGTCCGGGTCCGGAGGTCCCACCCGTCGGCTCGAACTATGGGAGATGGCCTGCGAGGCCACGGGCGAGCTAACCAACGTCGTCCGCCGAGCGCAGCAGGCTAGCAACTTCGGGGTGTACCTACGTTTCGCGCAAATCTTCATCAAACTTTTCCTCCGCAATGGACTTCCGGTGCTGGAGACAATTCTGCGCAGCTCGGCCGAAAGGGCCTCCAACCTGCTGTCGACGCTGCAAATCACCACCCGGTACCTCCACAGCATCTGCTGCCAGGCGAAAATTTCGAAGGGTGCCGGCGGGGCAGCGGCGGCCGTCTCTCAAATCCCGTTCGTGCGCGAGTCCATCGAAACGCTCGTCTACCGTGTGAAGGCGGTGCTGGTAGCCAACCACTGCTCGGCCGTGTTTTGGATGGGCAATCTTAAGAACAAGGACATGCAGGGTGAGTTGATCGCATCGCAGGCAGAACCTGAGCCAGATTCGGACGCTGACGAACCAATCGAAGATGATACTACGCTGGCGGACGACGACATTGCTGATATCGACGATGAGACTGGCGACGACGGCGAAGCAGCGGCAGGAAGTTCTCGCCGGCACAGAGCACTGGCGAAGCGTAACCGTGCAAGTACCTCGTCGCTCAAATCGTCCCAAAGCAAATGCTTCTGAAAGTAAACCGAAATTTAGTATTATAATGTAAATATGAAGAGGATGATCAAAGGAACGAGAAATAATGTTTACTCTTCTATTCGTACTAACTTCCATTGTGCGGAGACGTATGTTTCAACAAAATAAACATCATAAATGGGTTTCAAGGCTTACAATGATTATTTCTTCCATTGTTTTTCATCCTGACAAACGATATGGATTCAGTAGTTGTGATATAGATTTACTACTTTTGTTCTTAAATCGCACGTTTTACTTTTTGTTTTCGCTACATTTTGTTTTATTGGACTGCTTCTTCTTTGCACGAGAGGTGCATTTCGAATTCCTTACACAACGATACAGCTCAATCTAAAACATGTTCCAAAACACGTGAATCCATTAATCCGGTCTAAAAAGGCTTCATTTTATAAGGCTTCTTTTTCATGCCTGGCAGCATGTTTGCAACACTTTGAAATGGTAATCTTATATATAATTTCGTTCTAACGTCCTTCCGAAAAAGATGTACAGTGTTTCTA